>JBBBVU010000016.1:28319524-28334436 GCA_037177055.1 Atherinosoma microstoma
GAATGAATGAATGAATGAATGAATGAATGAATGAATGAACGAATGAATGAATGAATGAATGAATGAATGAATGAATGTTATCTAATGATAAATTGTTGAGTCCACACATTCAATTAAAATCTCTCCAAGTGAAAATCAGATTCTGGGGGGCAAAACATGAATGTAAAAATCTTGTTGCTCCTAGCAGTGAGTGGGCTTGAAGCAGTGCTGTAAGGACTGGCATGTTCAGCAATAATCTGTGTTGATAGTTTTTTTCCAAGAAGACAGCAGAGGCTCATGGTTGTCTTTTGAAGAGGCCAGATGAGACCTTCAGCCACATTCCTCGCCAGTCTCCTGGGCTGCCACTCACCACATTACTGCCTGATGTCCAAATAAACAAGACCTCTGTAAGAGGGCCTCCTGAGTTGTTCCAAGCCAAGCCAGGACAAACCGCCCACCTCTGACACTCCTAAAATATAGACTGTCTATTTTTAACTCAAGTTACAAGAAGCCGTTTCAGAGAAAAACAAAGACGTTCCACATCTTGTGGCACAAGCTGCTGTTGTTGCTTCTGATGTCTGCACGTCAGCAACTTATCACAAGAAATTATTTGTGCTCCTGAGAACATGAATGTTATGCGGAGGAATTTAAACTGTCAGCAATGGTCTTTTTATTTTTGTTACTATCTTTCTGAACATAAAACACAGCAAATGAAGTTCATCTAAGGTTGCTAGCTTCCCACCGTGTCTGAACAGGGCATCACAATTGCTAATAAGTTTAGGCAAATGTTAGCACTTTCGTCCCAATACCCTCCCAAACAGTGTGGCTTTTTTTCATAACTTAATCTATTTTTCAGAATTATATTGATTCAAATCACAAAATCATAGGAAGTCTTTCAGTTTGCTGTCCACTCATCATGTCATATTAAGACTCATGTAACATTATAACTCACTCTGTGTGGTTTTTGCAAAACAACATGTTTATTTATCCAATCATTGTAACAGAATTCTACATACTAAAGAGCTGTTAAATCTAAACACATCTTCCAGTTCAGATGCAAATACCCTCAACAGCAGAAGTGGCATAAAGCTGGATCTTTCATTCTTAATGTGACATCATACTTTTTGATCTGAAAATGAAAATTAACTGCTCATTGTTCTCTGTATTCTCAAATGTTTGTGGCTGCTGACTGCTAGGACTGAATCACATTGCTGTTGACTTTGTTTTAAAGAACAAACTTTACCCTGGCCCATGCAAAGCATCCTTCCTCTCTCTTTCCATTTACTTTCATCAGCCAGCTTTGAATTTCAAATTTATAAACTGAATTTTACATGTTAAACAAATTCTAGTATTTACATGAAAGCAGACATAAGAAGACATCAGACAGGAAAGGCACAGGAGAACGATAGCCACAAAACAGGAAGTATAGCTCCCTATGGCTACACCAAGAATGGTAAAATCTTCTATCGATCATAAGCCCCTTTCAGACTTGCTCTGAAAAGTGGTAACGTCGCGGACTTTGTCTTTTATACCGTTTGCATTCAGACAAACGTTCCGCTCTTTTACCTCGGAGCTGTAGCGGACATTTACCGGCTAGCCCCCATGTCATAAGAGCGGAAATGTTGCGGCATGTCGTTTTGCCTGAACGCAAAGGAAATGTTCCGAACAAGTCGCAACACAAAGACGTTCTAACCGGTTTCGACAACCGACTTATCCAGAACATTTCTCTATGTGTGAACGTAGCCGCGATTTTAAAAGTCTGCGATGTTAAAAGTCCGTGAGGAAGCGATATGTTTAAAAAGACAAATCAGGTTAAAGAGCGGATGGACTTTACCGCACATATTCCGCAATGCAAGTCTGAAATAGGCTATAGATGCAGTTATAAGCTTGACTCAATTTAATGCTAGTATTCTTGTTTCTGATACTTTGTGGTCATATTTTCTTCTTGCACAGAAAAAATATTCATCAGTTGATCAAATATGGGATATGTGTTATGGCTTTAATGGTAAGTTGTGCTTCTGCCAGGATACAGTCGCATGATGTTCTTTTAAGTCCCAAATAATAAAACCTTCAAACTTGCTCCCACCTAAATTTTATATTTCACTAAAATATTTAGCAGCCATATTAGATAAAAGTCACTGTTTCTGCCTGTGGTGAATATTCTTTAATATTTTAAGTGGAATACCTTTACCATCAGCATCAGGTGATTATTTTGTAATTATGAAGCTTTGGTTGTAGTTTAAGTTTTAACTCAGTTTTGCATGCTATTTAAACAACTGTTAATTAAATAAATATATATATAACTCTTTGCTTTAACTGTTAGCAATCTTATTGCTAAAAAATGATTCATTTCCAAATGATCTTACCTCATTTGACTGCTGCTATGAGGCAACTTATCTGGTTGTAGATGTTTGATTATTGTGTATTATTGGATAAAAACCAGTTGTGTTTTAGTCAACGGTGTTGTTTCACATCAAGACAGGTCCTGGATCAAATCTCAAATAGGGCCTTTCTGAGTGGATTTTTCATGCTCTCCCTTAACTAGCAGGGGTTTTCTCTGGGTGCACCAGCTTCCTCCCAAAGTCCAAAACCATGCTTATTAGGTTAAATGGTCATTTTGAATAAATGATCAGCATGTAATGTTTTTTCGTTTTGTATTAGCCCTGTAATGCACTGGGATAGGCTCCATCGTTTTTCTTACAATAATTTTTGCAGTATTCGGTATTCTTATGACATTGAGCATAAGAATACAATACAATTTTGTTTCACAACTTCTTGACGCTGGGCTGTATTTCAAATGGGCCTGACTCTGAAAGTCTTTATCATGGTTGTCAAATTAGATTGACATGTAACCTTTAAAAAAGAAACTGCCAAGACGCCAGGCTGCAATTGGAGGCAGTCCTGTGTTTATTATGTGTGTGCGTATGTCTTTGTGTCTGAATCGCAGAGAGACAGAGATGTCAAGTCGTCAAATAGCACAAAGCATCGGGTCCAGAGCTGATCTCTAGGAGACAGAGACAGACAAAGAGATGGTGTGATGGCTGGAAGGAGCTGAGAGAAAAGAAAGAGAGAGAGATAGAAAAAGTTAAAGGCCAAATGGGTGAAACTGTTTGTGTTTCCACTGTTTCCTCACAGACTTAACACTGCACATTAAGCTGTTTGTAGATCATGTGAACTTTCCTGTTGTTACCTTTATAACAAAATCCAAGTAGATTAGATTTGACAGTCTTTGCCTTTTTGCTGATGATGTAGATGTGTTTGCTTAAGACCAAAACATTGTACATCTTCAGAAATCTGTAGGTGTTGATCAAATATGGGGTAGTTTCTTTTTGTATCAAAGCATCACCAGAATTCATTTATTATCAATGCTGCTTTGCTTTTGTGACAGTGTGGGTCCTGTCACTATGCCTCCAATTGATCATGTGCCCTGGCTACTTGGCCACCGGGATATCCCTTTGGCTGACTGGTCAGCGTGCATGACCCTCACCCAGGAGGTTGTGGGTTCAATCCCTGCCCGGGCCCCCCTATGTCCTACCACATTCTGCTTTTATTTGTTATCAGGAGCATGTATCTAGGAGTGCTGTATAGCTTAACTAGCTGAGCTGATACCACATGTACAGAGGCTGTAGGTCCAAACTTAAGATGGTCCAGCTGAGTCCCAGCTTAGGGCCCTTTGCTGCTTATCATCATCCCTGCCAGCCCTCCAGCTACCCTCTAATAAGGCCATTTGTGCTTAAAAAAACAAAAAAAACAATTAGAAAATTGTAGTAAAAGAAATCTTTTAATACAAACACGCATTTTTAATCTTTTTAAAATATTCACTGTTAAAAAAAAATAAACGATTTTTTGGTGATTAGAACTTTAAAAAGGAACCAACTGGGGCATGCAGATTGAAAGTTTACTGTTTGGCCACAAATGATTTGACCTTATGTCTGTAAACTTTAAAATGTCAATTGGTAAAAAATAGTAATCAGTCCACAATCTTTGCTTACATGCTAAGGGACATAGATTTTGTTTTGGGTTTTTTTAATAGAATTTCTTAAAGTAGCCTATATTAGTTGCAAGTTTTTTTATGTGATAGCAAGATTCATCTTCTAGTCAGCAAGGAACGGGAGGTTTTTATGCAGCGTATTATGACACTGTCTATTTAAATTCATGCCATGATGTTTTACTAACTCTTACCACATAGTTTTAATAATGCCTAAACCTAACCACACAATTCTTTATTGTTTAACTCAACCAAATGTCAACTAAAACCATGAAGTTTAAAAGTATTAATGTGTAGAAAGCATTGTCTCAGATGGGAGAAAAACTCCATCCACAAGCACAAAAAGACACAAATCTTAGACTCAGGTCTATGATCTTTCTGTTTGGTGATGTAGCACCTTTTGTGGTCTTTTATGATTGAGGGGGCTGATATTGTTCTACCACATGTTTTTCTTGAGTATCGTCCAAGGTTTTTTCCTCACCACTGTCCAGTGATCTAGTGTCCAGTCCTGATTTGTCCAGCCTGCTGCAACTGCGCCACAGGGGTGGCATTATGGAGCAGTGGGGGTGTCCCTCAAAGCTCTTAGAGGAGAAAAGGGGGGATACTGATTTAGCATTAGGTCATCCCCACCCCTCCTGCTCTCTGTCTGAGGCTCTCTGACAGGTCTCATCATACAGAGGACCTGCCGGGTAGATTGACAACTCAATGAGGCGGTTAGCGCTGGGCTTTTACAAGCACCATTTCACGGCTTCAGTCTTTGTATGACAAACTCTCTACACCACCCAATATACCCTCAGCTACAACCCCATAAACCCACTTTTTCTCTCTTTACTTTCTTTCCACAAGTCCTTCCTTCCTGACCACTGTCCTCCCTCTGTTGTGCTGCTCAAGGCATGAAGTAAATGCTCCAGTCCTCCCATTATCAATTAAACCCATGGAATTAGAGCATACTTTGATTAGTGCCAAAAAAGTGACTGAACTCACTTATATTTTTCTGGAAATGTTTTTTTTTTATGAAGATGAAGTTAAACTGATTTAATTTTTCTTTGATTCACATTTTTGCACATGAAAAGAAAAATTACTGGTGGAAAAATAAAAAAAAAAGCCAAATGTGATAGAAAATGAAGTGATTACAGTAAAACAAAATGGAGTATTTTTTTATCATATTAGATTTAATTAGGAGTGATGAGACAACAGAAATGATTAATTCTGTTTTATTTCCACAGGTATCTAATTTTGAGGTTCAGTGTTCTTCTACTAAACTTATCTTGATGTTATCACTCCCTGTTTCTTGATTTAATGGCAGAATCAACACTAACCTTTTTCTGTCTATATGAGTGGGGAAACTTTTCTAGAAAATTCAGTTACATGTTCGATATTTGGATGAAAACTTGTCAAATCATTCTGATTTTTGTGTTCATTGCTGAATAAATGCTGTTTTCAGTATCTATGTATAACTAGAGGCCTTGGACAACGAAGAGGGTAAATGATCAGGGGTAAACCTGAATGTCAGACATGCCACACATCTATCCAACATATTTGTTGCGAAATATAGAAGAGCAGAATCAGCCACAGATATGATTCTTTGGTGGTACTGAGCTGAAACAAAAGCAGAATCAGAGAGATGGAGGGGAAATAAATGGAAGCCGGCAGATAGCAAAACATATAATGTGGGGAAGGAAAAAAAGAAAGGAGGGAAAGTGGGAGGCATGAAGGGGAGGGGATACCGTTACGCTTTGCTGCCTCTCAATTGAAGTCTCTATACCAGCCACAAAACCTGGCTCGCTCCATATACCTCATGTTTGCATGTGAAAAGATGGCTCCATTGTTCGAGCCTAACTGCACATTTAACCTGTCTGGAATGAAAGAAAGGGGGAAATTTCTCCTTCTGTCCCTCCTCTCATACCCTCTCATCTCAACAAACCAATTAGCTGGACATTTCTCCAGCAAAGACGACTTCTTTACACTTGTGCTAAACCAGCTTCTCGGTTGTTTGATTTTTAGCCGGAGGGAAAAAATAGAACTTTTCCAGCTTTTTTCCTTTTTGTGATCTTAATTTGTATTTCAAATATGTCCAAGTTTGTCCAGGAGGATGCAGGCTTGATGTCTGTATCAGTGATCAGCACCACACAGTGATGTTCTCTGTAGTCAAATCTTTCATTTAGCTTCAGCATCTCACTTTAAATTTAACCTACTGAGTTAGACTAAACTGAAATAAACACAATTTATGTCATTATTCTTTGTGTTGTGATTACAGACTTTATTTTTTCTTGGAATAATGTTTTTTTCCCCCACAGTTTAACTATTAAACTCTCCAATTTTGATCAAAATATTGAAACAAAAGAAAATGTCAGGAAGTAAAATGATCCCAAGCTGTTCTGTAGTCATGTCCACAGACAGTCTCAGTTCA
Source organism: Atherinosoma microstoma (assembly GCA_037177055.1). Taxonomy (NCBI): domain Eukaryota; kingdom Metazoa; phylum Chordata; class Actinopteri; order Atheriniformes; family Atherinidae; genus Atherinosoma; species Atherinosoma microstoma. The sequence continues at coordinate 28,325,902 of JBBBVU010000016.1, forward strand.
TGCTGTGAGACTGAGTGGAGATCATTTTTTCTGCCAAAGCCTCCAGCTGTGCTCTGGGGTTAGAGAGGAGGGCTGTTTGGCTCTGAAATGGTGCTGACCAATACAATCCAGCTTGAAGCCAAGCAGGCTACATGTGTGACCAAACATTTAGGTTTGTGTTTTAGTAGTTATCAAGATGTTTTTTATTTATCGTCAACTGAAGCTTCATGGATCAGCTGTGGGTATTTTCTAAGCTCTTTTAAGCAGTTAATTTGACTTTCTAGCAGAAAGATACATTGCAAAAAGCTGATCAAAGTCTAAGTTTTACAGCATAAACATAATTTTTGTATATTTTCAAAAGTCAAAGACGTTCAAATTTTCTCACAAGTGATAATTCATTACAACCTGAGTCATATTTTATATCAGTCACTAGATAGAAAATCTGTTAAGGAGCTTATCTTTTCACAAGCAATAAAAACTAGAATATTACATAAGTCATAATTTTTTCAAACCGATTAATTGAAATAAGTGATTCAGTCTGAAATAAAGCCAACACTGTCATTATTTTTTGTCAACCACCTTTATTAACACTGGTAAATTATCACTCTCTCTGTCAGATTAAAAGGCCAGAGATGACTTGATGGGGGATGTCATTGAACTACACATTGAATTTAGATGAGAGGTTGTACAAGGGGTCTTTTTCCCAAAAAAATAAAAAAGGCAAATAATGTTGCTACTCCACTGGTATTTACTGCAAAAACAGTTTACATATTCAATTCAGTTCAATTCGTACAGCACCAATTCACAACTAAGTCTTTTTAGACAAAAATTTTTATTTAAATTCTTAAAACAAGAACAAACTGATGAGATGAGCATTTTTACATCTTCTTTAAGCATTGGTGGCTTAAAGGGATACTGTGTAACTTTTGGCCCCTAGGAGTCCTAAATCTGTAATTTCTCCCAAAATTAAACTTTTGACCCAAATATTAGACTAATGTGAGTATTAATTGATGATTTCTGGGGTCAATACAGTGCTTGACACTTGTCAGCGCTCCGAGGGGGCTGCCCTCTTCAGAAACCAGACATTGTAACTTAGCATGAGCGGATCCTTCTCTCATGGGATCATGTGACCTGGAGCGCTTTGCTCTATAGCTAACACACAGTGGGCTGTGCTTCATGCTACTATATCCTTGAAAGTTTGTCAACTCTGAACAAAGTAAGAAGGCGAACATGGAAGTCTAGGGAGTCCAGAAAGAGAAAGACAGTTTAATCTTGCAGTAGTGTCGTGTGGCCTGTGGGAAGTTACAGGTTTAGCCCCCTAGTGGCCAAAAGTTACACAGTATATCATTAATTTAATCCTTAGCAGTCTGATCGTTAAAACTACGTCTGCACACATATTACTCCAGCAAACCAGAGGTCAGCTGAGGTTGAAGTACTGTTAGTGACCATAGACATGACTGTCGAAAACCTCACACATGTGAGAGTAGTCATGAATGGAGAAGCCGCTCCTCCCCATAACACCTCGTCATGAATACTGGCTTCCTGAGGAGATGAGTCACAGAGAGGGGACGCCGTCTCTGTACCTGCTATCAAGCAACCAACTGGGGTTTGATGTTGTCAATTGAGCCAGACCACAGCAAAAACTCTCTCAACACAATGTCCAGTGCCTCAGCCCTGCATCTCTGCAGCCCAGCCGAGGGGCCTGCTGTAATAGAGGCTCAGCCAGGGGGCTGGGGCCTAAAGTAGGTCCAAAGGTCTGGTGCTGAGAGGCTGTGACAGGGGCAGCTGCATCTCAGTGAAGCCCCACCGCCCGAAACACCCTGCTCATTCCTCTAATTAGACATTTAGAGAATTAACTCCTGCAAAGCCGAGCCAGAGTTGAAAGTAGCAAACATAATGTACACTTGCTAAACTCCTCTGTTTGAATTTCATTTCATTTATTTTACTGTATATAGTCTTCTGCTGCTGATTTGATTAATTTTTAAAGCAGCACAGGTCAATTAATGGATTGATCATATACAAATTCCTCAGGGATTATTTCATTTGTTGTATTGTCTAGTTATGTTGGCCTAATGTGGTGCAGCTGGCAAATATTATGGTTGGATGATTTCTTCTACACAAAACTATCAACATGAGAAAGTTCTTTTTCAGCCCTAAATCTAAAACCTGAACTTTGGTCAAGTATTAAAACATAAATAGTTAAAAGCTTTTTCTCTTTTCCTTAGCATTTAGAAAAGTCAACCAGTTGTTATCTTGTCAACTACTTTCCATTTCATCTTACTCAGACAAGGAAGATTCCTAAACAAAGGACTAAGACTTCTGGACTCATCCTATAACCATCCATTCAACAGTTTCAATTAGTAATCCAACATGAAAGAGCTGGAAATTAAGTACAACATTTTATTTATTATTTTAATTTCCACTACCAGCTTATAAGACTAAAACCTGAAAGTAAAATAATACCTGTTGGTAAAAACCTTAATCTTTCCCCAGTATCTGATCACTTCCAGTAACAAGTTCACACAGTTATGATCCAAAATAGAGCTTTTTTTATCACAATGCTGACTTTGATATGTTTTCACATAGGTTACTGTGCTTTTGCAACTTGATCAACAAATTCAACATTTTGCATTGGTTATGTGGAATTAGTCATTTTAAGGATTCTGTAATTTCAAGATGATGTGACTGGAGTGACAGGGTTTTTTCATTAGTCTCTAAGTTGTTTAATGTGACTCCTGTACCCAAAAATCCTCACCTGCTTGTGAGCACTACATTGTTAGTGGAACACTTATTTGTGAACCTGCTGTGTGTTTTCGGTGTTCAAAACCAAAAGAAAAGGAAGATCTCACTCAGGTGAAAGAAAACAATGACCCTTGTGAACATGGGACGAGTGGTCTGCTGTGGTTGTTAACACTGGTCATACAATCTTCAGTTTCAGCCTTTAATTACTAATTTGAGGAGACACGTTTGGTTATTTTGTGCTTCTAAATTGGCAATTTGAGCACTTGATGGTTGTTTGGCTCTTTATTATTCACGAGACTGACAAGTAGTGGACACCTGAGCTCTCACACCGTGTCAAATGATAAGACTCCAGGCCCAACCTCTCTTTTCAAGATAAAAAGGTTACAGTTAAAGGAGGGATCACCAATCCTGGGCCTGGGCCCACTGTCCTGTAGGTTTCAGATGTCTCCCTACTGCAACACACCTGACTCAAATTAAACAACGAGTTGTCAAGTTCTGCACAACCCCATTAACGATCCATTCATTTAAGTGCAATGTGTTGTATCAGAGAAACATCTAAAATCTGCAGGACAGTGGCCCTCAAGGACCGGGATTGGTTATCTCTGAGCCCGTGTTTGCAACATTGCATGAACCAATATGTTATTCACAATAGCAAATAAAAAAGCAAAGATGTGAAAAGTATTAGCTCGTTGTAGAATTTGATGGCAGCAACACATCTCAAAAAAGTTGGATCAGGACCAACCATGTTTCTCACTTTGTGTCAATTTTATGTTTCATATTGTGGAGAAAGATCTGGACTCCAGGCAGGCCAGTCCAACAGCTGGACTCTTCTTCAACAAAGCTATGCTGTTGTAATAGATGTTTTATGTGGTTTAGCATTGTCTTGCTGAAATATGCAACACCTTCCCTGGAAAAGATATTGTCTGGAAGGGAGCATATGTTGCTCTGAAATCTGTAAAAACATTTCAGAATTTTTGGCATCTTTCCAGATGTGCAAGTTTCCAGTTCAATAGGCACTAGTGCATCCCTCAGATATGTGGACATTTGAACTGAGTGCTAATAACACATCATCTTTCTCCTCTCAAGATTTCAATATTTTTCTGATGATCATGTTGACGTATGGTTTCCTCTTTGCGAGATGGAGCTGTAATCGACATTTGTGAATGGCACAATGAATTGTTTATAGATAGGGATTTAGATGTGATCTTGTGATGTAGTGATTCCTAGTAGAATTTTTGTTTTTAATGCAGTGCTGCATGAGGACCCAAAGATCACTGCCATTCAATGTTGATTTTTGGGCCATGTACCACAATGACAAAAATATCTCTCTCTGAATCTTTTGATGTTTTCATACACTGTAGATGATGGGATTTACAAAGTGTTTGTAATTTGATTTTGATTAGCATAATTATGAAATTGCTCCCAAATTTACAGACATTTTTTTCCAGGTATCTGAATCTCTGCCCATCTTTACTTCTGAGAGACTCTGCCTTTCTGATACTCTGTTTTTATAACCACTACCGAACTTCCAAAAACTTTACCAAACTGCAGATTTAAAAGAACAAGGAAAGCTCAAAACAAAAAAGAATTAAGTGTTAAACATTTTTATGCCTTTGGACCACAGAATATTTTTAGACAAACGGCTGCAGTGGAAGTGGACCGAGAAAGACATTTTTAAGGGGATTGAGTCCACTTGTTTGCATCAAGGTCCATGTGACATTATTCACACTTCTTTTAATGATCTGCCAGTTTGTCTGAACTGAACTCAGCCCAGTGAGTGTAAACACAAATCAGGAAATGTTTTATCTCAATGTGCATGAATCTGCATTTTGATAAGTGATTAAGTAGATTTGTTAATATTGTCATAATTGACTTGTTGAGCCTTATTGATCAGATTGATGGTGAGGTATTTGATGAATTAAACAAACACATGTTGAACTCTGAGAAAAGACAACTGGAGATCAGGAGACAAACCAACTAGGGGCAGTTTGTTTTTAACCTCAGTGAAGATTTCCACTCTCTTGTTGAAAGTATGCTTCCTCTCACAACAGCTACATCATCCTACAGCTTCTCTTGTCAGGCAGTAGTCCTTGATGTTGCCTGACAAGGGAGTCAAAGTATCCTTGGACGAGTTATTGAACACAACAGTGTTTACATAAACTGGTAGAGTAGAAACTATTCAAAGCACAATATAAAAGCTAGATGGGGTTAAAAACTAATGTTAAATTGTATGTAAGACTGTTTATCAATTATATCTGAAAAATATTCTTATTTACGGATTGTTTACACTCTTTAATAAAACATGGATTTTGGCCCAGAAGAACTAAATGTTTATTTTTGCCAAGTCTTGTGTTTTTCCCTAAACTTTGTGAGCGTGTGAATGAGATTTTCTCTGGTGTAACTGCCTTGTTATCATCATTATGAAAGTACAGCATCCTAATTAGTTTGGATTCTGCTTGTGAGGGGCAGGTGCAGCTTTAAATAACTTGTTGACATTTTTTGCAGCGTGCAGAAGGTGGCAGGTTGTGATCCCACATCTCATATACATAATCCAGTAGGAAGGCAGGCCCCTGCTCTTGTTGAATGGAGGGATTCTCCCTTCCTCTGGGGACGTTTCAGGGCTGAAAGAGAACCCTCACCACCCGGCTACCGGGGGCCCGTGGGCACAGTGAGAAAATGAAGACCTCTGCGCCCCTCTAAATCCCCAGGAATTTCTCATTAAGCATAGGTCCCAGTCTGCCGAGAGCCCTCTGGGCCCTCACCCACCCCCCGTGAGGGGTCTCCCTCTCTGGCAGTGAGAATGGAGCTCTCCACTCCACTTTGTGCTGGCTGCCGGCTACCAGAGCCTGTTATTCACCTTTCCCTTTCTCACCAGCACAAGAGCTTTCTCCCAATCATGCTTTCAAAGCCCTCAGGACTTCCTCTTCTTTTCACTCAGTTTTCAGATAAGTGTGTGTGTGTGAGAGTGTGTGTGTGGCGTCCCAAAAGAGAGAAAGGCATAATTGAATTTGACATTTTTTAATGGTCTCCTGAGATATTTTTGTCCGGTGGCACCAAAGCAGGAATGAAGCGAACTCTCATTTCAAAGAGATTTCTTTTCAATCTTTTTCACACGTTTGTGAGTACAAGTAGGATTAATGAAGATTATGTATATGAGGAGAGGTAATGAGTTTTGATGAGAGTAGAGAGGATATTTAGTGTAAGATTTCAAAACATTTCACTGAAGCACGATTTGACAGCATCAGCTCATGACTTCTCCTGTTGTTGTTGAGTCACTTTATATTTGAGACTGAGGATTTGAGATTAGCAGACTGGATGTGGTGGGATGTATTTTATGATAATAAAAAGCACAAATAAGTTGATGAGACACACCACTGAGTTTATGTCTTGGGTTTTTCTGTAAGAGATTTGACCTCCTCCTGTGTGGAGGAAAACTGCTGTTACAGAATTTGTCAGCAATACAAATAATGAACTGAGTGAGGTGCAGCAGCAAGAGTGACTGTCAGCAAAATGTTCTTAAAAAGCCTGACTTATATCCAGACCTATCAATCAACCTAAAAATATTGACAGACTTGAATGTTATGTATAAAATACATCATCATGTCACCCTGAAACGTCAGTTTCTATAAATTATGCCCAGTCTTTGGCTGAGAATATGCTTGTTTTTTAACCTCACATTCACATAGAAAACAAGTTCCATTGCGAGCATAATTGTTCCCATTTTTGCTCATGTACTACGCTTGTTACCACTAGAGAAAATATTAGACAGCTCACACCAGGTACAGTTACCGAATTAGTAGGGTGTAAACTAAACGATAAACATGAACATAGTTACGGAGGTTAACATTTGGTCCATTTTGAGATCAGTGCAGAAAAAAATTACATCATACATGGTAATGATAATTTCTGAGGACATGAACAAATTATGCTTCAAACAGATGCAAAATGTGTGAGGCAACCATATTAGACACACCTACGTGTAATTAAAAGCATATTCCCAAGATGATACAGATTTCATTCTGTTAAAATCTGATGTCATTGAAGCACTAATTAACTTGTGCTAATTAACTAATTTAATCAATTAACTAATTAAATGAAAATGATTTTATTTTTCCCAGAGGAAATTTTTTTTTAATTAAAAATAATCTCAGCTGCATGTCATCTGACTTTCTGTCAGGCTGTATCACACTACAACTACAAATAACTGAAAGGGCTGTTTTTCAACAGCTGTACAACCTCTGGACATTGAACAGTTGTTTTGCTGTCTGACAGTCAGAATTTCAACCCACCACAGCACTTAAACTGCCCTCTTTAGAGTATTAAATGACATACATGTAATACATATTGGGTGAGAATATCAGGTCCGGTTTTGAATCCTACTTGAAAGACGGTAAATTTGTCAACTGGTAACTATAAATCTAGTACACCAAAGATGACATGTGAAGTTCCCCAAGGCTCAATTTTGAGCCCCGTATTGTTCAGCATCTATATGCTTCTACTTGCCCAGATTGTCGAAACATACAAAATATCTTACCATAATTATGCTGATGACACTCAGCTGCATATTACTGTCTCACCAGGGGATTCTGGTCCCATGAAAAGCTTTAGTGTGTTCCTCGGTCAAATCAATACTTGGATAGAGTACTGATTTGACCAATCAATTTGAACAAAAAATTCTGGATGTGCAGGGATTTTTTCAGCTACATGAAGATAAATATAAAATGACTGTCTTTGAAACCAAAGACCAAACCGAAGTGCTTCAGTCAGCAATGTTAAAAACAGTGGATCAAGCCAGAACTTTTCATGTCATTTTGGACTCTGAGCTAAATTTTAACAACTAAATATATAAATATATATATAAAGAATATATCTAAATAAGAGGACTGAAAGTTCTGTATGATACAGGAAAACTTCTTCATGTATTTGTTTTCAGTAGGCTTGCAGAGGTGGGTTCTGCTGTGGGCAGAGTGGGCAACCATCCAGGGCGTAGTCTGTGCGCTAGAGTGAAAGGGGAAAATAAAATAAAAACTACCACTCATACCCTTGTCATTATTGTAAACTGGACCGCCCCCACATCATCATCAAGTGTCCTAAACAGAGCCGGTGTTAGAAGAACGGTGAGGAAGGAGGGGTGGAGGTTAGATTCACCTCTGGATCTGACTGAAGTCAATCAAACTACAAAAAGCTTCCAAATAAACTGCATTACACTCATAAAGTTTTGGTTACTTACCTGTAGTATTACACTCATGTTATTATTTTTGTTGGTCATGTGAAATTGTTTTTAGAAAATTAAACACCAATCCGTCCATTCAGGTGAATTTATTTACTTAATGCCGCTGACACTGAGTTAACAGTGATATAAGCCCATTTATGCTCTACACTAAGGACGATACAGAGCTGTCCATCACTCTTCTGTGTCTTTTACGTGCGTAATTTGGTTCATTTTCAGAGAACTCGTGACTCAGCAAAAAGAGTAGTACCACCGTAAACCGTCTGGGCAGTGTTTGTGTAGTATAACTGATGTGCAACCAGCGAAAGAAACAAAGAAGACAAAGCAAAATCCACCAAATGGCTACAAAGACCACAGCCATCTACTGTGCTGCCTCTTTTTGTGTCTCTTTCTGACAATGTATCTATTGCCCCTTTCACACTACTCAGCCCAGCCCGGCTCAGCCTTCGTTCAGCCGACACCACACCACCCCGGTTTCGTCTGTTCACATTACAGTCGCGGCCGTCGTCAGTGTGGGCGGGGTCTTCATAGCGAGGTTTCATGAAGTCATTTGTTCGCGACACACGCGCACACCGCTAGCAAGC
>JBBBVU010000016.1:28348204-28358803 GCA_037177055.1 Atherinosoma microstoma
GATTGTCTGTGAAGCGCCCTGAGATGACATTGTCGTGAATTGGCGCTATACAAATAAAGATGAATTGAATTGAATTGGATTGAATTACAAGCAGGAACATTTTTAGGAATACTCTCCTTTATCCCCTCTCCTTTAGAAAGGTAACAATCAGTAATTAGGATATCAGATCTACAGTAACAAAATATCACTACATTAAAATAGTATTAGACGTAGATAGTTGTTTTTTTGTTTTTTTTACTTTGTTTACAATCTTAGGGGTCTAAAGTTGTGAACCCACTGGGGGCTGGACCCACACCTTTGAAGGGTTGTACGAATTGCTGATGCTAATGGGTTGGTAATGTATGATAAAAACCTAAGTTTATAATGTTACAAAGGTGGCTGTAGATCACGATGGTAACTTTTGCTGAGTATCCAAACCTTTCCTGAAGAGATTATGCTAATGATAATGTTAATACCAATTAATGATGCAACAACTAATATATGTATATAAACAGGTAAAAGTAATTGTTAAGATGTTTAGTCAATATCTGGCCACGTATATATCAAAAGAAATGTTTGATCTTTCCCTTCTCACCCTAGTTTTGTCATTGATCAGATGAAATAGTCAAATAATGTTCAATAAATTTGACTCAGATCCTATACTAGCTCCACTGGTCAAAGCTTTAGAATTTAGACATTCATTCATTTTCTATCCCATTTATTCCAATTCAGGGCCAAAGGAAAGCTGAATCCTATCTTAGCAAGAAGCAGGTGAGAGGCACGGTACACCCCGCATAGGTGGCCAGTCTATCACTGGGCCAACATGAAGAGACAAACAACCACTCTAATTCACTGTTACCCAGAGAGAACCCATGCATACATGGACAGAACATACAAATTCCGCCCAGAAAGGCCCTTGTTTGAACCCCTCCCCAGTTGAGGCTCAAACCAGTGACCTTCTTGCTGTGAGGTCATGGTTATAATCACCACACCACCAAGCAGAATTTAGACATTCTTCCCTTAATTACCAAACTATATCGACAAAGACGACTGAGAGATCTTGATCGTTTTTGAGCTGGTTTTAGTGAAGAGTGAGCTGATTTTTTTCCCTCTCGTAAAGCAGACACAATGTACTGTATATATACACTTATAATACATCATCATGCTACTCTTTTCAACCAACTAAAGAGAAATGTGGATTTCAATGAAAACTGACATGTTCTGAAAAGCCACATATGTGGTTATATAGTGTGGTATCACCATCTGTTCTCCAGTTATTTTTTCTTGTATTTATTTTTCAGAAAGTTGTTTACTTCTTGTTCTACTAAATTACAATAAATCTGAATTGCATTATTTTGGTCAAAAGAAGGAATAAATGCTATTCTGAAATAATCCCTTAACGGTACAGTGTGTAAGAATTACTGACAAATAGTAGTAAAAATGGGCATAGAAATGACTTCATATGCCAAGCACAGTTGTGAATGGACAGTGGCTGTTAGTGGCCAAAATTCTTCCAGACATAAACATGTTTTCATCTGTGAGTAGATCCAGTGACCTCAGGTGCAGCGATGACTGCACTACAGGTAACTACTGCAAAGTTGTGTACATGTGTACTGTCTTCTTCCATGGTCCTTTTGAAGTATTATTTATCCCAAACGGTGCTCTTGCACCTATCAAACAAAGCCAGTACTGTAGTTTTAGAGCTACAACGGTTCCCATTTCACAAAGTTTGTCCATTCAGAGACAACGTAGTAAAAATGGTGGCATAAATATGGCAGCTGTCATGTATGTAGATGCACGACAAGTGATCTAAATGGCTCATTCTCAGAGAATAAAAATGTAAGTTATTTCAGTAAAAAAAGACTAGATACCAACAGAAACACAGTTTTTAATTATATATTACGTTTTCCTATCATTGACTTTTGATTTGGTTACACACTGCACCTTTCAAATAATATCATCCAATGTGTTTAAAGCAACAGATGAATAGTTCATTAAAATTACCATCTCTTTGTTTATTAAGTTCCCATATTCAGTGAAACACAGACACACACTTTTTTTCCCCAATTTTTAAAAAATTCTTTATGTTTGGAGCCTGGGGTTTATGAAGTTATTCCCCTGTTCCCTGGCAAAAAAATTTTTTTTGCATAATATGGAATTTCCCCCTTTAAATGAGGCAGCTGTAGCTCAGGTGGAAGAGCAATCGTCAGCCCTGGAAGGTTGTTGGATCAACTATAGCCTATACCAGAGTGTCCTTGGGCAATGCACTGAACCCCATGTTGCCTCCCGTGTGTCTGTTGGGGTTTTGAATGAGTGTGATGTGCATTTATAACAATAGATGTGCTGTATAGATGTATGTGAGTGAGTAAATGTGACATGTAGTGTAAAAGTGCTTTGAGTGGTCAACATATGCTATTTCAGCATGTCTCTTTACCATATGAATGTATCATCCCAAAATCCCTGTGCCTATATGTACTTTTAGAAATTACATTATCTAGTTGATATTTTCCACATAACTTGGGACCTTATTGAATGTTTATATCTTTAAAATATGTCATTTCTACTGGTTATTTGGTTTCAACCATGTCTTTGCTAACCGGCTTACAGATTCACTAAGATTAGATGGAAAAATAACAGAAACAGCTCACTTTAGTTTAACAGCGGCATAACATTTTGAACAAAAACTGAACATTTTAACAAATGTGAAGACCGTTTAAATTAGACCTCATCGGCTAATAACCGGATATATCTATGCATGATTGCATATTTTGCACGTCTTTATGAAATATGAATGTTACATGAATTTCAAAGTGGTTCATTCTAACTGAGGACTGCATTGGTTTCTTGCATCAGTCCACGAAGCACGCTGCTTGGGGAGAAAACCGGTTTGATGCAGCTGCGGAGATTCAGCTCTAAAATGAAACCATGTGGGATAAGACGATGGTGGTTAGCAGAAAAGTTGCGCAACGCTGCCGAAACGCGGCGCTGTTCTGCGCTGTGCAAACCCACAGCAGGCCCTGTCTGTCCCGACTGCCTGTCTTTCTCCTCGTCCTGTCTCTCTACATAAATCTCTTACATTTTTTTTCTCGCCAAACTCCTCCTGCTGTTATCGAGGCTGAAAATCAAAACCCCAAATCCTCTGAGTTTTCTCCTCAAAAGGGACACCCTGCTCTCCGTGAGAGTGTGTGTGAGACTGAATCAAACGTAAAATATGCACGTTCGTTATTTTCTGCTGGGTCATCAGTGACCTAATCGAGCTTTATGGTGCTTTTAGACACAATTCATAAATAAATCCGCCCAATGTTTCCCAGAGTAGAAGAGACCGTCGGTTATCAACGCCGTTTCCCACATCGCCACCCGGTGACTGCATTGGCATATGTGTGTATGGGGGGTATTTTTACACCTGATACACCCCCCACGTCGACACTCTCCGTCTACTCAATTACATTTTGCCTCAAAATCCTCAAAGCTGGACATATTTCGTCTCCCTGATAACCACACAGACCAAAACATATTTCTCTCAGCTCAGTCTCACCGGCCGAGAGCTGCAATTGTTTTCCAGCTTTCACCCTCCGTGTCTCAGAGAAGAAAAGCTGACCGTGTGTTTTCTCTTCACGTGCACAAAAACTGGAACCAAACTAACTCGGTCGACGGTTAAAGTGCCAATAAATGTTGTGGTTTTTGCTGTCAGGCGTGCGTTTGGCATACACGCACACACACTAGTCCTAAGTGTGCCTCAGTCCCCCCTGTCGTGGCACAACGCTCATAAGACAGTAACTTTGGGAGGCATAACATGTAATGAAAAATGTTCCTGTCGTGGCAAGACTTAAAGCAGCTTCCAGAAACTGCTCCAGAGCAGGGGAGAGGTGCGCTTTGTGACTGTGTCTCTGTGGCTGGGTGAACTTTATATCGCACATATATTAACACTTTGTGGCCTGTTTTGTTTCTTTCTTTCTTTTTTTCCTCTCCTCTAGGCTGGAGGACTCCATTTTGAAGAGACCGGGTGTGCAGCCAGAACCTACACAGCAACTCGTTTCATGAAAGGAAACCATCTGTTTTTCCGGGTAGACTGCTGCACCATTTCACTGCTTCTCAGGCGAGGCGGTGGTAGAGGACATTTCTGAATGATCTCATTTATTTGATTCTCCCGTCTTATCTTCAGGCGCATGTGTGCGTCTTGGGTGTTGGTGTTGGTTGTGGTGAGATGGAGGAGGATGCCAGTTGTTGCCACAAGTTTGGCATATGTCATGTCATTGGTGATGGCAGCCTGGTTTAGGTTAATAATTGATGCTTGTAATTAAGGAAAGGGGCGGGGTGTTTTTTGTTTTGTTTTTTTAGGGGTGACATGTGGTCGTCCGGTGTGTTTTTTGGCGGCTGATTTTCTCTCTCTCTTTTTTTCACAATTAGAAAGAGATTTACGGCCCCTTCTGTGCTCCTCGCTGAAGACAGGCTGGGGAGGGAGGCTGTGGTGACGACTGGCAGTGCGCACAGCAGAGACTGACTTTCAAGGGGCAGGCTGAGTCTGCAGGCAGGAAATAGCCAGCCGTGCATGCATCCATTCAAAAACACAGGGAATTATAAAGTTTTAGTTATCACAAAGCAAAAAGGGGAAGTGTCGCTGGATGAGCGCGACACGGCTGATTATTTTTTTATTCCAGGGGCCGCTGGACCAGGCTTTTAGCGCAAGTAGAGAGGAGGAGGGAGGAGGAGGGAAGTGGTAGAGAGGGAGGGGGGTGAGAGAGAGTGAGTACGTTTCACAGGATCCAGGCCTAGTAGTATTGCCGCTGGGACTCTCCTCATCCGCTTTCAAAAAATTGGAATTTGGCACATTTAAACTGCAAAATGAGCAGGTTGAGGGTCATTTTTGCGGTGGGCGACACAGGAATGGTAAGATTCCCGCGACATATCCCGCGTCATTTGGCGTTTTCTCCGTGATTTTTGTTGTTTGATGCACATAGCCTTCATCTGTCCGAGGGGGGGAAGCCTGTGTGTGTATGACAGTGTGCGTGTCTGTCAGTGTGTGTACATGAACTTGTTGTGTGTCGTCGCCTTTGCACGCCGTTTGTGTGTCTGTCTTGTGCAAATCATGGTAGCCACTGCATGCCACTCATAGATACACACACACATACACAGTGGCGCCTCACACACCTATACACTATCATGCACGCGCGCGGTTAAGACACGCACGCGCGCAGAAGGGTCCATTTTAATCCCAGTTCGCGCACTCGGCGCCGGCGTGTTTTTAGCGTGGGGGGTTATTTTAACACGACGGCGCTGTAAATGTGCAGCTGGCTTTTTTGAGTGTTTACATTGTGTTCATGCGCGTGAGTTTACCGGCTGACCTTATCGTGTTTGATGTCTTTTTTTTTTTTTTTATCATATCGCGATAGCATTTCAGAAAGGATTTCCATCTGGGCTGCGGTGTTTTCGGCCACTGTGTTATAGCCTGTAGACGATCCACGCGACGTCATTGAGCCTATTTATGCCTTTTTTATGTCAATTTTGAGATCATGTGAGGCACAACTGTGTCTTTAAGGATCTGATGTCTGATCTTATGTTTTACTTCTGTCACTTGGAAAAAGACCTTATTACCGGCATCCTAAGATAATTGTAGCCGTGTTATTACATCTTACAGAATGAATGGAAGAATACGAAAAAAAAAAATTGCAATTTTACTTTTTTGGAGAATCCTGACAGCCTCTGATAACAATTGTGCAATATGAGAAGCGTCCCATAAACCTTTATGATTTTTATTTTTTAAAAGCCTGACAAGTAGAATCCACACTGATGATCTTGTCTTTTCATTTCAGGGAGGAATAATGCCAGCATGAGTGGGCCTTACACAGGCCCTGCAAAGAAAGCTCATCAGTCTAACTGCCCTTTGACCCCTGCTCGTGACCTATCTGCCTATTCTGACATCTCCCGACGGCAAGACCACACGATCAGCCAAAGGATGTCTGCCGCCTCCTCTGTCAAACGTACATCTGTCTATGGGTTTGCACAAAGGGACCACTCCTCTCCAACATCTTCATCTTCCTCTTACAGTCCTCTCAGGAGGTTGCAGCATCTCACCACAATGGTGAGCCAGCCTGACCTGGTCCTGCCAGTGAGGGAACCTGAGAGGAACTGGGAGTGGGGTGCACGCAAGAAGGAGAGAGGGAAGGTGGAGAGGGACTCTTGGGCTGGTTGTAAGGATTATTCTGGTTCCCAGATTACAAACAGAGAAGAGAGGTTTGCTCCCTCTACTTGTGGACAGAAGCAACAAGAGGTCCAAAGTGGAAGTAGAGACACACCTCCTGGGAGTTGTAATGATTCTGCTGCTCCAGAGAAAAAGGCAGAAGGTTGTTTCTCTGGCCCGCCCAGCCCAGCCTTTTCTCTAGATAGCAACAGCCCCTTTGCAAACGGCTTACTCCACTTCGAGTCTTCTCTGTTTGATGATGAAGACAACGAGGAAGAGAGAGGGTCTGTGTCGATCATCGGAGGAATGAGGGTCAAACAGGAAAGCACAGGCAACGTTCTACAGTCTTCTCCCCAAAAATCTAATTTGGATTCCAAGGATGTGGTGCTGTCGTCAGCCAAGGTGGTCACTCGCTCCCAGTCCTCAGGTCAGCGCAGGAGATATTGGGATGGCTCGGAAGACGAATGGGAGAGCGATTCAGAGCTCTTCCTGTTTGAAGACTGTACTTTGAGGCATTCAATGGCAAGTTTCACCCTCTTTACCCAAAGTAAACTTTTTGGTTTTGGATTACATAGATCTAAACAAATACATGCTGCACCTCCTGTTGTAACATTTAGTAGAGCTGAAAGGTGTGGAAGGAGAAATATGGCACTTTCTACATGAAATCAATGGGACTACATATGTTGATGGCTAACTGATTTGGCTTGCTTATCAAGAGGATCTGCTCTTCCTGCTGCAGCTGAGGCTGTGACATGCTGCCTGTGGAGGCGGCTGCAATAATTAGCTACTTAAATAGCAATTTACGCCATAAATGGCACACATTTTCTGAGTCATGATTCCATCAGTTTCAAATAATATCTGCACAGGACAAAAATACACTTTTTAAATAACTCAACTTTGTGTTTTGGTCAGTAGTAATTTAGTAAATGGTAATTATCATGTCATCATCTGTGAACCAGAGCTTCTAAAATGTAATGTGATATAATTTTGATGTAATTTTTTTCCATAAACGTAAACAAATATTAGCTAAAGTCAGAATCTCAAGCTGTCTCCCACTGCTAAGGATCACTAAATCCTAACAAACTGAAATGTAACATAACAGTTATACATACTGTTTCGAGTGGACATCTTCCCTAAATCATTCACACTTCTTTATATATTTCTCTGTTTTTTGGGGGCAAGACAACCATGTTAACATGTTATCAATATTGCATTTACACACTGGACAATTTGTCGGTGTCAGCCCTTAGCTCTCACATAAAGCGGGAAAGTCCACAGCACAATTACTTCCTGTCTACATACCCAAAAGCATTATGGGAACTGTATTTCCAGAAAACCCCATGACCTAATTACCTCGTGTCCAAGGAAACAAAGAATAGCAATATGAGTGAGAGCATCTAGTAATATTAACTTCAGCAGAGTCAGACATAGCTTTGTGGTTATCTGGGTGACTTTTGTTAGTAGCTGATTCAAGTCGGTGAGAAGTTAGTTTGAACAAAGTAAATGCAGTACTAATTGGGACTTTTTGTACAGGCATTAGTTATAACATGGAGTCAACTCATATCAGACCCAGGAAGTCCTAAAAGTGTGACAGTTAGCTTGCATGAACAATACTAGTACACTAAACCTTAAGCAGGCATTATAAGTTTTAGCTCTTACATGTGTGTGATGTTCCTGCTTTGACATGACAACATTTTTTGTGGAAAAAGTCAGGCTTTGGAGGTTTTCTTGTGTCGATGTAGAACAGCAAACAAATGTCAGCATTTGGTAGCAATTTTTATGTGTTGGCTTGCAAACGACAGCTTCATGTTAATTACAACTTCAGTTCAGCTTCCTTTACATTAATAGTCATCCTCACCACGTCAACTATCAGATAAGACTCTGTTCCTATTACTACCCCTTGCTGTAAAGTGATTAATTGCAAATGTAAATTGAGAAATATTCTTTTAAAGTCCCCCATTCATGACATGTTAGCATTAGCTAGTAGCAGCCCTCAGGTCAGTTCTGATTCCAGTCGTAACCCAGGCCTGCTCATGTACCTGCTCAACCACCTCACAAATAGTAGCTTGTTGATGTTTTTGTGTTTTGTGTTGTTTGAAAGAAAGATGACAAGCTGAAATTAGAAAAGCCACAGATCAGAAGCTGAAACTTCTGATCCTTTGTGATCTGAACGGAAAAGGCAGTCAGCCCTCCTTTCTTACAGTTTCTTTTTTTTCTTTTCATTGTCCTGCAGCAGCAAAACAGCCTGAAGAAAAAGTCTTTGCCGCCTGTGAAGTTTGTAGAGGGTGAAATTGTTTGGGCTAAGTTCAACCGGAGACCGTGGTGGCCCTGCGAGGTGATTGTTGACCCTGTACAGGGAGTCTATCACAGAGTGAAAGGTGGGTGTTAAACATTGTTTACTAGCTGTAATAATTGAGACTAAGACATTGTAAATGAGGTTATACACTCACCAGCCACTTTATTAGGTCCACCTTGCTAGTACCAGGTTAGACCCCCATTTACCTTCAGAACTTCCTTAATTCTTGGTGGCATAGGTTCAACAAAGTGTTGGAAACATTCCTCAGAGATCTACTCCATATTGACATGATGGCATCACACAGTTGCTGCACATCCATGATGAAAATCTTCCATTCCACCACATCCCAAAGGTGCTCATTGGACTGAGATCTGGTGACTGTGGAGGCCATTGGAGTACAGCGAACTCATTGTTATGTTCAATAAAGCAGTGGAGATGATCTGAGCTTTGTGACATGGTGCATTATCCTGCTGGAAGTAGCCATCAGAAGATGCTACACTGTGGTCATAAAGAGATGGAGATTAGCAATAATACTCAGGTAAACTGTGGCGTTCAAGGGCGTATTCACAGTGGAGCTGTGGTCCGCTTTAAACTAACTCTGGTCTGGTTCCACAGATAGTATGGCAGCAGCTTAAATGTTCATTCACACCTGGGGTGAACCCTGGTGCGATTCGTTTGCAGTGTGAAAGCAAACGGACCATCCAATGAACCATGCGATATAGCATGTTGATATAGAACAACATGCAGGATATCTCGCTGCCTCTCCTGCTGCTCATGCTGGGCAGATTCTGGTGGAAACCACATTAGATTTGAACACCAAAGTAAAACAATGATCCCAACGCTGAATAAATATATTGTTGCTCCATTGTTTACTTGTGCAGAACGAGCCATTTTCAGTCCTGGCCACTCAATGAGCTGAATTATATTTTTTCTTTCTCCTTGGTCAGTGGTTGTTTCAGGGGAATACCTCCCCTAGCAGGCAGCTGTCGTGACATGGTCGAGGTGGTTTGGTCCGCTTGAGTAAAGTGTGAAGGCAAACCAAACCAAACGAAGGTGGTAAATTTTTCAGAAATCCCTGCCCAATTAAAACAAGTCCCCTTGCGCATCAGGAGATAGACAATGGAATTGATGCTGCTATCATGCCTAGTGCTTACCGTACAAGCCAGTAAGGGGGCAGTCTATGATCTGGGGTTGCTACAGTTGGTTAGGTCTAGGTTCAGCAACATTATGTGCCCAAATAATGAGGTCAGCTGACTATCTGATACTGAATGAGCAGGTTATTCCATCAATGGATTTTTTTCCTTGCTGATGGCACAGGCATATTCCGGGATGACAATGCCAGGATTCATTGAGCTCAAATTGTGAAAGAGTGGTTCAGGGAGCATGAAACATCATTTTCACACGTGGATTGGCAACCACAGAGTCCAGACCTGAGCCCTGTTGAGAATCTTAAGGATGTGCTGGAGAAGGCTTTGGTGGTCAGACTCTTCCATCATTAATACAAGATCTTGGTGAAAAATGATTGCAACACTGGGTGGAAATAAATCTTGTGACACTGCAGAAGCTTATCGAAACAATGCCACAGCATATACTGCCGTAATCAAAGCAAAAGGCGGCCCAATAAAATATTAGTGTGTGACTTTTTTGTCCAGGCAGTGTATATACAAACAATGCAGCAGTGGTCAACTCAGTGGTCAACTTAGTCCAATTCGATTGTCTAACTAGGGCCAGTCAGATGCCATGGGTGGCTTGTGCACCCCCAGGTGGCCCCTTTGGCATTACCTCTGACAAGACACTGCAGATTCTACATCTTCCTGGGTTTACATCAAGGGGCAACCTCGGGCTTATAAACATGAAGCCTATGCAGAAGTGCCAAAAATTGCAGTTCCCCACTCCTCCACTAGGTGCTGGCTGCAAAACAGAGCAGATCCCCATTGACTCCCATGTTAAAAGGCCAACTTAACAGTAGAAATAAACATGTTTACAGCCTGGATCAAAAAACCATTTTAGGTTTAATAGTTCAAGTTTACCTTCGTGACAACTGTGGGGGGAGTGAAAAAAATTCTACGTCATCGGTTTAGATGTTATTTAATCTTAAAATTCTTCATAATTAGGGGCGTGTCCTTTTGATTGACAGGTGGCAGAT
>JBBBVU010000016.1:28372974-28387827 GCA_037177055.1 Atherinosoma microstoma
CTATCTATCTATCTATCTATCTATCTATCTATCTATCTATCTATCTATCTATCTATCTATCTATCTATCTATTAAAAAACCTAAGATTAGTATTTAATGTTGAAGTCTCACAGAAATGGTAAATGTTGCTTCCATAATAATAACTATAACAAAAAACACTTAATTCCATCTCAAATTTTGAGGAATATTTCATCTCAGTAAAAATGGTAGAAATAGGTAAAGATCAAGAGGCAAACAACTTCTTAATACATTATGTATAGGTTTGAACCCAATTCATGAAGGTTTCTCATTCATTCATTTATGGAATAGTCTGTCAAGCCTATTAATATTAAAGGAAATTGTAAAGGCCTATTTAGTTCAGAACTTTTCTTGTTTGTTTCTCAGCACACAAACGAATAAGAAAACCCAGCAAGAGGCTGATTGAATGGACTGAAGAGTACGACCAGATTTTCTCCACGAGGAAGAAACCCAAAAAGCCTCTCCAGTTGATTGGAAAGGTAAAAATCATACAAAGTAAGCTCTGTTGCAACTTGTGACTTTATCATTTTTGCATGTTGTTACATGTGCATAATCGTCTGTCATTAAACAGCCGATATAAATTCATCCAACCCTAGATGATATTCACACCGTTTGTTTTCTCAGGCCACACAACCCATTACCTCCATGTCTGAACTTTCGGGGTCAGACAAGAACCAACTCAACCATCCACCCTCCAGCTTACTTCCTGAAATACAGACCCCCCCCCCTGAGGAAGTTGCTGCACCGATGACGTCTGAACTGCAAATTCCCAGCTCTGAAAACACATCTTCCCAAGACGCACCAGTGCTTTCCATTGACACATTAACCCCTCCTCCTGATGTGGATCCCCCGCTGTCAGAGGGCATCATCAAAGACGAAGGTAAGGCAGTGGTTGTCCGGCTTTTTTTTTTCTTTTTTCAACTTTGAACATAAAAGTCATGCCACTGGTGACTTGACTCTTAACAGAGGAATAAAATACTATCTGTTGCATCTTAAACACTTCTTACAAGAATAACATAGTCAAGGAGAAAACTTGGATGTTGATAAAATACTATTACAACAAAGTGGTATTTCCAGCAATGAACTGAAAGGCAGGATGGATGGTGATACAAAAGAGGACACAATAAGAGCCTGACAGCTGAATCTGAAGGATCTATGTAATTTCTAACTTTGCACGTGGGTAACCCAAGGCCATTTTTGTTTTGGCCTTGATGCAGGACTCTGTCCTCATGCTGCTACTACATTTGATATTATCTGTTGTGGTGACCCACACTAGATTTTGTAACATAACTGCTGGTCTGTTTTCTTGGCAGACCATGTTGCTGTCGCTTGTTTTGAAACTGCATACTTTCACACGTTGCCGAAGTTACTTTATATATCTCTCCCGGCTGATATCCGTTAATCGCTGGGTGAGATGTTAAGTTGCAGCTAACTGGAAAAGAGGCAGAAAGAATGCAGACAGCAGCCTAAACAATAATCTACGGATAGATGGATGGACTGTGGATTTTGATCGACATCCCACAGTCTGCTGTAAATCTTTCTAAAGTTTTCAGACGCTGAGTTGAAAATGTGACGGCAGCATTTCATGCTTTATAATAACGTGGCTATAACGTGATTGACAGGAGCTGCTCCTGTGCTGGAAAAGAAGCGAAAAAGGAAACCCACTCAGAAAATCCTGGAATACTGTTTAGAGGCCGAGGCATCAGCAGGCCCCAAAAAGAAGGTACAGCAAGTCTATGTGATAAACTGGTATGACCCGATGTGAACACAAGTATGTCATTAATCCCTGTGTGCCACTAGTGCCCCTTTCAGACTTGCTCTGAAAAGCGGTAATGTTGCGGACTTTGTCTTTTATTCCGGTTGTTTTACCTCGGAGCTGTAGCGGACATTTACATGTCATAAGAGCGGAAATGTTGCGGCACGTCGTTTTGCCTGAACGCAAAGGAAATGTTCCGGACACGTCGCAACACAAACACATCTTACCATGCCTCAACAACAGACTTATCCAGAACATTTCCCCCTGTGTGAACGTAGCCGCGACGTTAAAAGTCCGCAAGGAAGCGACATGTTTGAAAAGACAACTCCAGTTTAAGAGCGGATGGACACTTACCACACATATTCCGCTGTGCAAGTCTGAAAGAGGCTTTGTTCCCTTAGATCTCTAATTATGTAAGGACAGCATAAATTCAGTGCTATAGGTGCAGACTGTGCCACACTGCTTTAATTTCACATGTTCATTTATTCACATTCACATTTGTGTGCTACGTTTCTTCAGACCTGTAGCTCAGGGTCTCAGGTATGAACCCAGAGTTAATCCTCATGTGTCAACACACATGAGGATTAACTCTGTATTTATTAAAGAGTGACTAAGCATGCGTGTTGTCAAGAGCATCTTTTAAATTAGGAGTTTGGGGCTGAGAAGACTGCAGAGTACATTTTAATGTAGTATTTTAAGTTTTGGGAATATGAAAGAAAAACAAAAAAAAGTTTTAATATAGTTTAACCCAGTTTCAGAAGGTCAACAGGAAAAGTCCCGCTCAGTTAATGATTGATAGTTTTTGGTAATGTGTCTCTCTGTTGCAGGTTAAAGGAATGAAGAGTAATTCAAGTGTTGCTCCTCAATCTGGTCAGTGAGATCTCCTCCATTAGTGTGCACTACACCATAATAGGACTATTTATCAAAACATTTATTAAATGTTTTCATTTGCTTATGATACAACTGAAAGTTCCCATGAATCATGTTTTCTGTTTAAAGGCTTGTATAGGATCTGAATTGTAAAACCAGTATTTTGTAAAACATGGACAAATTGAAAATGAAAAAGTCTGCTCTACCACCTGAGCCATTGCTGCCCCATATATATATGTGTGTCATATATACACATTTTACAACTTTGCTATGGCAAAAAAGTATTTTTGTTAAATTTTTCAGGAAACTTTGAAAAGTCCTGAATTTTCAGGCGGGTGAAGTTATCAAACCAAACAAGCTTGCTTTTTGAAAAAAGGATTTGGGCCCATCCCATATCCAGTATCTCTTCAGTCATCTTATCTTGTCTCTGACTTTTATATTACTGTTTTACACCCAGACTCTGCACCACCCCCTTTTAAATTGAAGAGTAAACCAGTTCCAGCATCCGCCTCCACACCAACTTCTGAGATAACATCATGCACACCAAATCCGTCCATTCGGACCAGTTCCAGCACTCCTGCACCCTCCACTCCAGCTCCAGTGCCACCCCAACCCGAACCCAGACAGGTAAAGACATCAGCTGACACAGATGCTCCTCAGCCTGATGATCCTAAGACTCAAGTGGACATAAAGGAGGCAACAGAGTCAGAGGTCAGCCATCATTTCTTTTTACACTCAACTGTTCTTAATGTGTTCAAAGTTTAGCAATAAAGTCTTGATTTTAAATTTCTTTTTCACTTGTGTCCTAAGGGTGAGCAGTCCAGCCTGGACCACAGCTTCTCCTCTATGAAAGATGACTTGTTGCCGTGTGATGACACAATTTTACCCGTGAGGAAGATCATAGGGGACCGAGGAGGGCCGGCCTCCATGAAGGAGAGTATATGTCAGGTGGGTTTCCTCCGCTTTACTGATGGAAAATTATCCTTAGGGGCGTGTCCACCAGCAATTTTTTTTGTTTGGCGCTGGTGACAGTGTGGGCTTGTTTTTTCCCAGTGAGTTGGTATGAAAACGCCTGCAGCAGCCTCTTGTGTTTCACTTGTTTTACACTGAACATGTAACTGATGCAGGGTCAGTTGCTTTCTGCCGTTGCTCTCTGACGGATTTTAGGAGAAACAGTATCCTGCTGTTGCATCACCACATAAGTAGGTGTTCAGATAACAAAGACGCATGATAGAAAACAATCCTTACTACAAGAGGTAGTCTTTTATCAAACAGTTTTTTAATGAAGGGCCCCCAACAGAATGTTGAACGATGAAACAATCATGAGCTGAAAAGAGGCCGACAGCTTCACTAAGAGTTACAGAGTTAATTGTTCATAATCAGCTTCTGTAATGTGGTTATATGCTGTTGTTACTGAGATAATAAAGCCTAATGAAACAGTTGAAGTGCTATTTTGTCTGTCACTGGATGCTACACAAAGTGTGGTATGACATAATCTTTATAGTCACAGTTTTCTCAAAACATGTTGTATCACCATAACAATTCATATTAGTGTGCAAGTGTCCAGTAGTTGTGTGAAACATAGTAGCTGTAAATTAGGCTGAAAATATCACATTTTTACATGTTGAAACTTATTTAGCAATATGTTTTATACCAGAGAGGCTTTAAATGCACAGTAGCAGCCTGATTGTTATCAGTTTGAGAAAAATGATGATGTTTACTTCACCTGAGACCTGTTTTCACACAGTTGCTGCTGTTAGTTTTGTCACTGCAATATTTGATTTTGCAATAAAAAATAGTAGCAAGCTAACAAACCAGGAGCACTGTGTCAAAAACCAACAACAACAACAACAAAAAAAGCTGGAGTGGATGGGGTCAGTTGTTAACATGATACACTCACTGCCCAATTTATTAGGTAACCTGTTCATGTTTTGTTAACACAAAGCTAATCACATGGCAGCAACTCAATGCATTTAGTCATGTAGACGTGGTCCAGATGACTTGCTGAAGTTCAAACTGAGCATCAGAATGAAGAAAAAAGGGGATTTAAGTGACTTTGAACATGGCATGGTTGTTGGTGCCAGGCGGGATGGTTGATACACAACCATCTATCTCTAGGGTTTACAGAGAATGTCTGAAAAAGAGAAACTATCCAGTGAGCAGCAGTTGTCGGGACAAAAATGCCCTGTTGATGTCATAGGTCAGAGGAAAATGGGCAGACTGCTTTAAACATTGTATTGTTGCTGACCGTGTCCATCCCTTTATGAGCCCAGTGTAGCATCTTCTGATGGCTACTTCCAGCAGGATAATGCACCATGTCACAAAGCTCAGATCATCTCCAAAAGGTTTCTTGAACATGAGTTCACTGTACTCCAATGGCCTGGTGACTGGTGACTGTCTCCAGTCACCAGATCTCAGTCACCAGATCTCAGTCCAATAGAGCAGTGGTTCCCAACCTGGGGTCCATGGACCCCAAGGCTTTGACCATTCAGAGCCGGTGTGATTTGAATTTATTCCATGTGCACACAGAGACGAGTTGAGGTGTATTCGCTTGAGTCTTTTATTTTGGTGTTTAATTCACATGGAGCCAGTGTTTTGGAAGCTCGAAAACACCATTTCATTAATGAGACATATCTGAGAAATGCCACAGTGCAGATAATTTGTACTTATTTTGAAAAAGAAAAAAATAGAATAAGGCTTCATGTTGGTTATTACTTTAACTTTGGTTTATGAAAGGAAAGGAGTCAGACGGAATGCATTAACTACGGCAAGAAGTTAGTAAATAAAAGCATAAAGCATGGTTTAACATCGGGCAAGCGGGGGGTCCACAGCTTTTTGGTAGTTGCATGAAGGGGGTCCTCAGGGAAAATAGGTTGGGAGCCACTGCAGTAGAGCAACTTTGGGATGTGGTGGAGCGGGAGATTCTCATTATAGATGTGGAACAACGGTGTGATACTATCATGTCAATATGGATAAAAATCTCTGAGGATTGTTTCCAACACCTTGTTGAATTTATGCCATGAAGAATTAAGACAGTTCTGAAGGAAAAAGGGGGTAAAACCTGGTACAGGTGAGATGGGCCTGATAAAAAGGCCAGTGAGTGTATAACCAGACAGCATTTGTTTCAGCTCAAACATTTCTCTGATTTATTTGGCTTAGAGACTGAGGGAAAAAACCTCTGCTTCAGCCAATTATTATTGGTAAAACCACAGAGAAATCATTTTTGAACAGTTGTGATATTATATTTTTAACAACACAATCTGTCATCATCATGTGTGTCTAGTTAACCCACTGCTGTTGTATGTGTCTCTTTATGTGATTGCTGCAGTTCACACTTGCGCTGTGTTGAAAATGATCACTACAGTGTATGTTATTAGGTCTGACCTGGTCAGATTGTCCACACAAAATGTTGTTGAAAAGGATCAGTGGAGCTGAGTCACACATGACACCAACACGTTCATCAGCCATCAGATTAACAGAGCATGAGATTACAGACTGTAACACAGAAGGTGTTGACTGTTGTATCATTATTGGGTCAGATACGGGTGTGTCAGTGGCACATTGTGCAAAGCGGATCAAATACAAACACTTGATTATGAATTTAATTTAATGGGGACTTGTGATGGGTATTTTTAAGAGTTTGATATTTTTCATGTTGTATTTCATTCTTTTTTTTAAAAAAGAAAAGAAAATTTAGTGAATGCACAAATCTTCTCTGAATCTGACATTAGCCATGTAATTATCAGTGATAAAAGATTTGAACTGATCCATTCGGACATGTGAGAGGGATGTTTCTGTGTATTAAAGTCATGACCTGCCTCTAGTGTTTTGTGTCTGGGTCTCCAGCTGTTGTATTAGTTTCAGGTCGGATCAGATGGTTGTTGGTTTGTTGACATCCTCAATGTTTGAACATTTTCACATCAAATTATTTTTCTTTTTTGTCATTGTAATATGACGTTTAATAAATCAGTGTCATGTTAGTTATGTTGATTTACAGTAACTTAACCCATTTTTAAAGGTTTGCCATAATAGAAAAATGAGAAGACAAAATGTAGCTATACTTAAAGTGCAGCAAATCATCATATTTTTGAAGGATCTTGTCATTCAAAAAACTCAACTCTACCCATAAATCCACAGAGGATTTGATGCCTTTTCTTTTGTTATCTTTGAAAGTGACTTGTATTTTTTATTTCAGGTGTGTGAGAAGACGGGGGAGCTGCTGCTCTGTGAGGGCCAGTGTTGTGGAGCCTTCCACCTGCCCTGCATCTCTCTGGCTGAAGCACCCAAAGGGAAGTTTGTCTGTCCAGAATGCAAATCAGGTGAGTCTATGTTGAAGCAGTTCAGCTGCTTTCTGAGAAATTAGCTTATAAATAGCACATCTTCTTTCTCTTTATTCTTTTATTTGAAGTATCCACTTAAACTACAGCTCCTTTCACACACGCCTTGTCGAGCCAAGACTGATGCACCTTTGTTATACGTCACCAGTTTGATGTCTGAAAGCACACAGTGATGCTGGACTGAGTTTGGCATGTGTGAATTTCCAAGGAGGGACGATGTTACTTTTGTGGGTCACACATCACCTATACTGTTTGGTTTCCGGTGGTACTATTCTGTTTGCTATGTCAGGTTATGCATCCGCAAGGGTCCTGAAAACGGACCAATTTATGCACGTAAATGACACAGAAGACAGACGAATTGCTCTCTAACCGTCTTTAGTGTCGAGCATAAATGGGCCTTTAGGTGTAGAACTAAAGTAGTGTCCAAGCTAGGGGTGGGCATTATAAACGGTATATGGTAGAAACAATATGAATTTGGCCAAAGGTAGATATTTTGGCTTTGGACTAATCCGAGAAAATACCAGAAGTAGACCGTCCGCCATTTATGCTGGTTTTTACTAATAAATTCTAATGAGAATCGGGTCATTTTCTGCTTGAAAATGCTTATTTCTTCACAATATCAAGGATATCAGGGAGGACATGCAGATGTTGGTTTGGATAACAGCAGAAGAAAACTAAATGTGAACAATATGGACCTTTTAATTCACAAAGACTGCTCCTGTCTGAGACCACGCATTCATGCTGATTCCGTGCAGAAGACAGGGATGTTGGACGGAAAATGGTCGAAAATATTATCTCAGGATTTTATTCCCCAACATCAACAGCTCGGTAAGTTTCAGTGAAAAGCTGTCAGTCTGACTTAGGGGTGGGCGATAAATTGAAAATTTACCGATACCGAGATTTACAACAAAAACTGCCGTCATTTTGCCCATGTTGGTAAATTCAGTATTTTGAAAAAAATGAAAATACAAGGGGGCTGCCCTGTCAGTGCTCACTAGCCCAGTCTTAATAAATTCATATTGAATATTTTTCTAAAACTGTGATTCCCAGCTTGTACAGTACAGAGAGTTGCACCGTGGACCCGTACATCAGTCTGACATTAGTCTTTGATGACTAATGGAAACTTGTACCATAGTGTTGTTATCGTCCATTTATCGTTATCGAGATGAACTGCTCAATATATCGTGATATTGATTTGAGGCCACATCTGACGTAAATCCTGCGTTTCCATGCTGCTGTCAAGCTGAACATGGAGCAACAAGTCGTGTTTATTATGCTAGTTATTGCTACGAGAAGCGGGGCTGTCCTGTTGCTGAGAGTAAATGACAGATGTGGGAGATGTTGTGAAGTGTTACAAAGTATAAATCTGCAACACAAGTAAAAAACATGTGGACTTTAGTTTTGGCCTCATGAATAATTGTAAAAGCGTGAAATGAGCGTGCTAATTTTAATTATTAGAAGTTGTTCTTCATGCTAGGCTGAGGACAGATTCTGCTGTTACACTTCTTATGATCCCATCGTGTTGATGTTAGAGCCTTAAATCAGACACGTTGGGAACTTCATTCTCCCGCGTTTCATATAAATTATTTTATTTTAGTTTTCAGAAGATCGTTACGAAACTGGCGTAACCGCTGGTGCATTAATTCAGAGAAACACACACACGTACACACCGTTTCACTGCGGCAGGTGACGTTCAGAACCGCTCTGCTGCTCTGAGGGACCTGGAGTTTCATCACAAGTAATTGATTGAATAATCTTTAATACCGTTGTAAAAAATCTGATAAATACTTTATCTGCAGTGATTGACTACAAGTAACGATCTAGCTTGTACAGCAACGTATTACACTCCTGAGATGGGGAGGAATCAAAGGAATTGTGACAGAGAAGCACCGTGCTGCAGCTTTGCAGCTGATTTATTTGTTTATTTAGCACATGAAAGTAACAATTTAAAGTATAAGAATAAAAAAAGAACAAAAACATGCAAAGAAAAAATAGCATGTGCGTGGGAGAGATAGAAACCAAATAGGCTTATAACGGCACCACTCCCAAAAAATACTAAACAATTACATCAAAAACAGTATATGAAATATAATGTTACAAACACACATACAATCGATTTGTGAATTTACTTTAGTCAGGGCAAGTCAGCCAATAACTTCTGTTTTAGTTTATTTTTATACATGGATAATCTTATGGATGAATGAAGAAAATGTAAATGTCTGTTCCATAATTTAGCATCATGGTGTCTGACTGATAATTGATCGTGAGATGTTTTATACAACGGCAGATGCAGATAGAATTTTACCGCCTGCCTAGTAGAATAACGATGAAGCTGGTAATTATATGAAAAATAATGTTTTATGTAGGAAGTCCAATCATCATCAAACAGTGCTCTAAATACAAATGTACAGGTCAGAAGAATGTTAATTGAAAAAATATTTAATTTTTAATTTAAAAAAAAACACAGGTGAACTTTGGGCACCAAGTTTAGAAAGAGTTACTGTCCAGACAAACTTTTTTTGTAGAATAAAAATGTTGTTAAGTTAGGCAGTGAAGGCACTTCCCCATACCACATTACAATAATTTAAATAAGGATAAGTTAAGCTGTAATATAGTGTTAGGAGACATTTACAATGTACTAGATTTCTTATCTTACTTGTGATTCCAATGGATTTAATTATTTTTTTACAGACATGTACAACCTGTTCCTTCCAACACCATTTATCATCAATCAGAATACCTCAAAAACATGTAGATGACACTCCTGTTATCACTAATCACATTATTAATACAAATTTTGATTTGATCACCATCATACTTTCTATTTACAGCAAATAATATAAAGCTAGACTTTTTAACATTTAATGACAATTTATTTGCTCTTCGCCATTCAGAATATTTGAGAAGATCATTATTTAAACTTTTTATATGAACATTTATATCTTTATTGGGGAAAAAAAGATATAAATATTCTGTCTGTCCGTCCGTCTATTTATCTATCTAATTCTTTGCTGTATTTGATAGTAGAGAGCTGGTCTAGCTCTTTTGTCAGTGAATGAAAAAAACCCTCTAATTCCAGCTTTAGATTGACAAGGGAGGGCTACATCTCTCTAACTCTAGAAAATATCAGCTGATTGCCATTTTACGCTACATAGCAGACGGGGCGAGTAACAATGGGTCCTCTATTTGGCATGACCTCTAAGCCTCATTGTCAGAATTGTTTGTTTGAAATTTTGTTGTATATTGTATGTATGCAGCCACAACAGATATAGTTGTGACTTGGAGAGCAGCGAGGCAGATGGAGGGAAGATCTGGAGTAAAATTCTCTCTTGACAATCCTGATTTCCTAATGGGGATTCTGGCTATCTTATTTGGCATTTCCTGTTTGGGAAAACAGGATCCTCATGACTTTAACTCAAGTATCACAAAGACACACTGTTTCATGAAAATACCTTTTTTATTTTTTTTCAGATAAGGAACTAAATTTCTAAGAAGAAATTGTTGGATAATTTTGAGGTCTTTGTCATCAAAAATCTGTTGGTTTTATTTTTTGTTTTTTTTAAAGGCAGTGGTACAGAGAAATTGAGGCTAATCTGAGGGAGAGGAAAGAAGGTGAAGATCTCAAAACTAATGCGAGAAGACATTTGGGAACAAAAGAAAACTAAAGACAATTTGTCACCAATCCAGTGCATTACAACAACTAATTTTAAGCAGCTAACAGCTAAAGTATTTAGCAGCGGCCAAATTTAAGCTAACTCCATGCTCATTGATTGTTAAGTGAAAAATAAATACTGCTAGCTATAAACACAGTTTATGATCCTGCTATGTGTTACAAAGATGTTAGATAATGAGCTTTGACTGGATGCAGCACATCTTCACCAGCGTACACTTTAAAAATTTACACTATCAAGGTTTTTATGATCCCCTTCTTAGCGATCGACCGATTTGTTTTTTTAGGGCCGGTTACTGATTATTTTTACTTCAGTCTTAACCGATAGCAAATACAGGATGCCGGTTTTCTGGAGCCGATATTTGGGGCCGATACACAGTTGCTCCCTTAATTTACTTAATAAAAATGACACAACGATAACAAATGTTACAAGTCTCATTTTTGTTAAAAAAAAAGAAACATTTATTTAACTTAAAGCTAAATTTAGAACAAGTAATGTTACATAGCATGTAACAGCTTAATCTTTATATGTTAAAGTTTCAACATTTAAATAAAGATAAAACAGAACAATATGGCCCCTGGACAGTTTTTTTCTTCTAAGTAATTTGTTTAAAAAATTAAAATGGGAATCAACCTGTTGGAATCAGTGAGGCAGATGGGCAGTGTTTTAAGATTGATGCTTTCGTAGCACCCAGGCCAGTATCTTAAAAGCTTTAGAGCCACCCTAAAAATATATTTGTTTTGTAAATCTAAGTTTCTTCTCTAGTTCGTCGCAGTAAATCTTGTCAATTTCTTGTTTCTATGGACACATTTGTTGGAGCAAATGTGGATCTTTATTAGTACTGTGTTGCTGTTCAACTGTTGAAAGTTGTTTGAGTAAGTCTAAGAGGTTTTTGGTTTTAGCTCTTTTAAGAAAAGATGTTTCTGATATTATCTTTCCTCTCAGAACAGCCTTGGCAGCATCCCACAGAATCACAGGGTTTATGTATCCATCATCATTTACTTTTAGATATTCTTTCAGCTCATCCTTCACCTTTTGTCTGAATTTAGTATCATTTAGTATGTTAATGTTAAGTCTCCATATAGGTGCAGTGTACCTACCATCCAGATGTAATTCTAAGGTGATGGGAGAGTGGTCTGATAAATCCCTTTGACTTATTTTACATTCCTTTAGCCTATGTCTCTCTGAATTATACATAAATAATTAATCTAGTCCTGAGTAGGCATTGTGTCGGTTTGAATAGAAAGTATATTGTCTATATATATTTTGATTATGAAAGTCTCTCCAAACATCTATCAAACCTACATCTGTTACTCTTCGTTTAAACCACCTTTCAGTGTTGGTATTTTTCTTAATTGGTTAGTTGTGGTTAGTAGTGTGTTGAACTGAGAAGAAAAACGTACTGCCTCCTTCATGAAATTGCCGTATTAGATAACTTCAAGTCAACGAATCACAGACAGAATATGGGCAGATGGGCAGTGTTGAAGGTGATGCAGCAGGGTTCCCACTACTCTGCTGGGGGTAGGGGGCATGTTCTGCACGTGGACTACAGCATCTCCAACAACACAGAGCTTGCCTGCGGTTGCCTTTCTGTAAATTATGCCGAGAAAAACATATTGGCGAACGCACCCGTGATATCGGCCAATGCAAATACATTTAAAAAATGCAAATATCTGCCCAAAAATATCGGCTGGCCGATGTATCTGTCTATCTTTTGGCCTCCTGATACATTGTGCAATTAAAAACATCTTACTCTACTATATTTCTCAGCACTTAGCCAGTACAGAATAATAATGAAGCACATCCTAGTGGACTCTGACCGGCACAGTTAACTCTAAGATCGATCATTTCTATAAGATGCGAGGGGCCAAATTCTGGACCATGTCAGTGTCAACGTGTCTGATATCCTGATCAGAGAAGTGGTTAAGAGACTGAGTCTATTTGTGTAGAGGTTAAGTACATTTTTGGTCCTTGGTGTTTTTTGGTCCAGCACTTAAAGTGTAACTGCACCTCTTATCCCTAACTCCACCCACTGTCAAACTTTGAAAAATGCCACGCACTGCGAGGAGTGAGGATGTGGGGTTAAGGGGGCGGGGGTGTCATCAGGGGGCGGGGGTGTAATCAGGGGGCGGTCAGAAACCTTTGAATGACAGTCAGCAGCTCAGGCAAGAGAAGGAAAGAGATACAGATTTACAAAGTACCTACACCACAGAGCGGTCTTTTGAGGCAGAAGACTTCCAGAATCCCCTCAGCTAGACACCACAGTAGTGGAAGAACAAGGTGGTCCTGACCCGAACTGTATCAGTTTGAACTGTCACCACTGGCCGCTGTCAGAGTGGCCGCAGTTTCTGCCGGACTGGTCGCAGCCCGTCAAAGGTCGCAATCTGAATTGACCAACTTCAAAGTGGCTGCAGACATTCTGAACGTGGTAGTATGTTCTATAAACCATGCTGAAAGATTCAGCAACATGTATCCACCATTCTCAAAGCAGTAGCAGCCAGTGTGCAACCGCTGATAGTGGCTGCGACCAGTCCGGTGTTGGCAGAAGCTGAGACCAGTTTCACCCACTCAAACACTGACAGACTGCTTGCAACCAGTCCGTCAGTGTTTGCGATCCGAATCGACCAAGTTCAAAGTGGCTGCAGACATTTTGAGTTTGGTTTTATGTTTTATAAATCATGCTGAAAGATTCAGCAACGTGTGTCCATCATTGTCAAAGAGGTAGCGGTTCTGCCTTTTTTGCATCTGGAGGGAACTCTGGCTGTGAGTTTTTTTATTTTCTCTCGACGAAGAGGAGCAAAAAGTTTACCTTTACATAATGAAAGCCAAAACCTGGTTTCACTTTGTAGGGGGCGTTTTGGGTCATTTTTGACCCATAAAATCCTGATTTTTAAAAGAAATTAAAAAATGACAAATTTTAGGATCAGTATAGGTGGTTTTCATTACAAGTAAGTAATATTGTGTTTTTTACAGCTCAAAAAACATATTTTAGAGTGCACTATCCCTTTAAGTAATTTATGGAAAATTCGATTGATATCCAAAGGTTTTTGAGCTGAAACCTTTGGGTAGTTGATACTCTGTTGTCTGTTGTAGCCCAAATACACACTCATACAGGCACCTTCCGGT
Source organism: Atherinosoma microstoma (assembly GCA_037177055.1). Lineage (NCBI taxonomy): Eukaryota > Metazoa > Chordata > Actinopteri > Atheriniformes > Atherinidae > Atherinosoma > Atherinosoma microstoma. The sequence goes on from JBBBVU010000016.1 coordinate 28,386,753, forward strand.
TTTTGTCCTTCAGAATGCAAACTGTTTTGAAACAATCACTGAATAATATCTTGTTTCCTTTGTTCGATATTTTTTCCTTTCACTTTCAAATGAAAGATGACCCATGCTTTTTTTAAATTTAGGTATCCACACCTGCTTTGTGTGTAAAAAGCGCAGCGAAGACGTGCGGCGCTGCATGATTCCTGTGTGCGGGAAGTTTTACCATGGAGAGTGTATTGCAAACTACGGCCCGACCGCACCTATAAACCGAGGTTTCCGCTGCTCCATCCATGTTTGCCTCACCTGCTTCATCGCCAATCCTAACAGCTCGTCCATCTCTAAAGGTAAACAGGAGGACGCTGAGGAGGATGGCCTCTGCTGTGTGGTGCTCTGACTGTCGGCTCCCTCTCGTGTCTCCCTGCAGGTCGTCTGGTGAGGTGCGTGCGCTGCCCAGTAGCCTATCACGCGACAGACTTGTGCATGGCAGCGGGCAGCGTCGTGCTTTCCAACAACAGCATCATCTGCCCCAACCATTTCAGCCCCCGCCGTGGTGTCAAGAACCACGAACACGTCAATGTCAGCTGGTGCTTCGTCTGCACTGAAGGTACTGCGCCCCATCAGAATCAGAAAGTCTTTTATTGTTGCTGTGCCGAAGACCCATTTAATGAACCCAAACTAAAGGGTTTCTTTTTTTGTAAAATAGTGTGGGGACTTTTCCTTTTTCCCTAATCTATAAAGAATATATTTCTGAAAATGAAAAAGCATCACAGGTAATAAAGGTGTTTTTGAGCCAAATGTGTTATTGATATAGTTTCACCATTTCATCTTATCAAACATAATAAATCTAAAATGTCTATGGAGTTAAATGAAAATATGGAATATTATATCTATATTATAGCAGTTTTAGCTTTAAATATATTTTTTCATGAATGTCAAAAAATGCTTTGTAACCTATATGCACTCTTACTTGCTTGGCTTACTATTGTTATAACCAGTGTTGGGTAGTAACGCCGTTCCTTTCGTCAGTAACTAATACTCTACTGCGTTACCCATTAAATAAAGTAACTCAGTTACCGTTACTCTGTGGTGCGTTAGT
>JBBBVU010000016.1:28415532-28428794 GCA_037177055.1 Atherinosoma microstoma
ACATCAAGGCGATTGGAAAGGAAATGGTGTTCATCTGGTCTAGAAGAGTCTCACTTAGTCTGGAAGGAAAGTTTAATAATATGTAAGGAAGCCCTACGTAAGGCTAGAACAGATTATTATTCTATATAAACACAGCTTATTATTATATATATAAACTGGATGAAAGCACAGGTGGTTACACCTGCTACCTTTCACTAATGCTTCACTCCTTTAATTCTGGAGCAACTCCATGTGGTAGGTATGTCTCCATACTGCTTCCTGCAGCCCGTCCTATGATCTTCCGTCCTGCCTTGGGAGCCAGAGTTAAAGCTTCCTTATTCAGCTACCTCAGCTACTCTTTTTATGACTCCAAGAGACTTTAAAAAGACACTGGTGTTTTAGGACCTGATTTACTAATGGTTTGCCTGTGTAAAAATGTGTGAAAACTTGATAGCCCCAGCAAAAACACGTTGGGCATGATTGACTAACTGGGTGCACCGAGGTTTGCTTGTTAAACGTGCAAAATAATGCGTACAATCCACTTAGTGCGTGTGCTCTTGACGCATATGCAATATAGGCATTTCTACTGGAATAGATGCAAATAGTTCAACATAGCACACCCAATGTGATTTACCAAACATGAAACTGATTTCGGTGGCTAATTTTGTGTCTATATTTAGCACGTCTGAGAGGAAGGTGTTAACTGGCACAACTTTATACAGAAATGGCTGCAGTTGCAAGGACGAGGTGTAGACGCCTTAAAAACGACGGAGAGAGCACATCTTTTCTGCTTGTGTAAATATTTTTGGAAAGCTTAAGATTGTTGAAATATATCGCCTGTCCAGTGCACTGTGTTTAATGCTATGGGCTGCTGCTGGGCTCTGGGTCTCCTGGCATTGAGACTCCTCAAACTCTGGGGCTGATATCTAGAACCAATATTATTACAGCCAATCAGCAGCCACGGTGTAGAAAACATGGTAACGCTCAATGAAGCTCATGCAAACTACATACTTCAGTGTGAACACTTCATAACATCCACCAATCAGCAGTCAGGAAAATGGTGATTAATGACCGACCTCCTGGAAAGCATCAGTGGCTAAATTGCATGCCAACTGGCTGAGGCAAACCCCTAAAATTTTGTCCCCCTGGGCGCAAACTTCATTGTGCCTTCCTGTGTCATCTACACTGTGGCTGCTGATTGGCTCTCTTGTAAAAATGGTGCTAGAAGTCAACCCCATGGTTTAACTCTTCAGCTGACTGGTCAGCACAGATGTCTGCCATGGAGACTGTGGTCCAAAAGCCAGTCTTGGAACACTGTTTTGCAAAGCACTGCGATACGTTTAACTAGCCTATGACGACATGACATTTCATACATTAGCAGAACCAGTAGAATGAAGTGATGAGAGCATTCCAGACAGGGATTTTTAGATGCAAATGGTTCTGGGTAGAACCTCTGCCCTTCATGGAGAACCTTTATTTGTAAGAGTGTACAGATAGCTTCTAGGGAGTCCCATTTTTACAAAACATACTTTTAATGTTATTTGTTTTTGTATCAAGTTTTTTTTCTTTCTCACCTTTCTTTATCTTACTCTTTTCACTTTTTAAAGGTTGCCATGTTGGAGGAAATATTCTTTGCTGCTGTGTTGTTTAATTTGTGTGCTGAATAAATTATCTATGAAAATATAAAAAAATCTGTCATATATTCATTTTAATATTGATCAGTGATCATTTTTCACTCTGTCCTAATTGTAGGATCCCATACATTGTACATCGTTCAGGAGGTTAAATAGACCAAGCACCCTTTTGGTTTCCGTACTGTACTGTAGAGGAACGGGACAGGGAGGATGGTGTAGGTTTAAGTTTATCAAACATTTCTTTTATTGGCTTCAATCATACAGGCTCTGTACAGCCAGAACCTTGCAGACCCCCTTTGCTTTTTGGGGATAGCATTGGAAATCACTGCCACACATGATGTATTGGACCGAAATGTGGGGAATTTGGAAACTAAGTCAACACACCTGGTTTTCAAAACATTGCAAAGGAAGTATTGCCATATTGTAAAATGCTTCAGTTCATGGCCTTGCTTTTGTGTAATTATGCAAGATATTTTAATTCTAATTTCACATTTATAAGTTTTCACAGTGTAGAGCTTTGTGTGGGTTTGTAAGAATAGTAATAATAGCTACTGCGTTGCTGCAGCCAGTGGAGATAATAAAACAATTAGTCCTTACCATGGACAAGATTTCTAGAAAGCAAGTTTTTTTCTATAATGCTAAGCTTAGCATGTTAAATGCTAGTTATCCGAACAAAAATGGCTGCTTCTACATGCAAGAAAAAAAAATCTACTGAAATACTCCAAATAAATAACTTTCATGTTCCAAAATGAAGTTGGTTAATTTTTATTTAAGCACCATTTTTGATGTCAGTTAAAGTACATTTATTAGGCATTGGGTTGCGGGACACATGCTTCATTTTATCTGTTTCTATTTTCTGAGTGGGTTTGGGTGTGACATCTGGAACTTGGAAATAAATATTAAAATGATGCATTAATCCAAAGATTTGGAATGCATTCAGATTATTTTAGAGGTTGATTTAATGTAAAGATTCATTTTCAAATTTAACTTTGATATTTTTAAAGCTAAAATTTATAAAATATTAAAGGAAATGTAATGGATCAATCAATAAAATCTTATTCAATTTGTAAGCACTTTAAAACATTCAAGAAGCATTTTTATTTTACAGAACATATCCGGACACCATTCTCTGTTTAACAGCCTTTAATAAAAATCCTTGTGCATCACAAAGTTAACATGTGGAACATCAACACATCAAAGCAGTAACAAGGAGAAAACTGAGATATGTCCACTTATTTCCCCTCATGTTCATCCTGCAGCACAACTTAAAAAGGCCTTAAGATTGCAACTCAAGTGTTAAATATTGCTGTAAATGTTGGTCAGAATACATTCCTTACAACATTCACCCAAAACGCTTTTTCCTGTGTTGGTGAATTCTGTCATTTATCACCACAGTGGATGGAAAAAAGTTGAATGTTTTCTAAAAGCCTTTTGATGCTCAGCAGCTAGAAATGATTACAAGAAGAACTTCTGTCATATTTTATTATGTGAAGTGCACATTCAGAACTTAAAAACCCAAAAATTAAATATAGAAATGTAACTTTCATACAAGATTTATATCAGGCAGCTAAGGCCATGCAATGTAACTGTATAAAGATCTGGGCATTTTCAGTAACCAACAACTTAAAACCAGCCTATTTGCGTACGTTTTCACAGAATTTTAGTTCATGTTGCAAACGTTAATGCATCAGATATGCATTGAACCTTAAGTTGTGCAACACAATATATATTAGTGTTTTCCTGCTGTGCTGTCTTACTTAAATTTGGATGACATCAAGCTTATAGAAATGGCTTTTTTACTCTTATGGGAACTATTAAACATTCATGTTTTCTAACTTATTGACCAAATTTAATGGGCTCCTCCTCAGCTATTCACCACCTCTTCACCAGGCAGCACAAAATTTTGGTTTGCATTTGTGCCGACAGAAAAATTGAGCTGAAAACACCTTTAAAAAAATAAAAGGGATCTTGTTTGCAGTTCCAGTTGTTCTGTGTTTGGTGGAAAAGTTGACATGAGTGGCTGTTTGTTAAAATGGCAGCAGGGCTGAGGGATGTATCAGCTCTTGCTATACATCCACGGCTGTCATTAGGCAAAAAGTTGAAGGTCCTGAATGTAAACACTCATAAACCTGCCATTAGTATATGCTCTCATAAAGGCCTTTGTTAAGATATTAGCACTGATTCATTCATGGTGTTGAAAAAGCTTTACAGATGCTACACAGAGGGTATTTTGAGTTAAATCAGAGTGTTTTGGTTTTTGATAACTCCACATATCTCGCTTGCACAACCTCCTTCGAACATGTGTGAAGACAACTTTTCCCAACATGGTTAAAAACTAGAAGTAAACAAAATGAACAAATGTAAACAAACCTTTCACCTTCCTGAAAGCGCTGCACTCGGTCCAACATTAACTGCATCCATCAGGATATCTGACAGTTATGCGAGGTCTCAGCACAGTTTCAGTGTCTCCACCGCTGCAGGTTTCAGCCACAGCTTCCGACTGATTAACGCTGCAGTTTTACGGAGGTTTACTCCCTGCCACCGACAGAAAAGTGATCATTCCATGTTGGGATAAAACATGAGTGAAAAGTCTTTAAATCCCCCGTATCAGTTTCAGAGTAGCAGATCATCCTCCATAACATCTTCAGGCCTCAGCTCTTTATGGCACAAAAGAAATAAACATATATTACAGGTTACAAACAGTATTGTTTGATTCCTTTTTCCAGCACAGAAAGGTTCGACTCCAGCCCAGGAAAGGTGGGATTTCTGTTTCCCTTATTTTTTTCTGCTGCTCAGCATCAGTTGTTATGGCAACAGGAATAGAAGTAAGAGTCTTTCTTCTGACCCAAGTCAACACCCGTTTCTTCTGGTGAAACAAAAAAGCGTATTAATGTGTAGCCTTTGTAACCCAGGGATACTAAGCTTTGCTTTTAAATGCTTCTGGTTGTCTATGTTGAATCTTACACTGCTATAAACTCTCCTTTTGACTACAAAGAGTGTTAATACAACTAAGCATGGCTGTGTGAATTAATGTCTCACCTGTCATGTACTGGAAAGCAGTACTGTTGTAATCCTCGGCAACTTTCTGGAATAGCTCATCTGGAAAGCAGAGACAGGATGAAGCTTGTCAGTTTCCATCAGTTTACACCAGTGAGGGCCACATTCTTACACAATCAGTGTTGATCCTAATCACAGCTCCTTTCACCCAGGCTGTTTGATAAGCCAGCTCCACTTCTGCTGTTACACCCTATGCAAGAATACAAACAACAACTCGCAGTTCACATGTGAAACCTGAGGAATGGCTAAGGTCGCTTTAGTGCACAACCTGATTACCTATGACAATAATTTACTCAGTAGAGGTTGTAAATCCCTTTATTTTTCTCCATTAAAATGCTTGAAATCTAAAATCATGACCTGCTGGTGTCTTCAGCAATCACCCTCTTGCTTCATCCTTCTGCTTCCTAAATTTGGTGTTTACTTCTGTCTCAACTCGACCCATGTCTTACACTCTGATGCACAAGAATGCTGCCAGAGGGCAACAACTCTAACACCACCCTTCCTTAATATAACATGATGTGCCATCATCTGTTTTTAATTCAACTATCTATTTGCACTGTACTGATAATTAAACTATTTTGAGTTAAATCAGCCGAGCTGTGGGAACACATATCCCTCCCAACTCAACTGGCATTTCATACCAGCTCCCTTAAAGCCACTGAGAAGGAGGGAATCACATGTATGAGGGCACATGTGTCTTAAAGCATATCTATGATGTGGTATATTGGATGTGGTGTTTGTGGCCACTGTCTGGCCCCATGTTCTTAACCTTTTCCAGCACATTTCTTGTTTTTGAATCGATCAGACATGTGATCTGCTTCCTACTTACACACTGAAAAGGGTGACTGGTGCACCAGTGGTTCAGAACTGAAACAACCAGACTTGTGTTGCCACAGTTACTGTTAATCACCACGATGCTGCTTCACATTTGCCTCTTAAGTTGGAAACTGTTGCTGGGGATTACATCAAACCAAAATTGACCAAACTCACGTTGCAAGGAAGAAAATAAGCAGGTTTTTTTTTTCACTATTGAGGCTAGTTATTCGCAAAACATGCAGATGACATACTGTACATGTTACACTCAACATACACCTTGCTAGTACCTGGTTGGACCACTTTTTGGTGTCATAGATTCAACAAGCTGTTGGAAACATTCCTCAGAAATTTTGCTCCATATTGACATGATCACGTCACACGGTCGCTGCAGATTTGCCGGCTGCAAATCTATGATGAGAATCTCCTGTTCCACTTGCATTGAGTTGCTGCCATGTGATTGGCTGATTAGCTTTGTGTTAACAAGCAACTGAAAAGAAGAACCTAATAAAGTGGCTGTTGAGTGCACTTTGCATATAAAAACATTGCATCAATGTGCTCACTGATAGAAGGAGGGCATTTAATGACACACAAACTGATAGAAGTGCTCAAAATTGGTATTATCACTTTATCATGCGCAAGGCAGCCATGTTGGAGGTTGTATGTTGTGAGGTTCTTCCAAAGTTTTGAGTCTGAAATCAGATTTTTGAGGAAGCCCCGTTGATACTTCCTACTTAAATTTAAGAAATTCAGACTTCTGAATTCAAACTGAAACATCAGTGATTGCAGGTGTGTTTAATTTGTGTAGGGTAGATAAACATGTTTGTTATCCCACATTTTAAAAAAATTTTAATTTACCTCAACTTTGCCAAATTATATCCATTTGGTGGTATCTAGGGGAATATGACTTTTCAATCTTACAGTTCATTTCCCTGATCAACAAACCACGAATAAATACAGCTGCAATCAGAGCCAACCAGCGGTGGCCCAACATGGTGTGGAGATGGCTGAAGGTGGAACTTACCCACATTGCTTCCTGTTTTACTGGACGTCTCAAAATGCTGTGCGCCGATCTCTGTGGAAACAAACAGGATGTTTGTAGAAATAAGTCAGACCCACACTTGTGTAAGAGCGGTTTTTGTTTTTTGTTTGTTGTAATACCTGATAATCACACAAACAAACGGACAGAGGTCAAAGATTTCTTAAAGTTGACTTTAAGATCTGACTGTAAATGGAAAAATGATACTTTTTGTTTGTTTTTATGTTAAGAATTTAATTTTGTTGAAACTAAGAGTAAAAAGGCTCAGCTTTAAGAGGTTTTTCAGGCAGTGTGTCTGACAGGCGACAGGAGCACAGTTCACAGAGTCGCAACAGAAAACAGAGCCAAGAAACACACCAACATTACCTGGCAGCTGCTGATCTGTTTGGTCTTTTTGATAACATTCATTTTAATCTATACAGTACCAGTCAAATGTTTATACACACCCTATTTCAATGAACAAAGTATTTTAATGGTACTGTAAATTAACTACTGAATCCATGGACAAGATATTGTAACACAGGTCTTCAGAGAGACTATCAACATTAACCCTTTCTGCAGGTCTTCACACACACACATTGTAGCAGCTTTCTAACAGCAAGGCTGTAATTACCTTCAGCGAAGTCCTGAGCATCGTGGTAGTCGATTTGGCGCAGGCTACGGTCGGCTGCGATCAGGTCATTCTTCGTGCCACACAGGTAGATCGTACAGTGCTGCAGGACAACGCAGATCAACACACTTCGTGTTACGGATCAGTTTCTTATGTCCCTCAAAGTACATCTCTGCGGTACAACCAGCAGTGGGACTATTAGAGGGACTTACCTGCAGAATCTACAGTAATAAAACAGAATGACCTAATGATTAACACTTTTATCATCCAACAAGGTGAAGTCTTCAAGCTCACATCTTTATTTTGGCATTAAAAATTTGATCAAATTCTGAATGTTCACTTTATCTAATATTTCCATTTCAGGCCGAGTTTATTTGGAGGAAAGTTTAAAAAAAAACCTGGTGAACTAATAAGATTATTAAAAATAAAGACCAAAAAATTCTCACCTCCTCACAGTTTTGCAGCTCTTTTACCCAGAACCGAGCACGCTGGAAGCTGCTGCTGTCAGTCAGATCTGAAAACCAAACATTAGCAGAACTTTTCATCATTCGTTAGCTGCTGTGGATAAAAGCTGTGTCTAATCTAATGTTGTCACTAAAGGAAATGATTAACTAATAAGGTATGCATTTTTGCAAATGTAATTACAGAAAAATAAAGAACCCAAAACTTTCTTCCTTGGCAACAGAGGTGAATAATCTACAGAGAGGTGGAAGTTAAAGAAGAAGATGAGCAACAGATATTAAATAAAATGTGACTGCAGTGTGAGTAATCCACTGGGAAATGCTATTAGTTTTTTCCAAGAAGCAAAGTTCCCCAATGTCGAACAAAAGAGTTAAAGACATGAAAACTATTCAGACAATCCTTAACTGAGAAAATAAAGACATCCTCATTAACCTGCTGCTGGATTCACCCATGCCAAACAGCCCCGAATCACTGTATGCATGCCCGCTAACATCTGGCTTCAGAGGAAAACGGTAAAGTGTTACATCTTCAGTCCAGCATCGAACGGCTCATCAAGAGTCTCCCCAGCTTCAGCTAGCATTGACTCAAAAGCAACACTTCAATGATGGTACTGCACTCCGGGGTACGACAGTGGGCACAGCTCACTTTCCGGCCATCATGTGTTGAGTCAGTTTAACACCTAAAACTACTCTAAGTGAATGACACTGCAGCCTCTTTTACATTTAACTTTTAAAACCAGGACTGATGTTGCCTCGTTGCACATCGTTGTCATTGTGTGAAAGTACAGCAGTAGAAAGGTAGGGTTCGAAGTTGATCTGCAGCTGATAAGCCTCTGAGCTGACAAGGGAAGTAGTAAGAGAGTGGAAAACAGACCTGCCTCATGTATCAAGCAAACAAAGAACTTACTGTTCTTACCAACAGATATTCAATAAAACACCATTTCAGATTTGTAAAACTATTATTAGTCTATTTCAAACTGCAAATAAAAGGTCAAAAATCAGAATCTGTGCTTTAATTAATCTAATATGACGCGTAAATCCAGATTCAAAGAATCTAAAGTTTATAGTTTTTGAGCAGGACCAGGTCTAATGTGGACAAGGTCTCCAATATTTGTGTCTAAATTCAGCAGCATTATTGGTAGAATTAATGTATCTATACATCTACAAATAGTCTGTTTTTATAACGTTTTTAAGATTTTCAGAGTACATTTGGTAGTTTTGGCATCCATATCAGTTTGAAAATATTGTTGATCTTTATCATTTTGTTTGCTTTATCATTAAGTTTACTTTGTTTAGGATATCAAATAGTGAGACAGTAATTTTTTTAATGTAAACCTGTGATTTATACTTGTTTCCTCGTAGAAAATTGGGTCACAAATCAATAAGGGAATGAACCAGACTGATGGGCAGAATTGATAATGGCATCAATATCAATAAGATCTTATCAATCCCCATCCCTACTTATGTATTTTGCTCCTGAAGAGAAATGTTGATCTAAACTGGACTGTCTGGTTGTAAATAATTAAACATATGAATAAATAGATTCATGTGATTTATTATAAATGTTAACAAATCAGAGTTCAGTCCTGTTTGTAGTGAAGTTGCTCATTAATAAATGCATGCAGCAGCTCATACAAAACATCGTAATTATGTAGATTTACCGTAGCAGACTATGGCCGCTCGAGCTCCTCTATAGTAGATTCGGCTCATGGCTTCGTAGCGCTCTGATCCAGCTGTGTCCTGAATGAGAGACGGAGTAGATACAGACACATTAGAGAAAACTGAGATCATTTAATGAGATCTATTTCCTGTTAAACTTCTCTAATAAACATTGTTTGTCATTTTTTCATGTAATTACCCTCATCTAACTCTAATCTGAGAAGCACATTCCAGGTATTAAGTAGGGTGTTAACCCCAGAAAGACCTCTAACAATCAAGCAACATGGATTTAAAGCCAACTGTTTTCTTAATATACAACACATTTTATTCTCAGCAGCTATGAGGAAGTCTTCTTTAAACATCCAGATTTTTTCACATGCTGGTCTTGCTTATTCAGATTCAACATTTATACACTGACATCATTTGCAAAAGGCTGTGACAAAACAAATCTCTAAATATTATCATTATTTGACCATAGCTGGCTTGTGCTTTGTCAAAGCATTAGTCAAGTAAAAGTTTAAACAGGTGTTTAAACGTTTGTACAATTTTTAAAAGCAAGGAAATTAGCAAAGGAGCCCAAACATGGTGTAGGAGGAATGGCCACAGACTACATGTAACAAATGTTCGTAGCATGACGCTTATGTTAAGGGAGAGCACATTAAGTTCTCATGAATTGCAAAGTAATGACAATTTGTTTTCAACATGTCCTATAGCTTGAGAACCCAATGGGTGTTAAATCTGATGTGATCCCAACAGCAGATGTTATTCACACGATGATGCAATTTAAAAGCAGTAATACACACAAACAGAAAAGTTAGCAATTTGATCCCTGGTCCCCTTCACATGTCAAAATATCTTGGGACATCACACTGAACCACACAATGCCCCACAGTTTGCTCTGCAGTTAACAACCGCATAACATAAGTTTAATTAATTCCAGATATTATTTCTCATTTTAAAATGCTATTAGAGGCAGTGAACCTGCAATGACCAGTTACTTCATTGATGTAATTCAGGAATTCTCCAACTCACCCAGATTCCCAGCGTAATCACTTTCTCGCCCACCTGGATTGGTTTGGCAACAAAAGCAGCACCGATGGTCTGTCAGGAGGAGAAAATGAAAGCAGTTTAACATCAGACTCTCATGGATGGGAAACAGTCTGTTCTCTCAGACAGCTCTTAGTCTGGATGTTCACTAAATGAGCACTTAAAGCAGCTCAGATGACCGTCTGTACACTGAGCTCTTTATTAGAGTTAGATCACAATGCTATAGTATGACATAATCCAAATATGGAATTAAGCTGGTTTTATTTACTTTTTTAAATAAAGGTTTTGAATTGCAAATGTATCTCAAACCTTTTCCATATATTTGGTCTTGCCTGTTATGTCAGCAGTATTGGAGTGGAATATGTACAATAATGTGTAAAGTACTGAAGATAACTCCCATTTCTTTGAAGTCTTATATTTGGGCCTGAGGCCACAGACTGAAAAGATCTGCTAATAAATATTTGTTCAATGTCTTATTGATAGTTAGTGAGAAAGTACTTACGAGATAATGGATCTCAATGGACTCTCCCACAAATGAAGACTGGATTAATGTGGTGCACGATATTTGTGTGATGGAAAAGTTTACATTTGTTTTGAGGCATGATATGGACAAGTTTGTAAACTACTAGAACACTTGGACTACATATGTATCCTCTTTCAGATTTGATTTCATATTATTACTATTTTCAGCAATTTTACCCCCCCCATTTCTAAGCTACTCACAATTAAGTTTGCCATTTTTGTCACTTTTTCTTTTTTTTCTTACTTTGTCTTATATTTCTTATGTCTGTTCATGTGTTACTGAAAAGCAACAAAAAGTTCTGTCTATAATCAGGTGGTTGATGCAAAATCCTTTGTGTAAAATTTAGATAGAATATAAATTAAAGAAAAGTATGTTTTGCCTTTGTCACTATCAATTATAATCAGCATACTAAAGTTTTTGTAACAAAAACTGTGCAAGAAGTCCAGCTTTCTGAGCTCTTAAGACAACTGTTCAATTTCTAAAGATTCTCACCTTAAATCCAAAGACAAGTGAGGAATGAGAAAGAGCCTCCGTGTTAAGATCTATACAAAAATGCTCGTCTAATCTGATTAAACACACCCTGCACCCTGTCTTTCAATGAAAGCTTTCATTGTGAAACAAATAACCAGCATCTTAAGCTTCTGAAACTAAAATCCCCCCAGGGCAAGATACGAATATAATAACTTTCATACAGGAAGCAGAGAGGATTAGCAGACACTCACATTCTGATACGGGCCAACCAAGAAGCGATGATGAACATATCTCTCCACAAGGCTCGTCTTGCCCACGCTCTCCTTTCCCAGCATCACCACTTTGGCGTCCACACGCATGGCACTCATAGTGGCGTATGTAAAGGTCCAGTAGGGAGCAGGCTGGGTAACTAATTTACAGGGCAGCCTCGGGGCTGCTTAGTGTGCTGCGTGATGGAAAGACAGGATACACACATCTATCACTGTATTTCATTAGAAACAGTAAGTGTGTTTAGGATAATTGCAAAAAGTTTCTCTATTATTACTGCGTTACAAAACCCTCATCTTTGTACTTCCTCTTATATTTGAATGTAAAATCTCAATGTGTCTGCATAGTCACATAATTTTATAATTTGTTTAATATATCCAATCTGAGTAATCAACAGTAGAAAATCTCAAAGAATTAGTTTTAAAACATAATAGGAGAATAGCTGTACATGATACCGATAATATGGGGAAAAACTAACCACTAATTAGCATTAATGGGTCAAGTTTGTTTCACCACTGCATGACATTGATGACATTTGTATAAAGTAGTTGTTCTCACCACGTTAAACTACATTGTATGTAAAATTAACTGTTGAATGCTGTTTTTGATGTTGATTGAGTTTTTCCCACAGCTTATACAAGATGTGAAACAAGCCACGTTAACTTATATTTAAGCTTTGACTGTGAATTGTGTTGGAATTTCTCTGAATCGTCTAATAAATGTGTAGTTTGGTCAAATTATATCAAATAATCCAGTTTACTCTCTGAGACAACATGACGCAGCCAAAAACAGCACCAACATAACATATCATGGTTTGAGATCTCAGCTAGCCTAGCCAGCTTGAGCGCCGCTAATACACATTGGAAACTCGCCTGGTAGCTAGCTTGACTCAACAAATCTCTCTCAACATCTGATCCGCTCCAAATGGGGGCCAAACCCGCGTTGGTACCTGTCTAAAGAACAGGTTCTGAAGAGCCCACTGTGACGGCCAGCTCGCTCGTCATCTCTGCCCCGCCGTGTGGAGGAGCCGGGTGGTGTTTGGATACTGAAAGTGTGTGGCTGCTAGCTGTGCTGCTGCCCTGTTGCGCAATGACTGAAATTACAAGCAAGGCATCAGTTAGCGAGCGTTGCAAAACCTGGAGGCGAGCCACAGAAAGTTGAGCCCCCTGAACACACGTCCGGGTTGTTCCCTGCTGGCTACAAACAAACGCTTCTGTGAGGAAAAAGGCAGGTTTGTTTGTTTGGGTGGGAACCAATAAGCAGTCACGGGCATTTCCAGTAGCCGGAAGTGACTGAATTGACTGAAACAATCACCGGACGTTACGATTGTTTTTCTTTTCTTTTATTTCATTTTGACACTAAAAACATTTGTGTCGCCTCTATATTAGTTTACCCCTAATATGTTAGTTGATGATTATATTTTGGAAAAAGTTTTGTGCAAGGAGGTTTTTGTCGTTGTTGTTTATTGCAATTGGAATGTGAAGAAAACTGTTAAGAAAGATCTTAGTAGAATATAATATAATAGAATAAACCTTTATTGTTGCCTTGGACAGATGCCCTGAGGTAAATTAAATTTGCGAAGAAGTAAGATTATAAATATTTTCTTCATTTAACTTTTTTGGGGTTTTTTTGTTATTTCTTTAATATGAACATATAATCAACACAAATTTTCGATGCTACTTCTTGAACTTGGATTTTTTTT
>JBBBVU010000016.1:28447106-28457168 GCA_037177055.1 Atherinosoma microstoma
CCCCCCCCCCCCCCCCCCCCCCCCCCCCCCCCCCCCCCCCCCCCCCCCCCCCCCCCCCCCCCCCCCCCCCCCCCACACACACACACACACACACACACACACACACACACACACACACACACACACACACACACACACTTAAATCAGAATTTGATTAGTGTTTAAAATAATTTTAGATACAGTTTGGCATTTATTCACAGGAAATTTCAAGTGCTCTTCCACAGACTGACCCTCTCAGTCTGTAGAAGAGCACTTGAAACAGACACCCTATGTGTAAATGTCAGAGGGCCATGAGGGTTTGCTCAGTTTGGTGATGCAACTCCAGACGGCATAGGACAAGGTTCACCCACAGCCCGCACTGCTAAGTGTTAAAAGGTCAAAATTCTCCACATGTTAAGCCAGTCTAAGCGTGGACCATCGCTGTACCGACTTCAGGTTGACAAGACTTCAGGTCTTGTCAGGCTTCAAGTTGCCTCACATCACACTCAGGGCCTGTCTCAGCCTGCCACATGTAGATGTTGAATGAACTTCCAGGTTTGAGCGGGAGGCTTGTCTAGACTTAAAAGGAAGAAGGGCAGAATGTTGCTATAGAAACCTGGAAGGGCTTTGCCCAAATTTCTTCAGAGGTCAGGAAATGATTTCCTCAGTGTGTAGACATTTCTTCAGCATGTCAGAGTAGATGTTTTGCACATATTTATGGTTTGAGTGTATTTACCAAGCACTAAGTGTCACCAGTTTCTTTTTGCAGCATGCAAGCTCCTTTATCACAATAATTTCCCTTTTTTTAAGTTTTACTTTTAGAAACCAGAACAATATCAAGCAATAAATATACACTAGTGTTTCCCCCAGATTCACAGCCTTGGGAAGGCGGGGACAGGTGGGAGGGGAGGGGAGGTATGATGAAAACCGGCTTGAAATTATATAATAGTTTCATTTAACTTCCATACAGACTTAATAAACTGGATCTAGATATTAACAACCTTTAAAATTGGTACTGTGGAATTCCGTATGTATTCATGAACACTGCAACAGGTAACCTTCCCACCTGTGAAGTCACGTGGCAATTCCAAACTTAATTGCGGGAAACACTGCACTACCCATGAAAAGTTAAGGACCTTCAACTTTCAGATGAAATGTACAGAAAATGTAAAGTTCATGCTTCACTGATATCATGTCATGAATGTAGGACATGTAGACTCATGCAACGGTAAATCTTTTATCTCACACAACTTATTGAACATATTCAAAACAGTGGTGGGTATGCCACAACATAAAATTTCAATGTAACGGTGTCCTTCTTGAGAGTGCGGGGGTTGCCGTTGGAGGCCCTAATATAAATGTTAGAGTAAAACACTGTTCTTAATCCCTTTGGTTAGAAAAGAGCAATATATAAACACGGAAAATTTTAACATGTTTAGATATAAATTAAATTAAGTTCACCTGTATAGGTTATGGTGCATTTTAGGTACATTGTGACTTACAAAAAGCTTAATATCCCTAACTTTTTTGTTAGCAGTGTAAATTTGAAGAAAAAAAGTCACTTTTTAATTTTCCAACAAAGCTCATGAATGTGTTTGTAATGTGGGACATTTTGCCCTTTGTGGACTTGAATCATCAGTTTAACTCCTTCAGCTCTTTTTAGGAACAGTTCTTTTTTCAGAGCAGTTCTGCTTTTTAAGGCTTATCCATGACTCAAGCGTGTTGTCGGGGATTTGTTTTATTGACCCACACTTTGGAGCAACAGTTGGAATCGTATAGGAGTGTAAAACTACTACAGCTGTTAATGTTTGTGATCGGGATTCTGCTGCTGAGCTGCTGAATTGCTGACGTTTGGGTTTCAGGCTAAGACAGTGGATTGCCATTGTCATGGCAGGTGCAGTGTGTTTGCAGGCTGGTCATCTGTCTCGGTGCATCGAGTCCATGGGAGGAAGGGAGGTGGTTATATAATTCAGTAGAGTACAATGGATGCGGCATGTCAGTCTGCATTACTGTATGGCTGGATGTGCAGTGTAGAAACCCATGGGTTTCATTTTACTTTTCAAGGCATTTTTGACAAGCACCTTTCAGTTAATAAGTATCCCTTTATTTAGTTCTCCCATTTATAGCAGCTACCATTGAATTTTTACCCTTATGTTCTAAAAGTCTGCAGCATCTGTCAGGCTTTTGCTTAAACAATAAACACTAAATTCTCTTTCAGAGTCGACTTCAACGTTCCCATGAAGGACCACAAGATCACAAATAACCAGAGGTAAAGTTCTTTTCTGCTGTCATAACAAAAAATAACTCAATTTCTTCATTGTGGCTACAAAAGTTGATGCTCTTGAACATTAGGCAGTAAAAGGTGTTTTTTCCCTCAACTCTGTTAATTGTTAGGATCAAGGCAGCAGTTCCCACCATCAAACATTGTCTGGACAATGGGGCCAAATCTGTTGTGCTGATGAGCCATCTGGGCCGCCCCGATGGGAACTTTATGCCTGAGAAATACTCCCTGGAGCCTGTTGCTGCTGAGCTCAAGACCCTTCTGGGAAAGTGAGTTGGTTAATTGAATATCCACATGCAGTTTATTTCTACCATTATATGGAAGAGAAAGTGATCAAAAATAGCTTCTTTAAACCATTGTAAACGTGGGATATTTAAACATTGCTACAAAAGAAAGTCAAATTTTAACTAATGCTCTACCATTGTATTAAAGTACCATAAGTGTCATGACAGTTTTTTTTACATATCATATGCCAGAATTTGTCACTGTGTCTTTCAAAAAAGTTCAAACTTGTCCTCACCATCTTCTCTGTATCATTTTCTCTGGGGCTCTGCAGGGACGTCACCTTCCTGAAGGACTGTGTGGGTCCTGATGTGGAAGCTGCCTGCGCTAACCCTGCTACCGGATCCGTCATCCTGCTGGAGAACCTCCGCTTCCATGTTGCAGAGGAAGGAAAAGGCAAGGACGCTTCTGGAAACAAGGTGAGCCTCACAGCATCAATGTTGGTTATTAAAGTTTGAATTTCATCAGTATTTTATTGATCAAATATCAAATCATTGACTATTATCAAAGTTTACATTACATTAACTGAATAACTGTTTTGGCTCTTTTATTATAAATTTTCTAGCTGGGTATGATGACTTAATTGGCATCACTAACCAGAGCAGATATCAAATCATCCTGTGGCCTTTAAAGAATAATAACTACACTGAGCTTTGGGGAGGACTGGTAACTAATTAGAAATCTGTCTCCTGTTTATTTAAGCAAAATTGCAACAACAATAATTTCAGATGCTGTGTAAATATTAGAAGGAAATTTCCGCTTTTGTGTCTGTTCAGGTTTCTGACCAGATATTTTTAGTGCTCGGTCACCTGGGAAAAAAATAGCCTCTGCAGCTGCAGTGTGCCTGGCATAAGCTGCGTCACTGTCTGATGATGTCATAATCCAGACAGAAGTGGTGCAGACACTTTCCTCTGTAGTACACTCACTACACACACTATTAACCAAAACACAGTTACTGTATTTCAGACTTAACATTTCTGACTTCTTGAATTTTCTAAATGTTTTCTGCATTGAGCTAAATCTCATCTTCAGTCTTAATGTGGCTCCTGGAAGATGGCAGGTCTGGTTTTCTGCTTTTCTAAGGAAGGGTTTAACGCAAGGATCCTATGTCCTGGTCCTTTAGGACCAGTGTCCTGCAGGTTTTTCGAAGTTTTCCTGCTGCAACACACCTGACTCAAATCAATGGATAATTTTAGTAGACTTGTGCAGAGCTCGATGAGTCTGAACCAGGTGTGTTGCTGCAGAGAAACTTCTTAAACCCGCCTTAGAGGACCAGGATTGAGGATCCCTGGTCTAACAGACTCTGACTGAACTGTCCTCAGATATTGTATGAATTGAGTGTTACTTTGCTCTGAGGCAAGTCCACAGTCTCAGCCTGCTGACATTTATCTGCAGGTCATTGGGCTTTTCCTGTCCAGAAAGGCCTGGCTGGAATGCTGCTGGGTTTCTACTGTACTGCTGTACTGTATCACACTAAGGCTGAATTATTTTTAGTTCATAAAATGTCTCTGTGACAGATTTCAAGTCCTCTCTACTGAAAGACATCATTGGGCTGCATTATGGGATTTCTAGGATCCATTTTTGAAGTTTGTCCCATCTTACTTGCTGTAACAAGTTATTCTTTATCTGAATTTTTTTCATCTGCAGTGGAGCTCTTCAGATATCAAGCAGCAATTCTCAGCCTTATGATTAATGATCAATTTAGTTCATGCCTTGTAAAATATAAAACATCTTATAAACACATTAACGTGGTTAAAAAGTTTACTTTTATCAAATGTGTACGTTTAAGGCTTTTGTTTAGCCTTTACAAAGATTTCAACCTCATTGCTTTTACCTGAGTTATATTTGGGTTATATATATTAGAATATAATAACTGGGTGAGGGATAAAAAAAAAAGAGGGTGAACAATCCATAGATTTAACCATCACTGCCATCCCAAGTGTCCAGACCAGGGAGGGCTGCATGCCTGCAGGTTTTAGAAGTTTCCTTCCTCAAGCACACCTGCTCAAGCATGTTGATCCATTAATCTGATTTAGGTGTGCTGTAACAGGAAACATCCAAAACCTGCAGGGCAGTGGCCCTCTAGGGCCGACTTTGACAATCCCCGATCCAGACTATTAATTATTTTTTTCCCTTAACTGCCTGAAGAGTATAGAGAGACTCTCTCTGTAGTCTGTCAATTTGGAGATTAAAAAAACCTTGCCTAAAACCCCCTTCACATTTTTTTTTAATGTGTTAATGCTTCATTCTTCTCCACTCTTGTAAATAAATCTATCATTGCAGAGTTTGTTATCAAAATGAAAGACCTCATACTTGTTACTACTTTTCTAAACTTTTATCTGCCATTTTTGTTAAACTTGAAAAGACTGGGCTGCAGAAACTGGACCGTAACCTGACTGACATTTGGTTGACACTGAAGAACTCTTTTGACCTTTTTCTGCCCTCCAGTCCAACAGCCACAACCTTTGGCTCTTAAAGTGCAGCAGAAACCTGATCCACAGTGTACTGAGTGCATCATGGTGGTGAGAACTTACTCACATATTCACAGCAGCCAGATTAAGTCTGGACAACGTGTTTGCTGACAAAAACAGCAGGAATTTCATCAAGCGGCAGAAACTGAGGCTACTGGGTGTCGGCTTTTGTTTGTGTGGGTTTTTCTGTTTAATTCTGTTGGTGTCAGCCATGAAGTGACAGTTGTGCCGTGAATATAGACCTTAGCTCTTACTCATGTAACAGGTGCGGCAGCTGTTTGTATTTAAATCAGTTCATCCGTTAATGCCTGAATTTCATCCCACATTGTTTTTAAAAAGAAAAAAAAAAGTCTTTGGACTAAAATGAACTTCATTCACTGATGCAGACAACTTCTATTTGCATGAATATTTTTCTTACCCTTTCATGTCTTTCATGTTTTACAGACTAAGGCCTCCCAGGAGCAGATTGACTCCTTCAGGGCGTCTTTGTCCAAACTGGGAGATGTTTACGTCAATGATGCCTTCGGCACAGCTCACAGAGCTCACAGGTGAGCAAGATGATGGCTGGATGATGATGATCAGTTTTATTAGAGCCCACTTGAGATGTTATTTGGCTGAAATGTTCAGAAGAAATTGATTTTGGGGTAAATGTTAAACAGCAAAATCAAAAGTCAAAGTTTTTTTTGAGTGAAAATATCCTTTTAGTCTGTGTTTGGTAAGTAAACACTTGTGACCTCTCTCACTGACTAATGGCTGTCTGTTCAATAACATGTTTGTGTATTTACTTATGGTGTTTTTGGTCAAAATGCTGTTGTATTGAAGGTGATGGGTGGAATT
The DNA here is from genome assembly GCA_037177055.1 of Atherinosoma microstoma. Taxonomy (NCBI): domain Eukaryota; kingdom Metazoa; phylum Chordata; class Actinopteri; order Atheriniformes; family Atherinidae; genus Atherinosoma; species Atherinosoma microstoma. The sequence continues at coordinate 28,452,957 of JBBBVU010000016.1, forward strand.
TTCCCAGCATGTTATGAGATGATGCATCTATAGACATTAGATTAAGTGAATCACTCGCACAGGAAGACTACTCAAATTACTGAGAGAATAGCTGAAACTATCATACTGTGAAGCATTAGAGGGAACTACCTCATTCCAGCTGATGTACTTTGATAAATGATTTTCATTAGCTGTAACCTCCTGCTGGAATCTGGAGTATTTGCAGGTTTATAACCTGTCTTTTCATCCTCTTTGTCTCTCACAGCTCCATGGTGGGAGTGAATCTCCCTCAGAAGGCAGCTGGTTTCCTCATGAAGAAGGAGCTCGACTACTTTGCCATGGCTCTGGAGAAACCTCAGAAGCCCTTCCTGGCCATCTTGGGAGGGTGAGAGCATTCATTTCAAGGACTTGTTTAAATAGTGATCATGTGAGTGAACGGTTGGACAGAAAATGAGGACTGATAAAATCCTTTAAGGTTTCATACTTTTTATTTCTTGTGTCTCGTGTAAAATAACAAGCGAGTATCATGATGTGTACTTGTTTTACTTCTGCAGAGGATATACCAAAAATGGCTATTGGCAAACTAAGTTGAGCTTCAGTTACCTTTGTGCAGGACCAAGACAGTTGCATTTTATTCATGCAGGATTAAAGTTGAGCATATTTTACACAGTACCAGTTGGTTAGTTTGTACTTGTAAAACCCAGGGAAAAGAAAGTGGTGCCTGTTGTCCAAACGACTGAAAAGTTAACATTAGATTTTACTTGCCGACTCAGTTTCCAACGCTAATATTTTAAAAATAAAGCTTCCCGCACATCACGCCTCCAAAAAAACTCAGCTTATAAATCTTCTTTTCAATGTCAGATTTTATTTCTGAGATGCTGAATAACTGAAATTCAGATATTTATCCATGCATTTTATATATTTCTGATGAGCCCCGCTGACTTGATATAAGAAATTGAGTTTGTAGTTATTAAAGCCTATCATATCCATTCCTTTTAGTTAATAGGTTTTTGTTATTCCTGCTTATTATTAACATGTCCAGAGTGTAAATAAACCATCTGTATAGCAGTATTTTAGTTGTTGCTTTCTCTCCCAAGAGGTTAAGACGTCCACCTCTCTGTGTCGTCCTGCTCCTCTGGGTGTTGTCACTCAGCAGCCTCTTTCTGGAATAGCTAAGGGCCCATCCGAAAATAGAGTATAAGCTCATTATGTAATCTGTAGTGTGACAGTGGACTGATCTGTCTATGACACCTTCACTGGTGAGAAATCACATGCACATTTTGTTGGCATGTTTGGTTCAGATGTTCAGGTTTGCAGGGTGTTCATGCAGTTGTAGCACTGGCTGATGGAGTTTACATTCAGTTGTATCTTTAAATAACAAACAGTAGTGAAGACACTAAGAGCAGTTTTTTATTGTACAAGTAAAAATCAGCTGTTATACCACCAGACTTAGACTCCACCGGACCAATTTACCTGAAAAAATCTGGCAAATGTGATTGTGTCCTCTCTGGAGCTGGAGCTTTCTATATTGATCAGTACTATCTGTATGTATACCAACATAGTTTTAAGTTGTATTCATCTAAATGTTTATCTGTATTCATATTGGCATTACAAATTATTACATAAAATGAATGCCTTCATATATTTTCTGTCTCACATTCACATCCTTTTCATCCACTGCACTCTTTAAACACTGCAGTAAAGTCTGAGCTAAGGGCTGTAAAAGATGTTGCGAAGTTTTTATTCTTATTTTATGCAGCATGAACAACCTGAAGGTGCTCTATTTTTCACTAGGTGCTTTTTTGAGGAAGAAAAGTTGCTTCAAAGGTCCAAACGGCTTAAATGTTGCAAGAAAAGTAGCCCAGATGTAACAGTTTAACTCAACAAGCCTTGTTTCACTGCATATTAATTTGGTATGAGTGAGTGGGCGGTTCACTGAAGCCAGAAAACGAAGCTTCAGAGCTAATCTGCTGCTCACAGCTCTATGGGAAAAAAAGATTTAGCCAATTTATCTAGTAAAATATTGCAAAACAAATAATTGGTTGTCTTGGTTTCGTCCCTGCTGTGTTCAGGCACACTTAGTCTCCCCATCATTTTATCACTCAGCCCTTTTTTCTCTGTTTATAAGAACAGCTTGAGTGAAAGAAACAGAAGATTCTAATATTTTTAAGTGTTATATTTTAAGTGTTTTAAACTATTATTTAATTAGATTTTTGAAGCATTTTTCAAATGTTGTTGTCGGTGAACATCTCATCATTGTCTGATAAAGTTATGACAACCCCCTTTTTAAAAAATTTTTTTTAATTTGTTTTAATTCAAAGCAACAAGGAACATGGAAGTACTGTTAAATAGATGGATGAATTTGTTTTCTGGTAAATTTACATAACTCCTTAACTTCAGATCCATTACTTTTGGTCCTTTAACAAAATATAGAAATTAAGTTAAAAAGGAATCTAATTTACATATATGCATGGTATGATACCATGTGATATGTCAGAAGGTAATTAACAGGGGTAGAAAAGACATGTCAGATAATATTCTAAAAGATTTTGGAGCCAAGGTTTTGGTTTTTTTCCTGTCTTTAGAAACCCTATGCATCAATCATATACTGGCATTAGGGGTTAATAAATGGTAAATGGACTGTACTTGTATAGTGTTTTTCTAGTCACATGACCACTCAAAGCGCTTTGACACTACATATCACATTCACCCATTCACACACGCACTCATACAGCACTTCTATTGGAAGATCCTAAGTGCTTTTTTTTTTTTTAACCTATCGCACACATTCATTCCCCGGTAGACACACCGGCAGGCAATGTGGGGTTCAGTGTCTTGCCCAAGGACACTTCGACATGTTGTCAGGGGAAGCCTGGAATCGATCCACCGACTTTCTGATTGGCAGCTGCCAGCTGCCGCCCCTTGCAATGCATATAAACAATAAACAATGCAAATGTAAGATATGTTGTTAATGCAATTTCCCCTCGGGGATCAATAAAGTATAATTTATTCATTCATTTCAACTTTTTTTAAATTTTGAAGTTAGAGATTTTACCAAAATTAATAAAGAACAAAAAAAACCCCACTTTTTTCTGCCTAGATGAGCATTTGTAGCATGACCCATCATTCTCCTACCTCTGTTGGTTTGTCGCTGTGGGCGAACAGAACCCCAGCGTGATGACCACAGAGGCAGCGACGTCTGCGGCTGAAGCCGCTGCGACTAACGTTTCGTTTAGCCATCGCTGGCTGCATATGGGATTAGACTTCATGCCAGAGTCCATTTTAGCTTGAGTGCATTGTGTAACCGTCACTCACGTTAAACATCAAGCAGTTCAGCCAATCACATCTTTCCAGTTCACAGATCGAGGGTATTGACCGTTGGTGTGCACAGTGAGCAGCAGCCATGTTTAGCTTTACACTGTAGTGAGACACATCAGTGTGTCTGTATGTAGGATATTTATCATATATTGATCTGCTGGCATAATAGTGGTTTTACTTTAGAGTCCTCTACATCCGAATAACTGATTACAAGAAATCTGCAGTGTGAAAACCAACAAAATGAGCTGTGTTTTGTTGCTGAGTTGCATCAGGTAACAGTACAATTATGAAATAATTAATGAAGTCCAGGTTGAGTGATGGATGAATGCAGCAGATGTTTATAACAGAGATATAGTTTACAACCCAGGAGAGAAAACACAGCGATCTTTTATCTTTAGAAGGAATAATTAGAGACAGATATCAGCTTCTGAACAACAGATCATGAGGTTAGCAGACAGCTAATATATCTTTACTCTAGCTATTTTCATTAAAGCAAATGTTACACAAAGTGCAGTTTTAAGGTAATTTTACTTCCTTTCTTTGTTTAATAGCAAAACAAAAGTGGAACTGCTGACGTTTGACCTTAAGAAGCTATAATGGATGTTGTTGTTTTTTAACATTTACAATGTTCTTTACATATGATGAACTAAACTGATTGACAGACCAACCATGAAATTGATCCATATAAAGACTGGGGCAAAAAAAACTCTAACATGGTGGAAAAGCAACGTTAGCAGGAGAAAATAATCTACCTGGACTGAGTAGTTGTGTGTTTTTGTATTCAGACAATGCTGCTCCATGTGGGTGCAGTGTATCAGTCTGTTCATGTTTAATTTGTTAAAGTGTGTGTGTGTGTGTGTGTGTGTGTGTGTGTGTGTGTGTGTGTGTGTGTGTGTGTGTGTGTGTGTGTGTGTG
>JBBBVU010000016.1:28457268-28468589 GCA_037177055.1 Atherinosoma microstoma
GTGTGTGTGTGTGTGTGTGTGTGTGTGTGTGTGTGTGTGTGTGTGTGTGTGTGTGTGTGTGTGTGTGTGTGTGGTGCCTTCCGGTTGCTGTTTCAGAGCGAAGGTGAAAGATAAGATCCAGCTGATCAACAACATGCTGGATAAGGTCAACGAGATGATCATCGGCGGCGGCATGGCCTTCACCTTCCTCAAAGTCCTAAACAACATGGAGGTGAGGAGGACGACTGTCACAAACCTCTCTAAAATACACACAATCCCTCCCTCTATTTAACTATGTGATAACATTGTCTTTATTGTTTTGGATAAGGTCACATCTGTATAAGTTCAGGAAGCAGCCGTAGTGCTCCTGGAAAACTCCCTGCTTGATTATAAAATCCTTAAGATCTGGATGATGACATCCAAGCATACATACTTTTTACTGTTACTTTAAAGCCTCCCCGTTAAAAGCAGTGAATCTTCCCACAGTCCAGAATGAATAATTGAGACATGTGTGACACGAGATGGATGAAGATTAAAACTTTTTTTTTATTTTTTATTACGTGAATCAGTTTTTACATTCGTCTGTGATGGGGTGAAAAAGTATCTCGACTGAAGGGTGAAATGACTTCAAGTGTTTCACAAGGTCCCGGGTTTCATTGAGCTGCTGGACTCTGTTATCATTACTGTTCAAACAGATTGGTGAAACTGGTTCTCCACAAAGATTCAGACTCACGTTCACGGACTCATTTTGACCCTTCTGACAAAGGCTTTTGAAAGACCAGCTATTGCAGATAGTTTTGTTTTATTCCCACATGATGAAATAAACGTGTTCTCCACAATCACCATACTATCAGCACAGCATCGCAAAAAACTTTTTAAGAGTAACTTGCAGGTTTGTAATCCCATTGACCCCAGTTTAGGAAGATGTAGTTAGAAATGGATTTTTAAAGAAAATGTGTCAAAAGAAATTAAGATGTATTTTTATTCATGACAATAACATTTAGTTTTGTTTTAGTATATGATGTAGTATATGTATTGATGTAGTATGAGGATGGACATGTTAAAATGAAGTTGAGCTATTGGGTTGGAAGTCTTGCATTGTCACTATCCCAGATACAGGAGGGAAGTCCCAGATCTTAATATGCAGTAGTATGAGGTCCCACTGCAAGTTGCACTTTCTGCAATTTGAAATCTTCTGTTTCTGTTCAGCTTCAGTGGCTTTTAGTCAGGGTTAGGTGTGGATGGGAACCAGTATGAGGGGGGAGGGATGGAAGCTCTGAAACAGGACACAGGACATTTGCCTCTGAGGGTCGTACTAAAGCCAGATCGACTAGTTCAGATTTTTAAATGCAGTTAGTATCCTGATGTTTTGTCATCAAGTCACATGTCCAAAATTAAAAAGGAAACACTGAACAAAATAACTTTCTCATATTGTATCTTGTTTTTCTTGATCCTGAGGAAGGAGGGAAGATGCTTTGAATTTTTATATCATCTTGTTTTTCAGTCCCCACAAAGTGGATTTTATCACTTCTGTGTATTTTGAAATCTGACTGTTCAGAACAGGGGCAGTAAAACTGTGGCGATAGTTTATGAATGAACAAAGCTCAGTACTCGTTTATCTCTAGTTTATCTGTCAGCATTTGAACAGGACCTTTGGACTGCCCCCTTTTTATATTTATCAGTTAAAGGACCCTCCCTCTCAGAGGGAAAATGTGATTGGTTAGTTTTAATGCCAGTTTAGAATATAGCATTTTTTCTTCTTTTTAAAAAGAAAGTATTTAAAGTAATGATAAGAATAATGTATGATATTTTATTATCACGAATCATCTTCATCACCTCCTTCTCTTGCCAGATCGGTACCTCTCTGTACGATGAGGAAGGCGCCGGCATCGTCAAAGACCTGATGGCCAAAGCCGAGAAGAATAGCGTAAAGATCACGCTGCCTGTCGACTTCATCACTGCTGACAAGTTTGACGAGAAGGCCACCACTGGCACTGCAAAGGTTGCTGATGGCATCCCTGCCGGCTGGATGGTGAGAGGAGGACTCCGTCTAATCACTGAACTGATGCACTGAGACTTTTTACTCTGTTTTTAATTCTCTCTTACCCCCTCTCCTCTGTAGGGTCTGGACTGTGGGCCAGAGAGCTCTAAGGCCTTTGCAGAAGCCGTTGGCAGGGCCAAGCAGATCGTGTGGAACGGCCCTGTCGGTGTGTTTGAGTGGGACAACTTTGCCAAGGGGACAAAGAACCTCATGGACAAAGTGGTTGAAGTGACCAAGTCAGGCTGCATCACAATCATCGGTAAGCATGAGAAGCGAGGACAGCAGTTTTGTTTCATCAATAAAAATGTTGGTCCAGAGTTAATGTCGCACGGTGACATCCCTCAACGCCCAGATTCAAGTCATATTAGTCCAATTTGATCTTTCGGTTGTTCAGGTACTGAATTTGAAGCCATACGGACAATATTTATCTCACTGTCCAGTTGTCTTCTGGCTTTATTAGATCATAAGTGTATGCTGCCCCCTGACAACACCGAGACTGATACTTCTGAACTTAAGTTGTCAGAGCAGGTGATGTAACAAATGAAAGCAGCACAGTCTTCAGTGAAGGCTGATATTTGGGTGTACTGTCAAACTTTTTATACAGTCGTGCACAAAATTATTCATCCCCTTCCATTAAAGAAGGAAAAAAATCAGTTGTCACTGAAATAAATTAAAACTGACAAAAGTAATAATACATAAAAATTTGATGAAAATCATGACATTGTTATTTAATTGTGGTTCAATAGAAATATTTTTAACTAACAAGCAAAAAATATGAGAAATTAATATACGTTACGCCACTCATAAGCTAAAATTTTGTTGAGCAATCCTTTGAGGCAATCAATGCAATCAGTTGTTTTCTGTAACTCTCCATCAGACTTTTACACCTGTCGACAGGTATTCTGGCCCACTGCTCATCAGCAAAGTGCTCTCATTGGTCTAGGACCAAATTGTTTGTTTGTTTTTTATTATTTTTTCAGCTCAATTAAATTAACAAACAATGTCTTATTTCACTAAATTATAATTTAGAAAATTTATATTTATTATTACTTTATACAGTCTCCAGTTATTTGAATTACTATTAAGAATTTAGTCTTTTATTTAATGGAAGGGTATGAATAAATTTGTGCACGACTGTATATCCAACCTGTATTTGTGGTTTAAATTCACATAATTCATTTTTGTTTGTTTTCCAATGAAGAACCGTTTTCCTAGAGGTGGATAACGATCCTTCACACTGCAGTCACAGCTGATCTTATTAAAGGAATAACAAATCACTCTATTTATTTTAGTTACTAACAGTATTATGAGAAATAATCTACTGGCCTAACCCAGGGCAGGAATTTCATGGCAGCCACGAGAGCCATGGCCCTCGTTGCCCCTCTCTTTGGCTGTGTATCCCTCGAAAAATGATATGCCTCATGGCCACAGTGGCCGCAATGCCCCGACAGGCGCATTGTTTTTCTCTGTGCGATTTTCCTGTCATTGACGGTTTTATGACCAGTGGTAAGTTTGATTCTGCTTTGTACGAACCGCCGGAGTCCTGCACGCAGCACGTGCTATACGACACAAAGCATCACCGGCCAAACAGGAGTCAAATCTAACGCACGCAGCAGCCTCTAAGTGAACTTCTGTGAAGTTACTGAACTGAGTGGTGAACTGAGCTGAGCAAAGACAGTTTGATACATTTCTGAAGCATAAGACAATAAACTCTCAACATATGATATAATATGTAACACACTGTTCATATTAATGAACGCGACAATGTGTGCTGGTTTAACGTTTTTTCAAGTATGATTTAATTTTATTAAATGTGGTCTGTATTTTTTTTATAAATGATAATGCATTTGAATATTAAATTTTAGTTTTAAATGTTAAAATTGGCCTTTTTTAAGAATTTTGAAAATATTTTAACTCAAGAATCAAATGGAGTCTTGTAATAGCTGAAAAACTACAGCCCTAATTATGGCCGCGGCTAATCATATTCAGGGTAAACCTTATTAAAGTGATTCAAATTTGATTTGGGAAAAAAAAAATATTCAACATAAAATCTGAATCACTATGAAGCAAAACGTTTGCATTTTGCCACTTGGTGTATAATTTAAATGTTGGTCACCTTTTTCATCTGCAGCTGCTCTGTTTTTGTCTCTAAAAAAATTAAAACTAATACATTTTATAAAAAGCTGTGAATCAGACTTTAGTCTCTCTGCTAACATCAAGCCACTTCCTGTATTTCCAGTTTGATTCTTTGAATCAGAGCAACAGCTTTTGGAAATTTTAAAGTTTGACACAGACCTTTCCTGGATTAAATCCAGGACATAAATCATTTTAACTCATTCTGAACACAGAAACAATGAGTGTAAATACACATTTTGAACAAATCAAACTCTATTTAAATTAGATGAACTTGTGTTTGGTTGTAGAAATTTGTGTTGGGATTTTTTTTAAATTATTTTTAACTCCATTTTCATGTCTTTTATAACTTAAGTTGTAAATACGTTTGTGTGTTTTGTCCAGGTGGGGGTGATACCGCCACCTGCTGCGCCAAGTGGGACACAGAGGACAAAGTCAGCCATGTCAGCACAGGAGGCGGCGCCAGTCTGGAGCTGCTGGAGGGTGAGTGACAGAGAAACAGCAGCATCCTCACTCGCATGATGATGATGATGATGATGACGATGATGATGATGATGATGATGATGATGATCTAATAAAAACCCTGAATGTTTGTCCTCTGTGTCTGCAGGTAAGATCCTGCCTGGCGTGGACGCCCTCAGCAGTGTCTAAACCTCTTACCAGCTGGAGTGTGAGTGTGTATGTGTGTGTGAGAAGTGGGTTGCTCCTCAACCAGACTGCTGTTTACTCCTGAAACATCCCCAGAAGTTTCGAACACATCTCCACCGTTTCATCCGACAGGAATCATACCCCTCCCCCCACTCTCAGATCATTAACGAGTAAAGCGCTCTGCCTTACATCAACATGCTGCTTCTGGACAAACTCCTGGGGAAAGGAGCCGTGCTGGCTCATTTCTGACATTTTTAAGACAAAAAGAACAAACTTGTGAAGGTAGAGTTTGTATTTTTCTGCTTAAACTTGCAAACACTCTCCAGAGTTGAAACGGGCGGACGTGCTCCACTTCCTGTATAACACGAGGAGACGTCTGCATTAACCCCTGTTAACATTAACACTGGCTCTGTGTGTGTGAATGTTTTGCATAGCCACCCCCAGGACTGTCACTGCACCACTATTAGTGTCTCTATGTAGAAACGGATCATGTGTCGTGTGTGCGTATAGATGTTACATTTGTCTGACACTGGCGTCGGCTCTGGTCATCCGTCTGTTCTCATCGTTGGTTTCTGAGCAGCTTCAGACTGGGACATCTCAGCTGACCTGTTCTGGCTAATAAAACTGTGTGTAAAACCCCTGTGATGGTCTCCTGAGTCACACTTCAGTCATTAACAGCTTAGTCTTGGTATTTTTCTCCACTCATAAGCTATGACAAATGTCTCCATGGAAGTTGGGGGAACTTCCCCATGATACATGAACACAGGCTTGGTCGGTTTATGCTGCCCTGTTGATCAGTATTCAGGTGAAGCGTGGTGTTAACCTTTAATGGGACGCTTCAATTTACTATCCTTTCGGGTCATTGAGGACAAAAAAAGTTCTCTCCTAAAACCGGCAATAAAAACGTCATATTCATATTTTGCTTCTGCTTTTTTCCCCCAGATTGCTCAATCATCTTTAGTGCTGATCAAAACTACCAAATAATTAATTAATTCAAAGTATTTAAATCCTTTGATCACATGATGTAATTGTTTTTTGTTTTTAAATCCACATAATAGATTTTGGTTCACTGGAGATTTTATTTAAAGATCAATCTTAAATACAAAAAATTAAGTAGCAAAAGTTTATAATGGTGTGGTGTTAGGATTTTTTTTTCTTTCAATGTCATATTTACCCTCAAGGGTAATTGGAGGACAAAAAACCCCTCACCTAAAACTGCTATAAAAACATATTTTTTTTTCTTACTTTCTTTTCCTCAAGTATTGCAGTCAACTTCAGTCCCGATTAAAAAGAAAAAATGTAATTAATCAAATTATAACCCTTTAAAAGCCAATCTGATTGCATGATTAAACCATTTTAATAATAAATACATGTTATGTTTCATAAAATACATATTTGGGAGCTGTTTTCAGGCATATATCTACTAAATGTTTATTTTAATCCTTAATAAAATTTACATCTTAACATGTATTATATGGAAAAACAACTTATTTTATATGTGGGGTTCCCATAAAAGTGGTGATACCATGTGATCAAACTGGCATTCAAAGTATCAAAATAATTTGAATAATTACATATTTGGTATTTTTGATCAGGACTGAAGTTGATTGAACAATGTGAGCAAAAAAATGGAAAAGAAAACATGAATGTAATGTTTTTATAGCAGAGCTTGAGAGAGGACTGTTGTCTTTTAATGACCCTAAAGTGTTGTAAATTTGTCCCCGGTGACATTAAGGAAAAATAGAAATTGGAATTTCAAAGTTCTTCAAGAGAAACACTTTACTACACACAGATCATCCCATGTAGTAAACAACCAAAATGGTGGCCAAAAGTTGAGGGAAAATTACCTGAGGACAAAATAATTACTAATGACTTACAAGGATGAAGCACAACAACTTTGTTCCTGAATATGTAACAAATTCAAAAATTTACTTCACAGCATATGAAAATGAATTTATTTTACCACTAGATGGCAGACTTAGATTTCATAGCTTGACAAGGCGTGTTGGTGTTAACATAGAAACTACAGTTCTTCATCATATATGGAGATTAAAATGTACACAGCTGGAGGCAGGTCTTTTCAGTGGTGTGCTCAGGTGCAGCCTCAAATTTCATTCTCATAATCCGGCTCATTGGTCTCTAAAAACAACAAAAAAAGAGGTTATTGTAGAAATTAAATCATGTCTGATGTGTTGTTCAGAGTATGATGTAATAATCAAAAGCTGTTGTAATAATGGTCATGCTGTTTTGTTGTGGTAGTGAGAACACAAATGTAGACTCAAACCTCAGAGAGTGGCAAATTCAGGAAAAAACATTAATGAAACTGAAAGCCACAAAAAAATCCAAATTGTATTCAAAATTTTGAGCAACACATGGTAGGAACAAACAAAGCTTGACACTCAAATCAAATGATGTGTAACTAGACAAGGAAACCAGGGAATATTGATACAGACATAGCTGTAGACTTGATGTGTTAACAGGTGTGGTCGTTAGAAACCAAGGCCAGGAGCAGAAAGCAAAGCTAACTGAGAAACATGAGAACTGAAAGGAAAAAATGGGACCTGAAACGTGTCCAAATGAAACAGAAAACCAGATTCAGATTGAAGCAGCTACACAAAGCTAATATTGGAACCCAGCGCAGAAACGGAATATAACCTGAACACGGAAGTCAGAATGATGAATGAAATACAATCAAAGCATGAATGAACCAATAGACCTTTACACACACACACACATCGTAGGATGTTTTCTAGATTTCCAGTGTTAGTCGATTTAACATCAATTAAAACTTTGTAACCAAACTTAATTAATTTGTAGCCAAAATAATTATTTGAAACATAAATGTGGACATTTATGAGCATGGAACAGCTCTTCTTCAGATATTTTGGTTGTAACATAACAGACCTATTAGATTTCTCACGTCTTGTAAACCTAACAAACACATTTTTCTGCAGATTAAGTTTCAATGTGACCTTCCTGCATATGAGATTAATCATTATTGATTAATTGCTCAGCAATGGAATTTTTTAAGTAGGTTCAGTTTAATTGTTAATCCCTGTTCTCTTCCAGTAACTTTTTATCAGTTGATTATTTGTTTTTGTTTTTTTGTGTATAAAATTTAAGTTCACCCTGTAAAAACCCATTAAGATTTCTCAGGAGACGATATCTTCTTCAGCTTCTGTAAATCAAGGGCAGGGTCCAAATATTTAGTCTAAACTGACATTTGCTCAAGTGTAAGTGAATACAGCATGAAATATACTTCTCTATGTTGTTTTACATCAACACAACCATGTTGTTGATCATAATGCAGCGTTTATACAACATCATCTCTCCAGCTGCATACATGGTGATATGTGTCCGTCCAAACTGTCTATAACAGTCAAATCCAGTCAAATGATGGCTGTAAGTCAATAATGCTGAAGAAACAGCAGATTTGGCTCGAAGGAATTTTTCTTATCAATGAAGTATAGATGTTGGTGCAGCAATGTTTAAGCTATCTGATGCAGGATCATCCTCAGTAAACAACTATTCATAATTTCACAAATTTTGCATTAATTTAAACATTACATGATCACATTAGCTGTAATAATCAGGTCATTATTTACTAAAAACAAGACCCTTTTTCTTTAAAAATTTTTTTTTTTTACATGTATCTGTCTTTCCCTGTCTGGGCCCCTGCCTGGGCCCCCATCAAAAAATTTATCCAAATATATAACATTCCCATTTATATTTGTGGTTATGAAAGTTTCAGTGACTGATGAAATATTAACACAGATTCACTTAATCACCTAATTGAGTTGTTGACTCAGCCTTGCAGCTGTTTTTGGTTCATTTAGTATTTCGTTCACTTTTACTCAAACTATATTAAATTTTTCTCTCAAAGTTAATTTATTTTTTATCTTGTATGAATTTAAAACAAAATTAAACTCCCCAAAAAACTTTATGTGAAGATGAATTTATGGAACGTACCATCCATTTGGTGCAGATACTCAGCGTTTTCATAGTCGTCATCTGTTTGGAGAATAATTAATTTGAATGAGAGGAACTCAAATTTCACATCCAACAACTTAGAAGATGACTCTTCATATGGAGACGTACCGTCTGCTATTGACATTGATGGCAAAACATTTCCATAAATGCCCGGAGTGTGATCCGCATCTACAAACACAACAAACATGTTAATCAATAATATGCACAAACCTGCCGGTAAACAACATACATGTTTAAATTCTCACCAGATAGGCTTTTTTTCTGATTTTCATAAAAAGACACTGGGATGGGAGCTCTGTAAAACAATGAAACATCTGTTTGTAAACACCTGTGTTAGTAAATAGCTTCAACACATTACACCAGTTTTAAAATCGCTGCACTGGCTCCCTGTGCGTTTCAGGTTTGATTTTAAGGTTCTTTTAGAGGCTTATAAATGCCTTAATGGTCTTGGGCCTTCATATTCATCAGCCTTTTTACTGTTCCTAAAGTCAGGACTAAAACCTACATTTCCATTACTCTGGCCCTCGTCTGTGGTACAGCCAGCCTGAGAGCCTACGGGCCAGAAAGACTGTTGATGTTTTTATGAAGAGGCTCTAGACCTACCTTTTAAGCTTAGCTTTTAACTGAATTTTATTTTATTCTCATGTGTATTTTTATTTCTGTCGCTTTCATCTATTCTTATTTTTTTTAAAGTTTATTTGATCTTATTTTTTTTACTTTTCCACACTGGTGGATTTGCCTGCTCGGTCTGCAAGGTCGTTGCCACGGTGATTGCCCTGTCTGGGTGGCTGGAGGTCCTGCATTGCAGCCCTATGGCTCTGTGGTTGGGCCCTCTGTGGTCCTGGGTGGGCTGGATTCCAGTGTGGATGGATCCCCAAGATATTTTCATCACAGCAGCGTCAAGCCAGAGGTTTATTTTTATTCATATTTATACCTACATTCAGTTAAGAGACAGTAACCAGGGATAGGAGTTTATGTGTGTATAGAATGAGGTGGGGTGGGGGAGTGTATATGTGTTTTGTTTGTGTGTGTGAGTGTGCATGCGATTGTGTGTGAAAAAGACTATGTTTAGGTGTGTGTTGTTAAATTTCTGTTATATACTATATATACACATATATATACGTGTGAAGGCTTTTAAATTTTTAGTAATCTAAAAATCTTATATGCAAATGTTTTTATTTTGTATGTTTTTTATTATGTAAAGTACTTTAGAAATGAAATTTGATTTGACAGATATGCTTCACGTTACTTTGACTTTTATCATACAGACTGGTTCAATGTAAAGACCTGATTACACCACAAATAGCACCTGAAGTATGATTTTCTTTCTTTATTATTGTCATTTTGTGGATTTAATCACCAGAACAATTATGTTTCTTTCTCTATGTATTATTATATAATCATATATGTGCTTTGAGATCCCTTTTTCAGTGTTTGTTTAAAGTCTCATCATGTTGAGTATTCATACTAAATATGTTCTGCTTCCTCTGGAGGATTGTCTGTCTCTTATTTTATTTTTTAGTTGTTTTAGACCTCTATACTGTACATTACAGTGGTGAACCCATAGCATTCAGACATTATTATTATTATCATTATGATTATTTTTGTTAAATGTATACTTATTTTAAGCCATTTTATGTTTTTTCCCTTGTTTTCTAAAGATGAGTTTTTCAGTGAAGCCACATCTCAAGATAAATAAAATAAGTTGTTTCTATGAGCCCACTGTGTAAAGGAATATTTTTCTCAATCAAAAATTTCAGTTCACTTTTACTGATCTGGGTTATATATTGGGGACTGGTTGAGTAAATATTATACGTAAAAGCTGAAGAGGTCTGAATAGTTTCTAAACCACCTGTGTTCAGGCCAAAGTAAGTTAATAAAATCTCTACTTCTATTAAATAAAACAAGAGGTTCAGCTGCAGACTCAGATAGCTTGATTTAATTTTTCTTCTTTAAACAAATGATTGAATTCCAGGCATTAAAGATAATGTAATTTAAGTGGAGTGTATGTTGGCATTTAAATGAGAGATTTAACACTTACACATACTCATGTTCCAGACTTGCACTGACTGTGTGAACTGCAGCAACAAAATATGATCAGAGGCACCTCAGTAATGCAGGTAAACAATTACAAATACCATGAAAAACATTGTGTAGAATTAAAGTTAACTTACATTCTGTGATATTTTGATAATCTGGTTGTTCCTCAATTGGAGCTGCAATACAGACTGATTAGTTAAACATAATATAAAACTGATTTTAAAAAACACACACACATGACGAGCTTACCACTGGGAATTTCAGATGTCTCAGGAGTTTCACTGAAAAACATAAGAAACTTGTATAAATGGTAGATCTCTTCTCTCACATTTGAGCTCATTTATTTATTGTTACTTTAAAAAAAATTATTCAATAAAATTCAAGTCAATTCATCTTTATTTGTATAGCGCCAAATCACAACAATGTCATCTCAGGGCGCTTCACAGACAACCAGTTTGAGCCAATCTGATTGTCATTCATTGATTCATAC
>JBBBVU010000016.1:28509338-28523412 GCA_037177055.1 Atherinosoma microstoma
AAGGGATGGCTAATCACCCCTAACTATAGGATTTATCAAAAAGGAAGGTTTTCAGCCTGATCTTGAAGGTAGAGAGAGAGGGATGTGGTGGAACGGTAGATTCTCATCATGGATGTGCAGCAACTGTGTGATGCTATCATGTCAATATGGAGCAAAATCTCCGAGGAATGTTTCCAACACTTTGTTGTATCTATGACACCAAGAATTGTCTGTGAAGCGCCCTGAGATGACATTGTCGTGAATCGGCGCTCTACAAATAAAGCTGAATTGAACTGAATGTAATTGAATAATGAAGGCAGTTCTTAAAGTAAAAGGGGTCTAACCTGGTGGTGGACTTAATAAAGTTGCCAGTGAGTGTGTATTATCTGTCTTGCATACTATAATGTCTAATCAGTAACTAACACAGCAAGTAAAAAAATAAAATAAGAAAAGAGAAAAGTTTCTAGTCATTAACTTAGAAATTCAAAATTGCATCCAATTAAAGAGATTAATCACTGGCTACTTAATCATAATGCATTGTGGTAGAATTGATCATCATCCACCTAGTCAATAAAAAATATTTTGCCATGGTCAAACTTGTGATTTACTTCTCTAAAGCTCATGATATAACGTGAGTATATGTGGTGGTAAATAGTCCCGAACTGATGGAAGAAATTGTTCAAACATTAATGGAGGTGTGTGTGTCTTCAACATGTGAGTTACATTCACTTGTATGGCCTCATATTTCTCCGCCTCTCTCTCTCTCTCTCTCTCTCTCTCTCTCTCTCTCTCTCTCTCTCTCTCTCTCTCTCTCTCTCTATCAGTGCCCACCTATGTCTCTCTCCCAGATGAGGGGTGGAGGCTGACGGCCGTCTTTTCTGTGGATGGATGGAGGAAAGGGGAAATTAGTGTCTCTCCTCTTCGGTCGGCTTCCACGGAGCGGTTTTGATTTGCAGAAAACTACCAGCATCAGCGGAGACTTTTCATGGGGAATCAAACGTCTCAAAATGACCGTTGAAGTGATCGCTGACCTGCTGCACGAGGTAAGCACCTTCCTCGCGCGCTGCTCCCGGTAACGATGCTTTATGATCGCCTGTTAAAATGTAATCATCTGTTATATGGGGGGGAGGACGGTGGGGGTGGATAGTTACATAACAGAGCGAGACGAAATCAGAGATTAATTAAGAAAGCAATCAGTGCGCAGAGGGAGAAAACCAAGAGGCTTCAGATAGGTGAACGTGAGCACAAATTGTGGAAGATCCGGGTTGCCGATTTATCTCCGCTGACATGAAGCAGCCGGTGAGATGGAAGAAACTGAAAGGTGTTGAAGAAAATGTTCCAGGCTGTTTGAGGCTGCAGGCCCGCGGCCTCACATCTCCACAGGACACGGAAAAGGCTAATAAACGAGGCACGCCGCTGCACATACAAGCAGGGAAACGACAGAAACATACAGTCTTTTATCATTATTATTATCTGGATCGCCTCCACCATCTCCATGACAACGGGAAATCTCCAGTCTGGCAGTTTGCTCTCGTTTCCTGCAGATGTACCTGATCCAAACAAAATAATTCAGCGTAGTGCTCTGCAATAAAACTCTGCATTTAGCCTATGCCAAGAAAGATCTAATTTATCAATTTATCTTACCTGTATTACAGGTGTTATCATAAGCCATTAACGCGTACCTTGGAGCTTCTCAAACCGCCTCATTCAACCGTAAAAAGTTATTATAGAGGCTGAAGCTACAACTTATTCAAACAAATCAGAATTATGTCCAGGTATAAATTAATTCATAACAAATCCCGGTTTGAGGATCAGAAATGGCATTTTATCGTTAGTGAATGGGGATAGATCGTGACAAACCAATTTAATTAATCATTTAAACTCTCACACGCATTCATAATACAGCGCAGATACAACAAAAACAGGCACAAATGACAAATGAATTCTCTTTTTTAAAAGAAACAGTTGAAGAACCCTCTGCAAACTGGGCTAACATGGGATTTGCTTACTAGATTTTTTTTTTAAAGTCCCACAGGTAGGCCTAATGAATATACAAATGATCTTAGTTTTCTAGCTATTCAGTTTTGAGTAATTACCTGTGCATCATTTAATCATAAGAAAAATTCTGATTTCTGCTCAACCAGCAATTAAAAACCTGAGATAACATGGCTGTGGGAAGAGTCAGTTAACACATTTAATCAGTTGCCTACTTTGCCTGAAACAAACACAAATTGGATGCTGAAGAATAAACAGTAGTCAAACTGTCCTATAAAGGCTATTTCAGGTAGAAGAAGATATTAAACAAGTTTAACAGATTCTGTTGCAGAGCATTTTCAGCCTGCTATTTGATTTCTCCTGCAGTTTCTTCTTTTTCATCTTTAATAAAACATCATTTTGGATTTGTTGAATGTAGACGTATCCCCCCCAAACACACCATCACTGTTTTTAATCTGTTTTATTGACCAGTTTTATGTCACCTTGCAGAAGCCGTAGTGTATTTCAGGAGGATGTTTCCTGGATCTGACACAGTATTTAGGCTTGTAACATGATTCCACTTCTAGTTTGATTGTGTTTCTCCCGGTCACGAGCTAATGGCAGTGGTTCTGAGTTTAACTGAAGCTTGTGTTAAGATGACAGAAAGCATTTGGGAGGAAAAGTGTGTATGATGGCTGCAAGGGTGTATTTTCCACGGGGACTGGAGGAACACACCCCCCTCCCTTTTTGAAAGGGCTATTTTTGTCTGCTCTTTTTGTGAGCTCTTTAAAGCAGTGTGGACACCCTCAGCTCAACCCATTTTGGGGGGTGCACACTAAAAGAAAAAAACAAAACAAAACAACCTTAAAAATGGACTTTCACACAGTCACTGTAGACCTAATGAATAACTTTAAAATCATTGACCTTATTTCTTTTCCTGTTCTGAGCCCTGTTAGGTCAGGAATACTCAAAATCTGAGAATTATTTCTTTATATGATGTCTGCGATGCCTGAGCTCAGCTGTTGAGATGCCTTATAATAGCAAGCGTCCCCATGCGACCTACGCTTGGTTTTAACCAAATCTGGATTGAGCGACCTGGTCAACACTCGCACCCACACAGCGGAGACAATGAAAGCGAACTAAACAACAGATAAAATGATTGTCCACTGACAATCACATCAGACTTTTCTTTGAGCCGAGGATCATCCCACACATTAGGTCTGAATGCACCACGTTCTGCTGCAGGCCAGTGCATTTTGTCACAATTTTTTTGCCTTTGTGCAACCATATGTTGTCTACATCTTATTCATTTTATTCATACTATTGTGTGACAAACTGTTGGTAAACTCTTATGGCATTGCACTTGTGCAACATATTTTGCTCATGGAAAACATGGTTTTGGAACATTTTCATGTTGACATGTGAAACATGTGAAAATGTAATCACTCGTCATACCAATGTACTGTAAATTCCCACGTAAAGCTTGTATAAATCACATGTGAAACCCATTAAAATTCCCATGTGAACCCAATTTAATCATATGTAAAACCCATGTAAATTTTCAGGTGGACCCCTTAACTTCCTACCAGGGGAAAAAATGTTGCCCAATCACAAGTTTTTCAAATGCCCAATTGTTTGGAAGGTGATGACAATACTTAAAATTAAATTAAAAAAATTAAAAGATATTGTGTGTCCACTACAGTGGACATGGGAACTCCATACATGTATAACACTATAATGTGCAGTCATTTTTTTTATTTGAGGACATATTATCAACCGCTCATCAAGGAGCAATTTGTATTTAAGGAACTTTATTGTTTTTTTCCCCAAGAAACCATCACAGTCGTATACTGAAGCACCTACTTTCCCTCTTCCCATAAAATGTTCATAGTAATGGATGCCATTTTCCTTGACAAGATAGAGGAAGTTCCCAACACTCAACCCCTACAAGTGTGGTATCATTTAAAAGCCTGAAACGTCCTCTTTAGAGGACAAAAAGAGTTAGTTCAGTAGCATGCAGGACGATGGAGATATTCAGGTTTAAAAATATCCTCCACAGAGAACAAATCTGAACTACTGGTAGTTAGGAGGATATAAATAACACATGAAACCGATGTATAAATCACATGTGAAACCCATTAAAATTCCATGTGAGCCCATTGTAAATAACATGCAAAACCCTTTACAATCATATGCGAAATACATATAAATCACTTCTGAACCCCGTGTAAATTCCCATGTGAAACCCATGTGGTTTTGTATGATCATGTTTTCCATCCATCCGTTTTCTCGCAGCTTTTCCAGAGTCGGGTTGCGGGGGGAGCTGCTTAAGCAGGGAAGCCTAGACTTCCTTCTCCCTGGCCACATTTGCCAGCTCATCCGGGGGGGATCCCGAGGCATTCCAAGGCCAGCCGAAAGATGTTATCCCTCCAGCATGCCCTGGGTCTTCCCCGGGGTCTCATTTCCATGGGACGTGCCCAGAATACCTCAGCAGTGAGGCAAGGGGCATCCTGACCAGACGACCGAGCCACCTCATCCTCTCAATGTGGAGGAGCAGTGGCTCTACTCTGAGCCCCTCCCAGACGACCGAGCTTCTCACCCAGTGACTGTAGAATAAATGGACGAACCTTAAGACCACGTGACCCGTAGGTTTCTGAAGAGAAGAAAGAGGCACGTTGGGCGGTTCCAACTTTCGCCATCTTGGCAGCGTCACGAGTCTCGTGACTCCTGGAAAATACAAAAATGGGTGACGAAGTGGCGCTGAGAGGAGGGCTGTGAGCTTCGGGACGGACGATTGACATCCATCAAACTCTGAGCCTGTAGCTACGAGCTATCAAAGCTAACCCGGAGCTAACGGGAGCTAACCAGCTAATGGAGGTACATGGGCTAAAGCTAAGGCCCGCTGTTAGCTGGCTATAAACCGCGGTTGTGCTAACCTCTGCCTCCTTTCTGCCGGATATCTGGCACCTGTCAATCAAAAGGACACGCCCCTAATTATGAAGAATTTCCATATTAAATAACATAAAAGAATGAGTTGTAAAAAATTCACTCCCTCCACAGTTGTCACGAAGTGAACCTGACCTATTAAACCTAAAATGGTTTTTTGAACCAGGCTGTAAACATGTTTAATTCTGCTGTGAAGTTGGCCTTTTAACATGGGAGTCTTTGGGGATCTGCTCTGTTTTGGAGCCAGCCCCTAGCGGATGAGGGGGGAACTGCAATTTTTGGCACTTCCGCGTGGACTTCTCATTTCTTAACCGGAGGTTGCCGCTTGTTCTCACCCCATCTCTAACACAGAACCCGGCACCGGACACATGGCCATCATCTCCGCCGCTTGTATTCGCGATCTTGTTCTTTCATTCACTACCCACAGTTCGTGACCATAGGTGAGCGTATGAACGTAGATCGACTGGAAAATCAAGAACTTTGCCTTTTGGCTAAGCTCTTCACTGCATCACTGCAGATGCAGTGATGATCCGCCTGCTGATCTCCCGCTCCATCCTTCCCTCACTCGTGAACAAAACCCTGAGATACTAAAACTCCTCCACTTGGGGCTGGACATGTGTAAAACCACACGTTTTTTTTGTTGGTTTTTTTTTGCATTAAGAAGATGAGAACAACAAATGAATGAAAACGTTAAAAACATATTATGACACAAAAAGCTCATGAACTTGTTTAATGTTGTTTGTTTTTTTGTGTTTCAAAGTAGACATGATGCAAATTATACAGGGATCGAACTTAGCAAGTTTTGTCTGATCTAGCAAAAATTTAAATGTCACTCACCAGCAAAACAATAAATTCACATTTCTCCTGGAATGATTTAATGTCCCAGATATTCCCAAAATATGATATTTCCCAAAGAAGAGCTCTCTCCAGTTTTTTTTAGTGGAAGTCCACCACAGTTGTTGCATTTCTCATCTTCAAGTTTTATTTCAGATAACTCCTGCTTGATCACAACCATTATCAACATGGCTCACAACCCTCTGGTGACACTGTGCAGCTTAGTTAATTCATTTCAAACCAGTCAATGGAAATATGATGATGCAGATTTCGTTTTGCAGCTTTTTAGTTTTTTGCTTTGTGAGTAGAAACCAAGATACATTTTAATGTAGTTTATTTGAATTAGGAGACTACAGTCATAATTGAAAACTTAAGAGACATCAAGTTTAACTGGCATAGGTCTTAATCACAACAGTGATTTCTCTTTACTTTTTACTGTTTATAGAAAAATAATGTTAAAAAAATGATTTGCAAGGTGTGAATGGGATAAAAATGTCCAGCTTCTGGCCAAGAGTGTTACCTTTTCATGCACAGGGAGCTTCTTAACAGCTGTGTGGTCAGTTTTCCTTCTGCTGTGGTAATAGAGGTTGCAGCATGGTAGATTGTATTCTAATAAGTATATGTATGGGACTTAGTTTAATCCAGCCTTGAGACAGCTTACTTCTTTTCATCCATTCTCTCTTTATTTTAACTTCTTTCACTCTACAAATGTCTTTTTAAACACGCCATTGTGATTAAATAGATTTCATTATGAAAGCTTCGCTGACATTTTCCACATAGCCAGGGTGAATCATCCTGCAACTGTGACATTACAAGTACGGAAAAGCCTGAATGTTCAGAATGGATTCTTTAGGAGAATCATGTGTGTGTTAAGGCTCCTTAACATTCCCGATTCCTGAGTTCATATCAGTTTATTGTCACTTTCATCAAACACCTTCAGCATTTGTGGAAGCAAAATACAGTTCTCCGTTTCACCAGTGCTCAATTCACAATCATGCATTGTACAAAATCATCCACACATTAAAAGAAACAAAGTGCTTGATAAAAAGCCACAAACGTTTACATATTAAAAACGCTAATTATTAGCATATGATGAGTTTGAAGTGAGAGTGCCTTGAAGATCCAATGTGGGTAATTGTTACCAGTGGAAAAAGGGTTGAAATTAGGAAATGCATCCAAGCTTCTGCTTAGATTTAATAACTATGTAGTTGTCATTTCCAGTGTTAATTAGTTGAAGGTTTGGTTTGAGTTGTAGATACAAACACAAACAGTACGTGATTTATGAGAATTTAAGACTGACCTGTTGAAAATCCACCAGATGTAATAAGTTCAGTTCATTATTATCTATGTTAGTGTTTAAAAAATGCTGACCCTGTACTGTTCTTGTAAATGAATGTAATCATCTTTTGGCACATCTGCAAGAAACCTCTGAAATGTGGTGTAACATGAAACTCAGTCTACATCCACATGGAGACTGATTTTGGTTTCAAAATTTTTTTGTAAAGTCGGAATCATTTCAAGAAATGACACTTACATATGCCAGACTTGTAAATGTCGCTGTAGAACTGCCACAGAAACACACCGAAAACGGAGAGGAAGAGATGGAGCATGCACATAAACTAATGTGATGTGAACAAACATGAAGAAAAGGGCAGAGAATCGAGTAGAGATGAGGAGTTTTTGCTTTGGAATGTCACATTGTGCTCAATAACTTCTGCAGCACAAACACAACCCTGTAATCAGCCATTGTTGTAGCTGCTGGTTGGGTTTTCAAATGCATGTTATAGGTGAAGCTATGGTGTCATCGGTTCAGGAAAGATGCATCAGGGTTCCAAAAATGATTGTTCGGGCTCCCAAAATCTCGGTCCTGTATGGACGAAA
Source organism: Atherinosoma microstoma (assembly GCA_037177055.1). Lineage (NCBI taxonomy): Eukaryota > Metazoa > Chordata > Actinopteri > Atheriniformes > Atherinidae > Atherinosoma > Atherinosoma microstoma. Next base: position 28,516,953 of record JBBBVU010000016.1, read on the forward strand.
ATGTCCCAATGATAAAAAACTTTTGTGGATGCTTATAAATATACTACACAAGACACAGTCTTCATTGCAACACACTTGTTTAGCATTAATCTTTAGCTAGTCATAAGGTATTTCAGTCATTAAAGTAGCACTATGTAACTTTCTGACCTTAAAGATGCACTACAAAACTTTTGCAGATTTTTTCAGTGATGCACCCCCTATCAACGGCTAATTTGGCATCCATCTTGCATTCTACCTGTACTGTGGGCTCTCTCCAACCAGTAAAAGACAGTCTTATCTTGACTCTTGTCTTATCTCTTGCCTTGTCTCTTTGTCTCTTCCTCAGATAATGTGTTTCTTTGCTGAATCCACCATGGTGCACATTCAAAATGGCCATTGTGTTGATAGCTTCTTGGTAGCAAATAACGTGGTGTGCAAAGTGAAACTCAGCTGCGTCCCAGCAGAAAAATTTGTATAGTGCAGTTTCTCAGCCTCGGGATACCGCTGGGCTGCTACGGCTCTAGAAATGCACGTGATAGATGTCCGTATGCCATCAAAGAGTCTGGAATGCAGAGCTTTAAGTTCAGAAAGTTGTATAAAAGTCTGTGTTTCTGACTCGTTTGATGGCACGCTGACATTTATTATGTACATTCCTGGAGCCATCGTGCTCTACTGTGTCCCGAGGCTGAGAAGCTATATTTCACAACTTTTTTTCCAGCCCAGACCATCACGTTACAGCTGAGTTTCGCTTTACACACCGCATCACGAGCCAGCAAATGGATATCAACACATTGGCCATATTAAATGCATACTGGGGCTGATTCATTAAAAAAACTCAAGAAGCCATTATCAAAGGAAGAGAGGAAAAGAAAGACAAAAAGTGACAGAGTAAGAGATAAGACAAGAGTCAATATTGGACTGACTTTTATTTGCTAGAGAGAGCTATACCGGTTAATAGCGCAGACGACGTCCGGAACGTACGCAGTAGGGAAGTGTTTCAGAGGGGACCGATTTCACTGCTGGACACAAACACTCCAGCACATGAAAAGGAAAGCTTTGAACTGAGACTAGCTGCAAGTGAGAGCCGTCAGAGCGAAGCACAACTTACGGACTCAGAGGAACTAATTCCAAAAAAGGGGAGCCATGTCCGTGGTTTGGAAGTTCTTCGGCGTTTATCCAGTTCCTAAAGGGGCGCGCTTGAAAACTGGCTGCGCGCATGAAAATGGAGTGCGCGCGCACGGTAAACACATGTGTGCAAGTGATTCGCGCGTGTAAACTTGTACCCGCGAGTGAAAACTCACGAGGAAGTATTTCTGCACTGAGAGGGAACAACAGAGTATTTGTAAGCAGAGGATCATCTTGGTGAGAGCCCATCCATCCACTGTGTGCACACGTGACCAAATAACCTCACGCTGGTGACGAGCACGCTCTCAATTCTGTCACTGCACGCTTCAAGATATTGTGTAGCAAAACTGAATGGAGGGGAAACTTTAAACTTTTCAATATTAACAATTTGTGCAATGATTGTTGGTTTACAAAGAATATATTAGATTCCTTTCCTGGCTTATTACCAGGTGAAATAGCTTATAGGATGTTCAGTGATAAAGATAATTAACTGCACTGATTATTCAAACTATGTTAAACAAAGATTTTCTATTTTGACGTTATCATTCTAGTTCTTTAACATAATTACTGTCTGCTACCCTGTTGGTAACCTTTCTTTTAAGGGGTTTTGCATTTTCCTGTGCGGACATGGAAAAAAACAACATGATACAGTCCTTATTACAGTAAAATGGGCTGTTTAAAGCCCATGTGCAGAAATTCTTTTTCGGAAGATGATGTGGGTAAGAACACGTGATATATCGTAAAACCGATATGATTAAAAAAAAAAACGTGATATGAAAATTTGGCCATACCGCCCAGCCCTAGGGTCCACAAACCTGGGGCGGCTGTAGCTCAGGTGGAAGAGCAGTCGCCCGCCAACCAGAATGTCAGAGGTTTGATTCCCCTGACTACATGTCGAAGTTTCCTTTTATCCCTTGCCCAGTGTTTTTGGTCAGACACTGAACCCCACCCTTGTCTCCCGATGGGCCTATCAGGGGTATGAATGTGTAGGTAATAGCACTCAGTATGATTCAGTATAGGTGCTGTATGAATGTGTGTGAATGGGTGAATGTGATATGTAATGTCAAAGCACTTTGAGCGGTCACATGACTGGAAAAGCGCTATACAAGTTGAGTCCATTTACCTTAAATCTCCGTCCTTAAAAAGTCACTATGATGGACATGCCGGTATCTCTATCAAATTTCACGATTAACGGCGATTTCTTGCAATAATAAGACAGCTGTGGCCGACCGAGCTGCAGGTTCTGTGACCAAAGCCGATTACCTTGGCAACGCGTCTCAACGAGAGATATCAAATAGTGCGCTCAGCCCTTCTTGTAAAAAACCTACGATTTTAACGGTAAAAAAACAACATTAACGTATTAATAATTGATTTAATATTTATTTCCTTCGTAAGTGAACATGGTATAATGGGACCATGGGATAATGCCCTTCCAGGAGTCCATTATCAGAAATTAATCGACTTCACAGAAGCAACAGCCCTCTGCTTTGTGTCAACGGTTCACGCCTCTACGTCGTCCATTCATTTCTGATAATGGACACCTCGTCGGGCATTATCCCTTACATGTTCAAGATTACTTGTTTACTTCCTTGTGAAATCAAAGAAAAAACATTTACCAAAAAGTTCAAGCAGTACTTGTATATCTATTTATAAACTGCATAACTAACGACAGCACTTAATCACGTTTAATACACTCATGGGTTATTCAGGAAATGCAGCAGAGGCTATATGGACACACCTCATGGTTTTATCCAACCAGAATTTTGTTTTCTTGTCTTGTGCCAGTATATAATACTGGGTTAAAATCATTTGATAGTAATATGAACAAAAAAAGGTCCCCCTGATGTGTGTCCTCATCAGCTGCCTCTCCACAAAGACGCCAGCTTCGGCACTAAAGGAGTTAAGCTGTGTAGAACAAAATCTTCACAAAGCATTAAGTCAGTGGCTTTAAGTCAGTTCCTACAACAAGACATTCATGCATTTATTAAGCGTTCAAGTTTAGTACATTGAAAAGAATCTGTTAGCGTTGGTTCACCACACAGTCAACGATTTCTGTCATTGATAGACAAAATGCAATACAAAACAAACAAAAACAACAAAATGGTACTAATGATGTGGGAAAAGCCAAACAAACCGATGCTTACTGACATTGACCAATGTTAAAGGTAGTCTACCATCAGCTGGGTGTCTCAGAGTTAAGAATAAAGTTGTGCATTGTGACCAGAGATGAATATAAAACATGTTGCCACTGACGTCACACTTCTGTTTGTGAACTTTTACTTTGTCGTCAAGTTTGTCTCCATATTGTTTATACCTCAGTCAAACATAGTTGTATGAAAGGAACTGTCAGCTAATAGATAAAAGTTGAAGTTGACAAAAATCTAAATTTTTATTTAAACTTATTAGCTTTTGAAATAATGGAATTACATTCAGAAAAAGCAACAACATGTTAACCAGAAGGATTTAACCAAGCTAATGACCTCCAGAGAAAAATCTTGACTCAGCATTTCATGTGAAGTTTGTAATCTTTGATTTGGATTCAGTTGAAGAGCCAGAGATGCGTTTGTGGCCAGTACTAAGCAGTTTTCAGTGGGATTATACTTCCACATTGGCTACGTTTTGGAAGACAAGTGGTTCATCCATCTTTTATATACAGTCTATGGTGATGGCAACAAAAAAAAGCTGAAAGACATTAAAACTGTATGTTGAACTGTGAGGAGCTGAGGCCTTGGGGTGTTAAAAAGCACATCTTTAACACTCACTACGGATGACTGAGCAACAATTGAACTGATATCGAGTTAGCAGCACTAGTAATAGTTTAAATCACTTCAATTATGTTTGCTTTTACTATTCAGTACCTTCACAACAAGCATCCTCTTAACAGACCTGTTTTATGGTATTTTTATTCACCGATACTCAGTGTGACAAAAAAACAGATGTTACATGAATGGCAGCTCTGTGCACAAAGCAGATGCAGTGCATTGTTTCTCCTCAGGCTCATGGAAACAAGATGAAACAGACAAATGTTATCCAACGTCGTGGCCTCATCCAGTACATTCCTGCTATAGTGTGAGCACTTCGTAGACTGAGCTGTGCGTTGCCATGGAAACCAGCACTGCTCAAGCTCATAATATTCCCCAGTGAATGGAAGAGCAAGAACGGCTTCAACACAGCCATTTGTTCCAGTGGTAGAAACGCTGGTGGTTGCTTACAGGCTAGGATGTGCACAGTACAGGAAATCTGCTCTGATCCCAGGTCAGCACGTAGCACAGCAGGGGGGAGGTGGGACTCTCAATATGACAGCCATTTAGGATGATTCACACTACAGTTCTGCTCTTCTTTTTTTTCCTTTGCAACTTCCACATCAGCTGTACACATACAATAAACACGGACAGAGCTGTGCAGCACAATGCCATAAATCCCCTCTTGACAGCAACATAAGCTCCAGCACTCTGGATGACGATGTGAGTGTTGTCAGTTTTGGAATGTTATGTAAATATCATATTGGAAAGGCTAGAGGGTGAGGAGTTTTCAAAGCTTTCAAAATGTCTCAGAATAATTTCCCATGCAGTATACTTACAGAATGTATTTAATTTTTCTTTATCAGCCCTTTATTTAGCCCTCCCTGATTGTAACTGATTGTGTGTATTATCTTATGTTTTATAAGACTTACTAGTTTATTTATTTATTTTGTTTTCTATTGCTGGCTATTAAAGCGGTACAAATGAACTTTGGCCGATGATCCCACTGAGGTGTCCCCTTATGAGGCTAATTCTGCATCTATCTTCATCCTGTCTCTTCTCTGAGCTCTCTCCAGCAAGTAAAAGTCAGTCTGATGTTGGCTCTTGTCTTATGTCATGCTCTGTCACTTCCTCCTTTTCTTTTCCTCTCTTCCATTGATAATTTCCTCTCAAGTGTCTTTGCTGAATCAGTCATGCTGCACGTTCAAAATGGCCATTGTGTGACGTAGTGCCGTAAAATGCTCAACCTTTTTTGGGGGGCTGGTAAAAAAGTTGTGAAGTGTTATTTTTCAGCCTGGAGATGCTGCTGGAAAACGATGGCTCAAGGAATGTACATAATAAATGTCAGTATTCCATCAAAATGAGTTTTAAGATCTGAAAGTTATGTAGTGTTGCTTTAAAGATGGGATACATTTTAAAACGATTAAGTACTTTTTTTTATCCACTTTTATTTTCATGAATTGTATTTTTTAATCATGCTTACTCTGTTTGTTTAATTGTGTTAGAATAGTAACAATAATATCATAACATTATATATATGGTTTCCTGTTGAATCATCTCCATAACTACACACTTGTCCACCAATCAACATTGATTACAGCATCTCTGAATCTTTAACACTCATGAACATACACTGAGTTAGAATTTGTGGGAGTTAACCTGCCTGAGTATCTGTACTTGGTTTGGACATGTAATGCCAAAAGTAAATATGTGTTATGTTATTAGTTTTTAATGTATTGATGATAATGAAACTATATCATTATCGTATCAACTGTTTTCACAACAATTTAGCAAAAAAAACAAAAAACAACAACATTGTTGATATTTTTGATCCCGGAAATGAAAAAACAAAAATTTTTCCATAGCTTTCGTCTTGTGCAAACATTAAAGGTTTTTCATTCTTTTTCTTTTTCTTTTTTTTTTCTTTTGTGCCAATGAACGTGGATAATTCTTCTTTGTACCAAATTTATTTGCCTCCCGTGGTGAAGATCTTCACTTCGTTCCTCTGTAACATTTGTATGTGGACCAGAAAACCAAGGTTTTTGGCTTGCACTGTCAGACTGTGAACCACACGTCTTTGGTTTTGTTGACATGGCAATGGCAGACCTTGTCAAGTGCTGGTGCTAACCATGCTGGCAGGAATTCTTATGTTTTTTCACATATATGCCAACATGTGTATTCACACCTTGACTATTATAAAACAGAACATTAGAGCACATTATGGAATACACTTCTACATTAAAAAAAACTCAAAGGTCTTCAAGCTGGTGGGAAAACAATGAATGAAGCTCATCTACCTGAAGAAAGATGAGAGTTTTCATGTGTAAACGGTGTCACTGTTGCATTTATCTGAACTGTTTCACCTTCACAATGAAAGGTAGAAAACTATTATGAGATTGTACTTACACATAGACAGAGTTTCTTTTAATATGTAGTGCTGTTTGGAGAGATTCTGGAGGGGAGGATGGGAGGAAAGAAAAAATAGGCCTGTGGGGAATATTTTCTTGGCACACTTTGAGTCTCCATTTCAGCTCCACATTCAAGGCAAGGCAAGGCAAGTTTATTTGTATAGCACATTTCATGTACAGGACAATTCAAGGTGCTTTACATACAAA
>JBBBVU010000016.1:28523512-28552240 GCA_037177055.1 Atherinosoma microstoma
CCTGATTTAAAACTGCTGAGAGTTTCAGCAGACCTGCAGGTTTCTGGGAGTTTGTTCCACATGTGAGGAGCATAAAAGCTGAATGCTGCCTCTCCATGTTTAGTTCAGATTCAGATGGTAGGGTCAGAATTTGGTGGAAACAGCATGAAAGCATCGATCCATCCTGCCTTGTATCAACAGTTCAGACTGCTACTGGTGTGATGGTGTGGTAAATATTTTTTTTGGCACACTTTGGGCAGCTTAGTACCAATGTGGCATGGTTTAAACAGTACAACCTACCTGAGTGTTGTTGCTGACCATGTCCATCCCTTTATGACCACCATGTGAAGGCTGGTGAGTTGTTGGCTGAGAGCACCTTTGGGATGTGGTGGAACGGGAAATTCTCATCATGGATCTGAAGCTGACAAATCTGCAGCAACTGTGTGATGCTATAATGTCAATATGGAGCAAAATCTCCGAGGAATATTTCCAACACCTTGTTGAATCTATGACACAATGAATTAAGGCAGTTCTGAAAATAAAAAGGAGTCCAACCCAGTACTAGCAATATCTCATGCCTCATTTAAATACACAACAACAATAGTTAAGCACCCTATGATAAGACAACACATAGAAAGTGTAATTCCTTTCCTAGTTTTTTTTTTTTGAATAAGGGGACTTGCTTGTTGAATCTCCATAATTCCAAGCGAGAAAACACTTAACAAGCTTTCAATAATTATATTCGAAATGGAATGTTTTGTCCTTTTTAAATCTTGTTGCTACAACAGATCAGTGCAGACGACATACTGCAGTCTACTATACAAAGTGTTTTTGAGAGCTGCAAGAAAAGCTTGCACTGATTTGAAAAAGAAACAGGGAAACAAGCTGCAAAGATCGTAGCCGTGGATGTAATGTTGTTTTCAATGACCTCTGCCTGCAACGAGATCGAAGCTAAAACATTTCTATTTTTGAGAAGCACTTATTGCCCTTTGTGACACCTAAAACTAGCAGACATGAAACCAAGCAAATTGAATATAGATGTTGACACAGTTTAGGTCAGAGACTCGGCTTTGACACTGTTTCTATTTATTTTCTGTGGATCAGCTCGCATTCCTGCGCTGCCGGGAAGCATTGCAACTTTAATACTGCGACAAAGTGTAGTTTACTTTTTGGAAGCATGGGTGATGGCACGCTTTTCTTGGGTGTACTGCAGCTGCATGGTTTCATATTGAAACTCCTTCATGAATTTGCATACTGGACTTTAAACGTAGGAGTGGGCGGTCTTTTGTTCATGATATTATCTGTATGCATGCCTTGTTTGTGTAGCTGCCACTCTATTTCAGAGAACCTCCATATTAAGTTAGTCAGTTATTCTGACAGCATTCCCGCTCCCAAATTATAGCTTTAACAAAACAGCCTCAAGAGTACATAAATCTGAAATGAATGGCTTGATGTGTCAGTGAATGTGAAGTAAGCTACCTTCTGATGACTTTTTAGCCCTTCAAGCCTTCACACCGGGACCGTCTTTGGACTGGGACCAGATTGCATCTGTTACTGAAAACACCTGCAAGCTTGGGAACGTTAATGAGGAACATCCAGTTCTACTAAAATAGATGGGATGTAGCATGTTTGTATGAGCTGCATCAAATTTAGTTTTAAGTTCTTAAACTCTGTTTATCAAAGAGATGGAGTCAGGTTTCTCCAAAGTTTGCTAGTCTTGACCTTGTAGTTTTGGAGCTTTTGCCCCTTCTGTTAGTTGCTTTTTATCAGTCAAAGTTAATTTGAACTTGAGGAATTTGAGAAGAAGATGGATTTTATATTTTAATGAATATAGCTTGCTACCCCCTCCTCCACTCTCTCTAAAGAAGGCATATTCAGAAGCATTTTATGAACATCTCGTACAGCTGACAGCAGCGCAGCAGGTGGCATTTCTAGTTCAGTCGGGATAATGAAACAAGTTTTTCAGCGCAGCAACTTGGGAACGAGTGCTGGTTAATATGTAATGTTTATTGGCTGCAGTAACATCTGTTTTTCATACTCACTTGTCTGACAACATACAGAAAAATTATATGTTTGTGCAGCCTATAGTCACAGAAGAAAAATTATGTCATCTCTGATATTTTCTATGATGATACGTCATGAAGTCATTAATAAAGCAGAGCTATAATCATTGATCTGGATTTTATCTGATTTTGTTAAGTTCACTTTCATCAGTTTGACCAGTTTGTTTTTGAGAATAGTGGAAAAGACTCTTATCAACAGCTCAGGATGTTTTCATACAGCACACTGTTTAATTTTGCACAAAAGACGAATCATGAACAACCGTAAACGTAATAATTCTTGGTAAATGTCACACAGAATGTCCCTGTTGTTGACTGAAGTTTTTACATTTTATTTCACTGATTGTTTTTACATTCAAGTTCACAATTTTTTTGATGTCTTTACTTTTTGATGAATGCAATTCATTTACTTATAATCTGATTTTGATTTACTTTTACTTGTTACTTAAAGTTATTTCACTGTTTAACTAACAAGTATATTTATTGAATTATTTTTTTATTCAGATTTAATCTTATTATATCCTGTAAAAACGTTTACAATTTATTGATCTCACTACTTTTTTGTATTTTTCCTCGCAAATTTTATTTTTTTTATTTATTTTTTTTAGCTCTAAATGTGTTGGTGTTTTGTCGTTTTTTTTCAGACCCTTTTCGACCCTTTTAATTTGTTAATAATACAATACTTTTATTATTTTAGAGTTGGCGTGGAACAGGGTGGGACTTGCTGTGTTTTATACACATATTTTATTAAAAAAAATGTATAAGCATTTTTCAAAAGCATTTAGTGCTACATTCAGTTCAGAATGAAAAGTGCTGTAGAATTAGGGGATGTTCCAGTACCCTTTTTGTCTGTCCAATACCGATACCAATTCCGATATGTGCGGTTTAGGCATCTGCCAAAACCAAGTCTGATGACCATGTTATTTATTAAGAAGTTTATTAAATCTATAATTTGAATAAACTTTAATAAATGATGTTGCTGTCATATCATTCAACGGCCTAGCATAAGTTAAACTATAAAACATGAATTAACACATGAAAACAATGATTCGCACAGAACCTTTTAAATAACTGAATAGATCAAATCAAGTCAAAGAATTTCTATTAAAAGAAATCTTGGAATTGGACTTACAGTGAATGTTTTCCACGACAGACATGGGCCACTCATCCAGGACAACAAATAATAAAACTTTGTCTGCAATGGCTTTGTGGCTTTTTTTTGTGAATTTCTCGTGTTATTTAAAAGCATTTACCCGTGTTCGTTGTTGCTGTGGCTCGTTGCACTTTTCATTTAACCCTTTAAAACCTTACAGTGGCACGGTGACAGAAAATGACTAACTTTTCAACCGTTTACGCTATTGGCATAATGAATACTGAACGCATTATATTAGCTTGCACAGTACGGTAGTGGCACCGCTGCTGCTAGCTAAATGTTTGCGCCACATTGACTCATGTGCAGCTGCTTCTCTGCCAACCAACTCAAAACAATCGTCATGCAAGATTGTATAACTTCTTGTATATGTATGTGGTGGGGTTGGTAAGGTTGGGCAGGAAAAAAAAGTATGATTTTGTTTGCACGTGTAGACAGAAATACTCGCGGATCCTCTTACTATTGGCAGGATCGGCAAGTATTTCCAATGCCATTATCGGTATCAGCCCAACTCTATTTTGAATTAAACCCGTCATGGTTCCTCTGTTTGCTAATCTCTACCATGTTTCACTTCTTCCAGGCTTGAATTCACCTAGAAACCTCATGGAGCATGATGTGGAGAGCCCGGCCATCATCAGGAAGCCCAAGTTGCCAAAGCAAGTCCGAGAGGACCTGCCTAAAAAGCTGGTAGAAATAGACCGATCAAAGAAGATCCAGCGGTACGTTCAGAAAGATGGCAAATGCAATGTCCATCACGGGAATGTGCGGGAAACATACCGCTATCTGACGGACATTTTCACCACGTTGGTAGACCTCAAATGGAGGTTTAATCTCTTCATCTTCGTTTTGGTGTACACAGTGACATGGCTGTTCTTTGGCTTCATGTGGTGGCTTATCGCTTACCTCCGGGGTGACCTGGACCATTTAGCAGATAACCAGTGGACTCCATGTGTCAATAACCTAAACGGGTTTGTATCAGCTTTTCTGTTCTCCATTGAGACGGAGACGACCATTGGTTACGGATATAGGGTCATCACGGACAAATGCCCCGAGGGGATACTTCTGCTCTTAATCCAGTCAGTGCTGGGATCCATTGTAAATGCCTTTATGGTGGGCTGCATGTTTGTTAAGATCTCGCAGCCCAAGAAACGAGCTGAGACACTAGTGTTTTCCACCCATGCGGTCATCTCGATGAGAGATGGACGACTGTGCCTGATGTTCAGAGTTGGAGACCTCCGCAACTCGCACATCGTTGAGGCTTCGATCAGAGCCAAGCTTATCAAGTCTAAGCAGACCAAGGAGGGAGAGTTCATCCCTCTGAACCAGACAGACATGAACGTGGGTTACAGCACAGGAGATGACAGACTCTTCCTTGTGTCGCCGCTCATCATCTGCCATGAAATAAACCAACAGAGCCCCTTCTGGGACATCTCGCAGGCTCACCTGGCCAAGGAACAGATTGAAATCGTTGTCATCTTGGAGGGGATGGTGGAGGCCACAGGTGAGCACTCTCACTCATTAAATCAGACAAAATGACCACAGTTAGGCTGATTGCTGATGTTATTAGGAGCTAATCACAATAACTTATACAGTAATTATTCAGTGGATTGTTAGTCCTACACATATTACCAGAAGATTTTAGGAAATACATGATTATTGTGTTGCATTCTTACAGAAAATGGCTCATCTTGGGATCGCACAGACTGAGTCTGTACAATAAAGTCTTTTAAAAGTGTTTTTAATATTCTTTTTTATTTATTTCAGTCAGTTTAATACACAATGCAATACCAAATAGTTTGGTTAGTTTTAGCCATCTTCATATCATGGCTCCTGGGATGTAATGTCCCTGTGTTGTTCTATTTACATCTAATCTGTAACATCTTTAAATACACAATCGTTTCAACATGTTGTAGTTCAATTTCCTTTCTTTCAGTGTAAACATGTGTTGTACTGATGTGGATACAGCAGGTTTGTTCAGTGTACCCTAACTTTGTCAGTTTTGTATTATGGTAAACAGGCCATGGATTTATCCATCTCTGCTCTCAACTTTTCTTCCTGATTTTTTTAGGTTTTAACCCTCTGTAGGTGGATATCCTCAAAATAAGTTGCGTCCTTGCGAGGAACAGTGTGTCGTGTTGGCTGCTTTCACAATGTTCCCCTGTAATCGGGGCTCAGCAGCCCAACTTTCTAACAATCAATTCTTTTGTAAGATTATTTGGTTTGTGCCACTTCTTCAAGTCAAATGTTAACTTGTGAATGGAATGGCAGGAAATTCATTACAGAGACTCATTCTTCTAAGAGAATAAATTCTGACTCTTTTTCATGCATGAACACTAAAGATTGTCCTGATGATTGGCCTCATTCTTTGTCAGCAGTTCCTCTTTCAACACGCAGTCGACCACAAACTTGTGTTCTCACAACTTGAAGTACTCTGAAACCTGAAAAAAAATTAGTTAGTTACTGCCCTGAAAGTTTCCGCATTTGCACGAGTGGGAAGTGAGTATGGTGTAAGTCTTGTTATCTGTACCTGTGCCAATGGGTTCACTGTTCAGCCTATGCAATACAGCCTTTGCTGTAGTGGTCAAAGCTCAAGCTAATCATGATGTCAGCACAATACCACAAGTTGAGATACACAAGGATGCAAAACTTTAACACTTGATGTTGTTACTTGGAATTGTAGCAACAACGAGACAAATAGTTAATCACATTTGTTTAGTTGGTGCTTCTGCTTGAAAAATGCTCAACCTTCCACAGCAAGCAATGCTAGCAAAGCAAAGGAATGAACCAAGAATTCAATGTAGCAAGGCAAGCCATAACTCTTTATCCAAGGTGAATGAGAAACAAAACGGTTGATGCTTACATGTGAATCCAGCCAGTTTATGCAAACAGTAAGCATCTCTAAAATGTCACTGCATACAAAAGGAATAGCACACAGTACACACACTACAGTTTCCACTAGTACATGTAACTTTTAAGTGTATTTTGGGGTCCAGATACACACAGACAGACAGAACAGATGGCAGACAAGTTTGGGCTGAATCGGGTCTACTTTTGGTACTTATGGCTTAGTTACGTCACTGGAAAGTGTTGTGAAGGTCAGAGGTGGACCAGTCGTCAGGTGCCAGCCTGGCTTGGATTATGGCAAGTTTCCTGTTTGTCACATGTGGTCCAGATATTATTTGTTGGCCTGGACGTGGATTACAACAAGTATTTTGTGGACCAGAAGTGGTCCTAATACGGGAAGCCTGCCTGGACATAGATTATGGCAGTTTCCTTGTGAGCTACATGTATGGCAGAATTTTGGCAGCCACACTCACATTTCAGCTTGTTAGATACTACATGAGAACTTTGCTCTTGTTCTCGAGACCGCAAGAACAAGAAAAAAGTTTGTTTTCGTCTGGTCAATTCATAAATTCATACTCCACAAGAAGCTTTGTCTGAGACGGGGCGGGGGTTAGCCTACTGTAGCTAGTCTTTTTCCTTTTTTAAACATGTCATTCATACAGTGTGCGCCAGGTTACAAAAATCTGAAGGTGCAAAACCAGCCGAAACCATACCAATGCACCCAAAGCGCAAGCTGTTGTGATGTCAGTTTTGGCGAGTGCCAAAATTTACAGGAGAGAAACTGACAACCATGAACCAAAAATAAATATTTGTAGCTGTGCAGACTTGGTTCTACTGAAGGTTTTTCTTCCCGTTAAAGGGGAGTTTTTTCCTTTCCACTGTAACACTACATGCACTGGATGGAGGATTTAATCAAAGAGAAGATATGAGGCAATCCATTGGTTTCCTTAGCTAAGTAGTTGTTTTGATTGGTTTATAAACAAAGTTATCATAAATTGGACTAATATGGATCATATATTATTTATTCTAATTGGATTACAATCAGGCTCCAATTAATTCTATTGAATTGGACTCTGTAAAAACACCTTGATATTACTTTATTGTGAATTGGCCTTCTAAAAAAAATTTGAATTTAATTTATGAATGAATGAATCTCCATTAAGAAAAAGAATACATAAAGAAGACAAGGTGCAAAATAACAACATGGACTTTTGGTTTGAGGAAAGACTTTGCAGAGGTCACTGTTATACACCTCTGCAATGTGCTGTAGGCTGATTTCATCCCCAGGTGTTGGTGCTATTGACCCAGTAGGTTGTATAAGTAGAACACTGTGCACATCTGCAAAGTCCCTATTGGTTAACAATATTGAAACACATTTGAAACAATGTAAAAAAAAAAAGAAAAGAAAAAAAGAACAACTCTCAAATCAGAACTTTAACTTCATTTCCCATAAAACTAAGTCTTTGATCAAACAAAACAATATTGTAATTTAGCATCACATTAATATGATTTATCTTAAAGCACTGCTGTCTTCACTGTGTGAATAATTTCATCTTCCTCTTAACATGATTCATTGTTTTATCCAAATGTTTGTTAGTAAGTTTGTTTGCTAACATCAAAGAAATTACAAACCATTTTATTTCTGCGACTAAACCATCACTGTCCCCCAAAAGAAGGCAAATCTTAGTGCTGTTTATTGTACACCAATGAGCCACAAAAGCTTAATCTGCTGTGTCATCACATTTAATGCCAATCACTTAAAATCTTCATTTGAGTTTTAGAGACACTACAAAGTCTGGCACTCATTCCTCCCCCCAACAGTCAATAAGAAATGTTGAATAACATATCTGATACACAGCAGCAGCATTTAAGTTGAGGTATGTGTTCAAATCAATAACACATGGTAGCTATATATGCTTTTATCTTCACAAACAGGATGAGACAGGCTTCACAATAAAAAAAAGATCAACTAAAACACTTATGTAAAGACAGATGTAGTATTTTATGTCCTGAGCTGAGGAGTTCTGCAGGATAAAGATGCACAGCCAGGAGCAGGGTGACAACAACATCTGGACGAAAGATTTAGCAGCTGAGAAAATTAACACATAAAACCAGATATTACTATATTAGATGAAGAGATCTTAAGATGTCTGTGATAGAGCGACCTGTCCAAGGTGTACCCTACCTCTCGCCAGCTAATTGCTGGGATAGACTCCAGACCACTGTGACCTGTGATTGGACTAAGCGGTACAGAAAATTAATCAATGAATGAAGGATCTTAAGATGCGTGATGCAAGTTTAGTATGCAGTCATTTCTCCCTCTGCCAGTTTGAATAAAATCAAATGAGAGTATTACATAATGGCTGAGTGACATGTTTTGAAGCAGCTGCTAGAGCCTCACAGATGACTGTCTGCAACAGACAGCTGAGCCAGAAAGTACACGATAAATGTCAAAATGTCAACTAAATGCTGCAGGAAAAATTATTAAAAGTTAGGTATTTTAGGAAGAAATGTGTTTAAGAAAATGTGGTGACAACACAATTTAGTTTCCATCAACATTTGCAAAGTTTCAAGTTTTGAACGTGGTATATGGTCTAAATTTGGTCCTACAAGTCCTGCAAGTTTTCAATGTATCCCTGCTCCAACACACTTGACTAAAATTAACCAGTCATTGTACAGAACTTTGTAGTCTGCTGGATCCAACTAATTTGAGTCAGGTGCATGGAGCAGGGAAATATTGAAAACCTGCAGAACTGCGGCCTTTGTGGGACCCAGTTGAGTAGCCCTGGTCTATATAGTGTCTTTACTCTTTGATTTAACCCTATAAAACCAAATGTATCATATTTGATACATACAGTTTTTGAGACATTTTCCATCACTTTGTGGTAAAAACTTTGCTCAAACCCTGCTGTACACAATCTGATACTTGTCTTCTGCCCCCTAATGGATACCAGGAAGCATAAGACTAGACTACAATCATTTTGACATATCATAAATAAATGGTAGATATCCCCCCCCAAAAAAATGTGTTAATTTGTTTTTCAACATTTTGTTAAAGGGCCAAATAAAGACTTCAGATTTGAAAAATTTGACTTTTCTTCCCAGTTTTTATTGGGTCGGGCTTTAAAGGGTTAACTGCAAAACATACATGTTGCAAACAAAGTCAGTCCACATGCTGACCTAGTCTATGTAGCCTGATGCAAAAATAATAGTGTAAAAAAACCACAATGTAGCATTCAGGTCCAAATGCTTTAAAATATTTGACGTTATTTCATATGGCAAAAAAAATCCAATTCTTTGAGTCCCTCTTCTGAATAGCTGTTAGCTTAGCTTCTTAGACTGCAAACTGAGAGCGCTCTGACAGCTTTCTACTGAAGGCAAGACATTGATTATTACCATTTTTATAAATAGACAAGAGCCTTGATGCTATCTGAAACTCACATTCAAATTTGTGAAACTTATTTTGTTTATCACATTAGAATGCTGTCTCCAAATTCAGAGAACCATAGACCAAGTTTGAATCAAAAACTATTACACTTGGATTCATCAAATCTGGTTTACAATTATAGAATTAGTCAATTTTAACCTCAACTGAGTTTTCATCTCCTAATAAACTCAGTGCTTAACAGATGGTCTTGGCTGTTGTTTTAGGAGTCTTTGAAATAATAGACCACTTCTTAAAAGTCTTGGTAGCCATAACTTTAAAAATAACCTTACATTTCTCATTCTTTCGTGTCTTGTATGTATTGTATGGTGAAACTGTACTTGAAGTGCTACTTTGACCTAAATGCTAACATCAGCGTGACAGCATGCTCACAGAGAGAGGGTAACACTTGAGTGAAATTTCAATCCAATTCTTGGAAGAATGACTCCCATCTCATTTCTCTGTTGTTTTTCTACACATCACAGTGTGGGAGAGGAGAGCTCTTTAGGCAATGCATTGAGCTTGATTTTAATGTTCTTGCCATTCTTTTCTAGAACACATGGCATTCTGCTTTTTACTGTTTTCTTATTCACACCATTTGGCCAGCAGGCCATGCAATATTGATGAATCCCCGCCTGTCTACAACAGCAGAGGATTTTAAATCTTTGCTGCACATATGAGCAATCATGCTGGTTATTTGAGACTTGACCATCTCTCACACTTTACACCCCACCTGCTTTGCAAATTCCTCTGTCAGTGGTGTATTTCATACTTCATTCTTACAAACTTTAAACTTAATTAAAACTTGAGAGGTTCCAGACGCTCCCCTGGTAATACATGAATTGATGTTATGTACTCTGTGATGCAGCTGTGTCTTCCTAAAAATATGCCTCCAATGTTGCATTTGAATTTTGGCCATTTCACCAGGCATCGTCAGTCAAATCAATTGGCTGTAACCAAACAGCAACTCAGACAAAAAGAAGAAAGACCCTCCAAAAATGCTTTTTTCCCCCTTTGGAAATAGATAACATCTAAAATAGCAGTTAGAAGAAGCAGAGACAGTTTGTAACCACAACTGTGAAAAAATGTACTACAATTTTTTTTTTAACTTAATAAACAGTGAAAACAACTACATGAACTTATTAACATATGAGGAGATCGAAATCTATCTGCTATCAACATATCAACTGAAAATAATTTTTATTGAGACGTTATCGATATTTAATTTCTTTTTTTTAAATTCTGGTTTTAACAACCATAAATTGCAAAACCTTCAATAACTACTGTTGCCAAAAGCCTGAACTGGAACACTACGCTTAAAATACAGCCCAGGCTAAGGCTGAGTATTTATTAGATAAGGATATGTTGATGGTGTGAGATGAAAAGTCAAAAGATAATCAAGCTTGTTACAATCCACCTAGCAGGGGATGTGAAATATCAGTAGAAAATGCCATGGCAATCCATCTAATTGGTGTAATCCAATAACATTATTTTCATTAGAGAAACTGCCATCATCATGACTAAAAGTAGGAGGACAAAAACACCATCACAGATCACTTTTCAGAAATAATACATTGGCTCAACTTAAAAAGAATTGAGTTAACAATTTGCATGCACCTTTTAAGACCTTACAAATGAGCTATTATTGACTGTATATCCAGAGATATTTATAGTTAAACTAAGTTAGTTTGTTTAGTATGATCAACATGATTTATATTAATCTCTAAATGCTTAATAGTGTATCCAATTTTATTTTCCTTCTAGTTTTGATGATATCAAGTTGCCAAATGACTTATTTAAGCAATTACTTATTACTTATTTGTTTTTCTTTAGTTTTACTCAGAAAGGTGCATGTAAATTGTTACCTTAATGTTTTTGAGTACAAGCGAGTTGTTTTACCTCGGTTAGAACAAATAAAACAAGCAACTCTAGTTTTGTTCTCAGTTTATCGTAAAGCCACTGTTGAACATGGATCCAAATTGTCAGTTACACCCCGTGTGCACAAAAAAAACAACATTTCCAACATAGTCAGAAAAAATTAAATGAGAAATACCTAACACGCATGTCTTTTGATTGTGGGAAGATGCCAAAGAAAAAGCAGGAGCAGGGAGAATATGAATACGGAGCTTTTTGCAGGGGTGAAATTAACCACTTTTAATCTTATAAAACACTGGGATATGAGAACATGTCTTACAATGTCCATTATGTTTAGTAACCTACATTTAACCGACATGAGCTGCAGCCTTGGATACAAATTTCAATTAGCATACCTGCAGTTGTTGTTGATGAAACCCCACTCAGCCAGTACCAACTTTGAATTTGCACAAAGCACAACACTTTCTGTGGTATATTTGCAATGATCATTATTGATGCAAGTGCTCAGAGACCCTTAACTACATGAGGAAGTAGCCTACTGTATTGATACAGTCAGTCGAATTAAATGATAAAAGATAAATGCCTGTTTAGTGGTAGCAGGCGTGGTCTGACTGCAGGATGTACTTTTTGCCTATGTTAAATTAAGGTAAATCTGTCCAAAATCAGTAAACTAACAAGTAAGGACAATCTACCTGATGAACTCCTTAAAAAAAGTAAACAACTGATAAGTATGTGCACAAGTAGCAAACATAATTTTTTGTGTTGAAAACATTCTATATTTTAAGTATTACTCACTGACCCCATGAATTATTTGTTGGAGTGTGATTGTTCTGCCTGAAAGGCCATAAATGTGATGTCTTCAAATCTGGCTGATACACTGTCAAATGGAGATCTCATTATTTAGTTTTTCTAAGAGGAGTTTGCTAAGTAAGTTAGCTGTTGACGTGAAGATACTATGCAAGGTGAAAACGACAGCTTTATGGTGGATGTGATTAAGTTGCTGTTAACTTTCTCCTCTGAAGAGATTCAAAAGCAATGCAGATAGACTTTTTGTTGAAGATTTAATATGTATGATATCTGTAGAAACCCAGAGGGTCCCATAGGAGATAATAGAGAACAGAATGATAATGGAAAGGGGGCTTGTCCAGACAGATAAAAAAAAAGTTTAGTGAATTTAATAAAAGTAAAGCAACCAGCTGCAAAGCTTTTCTTATTTAACTCAACTAAAGGGTTCTGAGTAACTTTAAGAAGAATCTCAAATTTAACAAGGTTAGGATAGATATTCAGATCTACTCATGTCTTTGAGCTGAAACAACTCGTGTTGTTAAGTTGAAAATATTTCTGAACTGTATTTTCAAGATTATCCAACCTAATATTTCAATTTCTATTTATACTCTTAATGTAGGTGGCCAGAACACAAGTTTACTTTTTTTTTTTTATTGAGTTTACTCAAAAATGCTTTGCAGCTTGTTACTTTTTAAAATTTTCCCTAACTCATGCTTTAGTTGGGAAGTCCATTTTCTATACCTGCTTACTCTGATGCAGGGTCATGGGGGGGCGGCAGCTGCAGCTACTAGGCAAGAGGCAGGGTACCAATTGTACAGGTCACCGGTCCATTGCAGGGCCAACGCAGAGACACAGACTCATGTAACACATGCAACATGTAAACTCCACACAGAAAGGCCAAGGCTCGAACCAGGAACCTTCTTCTCTCAATTATATCAGTTTAACTGTTGTTTAGGGCTTGAACATTGGCTGAGTAGTGGGTACAGGTTTGCCTTACATACTGTATGCTGACATGAGTAGACCTGGATATCTAGTTTCTGTTGAAATCACATCAGAATCACAAGATATGCTCTTTCTGAGGATGTCATTATCTTTGCTGTCCATTGCAAAACCACAGCCATAAGTTTACTTATGAGTAGTTGTAAGGAATAGTTCTTTATTGCAGCTGAGCAGCATCCTTTCTTGTCTGTACTTCCATGCACAAGGGAACTGCTAATATCCAATTCAACACACTTTTAATGCTCCCAGTGTGCCAATAAAATCAACTTGTGGTAATACAAAAAAAAACAGTTTAACTCAGGACAATAAAACCCATACCGTGGTTTGCTGGTAAGTAGGATGATGGATACGACTTGACTCCATCTACCACAACTTTAATATCTTTCATCTTATCTCCAGGTATGACGTGCCAGGCCAGAAGCTCCTATGTCAGCAGTGAGATTAAATGGGGCTACCGCTTCACGCCCGTCCTGACGCTAGAGGACGGCTTCTATGAGGTGGACTACAACAGCTTCCACGAAATCTACGAAACTGACACACCCACCTGCAGTGCCAAAGAGCTCGCTGACATGGTCAACCGTGCCCGCTTGCCCCTGACGTGGTCGCTGGCCAGTAAGCTGAGCCAGCAGGGGCTCCCAGAGTCTGAGCAGGAAGGCCAGGAGACCAAAACCAACACAGACGATGAGGGGAAGAGAGAGCAGACTGAGAGGAACGGGGACATTGGCAACTTAGAGAGCGAGTCCAAAGTGTAGCGAGTACTGTAGGATAAGCAGCGAGCTCACAGGTTTATATGAGATCACTAGACTGTACTGTAGGCCGCTCGAAAGGGATGGCCAAACAATGAGGACCAATGAGCACAGTAGACCAAGTATCCCTTCACTAAGAACCGCTTCTTCTCAGTGATTCACACCCACCCCTAAAAGCAACAAATGATGTAGACATGTGGCCCACCGCTGGACTGAAAACCCTCTGCGGCAAGTGCATGTTTCAAATATGTGATGTCCTGATGAGATTCCTATTATTTTTTCTATTAAGATATTCCTAGGGGCATTTGCATAAGTATTTTTGTATATAATATAAACAGTTTTGAATTCTTTGTTTTGTTGCAGTGTGAATATTTGACCAATGTTTGATACTAATACCTTAAGGTTAGTTCTGTATATATTCTATGCCTTACTGTGTGTATAAACCCTTCATTTTTGGTTTTTCAGAAATATATCTAAGCATGTATAAACATTATCTGCAGTTAATTTATCTTGTATTGTGTATATACTGTATAACAATAATGTTATAAGGCAAACATACATCTCAATGGATGCAACTCTAGTTTAACCAATGACAATTTTTTCCCCCTAATAATAAGTGTTTGTTTTAAGGTAGTACTACATGAAGCCATGAGTTGCTGTTAACAGCTGACTGACTTCAGACAATGGCCCTTTAAAACTGCATTTTGTCACTTTTGCACACTGGAGGCCTCTGGTCTGGTGGCGAATGTTAGAAATCCCTCACATGTCACCTAACAGCTTCAACAATAAATAAACAGTAAGTTTGCTTATTATGCACCTGATGAGATTTCTATTTTGTTCATTTCCTGAATTTTTTTCTTGTTGATTTGTCCCGCAGATTAAAAAGATGAATAAGTTCTTAATCCCTTTACCAAATATCAAGAGCAAAATGTAATTTTATTCTATCTGAATTATTTATTTGTCCCTTTAACAAAATATTTAAAAAAAATAAAAATTAGAGAACGTGTTTAATTGTAAGCTTAGCGTACACCCTTGAGGATGCAGGATAAGTCATCACCATTCAGTACATTTATGACATTAGAAAAAAACTGTTTGGTTGGATTTACATAAAGTTTTAAGTTTTGAAACACATAATGTGGTTAAAAGTGGAATAACTCCTGCATGAAAATATAAATGGGGCTGACACTGTCCTAACAGCTCTGAGTTTGATCCATTGTTTCAATTGTAGTCTTTGAACCATAAGATACAGAGGTGGTCGGTACACAGAAGAAAAAGCTGATGGAAAAAAAATCCATAGCCACAAGGGATTACTTGTAAAAAAAAAGTACAAAGCTGTAAAGATAACCAATTCACTGCTCAGCCAGTACCATGTTACCACACAGCTATAAACAGTTGATTGGCGGTATATTGCCACCTATCAATAAACTGATTACATTCTCATGCATGTGTACGTGGACAATGAGTATAGTCCAATTAAATTTCCCAGCAGAGCTTTAAAGTCATATTATTGAATTTTGGCATATTTTCGCACTTTAGCGCCCCTAATGGCGGCTAATTCAACATCCTTCTAGCTTCTCATCTCTTCTCGGAGCTCTTTCCAGTCAGTAAATCAGTCCGAGGTGGACTCTTGTTCTATCTCTTGCTCTGTCCCTTTCTCTCTTTTCCTGGCTTCCTACAATAATGCCCTCATGGGTTTCTTTGATGGATCAGCCACAGTGTGTTCATATCCAGTTGCTCCCATATGTTGCAGTGCCATAAACCATAACTCAGCTGGGAAAAAGTTGTGAAGTGCAGCTTCTCAGCATCAGAATGCTGCAGGGCAACGCTCCAGGAATGTACATAATAAATGTCAGTGTGCTATCAAAACGGGCCAGAGGCACCAAGTTTTAGAGTTGGAAACTTTTATAGCGTTGCTTTAACCATACGTCAACAGAAATGATGATCCAAGCAGACTGTTTTCTCAGACATCACAAGCTCTAAAGTACCATTTATTGTACATTTTCTGTTTTCACTGAAATATTTATATTTTTCGCTAATCTGGTCTAAGACCAGACTCCACTCCAGTAGAGAACTATATTGAACTTTAGCTCCCTGCATTTACCTGACAGTTCTATTGAAGAGGTAAAGTTATCCCATGTTTTTCAAAACTCAAATATTAGAGAGAAGGAAACTGCAGCATACAAATATTTAGTCAAATTTACTCTCTTATGCACCCTCAGGTTTATTTGTCGATCCTTCAGAGGGGCTTGACACCAGATTACATCATTAATCTAGTCATGTGATATATGTTTACAGCTCAGTAATTGAGCTAATTTGCTGCTAATAGCTGCAGAACCTTGATGTAATGGTACGTTTTAATACTGTCTCATTTACACAACAGTGTACACTCCTTTAGTTCGCAGCATACTGCAGCATGATACATCACTGCTGCAATGACGCAATGCCTTAACCAGGTTTAGAATGAGTCAAGACAGACCCAAAGTCAGCACATGAAAGTGAAATGATGACAAATTTTATTCTTAAATTTGCAAACTGCAGAATTGTTTATTTTCAGATGTATCATCATGATGTCTCCTGAATGAAAGACATTATCTCATCAGTCACACATCAACATAACCCTTTATCACAGTTAATATCTAACTGGAAATGTGTGATTGTAAACTGCAAAAACAATTAGTAGCAGATGAATGTAGGAAATGAAAGTAAATGAGAATCTATAGCTCAGTGCATGCTGGGAGCTTTCACACACACAAATTTTTGATGCAGTCCCACGATTAGCAAATCTAGCACCCAATATATCTTTTGATCTCTTGCAGGACAGATTAATACGGGATTAACAAATTAGCTGAACTAATAATAATAGTAATAGTAATTCCATTTAATTATAAAGTTTGCCTTCCTTTTTTAGTTTGGTTAACTCATTTTACATAGGAACTAATTACACTTGTAGGCCTCATTACATCGATCCTACTAAAGTAAATCAACTTGGGAAAATATGGAAATATTTTGCACAGAATCCTGAATCAGGAAGTTTCCTTCACCAATATATCACTGTCATGTTTAAACTGAGCATCAGAAAGAGGAAGAAAGACCAACAACCATGCCACGTTCAATGTCACCTAAATACCCTGAGTATTTCAGAAACTGCTGATCTACTGGGATTTTCTCACACAACCATTTCTAGAGTTTACAGAGAATGCACTTAAGAGAAGAGAAAATACCCAGTGACCATCAGTTTTCTGGACTAAAATGCCCTGTTGATGTTTGAGGTCAGAGGAGAATGGGCAGACTGGTTAGAGATGGAAGAAAGGCAACAGGAAGTTAAATAAGCACTGGTTCCAAGCAAGGTATGCAGAATAGCATTTCTGAACACGCAACACATCCAACCTTGAAGCAGATGGGCTACAGCAGCAGAAGACCACACCGGGTGCCGCTCCTGTCAGCTAAGAACAGGAAACTGAGGCTACAATTCACACAGACTCACCAGAACTGGACAATAGAAGATGGAAAAACATTGCCTGGTCTAATAAGTCTCTATTTCAACTGCAACATTCATATGGTAGGGTAATGAAAGCATGGATCCATTCTGCCTTGTATCAACAGTTCAGACTGC
This sequence comes from Atherinosoma microstoma, assembly GCA_037177055.1. Lineage (NCBI taxonomy): Eukaryota > Metazoa > Chordata > Actinopteri > Atheriniformes > Atherinidae > Atherinosoma > Atherinosoma microstoma. The sequence goes on from JBBBVU010000016.1 coordinate 28,540,989, forward strand.
TGCTGGTGTGATGGTGTGGAGGATATTTTCTTGGCACACTTCGGGGCCCCTAGTACCAACGTGGCAGGATTAAACACCACAGCCTTTCTGAGTATTGTTGCTGACCGTGTTCATCCCTTTTTGACTGCAGTGTACCATCTTCTAATGGCTACTTCCAGCAGAATAATGCACCATGTCACAAAGCTAATAACCTCCAACTGCTTTCTTGAACATGACAATGAGTTCGCTGTAATCTGAGATCAAAGCATGACAATGAGACAAACACTGAGACTGGCATCCCTCTCATATGTGCAAAAGGGAGATAATGACTGTCTGACAGGTGTAAATTGTCACCAAGATGCTTTGATTTGTGTGATTTGGTCACACATAAGATGTCAGCTGTCATTTCTTACCAGGGGACATAGCAACAGGAGTCAGCAGGCATCATGACAAGCAGATTTGATAGCTTGACAGAAAGTTAAGCCCATCTGTTTAAACATAATCTGAATATCTACACAAAACTATATATAAAAAAAACAGTACATTTTCTTTTTTCATGTTATTGTGTTCTTTATTTCACTCAAGTGTATTATTGATGTAATTTTTCAACAATCAGTATAATCAACCAAACCAACATCTAAAAGCTATTAATCTAATTTAATTTAAAAAAAACGAGTTCACAGAAGATTAAAATCTTAATTTTGATTGCTCACTGTTTATAGCTGAAAAAGAAAATTCCCTCTAAAAGCAGTCACTTACCCTGAAACGAAAAGAATCCCTCTTCATCTATTATTTTTTTTTAAATAAAACAACTTAGTGTAAGTGGAAGTCTAAATTAAGCTTTAACACATTTTTTGGTTAAAAGGTTCATTCACATTTAAAAGATATCTGAAATATAGTCTGCATTTTGTGCAGGTGCAAGTGTTAAGTTTAAGACATCAGTGTGGTTCTTCAATGTTAAGCTTTAGCTGGTGGACATTTTTCATGACTAAAGTTAAACCAAACATAACAATGGAGTGCCTTCTGTACCCAATGTAATACAGAAATGATCAGTAAGTAGTAAACAAGCTTTTATCTCTTCAGTCTTCCCTTTGTTAGTTACTGAAATAAAAAAAACATTGAATTATAAAACACTGAAAATATCCATAAACCTTTAAAAACTACTCAAAAAAATTGAAACATCAGTAGTTTCACAGACAAACGCAGAAATTTTTTTACAATAAAGCCCCACAGTCCATCAAAAAATAACAAAAATCCGGATTTAAAATACATGATTCTTCCTTAAAACATGCTTCTATGGATTCATGAGGTCAGTTTATGAAACGCCTGCAAAGTGGGCAAAGTAAAGTATATTCTGAAAACAACACAATGTTAAAACATCAAATCTGTAGCGCCTCTTCAAGTCAATTTGATATTTGACAAAAGCAGAATGGAGTGGTTCTGTTCTTTCTAACTTGTTTCTGCTGAATTTCTGTGGCATAAATACACAGCTCTGCACAAAATATTAAGACACAACTAGAAATTAGGTCACGTTGCTATTATTATAAAAGTGGAACTAGCCAGAAAAACAAAAAAACAAAAAGGCATGTACAGATGTTATAAAGGCTGTTTAGATTTGCCATTCAATTAGTGAGGTACCTGTAGCTCATAGAAAACACAAATGAATCAGTAACTTTGAAACACTTTAGAAACTGAAGCCTTTAAATGATATTTGATAACTCCAGAGGCACATTTTTTAAGAGTTAGCTTGAACAGTAAACAAAAAAAACAGAGCAGATTGAAATGTAATAATATGCAATTTGTTATGTAAGAGCTTTATGTTAAGTTTTGTGTCTGTATTATCTATTAATATTTTAAGCTTATGCTCTGTGAGTGTTATTTTGTATTTCTGAGTATCAGCAAAACTAACTAAACTGTTAGCAGCTAACTTGCTAGCTGTTAGTTTCTCTTCCTAGCTAGTACGTTGAACAGGAAGTTCACTACATATTACAGCTCTAAAGGGTATAATTTGCCAACCATTGTTTCCTTTCTCATAACTATCTGTAAAACAATTATCTGACATTTTAGTATTGCAACATACTCTACGAGAGAATATTTGGCAGGAACTTTACAATGCTACCTGGATAACACCGCTAGCTAACTGCTGGTCACTAATGCTCTCCCAAAATGAAACTGAATAAGGTTTTAATAAAATTTAAGAAGGGAGCTAACTCTACTTCAGAAATATTAGCGGAAAATCTTATTTAAACATGATGTTTTTCCCTTTTTTTAAAAAAAACAATAAATCTTTATCCATTCAATTCCCAAAGTAGAACATATTTATGGAGGCTACCTCCTTCATCAGCAGACAAAGCTCTCAATGCAGAAATACAAGACTTAAAAAGGTTAAATGGGTACATTATCATGTTTCATTACATTAAAAATAACGAAGGAAAATTGTTTTTGTTTCAGCAGTAGAAAAAAATAAATACGTTTCTTGAAATTAAAGAAATTGGGGGTGGAAGCCATTCCTGAATTACAGAGAACAAATTCAATTCAGATCCTACTTTCTCTGATATTATTAGCAGCCTGGAAATTCTGAGTTCCCAGTTGTAATAAAATACAGCGAGAGTTTTCCATGCTTAGCATTCTGTCAGTTTGACTCCCAAACTTTGTTGCTAATGGACCTTAATTCTTTAACACATTATTATGATTTTGCACAATGTCTTGTCTAAACATCTAAAAAGTTAATTTTGTGTGTCAGTTTTTGAGATTTTTCTCTCACACAAAGAGTGAATAAAATTGAATAGTTCAGTTAAGCTCATATTTATAGCCTCAACCCTTCTGGCCTCTCTACACTCTGGATTTAAAGGTCATTGCTGGGCAGACAACTGGCTATTGCTCAACACATGTTCACAAAAACTGAAAGTGACATAAAAAGAATAACATAAATTATGCGTATATGAAGAAATGTACTGACTGAACCTTTTTCACACTGAAATGTTATGATTTAAATGTTAATGCAGCTGGGTTTTAGTAGTGAAAACACAGTAAGGAGACACTCCATAATTATGCTGTGCATGATATTTTGCCTGTTAATAAACTCAGTACACAGGGTTATGTGAGCTGACCTTTTCAAGCAGGTGTAGCCTAATCAAAATTGAAATGTTTTTCCTCCCTTTTGTCAACTTCTCTAGCTAGCAAACACCTGGGGTTTGAGGGGTGACGGCAGGTTGTCGTTGTCCATGTTGTTTGCATCAATGGCAGAAACGGTGGAGGAAAGAATATCCAGTGGGTATTTCTCCAATATGTCATGCACCTCCCGCTGTACACTCTGAGTCCATGAGAGGAGATCGGCCTGGAGGCTCTGAGCAGTCTCCGTCAGGGCCTCCTGCCGACTGCTTAGTCCAGACAGCAGCTCCAGATTGTGGTTGAGCTGTGCCAGAACTGGGTTGGTGGTAGCCATGCCAACTCCTGGACCAGAGTGGGGGCACTCACCCTCTGAGTTGCTGCATCGCGGGGAAGCTTGGCCCGACATGTACCGCTCAAATTCCTCCGGGGAAAGGTTGAGAGACTGAGCATCTAACTTCTCTATGAAGGCAGCTGCACAGCACTAAAAAAGATAAACACTCTAGATTAAAATCATGGCTAGGATTCTGGAAGATGATGCAGATTAAGCTGAGTCACACAGAACCAGATGGACCTACTGAAAAAGTAAAAAAAGAAAAGAAAAAGTTACACATCATCACTAACCGAACTGTCAGACAACACCATCTCATGACAGATGGTGAAACAATCACAACTTGATTGTTGTGGTTCATGTTCTTGGATACAACAGCTTTTGTTTGTTGTTTTTAATCTGTGTATGAACCCAAAACATTTGTTTCCATTTTTAAAGTAACATGAACTGGACATATGGAAGTTGGGAGTGATGGTGGAATAAACCAATAAACTTTCAATGAGAAGGGCTGAGTTTGTTTCACATGTTTGATAATTGCGTTTTCTTTTAAATAAAATTTTTGTTTACACTCACTGTTAACCTTTCTTTTCCTTTGCTGCTGAGGTACATTTAGTCACAAAACACTTGGTTAGGTTTAGGCCTTAGAAGCTTTTTTGTAAAATTCAGATAAAAGCAAAAAAAAAAAGAAAAAAAAAAGATAAAGTTAAAATGGACTCTGGTCAGAGGTTTTAGCATTTCATTTTTAAACTTTTTTTGAGCCTACGTGGCCTTTTAAGCATATTCCTCATTAAAGTTAAATTCTTGACTTATGGTTGACGTATGGTAAATGGTTGACTCATCACCAGGGTGATGAGTCCCGTCCATCATAAAGACATAAAAGAAACTTCTTGATAAAGATCTTACTATAAATGTTGTGCTCAGTGACAAAAACACAGGCTACTTTCTGTATTTAGCTACTTTAAAGAAGCAATACTGAACTTTGGCAGATTTTCTCAGTGAGGCGCCCCCCTAGCGACGGCTAAATCGGCATCCATCTTGCATCCAACCTGTACTGATAGATCTCTCCAGCCAGTCAAAGCCAGTCTTATCTTGACTCTTGTCTTATCTCTTGCTCTGTCCCTTTCTCTCTTTCTTTTCCTCTCTTCCTCCGATAACGTCTTCATGCGTTTCTTTGCTGAATCAGCCACGGTGGCCGTTCAAAACTGCTGGTGTGTTTATATCTGCTTGCTAGCATGTGATGCAGCGCGGTCTCTCAGCTTCGGGACGCTCCTGGGCCATGACGGCTCCAGAAATGTACATAATAACTGTGCCATCGAATGAGTCCAGAACGCAGAGTTTTATGGTTTGTAGTTACGTAGTGTACCGTTAAGACAAAAGGTCTCGCAAGATCTCAAAATGAGAAAGAAGCAATCTTCTAATATGTCTTCATTTCAGTGCTTGGATGAATTGACTTGTTTATAAAATAAAAAAATAATAAAATGATTTTTATTCTAATTTTCCAAAGTCCAAGATTAATTATGCAGCTTGCTTGGTTTTATTTACCATTATTTACACTCCAACAAGCAAAAAACTATTAACAATACATTTTAAAATTTTTATAAAATTTAAACCAGTAAATATTTGGATTTTTCTTGGAAAAATAATTAGAATTAAAATAAGCATCATCATTTTTTTTTAATGTCCCTAAATTCCAGCTGATGCACAAAATTACACCAGGTCCCTTTTGTCAAACTGAGCTGAACTGTCTGATCTGTTTACAATAAATACATTTCACATACTAGTTAAAGGGTGTCAATCTCTGGCCGATGCCAGCTTACAGATAAGAAGAGTCAAATCATAAAGGAAAGTCTTACATAAGTCGACCTCATTTAACCAGCTTTAGCCCTCCAGTTCAAACTGACTTTGATGAGAAGTGAAGGAGGACAGGAGAGAAAAAAAACTAAAGTAAAAACACAGACCAGGTTGGTGAAGTAGTATCCGTCCTCTCCGGTCATCAGCCTGCTGGGGTTGCAGAATCGGGTGATGTACTGGATGTTGGACTGAAGTCGTGGAGGGTTCGCCTTGAGAACAATGTAAATGAGTGCGGGGAGAAAGTCGTCAGCAGACGCTGGCTCGTTCTTGGTGATCCTAATGGCGCTAAAGATGTTTTTACTGCAGCGTGTGATGCACGCGAGTTTGTCTCGAGGAACCCTCTTTGAGTCCATCTCAATGATATCTGGAAAAGACCAAGAAGCAGAGGTGATGTTTGGATGGATGTACCTACCACCTACTTGCTGACTGGTTACTGGTTTTCTTACTCTTCTGTGAGACTGTGAGATCTAGGTTGGGATGTGGTATGGAGAATTTGAGCAAAAATGAGCTAAATCAGCTAAACATAGAGACCTCCGTCTCTAAAGTTTCATCCTTCACTTTAACAGAGTTATGAAGCTCTTTGAAAAGTAAAAGTAAAAGAACCTGTTATTGCCTTGACCACATTCTCAGAGACTTCAGGGATTTCTTCATCCATGGACACGCAGAGCATCTGGATGGTCACCCAGTGTAAAGCCCTGCAACACGAGCAATCAACATTGTGTTCATTAGAGTAAGCTCACAGCAGTTCACAGCTTTTATATTTTCTTTTTTCTTCATATGATGTCACATTTACATTTATTCTAGTCAATTTTATAAGGAGATGTTAACACATGCAGTCAGCGGCTGACACTATGCTTCCACATGCAAGGAAAACACAAAGAACTCGGCTAAAAATGGCTTTTGTGTAATCAGCGGCACAGACTCAGACAGCATTCAGACAGGAGTTTTCACCGACGGTTGAAGATTTAAGTCAAGCATTGTGCAGCTGGGCTTATTGTCGAAGAGCTCATACATATGTTAAACATAAAAACCCCTCCATGTTTCACTGCAATATGCTCTGTAATAATAACTCAAAATAATGAAATCATAAGTGCTTGATGTGAATCCAGGTTGGCCCACCTAATCCTGTTCTGTGTGGCCAAGTCCTTCTTCTCATCATCAGTGGTCTCTGGGCAGAAAACGCTCTTATACAGACGAGTCATGATGTATTTTTCCACTTGGTCCATCACCTGCTCGACAGATTCTGAAGAGCCTGAAGAACAAAGATTAATGAGACCACATGCGATGCTACCGGTGCTGCCACCTTCTGCTTCTTACTTTACATGCTGTTTGATTTATTGACAGCTTTTGAAGGATTAGTGGAAAATAATTGCTGAACTTGAACAGAAAAAATACCTTTAAAGTGGCTCATCAAGCGGTCGGCCAAGCCCTGGTAAAAATCCTGAACACACTCCGACAGCTCATCGGCGCTCAGGTCCTGCTGAAAGAAGTTTCAAGTTTATAAAGGTGTTTATGACCTTTCTTTTGCCTTGATCCTCTCCTGAGTACAACCAACCTTCTTGTTTGACATGTTCATAAGAAAAGCTCTGCACTGCTTGTGGATGTCCCGGCCGGGTTTCTGAAGGTTCTTCAAGAACTCTAAAAAGTCTCTGGACACTTGGTCCGTATCGAAGCTGGCATGGCGGCTAATGGAGGGACTGGTGGTCTTCCCTTCCTGGGTTTCTGAAGAGGTAAGCACCAAACAGAAAAAGTTATGCTTTGGCTACCCTCCTCTCCACTGTCTGTGTCTGTATTTAGCTACTTTAAAGAAGCAATATTGAACTTTGGCAGATTTTCTCAGTGAGGCCCCCCCTAGCGACAGGTAATTAAGCATATATATTGCATCCTGTCTCTTCTCTGAGCTCTCTCCAGCTAATAAAAGTCAGTTTGATATTGACTCATGTCTTATCTATTGCTCTGTCCCTTCCTTCCTTCCTTCCTTCCTTCCTTGCTCCCTTCCTGCTATAATGTCCTCTTGCATTCGATTTCTTTACTGAATTAACCATGGTGTGAGACTGAGTTGCAACATTGCACAGCGTCCTGGAAGACAAAGTTGTACAGTGCTGTTTCCCAGCCTCAGGAAGTTGCCTGGCAACAATGGCTTCATAAATATGCACAATACATGTCCGAACACAATAGAAATTAATCACTAATATCTACCTAATATCTTTAAGGTCAGAAAGTTACATCATGCTACTTTAAGTGTTCAACTCACATTTCATTACATTATCATAATAAAATCTGCACATTTTAAAATGAATACTGTGCAAAATCACTCCGTTTATAAAGCTGAGAAAGTTCCAGACCTTTTTCAGCTGCTCTTACTTTCGGACATACATGTCACAGCAATTAGGTAAGGGATAATGCCTGACTAATGCCTAACTTTACCAGTTACTTTTCTCTACTTTGTTTTCAACTGTAGTTGGTAGATCTCCAACACAGACAGTATTCTTAGTGAATCATTAATATCAGTACGTGAAATTCAACAAATCAAAAAGTACATGTGTACAGAATTATATGCAACACCTTTCTTGGATGTGATGCGAGATGAAGGGCTGAAGAATTTTTTGACGGTTGTCACTTTCCGAGTCTTCTCGTTGGTTTTCTTCTCCTCAAACTTGGAGAAGGGGCCCAGAGAGGTGTGTCCTGGGTGCTGCTGGGGTGTGTTTGGCTGGGAATGCGCTCCGTGACTGCTGGCATACGCTGCCTCCTCTTCACGCTGCAACCTGGACACAAAAAAAGTTGGAAGTGGGAAATTTTAAAGAAGCAGAAACTTTACTTTCATAAAGAGGAAAAAACTTGCAATGAGCATCTGTTATACAAATAGACTATATTCAGATACTCCTGTATGAATATTTAATTATTATAGGCATAAAAGGGATTTTTACTCTTTTAGATGCAAAATATGCTCGATATTTTTCTTTTAGCAGCTCTTTGCACTGATGAATTATATGAAATTCATGAAAAGGAAAAGAAATGGAGCTAAATATAACATTTATTGGCCGAATACCAGATGCACATAAGCCTAAAAATAAGCTGCAAAGAAAATGTTCAGTCCGGATTTATCTGTTTTTTCCTGAGGGACGTTTTGGTGAAGCAGGGACAGCTGGATGATATTTTGAAGGCCAAATAAAAATGATCTCACTTTTCTGCCAAGGCCCAGTCGTCCTGGATCTGCTTCTGCCGTACCCGCTGGTACTCTTCTCTCCAACACTTGGAGCACAGACCCTGCCACGCTGCGTTTCCATAGTAACCGCATCCCTTTTTGCACAGCAGGTCTGATTGGTCCACGTGTATGCCCCGTCGCTCCGTCCGCTGACTCATAGTGCCGAATGACCTGAAATGAAAAATTCATCCTCTGATTTATTAGTGCGTTTGCATGCGCTGCAGGTCAACTAGTCTCCCTGCTGCCACACAGTCATCACCCTCAGATTATTACACAGTTTACATGCATATTGTCTCATTTCACGGATACTGACTTTCCATAAAATGTAAGTCAGATAGAGGTTCTCCTTCAATGAATCGGCTGGAAATAAAGGTGTTGAAATGTGCCTCTACTGTCAATTTCAATTCAATAATCATTTCCATTTATTTCTACTCTTCTTACATATAACTCTGTATTCAAAGTGTGGCTATATTCTGTTCTAGAGATGATTTCTGAGCTTAAACCATTTTAATATTGTGCACATACCACAATTCTGAATAGTGCAAACTGAGGCGTTTTAAGAAGACAACAAAGTGTTAAAATGATGAAAATCAAAACCACGGCAGCAACGGCGTCATGCAGCTTCAGATCAGATGGGTCAGATTTTGACAGGTTTCCGAAAGGAGAGGCTTCTGCAAAGGTTGGTCTCCTGCAATAATTTGATTTAATATGACATCAAATGTTTTCTTTTGTCAGTCAAAGAAACTTTATTCATGAGACAAAGGTAGCTAATAATTCAAGCTGCTTTAAAATCTATTTCATCAGACCCACATGAGTTCTTCAACAGCCACAAATGACATATTACCTGGCTGTGATCGCTGATGATCTCCTTTGACATTTTAATCTGCATTAACTGCTTTTTTTTTTTTACTGTGTAGGACCAACAGAAACAAGCAGCATCACATTTATGACCTTAAACCAGAACACTTTTACCAGTCTGAGAGGACTGCTGAAATACAACTGAAGCAGCTTTATTTGTTTCTTTTCTGCTGCAGTTTAGAACATGTTAAAAACACCAGAGTCACCGACTCATTGTGTTAAAACTCTCAGGTTTTTTTTCTGGTACAGAAAAAAGTGACTCTCCCAGCCTTACAGTTTTGGAGTCGTTAAAGATTAAATCTCTGTTTTTGTCCAAATTAATTTTAAAGGTGCAGAATGTAGCGACATCTAGTGGTGCTGCAGGTTACAGCCAGATGAATACTCATCTGTTCATCTGGAAATGTGCAGCAGGATTTACCACTATTCTCTGGGTTCCATCTTAATTTTTTTTTAGTGGAATTTCAAAATGAAATTTATTTTCTTTTTGATGTTGTGCATTAGAAAGGGTGGAGAAAATTTTTAAAAAAGGGCCTTTTCAATTTCACAGAAATATTTTTACTTTTCCTTCAGGTGTTTGTTTTTTTTCTTCTTCTGTTTTTTAAGAGTAGCTGTATCTAAAGGAAGACAGGGACGTAACTAACTAAAATCATGACTGCTCATGTATGATCTGCTTTTTCTGCCTCTAGATATGAAACAGAGAAAAATCACAGTTAAAAAAATCCATCTTTGTCTTCATTATGACCAAGGCGACTACATTTGCATTTGCTGTTTTCCTCTAAGTTTTTCCTTCTAGTCCAGTGATTCCCAACCTATTTTCCTTATGGACCCCCTTTACAAAAATATTACAAAGCCATGGACCCCTTGCCCCACCTGGTGCTGAAACTATGCTGGTTTAAGCGTTCAAAAGTGGGATTCGTACCATAAATACTGGATTCTGGCTGAGTCCTGTCGTTTGGTAAAGCCAAAGTTAAATTAACAACATATAGTCTTACTTTTTTTCTTAAAATAGGTACAATGTGTGGATATTAATCTGAATGTTCAAAGCCTTGGGGACCCCCTTAGGGGACCCCAGACCCCAGGTTGGGAAACACTGCTCTAGTCGGCATGGCATTACTTGCATCGGATGAGGAAGGCGTCCTGTCATGATCTGTGAGTTTTTGGTCTAGATTGTTTTTGGTATTTTCTTCGTTTCTGGTTTTGTCTCAGTGCTGTATCGTTTCCTGTTTTATTTTATAGGTTTATCCCCTTCTGTATTTTGTTCTGTTCACTTCCTGTTCATCACACCTGGTTTCATTTGCTAATTTGCTTCCCCTTCTTCTTCTGAGTTTTGGTTTTCCAGCCCTGTTACTGTTTGGTTACCCTGCCTGTGGTTACCAGTTAACATCTTTACACCATTAATTCTTACATCTGTCTGCCCCCTGCATTTGGGTCCTCATCCTCCACACATCGTGACACTTCTGAGGTCATTATTGGGTTGAAACCTCCTGATGTAGACACCATTTACAACAACAGACTGAAGAAATAGGCATACAACATCATCCTGGCCATTCCTTGTTTGAACTGTTACCACACAGAGGGTTCAGAACAATCGAAACGAAGACTGACAAAAATCTTCTGTTCTATTTTAACTTCTTTGTTCTATAATTTTATTCATATCTAACTTCATTTCCTTCAGAGGGAATGTCAAACTTACTTTCATTGTACTTTTGTATAATGCCAATAAAGAGTAGATCATTTTTAAATACTTTGATTATAACACAAATGATACAAAATGTAGCTTTCATCAGAGCTGATGCTTTTTCTTCAAAGGAAACTTTTAATCTTAGTGTTTCAGATGAACAAGAAAAATGGACCTAGTTTTCCCCTGCCCGGACGCGGGTCACCGGGGCCCCCTCCTGGAGCCAGGCCTGGGGGTGGGGC
>JBBBVU010000016.1:28563899-28574178 GCA_037177055.1 Atherinosoma microstoma
CCGCCTTTCTAAAGACTTAATTGTAAAGTCACGTACAGCCTACTTGTGTCCCACGGTTGTTTTTTATGGGAGTTTTTAGTCTGTTCGTGACTTAGAATATTGTAAGAGACTGCGGGATTATAAAAGGACTTATAAAAGTGATTTTTGCATAATATGTCCCCTTTAATGCACTGGGACGTTTTCCACTAGGGGTGGGCCGATCATTCCAAATATCTGGGCGGCTGTAGCTCGGGTGGATAAAGCAGTCGTCTACTAAACAGGAGGTTGGTTCGATTCCCCCCGACTACATGTCGACTACACTGCCTCCCGATGTGCCTATCAAGGATGAATGCTTACAATAAGCACCAAGTATGTTACAATATAGGTGCTGTATGAATGTGATGTGTGAATGGGTGAATGAGATATGTAGTGTCAAAGTGCTTTGAGTGGTCACTTGACTAGAAAAGCGCTATACAAGTACAGTCCATTTACCATCTATAGTATCGCTACAAAGGCTAGTATTGGTATCAATCGATACCAGCATGATGAGATTGACACTTTTCTTGTAGAGGAATTTGGAAGCCAAAAGCCACAGAATTTGAATGAGAGCCAATGAATAGTAGGTTTTGCTTTTGTTCAGCTAGTTTGCACTGTTGACTTTATTTTCTCAAACAATTGTGTGTGATAAACGGGAATAACAGTTATTTTATTATTGTGTTACATCGTTGATGTCATTTTATATTGTTTACACACAAAAATGCTAAGATTTAAATTTCAGTTCAGTTTGTTAATTGAAAATGTTTTTATTTGACTAAAATTTTTATACTGTGTTTTATTATGATCATAACTATGATCAATAATGAAAGGAAAAATCATTGAACGATTGTGAAATTTCAAGCAAAAAGGATTCGTAACGATATCAGTACAATACAATACTTGCCCTGGATTTACTTGGTATCGGATCGACGTCAAAATTTTCAGTATCGCCCAGCCCTATTTTCCACAACTGGTTGGAACAGGACAAACAATAAGATTTTACACCAATGAAATCTTGTGGTTGGCTGAAACACTTTCAGCATAATTTAAACATCTATCAGTTATCATCTGCAGACATTTTAACTAAAAATGGAGAGAAGCACAACAAAACAGTATATTTTGTCAAAGGAATAATTTTGAGAAAAATAACTTATTTGTTCAAAAGAAAAGAAAACTACTTTAGGCCTCTGTGGAAAATCTTTCAGGTGATGTGTTTTGATGAGGGGTAGTTCCACATTGAGCTTTTGCTCATGACCTCATGATCTGTTCTTAGAGACTTGTACTCTGGATGTTTATCAATGTTTCAATTAGAATAAATAGTTTAAAATATTGTCAAGTGTTTTTAATTCCTGCTCACTCCAGGCGTACAAGTAGCCTACAGGAAATTATTGAAATGTTTTTATTTGTTTGAGTTTTCACTCTGCTATTTTAAAATGCATGAAGTGAGAGAAAGATAAAGGTTAATGGCAGTAGTATGCATGGCAGTATAGCAAGGTTTTCAAACATATCAAGACTTTTTCATATGCAGTACTCAATGAGGGAATATCATTCATATGGAGATAGCTTGTTTTCAGTTAAAGGTATCTTTTCTATTTGCATTTTGGACAACTGTATTTTTGTTATGGTCATTGAAAGGTATTTTTCATCCATTTTGTTTTAGGAGCATTTCCTTTAAGAGCTAATCTAATTTCAGTCAACTGTTTTAATGCACATTTGCTGCTGATCATTAATAAAATTGCATTTAGCACTCAAGGCTGCAAATCAGAACAATCGCTTTGGTTACTTTACGACAAAAATCATATTGAGATATTCATCTTATATCAAGGTTCAGATAAAAAAAATATTGAGATTTGAAATTTTGTTCATCGTATCGCCCAGCCCTAGGCAATAGGACCGGCAAGAATTTAAAATCACTTTTACCCCTGATGAGGACTCACTGCAAGGAAATATAAAAGGTTCATTCTTAGAGAATAAAAACTGTTATTTAAGTAAAGTGATTAAATACCAATAAAAAAAATTTTTTAAAGCCCATTCCTCAACTTTTAAAACTTTACAACTGCTTTCCGGACTCATTTGATGACACAGTGACATCTATCGTGTGCATTTCTGCAGCCTTCACGGCCCAGCAGCGTCCCCCAAATGAGAAACCACACTATAACCTTATGTCTCAATTCGGCGTTTGCACACTTGCGGATTTGTCGGCTGCATACGTCACAGCGGCGCGCCGAGTACTGTCCCAATTCAAAAGCCTCCGAAGGAGCCTCGGAATCCACCCTCCATTTGGTCTAAAAACGAAGGCTATTGGTAGTGTGTCTTTTGAGGCTTCTTTCCTTCCATAATTAATTTAGAACAAGATGGCAGGCAGAGTCACGGCTCTGCTGGAATGAGCAGCAAGTGCAGAGGAGTATGTTTTTTTTAGTTCAACCAAGGCACAACAGAGGTTTTAGTCATTGGTAATCAAGCCCAGAAAGAGAAAATATTGGCACAACTGAAAACACTGGTAACAAACTCCTTTACCACAGTAAAAAATATGGGTGTTACCTTTGACTTCAGTCTTAGTTTTAAGCAACATATCAAAAACATAACTAGGACTGTTTTTTATCATCTCAAAAATAATGCAAAGGTTCAACAGTTTATCTCTCAAGCCAGTGCAGAGACACTGATTCATGCTTTTATTTTTTCTCGCATTGATTATTGTAATGCTCTTCTTTCAGAGCTCCCAAAGAAAGCCATAGCGCTTCTACAGCTCCTGCAGAACTTCTATGTGGTTCCATTTGTGTTGCAAACATATGCAACATAGACATATACATAAAGCAACAACACTTGGCATAAACATCAAGACCATAGACATCAACCAAAGACACATAACAACAACATCTGCACATATTACATCTACTTTTTTTTTTTTTACACAAATGGAACCTCATAGCTTTTAGCCACCATGGTCCATGCTTATGGAACAGCCTTCCCAACCAACTGAGAACAGCAGAGAGTCTTGGTGTTTTTAAATCCAGGCTGAAAACTCACCTTTTCAGCCTGGCCTTTACCTAATTAAATATTATTTTATTTCTGTTTTTGTTTGTTTGTTGTTGTTTTTTACCTTTGTTTTAGATGGTTTTATTGTTTTACTGATTTTATTGATTTTATTCTTCTTTATTTTATCTTACTTATCCCTTGAAGTGTTTGTTTTTTCTTTTTTAGCATATCATTTTTAGGTCCCTGGTTTTTCCTCACGATTGTCCTTCCTTGCTGTGCCCGTGGGTGGGTTGGGGTGACTTGTTGATAAAACAACCACTTTTGTTTTGCTTTTATTTCTATTTTTGTACAGCACTTTGAGTTACAGACTGTATGGAAAGTGCTATATAAATAAAGATTGATTGAGATAGATTTTATAAAGGAGGTCTGGGAAAATACTTTTTGGCCACAAGAGTTCTAGTTATAATTGAGAAGAACAAAGGTAGAAAATGTGAGCAAGAGCATTTCCCACACCAAATTAAAAATGTATCTATTGTGAAAAATAACCCAAAGAATTAATTGTTACAGGTTTAAGGATATGAAAAGGCTGCATCAGTCATTAATGGATGTATTGGCTTAACTCTAAGCAGGATAATGGAAGCAAACTCTGGTTTTTGGTCAGACATGCTCATCCAACAAAACCTCAACTCCTCATCATACAGCTCCACATCTGAAATTAACTGCTGCTTGTAATGCAGGCACTTAATGCAAATCATGATGCACTCAACAATTCACTGTGGATAGAATGATGGGGAATAAAGCACTTTATTCTTCCTCCTACAGGTTCGCCTTCAATCTGTTCCATTAGGATCAGCAGAGTCGCTGCGTTTGTCCTATAAAACGGCCTTGAATCACCTGGTTCAAGGCTACACAGCCTATCTGCACAGAAACATCAAGGAGACTGAAGCTCAAGGGCCACAAAAAACAAAAATCAGAACAGCCAGCAGCCCAAGGCAATCTCACATACTCAACATGACAAATATGACCTGCTCCAGTAGTCCTCCTTTTAATGTTAGCCTGGCTAGTCCAGCTCATGAAATTAATGATTCAACGAAACTCAATTCAGTTCCAGGAAATAACAGAAGCTGTGAAGCAGATGGATCCAGACAAGACTTTGGACACAATGGGCTGAAAGGAAGCAATGATACAGCTGAATATATCACAAGCAGAAATATAGTCAACATTAGTACTGGATACAGCACGGAAGAGGAAGACAGCAAGCTTGGTCTACTAGTCATTGAGTTTCAGAGAAATGTGAGTCACAGAGTTCAACATCACCCCTGTGAGTCTCCAGCCATTCAACAGGCTTTGGTGACTCGGATCATGAATGCTCAAGATCTGGAGCGCAACAGGAATTTTTTCCTTCACTCCATAAGAGTCCTCCACAGCCTGCTCAGGCAGAGGGAAAACTTTGACCTGAGGACAAATTAGTGTTTGACATGTTCCTCTGATTTTACAACCCCAAATAAGACGTAAATCAAAACTCTTTGAGGTTGTTGTTTTTTTATGTTTTATCACGTAGGAAGGACATTTAAGAAAACAAGATCACAGATATGATACAAAACATATTCCAGTTACCAGCTTATGGATTCATGAAAAATGTACCCTAAAAAATAAACAAAATGATCATTAATTGCATTTATTCCATATTTTTTCAAAGAAAAAATATGGAATAACATCACAATTTGACTTTCTGGAGCATATATTTGCAAATGCCTGCAGGAAAGAGTACAGTCCAACACAAAATAGATTAACATTGTTCTGTTATCTCAGAAAAAACTACTAACTCATCATTTCAATTCTTATCCTTATCAGTCAGCATGACAGTGGGTTTGTCATCATTTTAAATGACCACAGATATGACTGCATTATATTTCAGTGACTTTATTAAGACTCCTCAATATATTTGTGAGATGAGTATGAATAGGTTGATTTAAGGATAATTTTGAGGAGTTGACCGTCTCCGCAACATGAGTCAAATCTCTTTATTTTAAAGATTTGTCACTTATCTTACACTATGGATTTGTTTGCAACACTCACTCCTGTTTCTTTCTCTTTTTCTCTCTCCTTTTTTGGAGTCGGTTTAAGTCCTTGTTTATGTTACACATTAAAAAACCATACATACAGGGGTGAAAATCCCATTTCCTTTTTTTGGGGGGAGGGGGGCGACACAATAAACAGTAAAATTTCAGAGAGTAATTCCTGGGAGAGACATGAAAAATTGCTCTCTCCCTCCCTTGCGCTCCTGCTCCTTTTTAACTCACCTTGCAGGGTTGAGCCCTCAGCATGTTAAATGGTGTTATTAAAACTAATGACAGTAGTTATAGCATTGTTCTGTATTAGTCCATATTTGACCTGTTTCCAGGTTTTTCTATGTTTAACCAGCAATGTCAACAATGGTTTTAGGTGGAAGGTTGCAATGATGTACCTTTTAACCACATCTAACAGAAGTTCTTTGTACCAGGCTCTAATTTCCACTAGTCCATCAAAGTAGCTTTACAAGAAATTAAAGTTCAACATAAGTTAAAAAAATTACAGAGTAATAATAGAATAGTAGTATAGAATAGAATAGTAGAATAATCCAATAACATTAAATTACTCTTGAAAAATATATACTTTTAGTGTCAACAAACAAAAATAAAACAAGATATTATAACTATGCCACAAAATATGGAAATGTAATAATACACAGCCCATATGTGTTCAGATTATAAATTGTAAATAAAATGTTTAAACTATCAACTTATCAATTTTGCCACTGTATGCAATCTGAACCATGTTCCTGTCTATCTGTGAAAAAACTAAATCTGGCTCTCTGCTCAGCTGACTACCTAATGAAAGCATTATGAAACATTTTCATAAACATTTCATTCCTTTCTTATAAACATCTTTATCATAATGCCCTGATTTTACTGGGCTCTTTCTACTTGGCATTTTGAGCACTAAAAATTCACTGGATATCTAAAAATTGTCTTTTTTATCTGCAATTTCAACTGACAACTACAATTGGACACACGCGCAAGGGATATTGTTATTAGCGCACACACTACTAAACTAAAATAAAGCTAAAACAAATAATTATCCCAGATTTATTTTTCCCAAAGAAGCAGAGCAATGTTTCATCACAAGGTTGTTTTTTTTTAAATCATGAAAACTGAACAATCTTTTAATCTGGACATTTCTCTAGAAGCAAATCTGAAATTTAAGTAAAATATGAATTAGGCTTTAATCTGACATTAATGTCCTGACAGACAGTTTTGAAACATCTGTCCTCTCTCTCTTTCTTCTCTTTTCCCTACTTTGTTTTTCCTCTGTCCTGGGTGTTCTATCTCTTTCTCCTCCTGTCTTCCTCTCTTCCTCTTTTTCATCACTGTCTTCCTGTGTCTCCCCTGGGATTCATGCCTATGTATACTTATTATTTCAGCAGAAAATGTGATTTGTTGTGTCATTGCATTTAGTTACTGCGCTGAACCTGTAACTTCCCACAGGCCTCACAATCCCTTTCCTGCTTTCTCTTTCTGGCCTCCTCAGACACCGTTTTCACCTTCTTACTTCGTTCAGCCATGACAAACTTTCCATCAAAGAGGAGGAAAAAGGAGCACAAAGCAGAGCCCTCTGTGTTTATGGAGGGGGAGCCTCAAAGCAAAGCGCTTCAGGTCCAATGACAAACGTATCTGCTCCTGCAAAGTTACAGTGTCTGGTTTCTGAAGAGGCCAGCCCCCATGGAGCACCAAGCACTGTATATTGACCCCAGAAATCATCCATTATTACTCACTTTTGGGTCAAACGTTACACAGTATCCCTTTAAATACTAAATTTTCTTTTGAAACAACTAACTTCTTCTTGTTTGCTTCTTTTATGAAAAAAAAATCTGATTTCTTCAAGCTGTCTTTTCATTAAGACAATGTACAGTTGGATTTACTGAATGCATCATATGCTTGTTCAATTACAACACATTGACACTTTCCAGCTGAAATTTATGGGTGTCCTTTAAGAATGAATGACTCAATCAGCCAAGGTCCTCTACCCCCATTTGACATAACTGATCTTTAACTCAGAAGGAAATAAAACCAAGTTTGAAATGTAGGGTTGTGAGTGAGTGTGTATGAATGTGAAAGGAAGATTAAACAGAGAAACTATTTGGAACTAAGTAAAGTTATGTGATGATAACATGGCTGATAAGGCTTGAAAGCTGCTATCAGTTAACCAAAAAGGAAGGTCAAGCAAATACTGAGATAAACTTGGGTTCATACAAACTTCTAATTTTGATTAGAAATATTGTATTAAAGATTCAATTTTCCTCTCATCCTGAATCCCTCTGTATCGTTTCTGTACAAATGTGCTGCAATATTTAAGGCAAACTTCGAGGGGCGCTGTTACGCCTAACAGAGTACAAGCTGCCAGAGAAGAAGTCCTGCCTTTTCTTTACCCATGTTGCTGTCTCGCGCTGCGTGGTAAACGGCGCCTAACTTCCGCACGCTAGTAATGAACAGGATAAGGGAAGCCCACAGTTAAGCGTTCACGCAGGAATTATTCAGAGGTAGGTGCTTCTGATTTTATAAATGTGACATTTTAAACACAGTCATTAAGTCTAGTTTATCTATTATCATCAATAACCTGACAGTCGAAGGAGACGAGATTAAACAAAGTAAAACAAGGTTTTGAATGGTGCTTAGTAGCTATTAATCATACCACATTATTTGAAAATAATATGTATTACTGAGCTTAAGTTGCCACATTAACGGCAATATAGTCTTATTTAGCCTAAATATAGTCTAATAGCCTAAAGCGACTGCGTAGGTTAGCAGGAATGCTATAATGCTAACACTGTTGTGACAAACAAGCAGACGGTGTTAGATAAGTTCCGGACGGGTCGCGTTGTTTCTGAAAAATATTACTCTGAATAAATCATGTTGAAACACAGGGCTACCATTAATAATAACTAATTGTAACTTTAGCTTCTTGACGAGATAGATAGATAGATAGATAGATAGATAGATAGATAGATAGATAGATAGATATTTAAGTGTAATTAATAGATACTTTATTGATTCCAAGGGAAATTGTACATTTAAAGGCTCTTGGGCACGTTGCCTAATAGCTCTCATTTGCACTCCAGTAAAACCACTATTCATGATACTAACACGAGGTCAGACCAGTTTGAACCCAACCACACCCTCGTGTTTTCATACGTTTTAAAACGTGGTGGCAATTATCCTGAACTTTGCATGTACTGCTGCGATAACCTACTCTACAAATGGGAGTTTGTTTGTTTGCTTTATATATATATATATATATAATTTACTTTTATAAAAAAAAACATTAAGCTAAATATTGTGCAGCAGTGAAATGTGGAAGCAGGGCGTGTTTGAGCTTTAAGTCGGACAAGTCGGGCGTGTTTGAACTAGTCCAGTTAGTTCGGGGACGAACACTGTGTGTGCGTGTTATTCCAAAGAACCTGACGACATACGAGAACTTCCTGCTAACGTGGCAACAGCCTATAGGTACAAAGTGTTAATTTTTGTAAAGGCCTAACATGTCGTTTTGGGGTCAACAATTTAGTTATGGTTTAAGGAAAGGTTTAGAGTTAGACATGCAGTTGTATGGATGGAGTAAGTAGGAAGGGAATACATTAAATATTGAGTCCCCAAGAGGCAATATAGAGCTTGAGGAGTCACGTGACAATTCTGCCTAGATTTGGGCGGAGCGATTCTTGAACAGGTTTGACTGACCTCAAAAGAGAGCTGTCTGGAGTTTAAACGATGGAGAAAAAGAACATAGGAGAAGGGGCCGTACAGGGATAAATTGATGCCTACTGTAAAGAAGAGGTATTTGGAGAAGTTAAGAGACATAAACTGGACCCATATGAGATGGAACGATCAGAGTGGGACAGTAATCTGGACTGCTTACCTCCCTTTCTCCATGGAAACATTGTGAAATATTTAGTCTTTACAATCAGTTATTACACGTTAAAAAAAACATTTGTGAGCTTTCAATAAACACATGTATACTTTAAATTGGTTTCAAGCATTTATTTATAAGATGGTAAACAGTAATGAGGGTGTGTCTGATTTGTGAAAGACCAAAATAAGCTGTCAGACTCAGTCAAATATGTCAGTGATGCGGAACTTCAGAGTAAATGACATAAAAGAATGTAATGTGAGCTTTCATCAAATACATGTCATTTTAGCTTTAGTGCTACTCCTAGGCAATGAAAACACTTGCCTAAATTTGTCAAAGAACAAACAACGACAATCTTGTCCAGGGTCGTAGTGTCTAGTTCATTCTCACAGCAAAGGAGCATATTCACAGGCACAGTTGACAGTAATATTTTCTACTTGTTCCTGCAAACGCCAATGACACGTTCTACATGGATTCTAAGGTGAGCAATGGCTCTAGTCTGCTCAACATCCTTAGCTTCCAGCTGTGCACGGCCATTTGTGAAGGAAGGGATCTTCAAAGAGGCACACATCATATTAATTGATTCCTATCCACAAGGACGGTATCATTGGGGAGTAGTTTTTGAAAGATACCACAATTCTCAATGATCACTACCTAGCCCACCAGCCCCTTTAGAAATGAAGGAAATTACACCCTGCGCCGTTATTCCGGCGTTATTTTACACCTGTAAATGGACTACTACTTTGCTTTCACTTATATTAATCTCGGCTCGAGTTCTATGTTTGTGTCCGGCGGCCAGCATGGAATATTTGCGTCAAGGGAACAACACGCACAGAACAACCAGAATTAATTTAATATCACATAGACATTGATGGATAAGTTATTGTGAACAATATTTTATTAATATATTAGAGATTAGATATCTAATTTATTTTTCTATTTATATGCGTATAATGTTTCATGTATAGATTCAAAATGCAAACCTTTTGAACAATTAGAATGAATAGAATAAAGCAATGGCATGTTAATTAAAATACCGTACCCCTTCCCTCCCCCAATTACCAAAGTCTAGTGCTACTGGTTAGTGTTCTACCTTTTACAAAAAGTCCCGAAAAGTATTGAAATACAAAATGGTATTGGTATCGAAACAGAAATTTGGTATTGTGACAACCCAGGGCTCTTGACTAACTTTTTAATTGTGGTGCACCAGCAAAAACTTTAGGTGTGCACCCCAATTTTTACTGCATCGCTCTGAGCAGCTCATTTTATTTATCGTCTTTTGATCATTTCACATAGACATTTGTGGTTATTTAAGTTATTTTGAACAATAATGAGGTTTAGAAAACTG
>JBBBVU010000016.1:28585768-28596312 GCA_037177055.1 Atherinosoma microstoma
GGTAATTTCTAGATATTTGTGTGTGCATTTGAAAGCACATTTGCAAGTACTCCAAGTTACGCACAAAACTGTTTATATGGTTTACAAACCACATGTTACACATACAAGTACAGGAAGTTACACACAAATTAGTTAATACGGTTTACAAACCATGTATTACGCACACACAATGATATTGAGTCTAATTTCTCTCCATACACTACAGATAGACACATGCGCGCGCACGCGGGTGATCAGCGGACCGAGTGCATCAGAAAATCAAACAAAAATATGAGTTTAAAAAATTCTGTCAACGAGATGAAGATGGAAAGCCTCTCGCTCCAGTGAGGAGCAGCTGGAGTTTTTATCCTGCTCTGGTGTTTCACCGAGAGCGTCATGTTGTCATGGCGCTGCACCGTCATTGTAGGAATCTCTGAATCATCATAATGGGGTTTAAAATGGATCCAGTATTCTTTGTAAGTTTTTATTAACGTCAACACCTTCTCTAAGACCTGAATTTTAATGATATTTAGAGTTATTTTATTATCATGCTCAGTGTTTTATAAAAATAGTTACCTGAGATTAAAGAAAAATAAGTGTTGTTAAACAATTAGTTGTAAATAATTCGAAATCTAATATAATCGAATCGAAATAGACTATTGTGAATCGAATCAATCCAGGGAATTAGTGATGATACCCAGCCCTATTTGCTATATGACAAAATGTTCATTTTTATATAATTTATTATTCTCATTTTAATTGAAAACATGTTAAAATTATCATCCTTTTTTCAGGGATTTGAACCAAAAAAATTTATTTTTATGTCTGAACAACATTATGTGTAGGTCAGGTAAACGATGGCATAAAACATGACTTTGACAACATTTTAATGAACTATGTAGCCACAGTCACACCTCCTGCTAACTAAAGCTCACCTGCTGTGGCCCTGTCTTTCCACCTGACTTTCCTCCTCCTCTTTATAAACTGCAGCTTTTAATTTTGTCACCAGACAAAATAATGATTATTAAATTAGTGGCTAATCAACATCATTATTAATGACTCTGAGTAGCATCTGAGAATAACAATTTCTTTGTGATTTAAACTTTTACATTAACTCGCTCCAAAATACTTCGTAAGTGTCCTCCTTTCTTTGCTTTGCTTAAGACATTCTGAACTCTGCCGCTAGCTAACACCGCGAGTGGTTTAAAAGCTTTCAACAGAATGATTGACAGCGGGAACAGCCAATCACATTAGCAAGAAACGAAACAGCAAGACCAATCATATCAATCAAAATACGTGATGAGGCGGGACTTAGAGCAGCGACAGAGCACTCTGATATCTCAGCTGTTTGTTGGACGGAGAATTATAAATTGAAAGGATTACACCTTGGGGGCCACAAATTGGAGGCTCGCTTAACGAGTGATGAACAGGACTGTTCTCAATCTGGCACCAACTATCTCTGATTGCTGTTGCCAGATCAGCTTTGCAGGTCGGAGCCTCGTCATGGACCGTTTTCTTCAATTTCTTTCAGATTTTCAATTGGATTGAGATCTGGTCTATTTGTAGGCCATGACATTGACCCAGGGCTGGGCGATATGGCCTCAGATCAGTATCACAATATATTGAGCAGTTCATCTCAATATAATGATAAATGGACTAAAACAACACTGGTGTGCAGTTTCCATTCGTATCGATGTAATGTACCGTCAGACTGATTTACGGGGCAACTGTGCGACTGGACCAGAGATCGGATGTGGCTGCAATGTGCTGAACATGTCTGAACTCGGCAACATTTTCTCTGTTATGTACATGCTGAGAATCGCAGTTTTCTAAAAATATTTAATATGAATTAAGACTGGGATCAGTATGCACCGACTGGGCAGCTCACAACTAAACTAGCTTCTATATCATCACTACTCTTCTTTACTCTTCCTTATTTTTCTGACTTTCTTTTGTCACTGCCAGATAGAAAACTTCTCATTTTTATAAACCTGCTCTGTCCAGGTTGTTTGCATCAGACACATCTCTACTCATGGTTAGGGATGGGTACCGAATTCAGTTCTTTTATTGGTACCTACCGAATTCCGTTGGTAGTCTCGAGTACCTATTCACGTAAAATCAAACTTTACCATGTTTCAGTACCTAAGTGCCAGGGGTCAATCCACCGACTTTCCGGTCAGCAGATGACTGTTCTTCCTCCTGAGTTACAGCTGTTTTACTGAGTGGAGTCGCTCTAAATATTAAAGTACAGATTTCAGAACATGAGTTAAAATGAGTAAAACCTACAAAGAGTTTTGGGCAGATTTTAACTTTTTAAAAATGTAATTTCAATGTATGTTATTCCTTGAATTTCTAAGGTTGATTACTCTTGAATTTATTTCTCATTTGTCACATTTTGTTAAAATTTTCAGCTCATCAAATTGCCATTTTACAATACCCATTTACTTTTTCTACTTTTTTTATTTTTATTTTTTTACACATTTAAACTATTTGTTTATCTCAGCATAATTGAACCATGTTCATTTCACATATCTGTAGTGTGTTTGACTTGGTATTTAACTCATGTGTTGACAGATCCCGGAGAATAAAATGGACAAAAAGTCAGGTGAGTGTGAGTTTACTCCTGCTGATGGTTTCATGCTCCGGTGAAGATCCTCCCTCTGATAGTTAAGTTTCCCAGTATATAGAGCTGCTCTGAATGGCTTAATTGTATTTTTAACATAAGCACTAAGGAGCTGGGTGTGTTGGTGTTAGTTTGCACAGTATGTTCATATCATTAAATACATTCTGAGGGATCCTGCGAAGTTTGGAAAGTTTGAGACCTTCACTGTTTACATTGAAATGTATGAGCAGCCTTCTTTTGTTGAAAGATCAGTCCAGAGGTACTCATGGAGTCAGTTATATTCAGACAAAGTGTAACTTAAAGTTTGGTTGTTGATTTTAACATCACCTTCATGTAAAAAAAAAGTTCAGTAATTGGGAGCAAATGTGTTTGGATGTTTAAGTTAAACCTTTAATGTTATGATGTTTTATGTGTATTAAGGTAATACAAGAAAGAGTTTAGTGAATTGAGATATTTTCGGTTGCGCAACCTGCTCTCCATCTGCTTTGATCACATTTTAACATCAGGATAATACAGTTTTCATGGAAAAATGTACTATAATAAGTTTAGAAGCTGTAAATGGATCTTTAAATATTGAATGTTTTAGCTTTTGAAATTTTCTGGGCAAATCTATGCATGATGTATTTTATACTAGATGTCCACTAAATTTTTCCTGAATAAATTTACATTACAGCAGTATCAGTAGTAAAAAGCATGAGCACAAGCTGTATACATTAAATATTGAGGATTTAAAAAATCATGGCTGATATTTTCTCCCCAGGAAAAAATGAAAAGTCTGCACAAGCAGAGATCAACGCTAAGGATGCAAAACCATCAAAAAGGTCGGCAGAAGTTCTACTTTCGCATGTTTTTATGAATAATTTTAAAGGCATCTACCCCAGCTCATTGTTTTTAGAAATACAATTGAATAGATTTTTTTTCTAGAAATAAGGTCTGCAGCCCCTAATAATTGCATACCTTTATTCTACTTTGATCCACATTCATGTTACTGCAGACTGTGAGGAGCAGCTAATTAACATCTGTATGTTTTCTACATGTGATGTGGCTCCAACAGCCAATATTATCAAATGCAGGATGACCACTAACGGCAAGAACAAGCTGTTTTGTATGTCAGACTGAAAGTAACTAAAACCTGTGTTTCCAGTGAGAAAGTAGAGTCCAACGCTTCAACAAAAAAGAAGATAAAGAGCAGAAATGGTCCGACAGAAGAAAAGGTATGAGTTTCACACAAGGCGTAATTAACTGCAGATTATTCAGGTTATTGAAGTGACTGACATGTTTTCCTTTGCTCTCAGAAACAGGTGACTAGTGGTAAAGCTGATGTGTGTAAAGAACTGAAATTCATGGTGCAGGAAGCCTTCACTGCCCTGTACGACCTACGCAGCCGCAATGCAGAGCAGGCCTTCAGCCAGGCCCTGGCACTGCTGGAAGATGTCGTACCCAAAGTAATCACACCCTTCTATTCTTTTCCTAATTAATAATTTGGTATTAAAGTTTCTGCTCTCCTCAGCCTTTTTAAATGGCTTGTTTAAACCTTGTTGCCAGTGGGTTTGCAGTGAATTACAAAAGTCAGTTAAATGATCTTTGTTTTACTTTCTCAGGATCTTGGACTTTCCACACTAGATGTACTGTTGCTGCTGTTTGGGCGTGCATCAGCGCTGACAGAAATTGGCCAGCTTGAGGTAACTCATGGGCGGTGGACATTAAGTTGCATCATCCATAAAATGCATGAATTTTTCTCAGCCTCTTTCTAACACCCCTGCAAAATGAATCAGTCAGATATGAATTTGTGGTGTCCATAAAATGCAGTCCATAAAATCATTACCAAGTGTGTATAGAAACATTTGAGAAATCAGTCTGATATTAATCATTTTAATTAATATATTTGCTTAAACAAATAAAATTCAACAGATTCATGATGATGTGGTTTCATGCAGCAGTAAAAATTTGCATCTGTGGTTGTTAGATTTAATGCCAGCTGTTTTAGCATTCCAGTTGTCCTCGGAACTCCGGAAATGATGAGTCGATCTCAGAATTCGGGGCTGGGAACTCATTATTTGCAGAGGACCCCGAGATACCAGATTTAAAGATGGCTGCGCCCTGTACCCCTATTAAAGTTATTTATAATACATGTTGTGTCCGTTAGGTCTCTAGTATAAACAACAGCAGGTTGTTGTTATCATATTTACCTTGTTAAAGCGGCTTACTCCTGAAAAAATGCATCTATATGTTCGGTTTATTATTTCAATTATCACTAAAACCGGCTGGAGTTTTTGTATTGCACGTTTTTATAACAAGTCTGTGATTTACTAGTTTTATCAGCATCTGTAGGGACTCACAAAGTTGTTATTTTGGAGATGTCTATTTTTTCCAAGTTGGTGCAACTGGAACGCCAACGTAAGTGGTAATGACGTCACTTCCTCTCGCCCGCTCAGAATTCCGAGACAACTGGAACGCACCATAACCCTGTGCCTTTCTGCAATGAGTTGTTCTGTTGTGGTTGGCACACAGTTCACTGCATTAGCAAACTCATTAGTATCACATGTTGGTTAAAATAGAAAGTTCCATCAAAACTTAAGTCAACAATTTAACAAATGTTTGACAATGTGAAAATCTTTGCCCATCCCTAGTATGTTTACAGTTTAGTGAGTATAATAAGAGACATTTCAGACTGGTAGTTACCTTTGCTGTTGTCACTAAATTTTTGGTGTGTTTATCAAACATAGGAACTCACAGAAGCTCAGAAAGTCCTGGATAAGATGAAGTCGTATGAGGAGCGGACGTTTCAGTGTCTGGTTTATTACGCCATCGGAAGGGTATATCTCAGGGAAAACAGGTATGGAGGAGTCAACTCCTCAGTTTTTTTCTCTTGCCTCACACTTCATTTCAGGTTATACAATGCTTGTATTCTTTTTCTTTGGGGCAGGTTTGCAGTTGCTCTGCGGCAGTTTTCAGATTCACTGCAGATGGTTAAGAATCAAATAACACCGGGTAAACTCACCTGGCCTTTAACAAAGGACATTGTCAAAGAAACACAACCAGAATATTTCAAGGTAGGTTGGTTTGTTGTTGCTGTTTGGAGCACCCTGTGAATCAAATAGTCTTGCAAAACATATTCAAAGATTATCACTGGTCCAAGGTGTTGTCCATGTAGATACATCAAACATTTACAGTGGTGTGACTTAATACACAGTTTAATGAAGAATTTCCACTCTTCCTTTTATGTAAGTAAGGAAAATACTGTACTTATCTCAATAGATATATTATGCTTATTTTCCTTTAATGTTACAGTCCTAATATTAATCTACAGGGTATTAAAAAAAACCCACTTTTCTCATTAACAATTTCGGTTGAGTATCTACAGGCTGCTGTCCATGTAAACCAGTGTATTTTGTTTTTTTTCCTATTGTTTCAGTTGCGTGAATATAGAAAGTTTGCAGCCACTTGTGGTTTCTTTCATGCACCTTGTGTCTTTTTGAGGGCAGGCTTCCTCCGTCTGGTGCTCATAGAAAAAAAAGTGTCTTAAAATTTTCGAAGACTGAAGATAAATAAAACAAAGGAGTAAACTTTTAGTTAAAGTGAATATTTAGGCTCTGTACTCCTGAGATGTTGTTATAATATCAAAAGTGCTTTCTGCCAGACAAACAAGCTTTGTGGGCGCAGACCTGCTAGTAATATAAATTATACATATAAATATATAAATTATACAATTGCACATATTTCAATATTTATGATTTATGTACTTGTTTATCTTTTACAAATATTCTAAAAAATATTTGGTGTGATTTGTTTTAGGAAATTCTGGAGAGTGCTATAGAGTTGTGCAAGTTTCCTCCTAATCCTGATGCCGTTTGTCGTCTTGAGAAATGCCAATGCTCTATGAAAGCTGAAATCTACTTCACTGATCCGGATTTTAAGGTAAATGGCAGCAAATTTGCAGAGTTTTGGAAATAAAATGTCTGAATCCCTGACCTTGTGTGCTTGTTTATGCAGGGCTACGTTCAGATTTGCTGCTGTCAGAACTGCAGGGTCGAATTCCACATCAACTGCTGGAAGACCTTGAAGTCGACAACCTTCTGTGAAAAGAGTGAAAAGGTGAATTAGACTGCACTTCTAAGGATTGTGTCATTCATTAACAAGAAAAATATGTTGAATTTATCTTCATTGATGACATAATGTGCGATCACTTTGCTTTGATGTCTCTTGTGTTGCAGGATATTCTTAGAGAGTTTTGTTTGACTCCAGACTGTGTCGGCCAAATCTGTTGTATCAAAATCTTTGGTCCAACAGGTTTGGTAAAATGTAAGGTACGGTAAAGCTCTCAGGTTTGAGTGAACTTTAAGATGATTCTCCTGATTAGAGTTGACTTGAATTTTTCCTCTTGCCAGTTTGAAACTGAGATCACGAAACCACAGACTCCAAAGAAGCCAAAAGTGAATCAGAAATGTACAAGGTGAGACTAAAGCATCTCAAAAGGTTTGTTTTCCTGAACATGTTAAATGATAAATGTCTCATTAGGATGAAAGACAAAATGGTTCCTAAGCTCCTATTATATGTTTTAACAACATTTTAACCTTCTATAAGAGGTTGCATGTCAAAAAGAACCAGTATCAATAAATCTTGAGCTCCTTTAACTTTAACTGTCGTCCCATTTGTTAAATGTGTGGACACTTGGTTTGCTTTCATGCTGTTCTTTGCAGCTTTTTCATGAAAAGAAAACCTTTGGATCCAATTGTTGCTCATAAAAGCAGATTAAAGCAGGCGGAGACGAATCATCATGCACTTCAGTCTGACATTTTCTGACATGTTTGACATTAGTATGTGGTCTGAACAGGCCGCAATGACTCCTCGAGTTACTCAAATAAACTGTGAACTAATTTTCTCATTTCACATGAAAGTTCAACCAAATCAAAACAGATGCAGCTAAAGATAATTTTTATCAGACAATGTTACACTCGTAAAAAGTGACTGCTGGTTAAGATGTTGCCCTAACTGCTTCTGAATCACTCTAGATGAACAGTGTAAGCTTAATTTGTATAGAAGTTGCATAACACAATAAATGAAAACTGAGAGAGAAGGAGAAAATAAAACAGATAACTCTTCGTATTGGCTAGAAAGCAAACATCCTGTGTTTTATAGTTCTGTTTTCAATATCATAATGGTAATTTGTGGCTGCAGAGATCCACTACTTCCACCAGATTCACTTTAGCATCGGAATTCAGCCTGAAAACAAGAATGAGTACAGATTCAACATCCTCATCCTATTTATCCTTTGTTTCACGTCACTTCCAGTCATTCCTGGTAGAGTGCCAAGAACTGCCTAACACCAAATATAGCGGTCCCACCTGCTTTTCCTGCTATAATTCTAACTTCAGAATTTTAACTAAGCAATAGGGCCTTTTTTCCTTTCAGGCCTGGACATCCTGGTAAAGAAGACCGTTTCCCTCTTCTGAATCTTATCCACCACAAAATGTTTATGCTGATGTATTGCTCATTTGACATTCAGGTTAATTAAAGTAGCTGCATTTTCTGGAAGAGAAACAAAAGAGTTGTTTTAAGAAACCTGCCAATTTTGTGTTTTGAATAGTTATTGGTTATGACTTGTCTGCTGCAGCCTTTTATAAAAAGGAGTTTTCTTTCCGTTTTCAGTCAAAAGAAGTTGAGATCAAAGGCAGAGCGCCAAATCAAGAGAAAGTTTCATAAACTGTCACTTCAAAATAAGCAGATCATCAGTGATGAGAGTGTGCAGCTGAAAGACAACTCAGGATCTCAGAGTCAACATAAAGGTACTGTTTAATGGTGTACTGCAGCCTTTCTGTTGTTAGGCTGCTGACACTAAATGATCTGTTTTAAATAAACCCAGCGGTCTGTATAAAACTAAACTAATCCTCTTTGTCATGTTTCCACTGTGCTGTCAGCCTGGTTGGTGTACAGAGATCGAGTTCTCCTGCAGATCAGTCAAAACATGAATCTTCTAAAGGAGGAGAAGGGCCTTCACATTTCTGCTTTGACCAGCAGTCTGAAGCCCTGGCTGGAACTGGACTTGTTGAAGGGGAACCAGATTGCTGGGAGGCTGTTGAACTGGGAGGAGGAGCCACTACAGTCATTTGGTCAAGCTGTCGAGCTGCTGCTGGAGAGGAAGAACAGGGTTTGGGCTCGAGTCTTTATCCAACTTCTTAGTAACCGTGTGGATGTAAACCCTAAAC
This sequence comes from Atherinosoma microstoma, assembly GCA_037177055.1. Lineage (NCBI taxonomy): Eukaryota > Metazoa > Chordata > Actinopteri > Atheriniformes > Atherinidae > Atherinosoma > Atherinosoma microstoma. The sequence goes on from JBBBVU010000016.1 coordinate 28,594,577, forward strand.
TCAGCAGTTGGGCGGTGCAGCTCGACGATGCAGGTCAGCCTCATCAGATGTTCCTCATGTAGATGATGAATGTTACATTCTGCACGAGAAGGGAGAACTTTGTTCTTGAAGCTGCAAGAACAAGGGGGGGGTCATCTGTGTTTTATGTGCAATGAGCTGGTTATTTTATATTCAACATGAAACTTTGTCCGGGGTTGTGCACACGGCGGTATCCGTGTCTTTATTTACCGTGTGTTGGACACATTTTTGTACTTTCTCACCACCTCGATCAGCTGTTAATTAAAGCTATCTGTTCAACCTCGCATCAGTGGAAATGCGGAAGTGACAACTTTCCACTAAATGCTTTTTCACGCTAACCACACCCACTTAAAATGTCCAACCAATCACACAATACTCCTCTGAGCCCCACGAGAAGAAAGTTCTGGCAGCCCGATGTGTCAAGAACTGCCCTCAAACACAAGAACAAAGTTCTCGCTTCTCGTGGAGTATGTAAGAGTCTTTAAACTCAGTTGAATCTCATTTGAAGTCTGAATTTGAAGCCCTGACCTCCTGCTTCCTACTTTCAGGTTTGAATGCAGCTCAGACTTTCATTGAACGCTATGCAGGACACTTGGAGCAGCTGGATCTTGGCGTTCTGCTTAACTTTGAACCGCTGCAGGAGATGATTATAGAGAAACTTGACACTAGACCGGAGGTTTTTTCAAGCATTGGCTTGACTGTGACTGAGTACCTAAAACAGGCCCCTCCACATGACATGAGACTTTTTATCTGGACTCTTGAGGAGCATAGAGATGACTATGTGTCCTGCCACTCTATACTGGATGAATATTTTGATATGATGGGTACGTATTTTAAAATGGACAAACATGTGGTCTGAAGTTTGTTTCTCTTTATGATTTGACTTTGTGCTTTGTTTTTCAGATGGACATTGTTCAGTGTTAAAAAAGTCTGATGAAAATGAAAATGTAAGTCTTTTGAAATTTTCTTAGGTTGATGTTTCCCACTACAAAAAATCCTCAATAGATGAGCTTAACAGTCAACCAAAAACTGTGTTGTTTAGCTAAAAAAAATTAATCGGGTTATTTATATTTCACAACGAAAATGTTTCAAAAGGGTTGCACACAAAATCAATATACCACGATACATTAAATAAAATCATACCATAAAGTATAGAAGGTAAATGAAAAGTAAAATGAAATAGATAAAAGACACAGAGGACCACACAGCTCACTTAGTGTTAAAAGCCAAAGAATAAAGTGGGGGCTCCACAGTGGGGGCTGTGCTGACATGGGGAGCAGGGCGTTCCGGAATCTAGGGCTGACCACAGAAAAAAGCCCTGTCCCCCCTGGTCTTAAGCCTCGTCTTAGGTATTACCAGTAAAAACTGGCCCTCAAACCTCAGTGCTCGCGCGGGCGTATACAGTACATTTTAATGATTGATTGATTGAAAAAAATTAAGTCTAAAAAGTCATCCCACAGCTTTTAGAATGCATACTAAAATACCTCAAATGTACAGCTTGGTGGGAGATGGTTTTGTATGACTTTTTACAGTAATCAGTTTTAAAGTGCCATGGACATTTTTTCTTTAAAAAAAGGAAACAACTGAACAAGTTGAATGGGTCACGGGAGGATGTGAGGGACATGGATACCTTCAAATGAACGGGTTTTAATTACCCTAAAAAATAATATATATATATATATATATATATATATATATATATATATAACAAAAAGATC
>JBBBVU010000016.1:28596412-28619356 GCA_037177055.1 Atherinosoma microstoma
TATATAACAAAAAAATTATCTGGGCCCTTTTTAAAAGAGGTCAAATGAACAAAACTAAACCAAAGCCGTAATGGTTACCCAAAAGCCGCTTTTAGACTTGCATTGCGGAATTTTTGCGGTAAAGTCCATACGCTCTTTTACCAGAGTTTTCTTTTCAAACAAATCGCTTCCTTGCAGACTTTTTACGTCCTGGCTACGTTCAGGTATGGGGAAATGTTCCGGGTAAGTCCAGGATCGAAACAGGGTAGGACGTCTTTGTGTTGCAACTTGTCCGGAACATGTCTTGTGTGTTCATGCAAAACAACTTTGACATGGGGGCTAGCCGGTAAATGTCTGCTACAGCTTCGAGGGAAAAGAGTGGAATGTTTGTCTGAATGCAAACAGGATAAAAGACAAAGTCTGCAACATTACCGCTTTTCAGAGCAAGGTTTAAAGGGGCTAAAGTAACTTCAAACAAAAGAAATGGCTAACAACCAAATCGATCTACCAAACGGGACACAAAGAGGGACTTAAATTGCTGAATAGACCAAACATACGCGCGCCAACATACGGACCTAAAGTATTTTAACCTTTTAGTAAACAAAATAGTGTTAAGTGATAAACTAACAAATGAAATGTGCTGGTCCACATGTTCGCCCATCCTGGCAGTAGAAAAATGTTGTCATCTGGCAGAATGTTGCACACCGCTAACGGTTTACCTTCACTTTCATGTTCAACAGTTGGGAAGTAGTTTTAGGCTTTTATTAGACTACCGGTTGACTGTCAGAGAGAGGAGTGGACATGTAGCAACAGACCTCAGTCTGGGATCAGACCTTGGCTGCTGCTTAGAACTGGAGAAGTGAGATGTAAGTCGTCTCATGGTGATTTTAGATGGGACTCATTTCTTTCACACGTTAATAACCAGAAACGCAGAAGTAAAGTTGCTAGCTTATGTATATCAGGTAATACAGAGGAGAGCTGAAATTTGTCCAAGTTACATTACAGCTGTAGTGTTTGGACATAGTTGCAGAGATGTGCAGATTGTGTGAGGATTGGCTGAATTTGCATCCGTTGTTGCAATGACATCGCAAATTCCTGTTGGACTGAAAAATGAAAAGGTTATCACCGTATTAACCAGTGTCTTCTGTCTCAGTGAAATATTTCAACATGGATGCTCCTGTAGACCTCGTATAAATTCAGTGTGTAATCTCTGATCAGAGATTAAATATTATGTGAGAGGTTGCCAAATTACCAGAATCATTTAAGATATGTTCAGACCCTCATGCCAACACAACAGCAGGCCACTGGGAACATCTTATGCATTGGTGAATGTTTGCCTCTTTTGTTTTCACTGTGTAAAACATTGTCTGCTCTGTCATGAATTTTTGTTTTTCTCTTTCAGTGGATTGAGTTTGGCCAAATTGATGTCAGATCTGTCAATGAGAGAAATTTTTCTGATTGGCTGTTCATGATTTCATCCACTTTCTGTTTTAATCTTTATTTATCTCACCGCCCAACCAACAGACCAAATGTTTCCACTCCTGCTGCAAGTTTCTCACTGATCATATCAAACCGCACAGCTGTTTTATATTGTGCTCATTCATGTAAAGTCTTCTTTTTTTTTTTTACAGTATTTATCTCTGCAATCTTCTGGTTTCCCTTAATGAATACTGCAAATAGATTTTTCCCCTCTTCTGCATGGGTATAGATGAAACATAAATTCACTTGACAGGTGGATGTGGGTTTTCTGGAGTGTTGAAGTGCTTTTTTAACTCAGATGTGTGGGACGCTATGAAACTCTACAGGGGCCGCCTTTCATTTAGTGTATAGGAACCCTTACCTCTTGGTTCCACCAAAACAGGAAGTGAAGCATCCTGGCTGTCCTGCAGCTTTGCTCCCCCCAAAAAAAGCAGTTGACCTATTTTTGATGCTTGGAAACCTCGTCAATCTAGAGCGGAGCGGATCGTTTAGGCAGGAAGTCAGTTGATGAAAGGCAAAGTGAATCCGGTTAATTTTTAAAAATAAAACACTGTGCAGACTTTGGATTGCATTTTACTCTGATACATCAACCTTGTCATGACCAGCAGCATGGCCACCAAACCATCAGGGGAGAGAGGGTCTCATGTAATACTTGACACAAATCATGACAAGACGTTTATCTTGGAGGTGGAAAGTCACACCATTTTGTACATAATACATCCCTATTATAGAGATGTGACTATAAAGCACATGAGACCCGGGTCGGACTGGCTAAAAAACCTTTTGCTGGTTTATTGTTCTGGTTTATTGACCACTCAACACCCGATGTTAGAATCCTTGTGTGATCAAGTAAACTGGAGAATCCAGCTGTTGGGTCTGGGTTGTTGTCTAAAATCTTTTTATAGTAAGTTAGATATAGATCCTCTGCCCTGAAACCCTCCAGGTGGGACGGGGTGCAAGGCGGAAAGCTCGGCATAACCGCTTCACCTTTGCAACGCTTCTGTGGAACCGAGGGCATTTTTTATATACAATGGAAAAAACAACTCAAAGATGATAAAATGGGTTTAAATCAAGATTTTATTTATCTTTTTTAAAAAAGGTTAAATCATCGCTAGTCTCCTCTTGTGATAGTTGAATTTTCAAAAGGATTAGTTCAGGAAGTATCAGTAATGGTAAACGGACTGTACTTGTACAGCGCTTTTCTAGTCATGTTGACCACTCAAAACACTTTGACATTACATGTCAGATTCACTCATACAGCACTAAGTGCAACTACACACATTCATACCCCGATAGGCACATTGGGAGCTGCACACACCATCCAGTTTAAATGGACACAAACATTACTAAATGTTGCAGCTTTTCTGTTTGCAGCCTGAGCCTCAGGCAGAATGATGAGACGAGGGTTGACTGCAGTAATTTCATGGCAGAAGTTGTCTTAAGTTTGTTCTGCTCATTGACCAATAGTTGAATTGGATCGATCATTTCTTGGGAGATGATTGAAATTTTTCAAGACATTCTTCTACTTAATTAATTGTAGGCCTTTTTCTACTAAACACAATTCCATAAGCGTTGATTATAAGGGCCTTTAAAAGGTAGCTTTAAAAAGTTGTTGAATGTTTCTAATTGAAGTTGATTTCTCCAAAGTTGAAGCTATTTTAAGGTGATTTAATTCTGTTTACAATAAGAAAATATGTTTCCAGTTTAGTTGCTCATTGAGCATGTTTTTATTTCAGAATTCTCCTATAAGGGGTAAGACTCGAGGCCGGAAAAAAAGACACAGAGAGCAAAAGGTTAGAAAATGTGATTTATTATATTTTTTTCCCTTTTAATGAGTACATCATTGTGCCATCATTCTGATCCGTTTCCTGTTTACTTCCTCACAGGGTCTTAAGGTTTTCTCGGGGGTGAGAGGAGGAACTCCCAGAGAGGAGTGGGACCAAGACTTTTTTGAAGATGACTCTTTGTAAGTCCTTTTTATCCTCCTGAACGCTCAGATTGTTCCTGTAATCTAAGACTGGGGTAACTGAGCTTTCTGTTGACAGATCATTCCTACACCCCAATGACCTGTTCACTGTGCCCAGTCACCTTCGAGAGCAAGTGGCTGATTTTGAGGACCAGTACAACAGCACAAGACAAGGAACTTACTATAAAAAGATTTTGGACAACAACCCAGACCCAACAAAAGAGTGTTTGTATGAGTAAGTGCCACTGAAAGTCCAGTGTTTATACGCTTTAGTGGTTTTTGTAATTCACACATTTTGAAAGAAATAGACGGCTAAATGAGATCATTAATAATGGTTAAATATGCAGCTGTTGCTCGGCTAAAGGCTTTAACAAAAGTATTAATCATCCACAGTGATAATACATCAATCAGCAATGTTTGATATTGAAAGGTCTTATAAATATTACAATGTTTTTGTTTGTAAACATTTTAAATGTAAGCTTATTTTACTGAAGCAGTTGCCAAAATGTTTGATTGTCTCCTAAGAATTTGTCCAGCAACAATCTTTAGCTTTAGCAAAGTTTTTTAAAATGCAGTTTTTATGCATCTTCACTACGAATGTTAAATTCTCCAAATACCTCCGTGCAAAAGGAGCAACCAGGAAGTTTGGAATTAACAACATTTTACCAAACAGCCAGAAGTCGAACTGCTTTTAGGAATGACCACTCTTTGAACGGAGCATTGATGAGAGGGGAAGGAACTTGGAGGAGGTGCCACTTTCAAATCTTGCTAGCTCTCCAACATTACCAACTCTAGCTTTAACCATGCACCAAAGAATTAAAAACGGAACAACTTCAGACATGAACAACAAAATGAAAAAAAGATTTGGGACAGAATTCCCTTCAGCTAATAAATAAGTTAGCTAAATGGAAAAGGAGTTTAAAAGGTTTCAAGAGATATTGTGTATTTGAGCTCTTTGTCTGAGGCAAATGGCCTTGGGACTTTTAAATGACCTAATTGAATAAGGAAGTGTGTCGGTGTGTGTGTGAAGCTGGAGAGTTATTAAAGCTCACAGGTTAGGATTCTCTGACCAATCAACGCTCTTAAATGGTTCAACGTCACCAAATGGTATCATCTCAGGATGCTTGGAACCACAACTAAGGTAGTTTCAAAAAAGGTTTTGGGTAGTATCGGTCCAGTTCGGTGGAAAGATAAATAAATTTAAAAAAGCTGTACTGAACTTTGTAATTGAAAAAATAAATTGTCATTCTGGTAGATCCAAAAAGTTGAAAAGGAACTCTGGCAGCGTCGTGTGGGGCTCTGTCATTGTGATTATTTTCTATCTGACATATCAGATTAGGCACACCCACAAAAAAGCCTATTTGTAGGAATAGATAAAGTCTGAGCTTTGAACTTAACCCTCACATGAGTACACTTCGGCGTTGGGATGAAGCTCATCGTTGCTGCTGGATGTTGCAAAGTGAACACATGGTTCAGATCTGTGACACAGTCTGAAGACTGTCCATCTGTATGATATGAGCATGTTGATTGTCTCTCTGCAGCTACTTTGCTCAGATCTTGGAGGAGCACGGTCCTCTGATGGCAAGCGACCCTCTGCTGGTGGGTGAACTGGAACATTTCCCTGCCGTGGCTCGGCAGAAGTTTGAAGAAGTTGGTGGCTTTGAGTCCTTCCTGCTGGAGTCTCTTCGCTTCATAAAGATGGGGAGATGTATTGGCTTGGCCAGACATGCCGTTTCCATGCAACAGGCTGCACACGGGACAAGCCTGGATGACCTGGACGAAATAGCTGATCCTGAACATTATTTTTCATCTCCTACTTTGCATGGAGACATCTCAGCTGATCTCACAAGCTGTCTGGAGAATTATTCATTTCCACACAGTGAAATCAATCCCATCCTCCCAAATCCATACAAGTCTGGCTTCCAAGGAAATGACTCCCTTTTCCAGTGGACTAATGGCTACATGGACCAAGCTACTCACTCTCTGCCAAATGGTTTTGAGGAGCTGGATCTTGATAGCTTTGAGATTGATGGAGTTTTGGAAACGGATTCAGTTTCAAGCAGAGTTGCCTCTGGGACACCTGATGAAAACGTCTTGAGAAGAAACGTATCAGTGCAGGTAAACGAAACATTTCTCCACAGCTTGAGTTAAACTCACTGGAATATCATCTTGTCGAAGTTTCAATTTTAAATGGATCTATTTTTTTTTCTCCTTCTTGCAGACATTTAAAGAGACCTTGAGGAGTGTCGCAGTGAATACGGAACTTTATGAGAATTTTGAGAAATGTCAGGTAAGTTAATGTGCCATCATGCATTAACTGCAGCTGGAGGGGCATTGATTGATTTATCTGTTTGGGCTCTCACCCAATTCCACTAACTGAATTTAGTGAGACTTGCCAAAATCAATAATTCCAGAGATTGTTTGAGATACTGAGTTATTCTAAGATGTCAAAATCTGTCAAATAACAAATAACTGTTGTTTTAAACAAATGAATTAATAATTTGGTGGATAGCTTATGGTTAAATATTTTGGATAAGAGTTTAAACGTCCTTTTTAACGTAGACCTCCGTTCTCTGTAACATCAGACTTTGTAGGTTGTATCCATGTGGATCAGGACACAGATTGGGGGTGGGATGTATTTACTAATAACAGTGGTGTTAAAGTAAATGAAGATGAGCTTGGCTTGGGGGAGCATGGGACGATAGTGGGGTTGTGGCGCAAAAATCTTAACCTGCCTGGCGTGTGCAAGTGCATTCATGCACTTTATTTATGCTACGGTAATGGGGGAAAAAGTGCTGATGCACCATCAATCGGAGGAGAAACACGAAGCTGCCGCAGGTTTCCTCCTGCACACCACCTCTTTTCCTGCTGCAACAGCTACAATAAAAAAAGATAACTAAATAATGACAAAAAATTAGAAATAAAGGAATAAACATCAATGCAAATATCAGCTGTTCAGATACTGTCCAGGCACCAACTCAGAGAGAGAGAAGCCGGAGTAGGTGGGTTTCCAGGTGTGACCTAAAGTGAGGAAGTTGCACTGTATAGATATGAAGTTCAGAAATGCATGAATTGGGAGGTTGTGGATGGCCTTGTATGTTAACGGGATTGATTTATATTGAATATTTGTGACGGGGAACCAGGTGTGATGTGGGGAGTAGATGGAGTCATTGTAATGATGCCGTATTTTGTACTAGTTGCAGTATATGAATAGAATTGTTGTGGGGAGTCAAGGAAAGTGTGTTGTCCAGGATGACACCCACTCTAGACATGCTACACCCATAATAAAGGACTAGATAGCATTTCATAGAAGAGGGTATGTGAGTTATTCCAACATCTGGAAACATGTAACTTAAATTATTGGATTTTTCTCCACTGTCACTCAGCACCGTAATTAGTAAGTTATGGACTGTCATACAATCCCTTTCTCTTCAGGGTGACATTAACAAAATGGAGAGGGGCATCAAGAAGTTGGAGAAACAGATCGAGAAATTGGCAAATGGCTGTGACAAAGAGAAACCAAACAGCAGAGAAGACATCATTTTACTTGAAGAAGACATAAAGAAGATAACTACAAATATACAAGTATGTTTAAAACTGTTGAAATGATGCTGAATTTGTTTAATTTTTCCTCGTTTAATTTCATGTACCCATGTATGATTCTGATTTAAATGACAAAAGTGTCTTTTATTTCTGCTTTTCTGTTTAGGTGACCAACAAAGAGCTGGTGATGTTCCAGCAGAAGCTGGAGGAGGAGGTGAAAAAGGACCAGAAGGAGAAGAAAGCCAACCAGGAGGTACTGAAGTCCCTGAAGACTGGGATCGAGCAGCTGGTTGAGGAACAGGCAAGGTAAGTCTGACCCACATGCATTTGCTCTTAAAATATAAAGCTTGAACTCTGCATTAAGGGTTTGTTTCTGAATATTTCTTTAGTCTAACTCGGAACATCCGAGAGAAGAAAACCAGCTATGAAGCAAAGTTGAGGGATTTCTTGGAGCTGAGGTAAGCTGTGAGCAGGAGGCGAATGAAGGATTTATTAAAACCTCAGCAGACTTCTTTCTTATTCTCCATTCTCATTGTTCCTTCAGCAATCAGTCAGCAGCAGAGAAAATGAGTCTGGAGGACGAGATCAAGCGCTGCAAGTCCCTGTTAACATCGGCCACTAGGAGGTCTCACACAGCTCAGGTAGCTCGCACATCTTCATCACTCACACTTGGTAAAACATGTCCTTCACTTTTGTATAACCCAACATTTTCCGGCAGGGTAGGGAGGTGGGCGACTTTAATAAGTCTTTTTTTTTTTAAATTTCTTATTACAAACATATCTTTTAACTACTTGCTTCGCTCCTTGCAGCTGTCAGTTGTGGAAAGCAGCCGGGATCAGGGATTGTATGGACTCTACAGAGAGCTGGCAGATACCAAGGCTTTGTTGACTAAACTGGATGAAGTAGTACACAGGTAAGAGGAGTGGAATCACTCCTAAATTAAGTTAAAGCTATCTCCTAACTGCCTAAGTAGGGGAGAGAAAATTTCTAACCCATCCGAATTAAAGTTACTCCTAGGCGACGGTTAGCAAAGCCTTGCTAAAAGTGCACTTGCAGTAATTTGTAAACCAAAGAAGGGTGGGGCTGTCTCTATTACATAATGATGGGATGGGAATTGCTTTTCATAATTGTTATAATCATCTTTTGATTCCAACCAATTATGGGCTCATATTAAAAACACTTTTTTTAATAGTTTATCCTTATGTTTAATAATGATAATGGATTAGATTTACATAGCGCTTTTTAGGACACTCAAAGATGCTTTACAGTGAATCCAATTACTCATTCACACTTGGTGATTGTATGCTACATGTGTAGCCACAGCTGCCCTGGGGCAGACTGACAGAAACGTGGCTGCCAATGTATGCCGACGGCCTCTCTGACCACCACCGAACATTCATACACATTCATACACCAGTGGTGCCAACACTGGAGGCAAGGAGGGTGAAGTGTCTTGCCCAAGGACACAACGACAGTTGACTGGGGGGAGCAGGGTTTGAACCGCCAACCCTCCGGTTATTGGACGACCTGCTCGACCAACCATCTTCATCTCATTTTCTCCATCTTTGGTTCCTGCTTCTGTCTGTTACACCGAAAAATTTCCTAACAGTATTAAGTGGATGCATCATTTGGATGTCCTTTATCTTTGCAGATTCCCAAATCCAGACCTGGAAACGAGAAGAAACGACTGTAAAGCCAAAGTTGAAGAACTTGAAAGGAACATTTCGGCTGCTGAGGTAGATATATAAATGTTTAGGTTGGATTTCAGATGTGTCATGGTTTTATGGAAAAAGGTAAAATGGACATTCATAAACAAGAAGACACATAAATCGCATCATTACACGCCTAGATTGGGGTGTGATTATGTTTAGTAAAAAAATGTAAGAATCTAGTATGATTTATAAAGCTTCTTGTTTGTGATTATGTTAAACTGAGATGGAGGGAATATAAAAAGTTTTCACACCATGTTAAAATGGCATGTTTTTGTGATGTTAAAAGATGAGACTACAGTTAATCATTTCCAGATTTTTCCTACATTTAATGTGATCTATGATCTGTGCAGTTTGACTTAAAAACAAATCTTTAGGGGAAAAAAATGTAATAAGATTTTTTTTTTTAAATAACACTCAATGAGCTGGTTGAGTAAGTGTGGACACCCTTTCTGCCAAGTACATGTTGTGTTCTACATGTGACAATCTCCTGTATCCTCCACTTGTCTGGACTATGAAGAAGGATTGCAAGACAGAAGCCTTTCCCGACAAAGAATAATGTTCAGATCTGGCTACTTTTTGCACAAAAATACACCAAGTCTCCCTAAAGTACGAGGGAAAATGTGTTTTGGTCTGATGAGACAAAGGTTGGACTTTGTGCCCACAATTCCAACAAGTGTGTTTGGCATAAAACCCCCACTTTTGACCTTTTTTGAAAGCCTGACTCAAGAAAAAAACAAGAAAATTTAAAAAAAAAAATGTATCCAAAGTCCTTTATTTGTCCCTTTAACCCTTCATGGTCTAGGGGTGTTTTAGGGAATTTTCCTCACGTGGTACTTTCTGTGTATTATTACTGATAAAACAGTCGTCTTGTAATGCACAATCAAGTATACATCTTTTCTTTCCGGACAACCTTGGCTTTCATGATATTCATGATGCACTGGTGTCACATGAATGATATCAAAGTTATAGAATCATAAAGAGAAAGTAAAAATAAAATGGAAAATAAGTTTCACAACAATCTACTGAAAATGCACAGTGAACTGCAATAAACAACTTTTTAGACAGTATAGAATTGTTATTTAGGGTCTTGGGGATTCTGAGGAAAAAATTAAGCCTGTAACTATGATACAAATGTCAAAATTGCACCATAAGTGCAAAAAACTCCCATTCGCTCACCATTGCTGATGCTATTCTTGGAAGCAGTTTCTGTCTGCTATGAGCTAAATCACATATTTGACCCTTTGCAATGTTATTGCAGCCTTTTTATTTATGTTGGTGCAGAGATTTGTTATTGCACTTCTGTCCACAAAAAGTGAAAACTGATCCAATGCGGTTCCACTTGTGTGGTGTCGGTGCCATGGTTTCCTTTTTGGGATTGAACTTTTTGGGGGTCACAGTCAGTCTCAAGGTCCCTGGAACTGGTTCTTGACCTGCTCCTACTTGGAACTGAATGGCCCCTTAGTATAGAAGTGGTGGGGGAGGTCAGCAGTAAAGATGTTGTTGTTATGAGGCGTGAAGTATGGGCCATTTCTGAATAATGAACCAGGGCTAAGATTTCTCTCTCTCCTATTCACTCAGAACGTTTGGTGTTATTTCCGGTTCAACTCTGTATTTTTCCAATGTAAAATAATAAAAGGTTCCACCAAAATAAGTAACAGGGCTAACAGTAGCATATATTAGAGTAGTGTGTGCAATAACACAATATTCAGACAAGATAACGGTCTTAAAACCTCAATTATTGCATTCACAGCGCAGTTTCATTCATGGAGACGACACACACAGACAGAGGAGAGAACTATCTTGACAATTGATACTCTTTGACACGCCACGTGACGGAAAAAAAGGCTCTACAATTGGATATTTCACCTCGTGATATCACTCTGAAAGTCAGTATCCAATCGGGTCAAATACACATAGCTTAGCTTCTGTACGTCTCACAGACATACCTAACTATCGGCTTAAAGCTTGAAGTGTTTTCTTCGCAGAGAAAAAAAGGAAGTCTTTATCTATTACCGTTCCCGATATTTACCCGGGTTTTTAAAACTTATGCGCCGATGTCGTATACGATGCCGTCGACTTTGAAGGGTTGATAAAATACAATGATAAAAACAAAATAAACAAAAAAAAATTGTATATTTACTGTTTATTACTGCAATATTTGAAATTTATTGTATTGGCTCTACCAGATGGTAGAAGACAAGTATCAGATGGTGTACAACAGGGTTTGAGCCAAGTTTTTCCAACATGACAATGACCTGAAAATGCATCCAAATCGACAAAGTTTCTTTAATGGCCCGGCTAAATGTGACCTAAAGAGGGCTGTAAACAAAAGACGTCCTCATGAACCCGACAGATTTGGAGCAAGTTTGAAACGTCATGCTGATGGAGTCTCACCTACATAAGAGGACTGTTGACACAGTGAAGTATTACTTTAGGGGTGTCCATACTTGTAGTCGCAACCAGATCGTGCATGTTTCTATTTTTTTTTAATTCCATAACAGATTAGCTTGCTTTTCATTTGGATTGTAAAGGTTGCATTAAAGATGGCAAAAAGCCCAAAAATTGAAAAGGAATGTGTTGAGAGCCTGTGAAGGAGTCTGTAGAGATAAAAGTGGACTTTTTTTAAGGAACATGAAGAAAATAATTTTGTATTTTTTTTAAATTTAGGAGGTAATTTTTATTAGAAATTTTGCGCACAAACTTTTTATTTTAGTTTGGGTTTTTTTGTTTGTTTTTTCCCCAGTGTTTCACAGACAACTAAAACTGCAGCAGTCATAACCTTTTCTTAAATTTGTCATATTGGTCAGATGGGACAAAAAAAGTAAAATAGCATTAAATATCCGTGTTTGAAACATTCAGTTTTATATCCAGACACTTGAATAAATCGAAGGGATGTTAGTTAAATGTATTTATTTTAGCAAACTTAAAACTGAGTCATTAATAAGATGCATCTTCATCCACAGAAACACTACAAGGAGCAGATTGATCAAGTAAAGAATGGCAGGAGAGTGTGTGAGCTGCCGCCAACCAGTAGCAGCAACCTGTCTGAGCCTGCAGTGGCAGCAGTAAGAACAGTATAATGTCTCTATTGTAACAACTAATCATGAGACCCATATGAACGTACTGAATGGCAGCTCTTCCTTTGCAATAGGCCTGTCTTTACCTTTACTGCACAAAAATCTCATCGTAGTCTTTTTAAAATGGGAATACCAGTTGAACTTTCTCCAGTCAGCTGTGGAGCTGATTCTAACATGTGACCAATGATCACTCATCAGTGTCGGAGATTAAATGACAAAGTCAAAGACTAAACCAACAGGAACCTGAGCTTTTTGCTTGTGTTGCAGCTTTCTGTGGCAGCCAAAGAGTTTGTGCCTCAAACTGCAGCCCAGGCGAATCACAGCCCTCCTCCACCCGTCCAGCACGCTGCTCCACCTGAAGCTGAGGCTTCAGCTGCTCCGCCTCAGACGCAGCACCGACCTGCTGCCAGGAAGCAGGAGCCTGCACACACCACTGTGTTTGAAAAAGCCATGGAGGCTCTGGCCTCCATGTTCCCTGACTACACCAGGTAACTGTTAAGTGTCCACCAACAAATACAGTGTCTGCTCTCTCTGACTGGTTGGGCATGTTTATGAAGTTATTAGACTACAAACTTAACAAAGAGGGTGAACAAGTTTTGTTTATGTTTGTGTGTTTAGATCAGATTTGATTAAGTACGTTCAGGAGCTGCGATCATCCAGAGGCGGAAGCCTCAACAGCATGGCGCTGCAGGATGTGGTTGGTGGTGTGACGCAGCTTATCCTGGACCATCAGGTAGGTGGAGGATTTACACGTCTAAACGTATACTAAGCTAATCTGAAAAATGTGGTGAAAGTCAAAGTTTTTCTCTCGAAATAATCTCTGGCTGTTTTTTCTGTCCTCTCAGGAGAGGCTTAATTCTGCCAGAGCCAACGTTGTAGGGCTTAGGAGTCCAGGTCAGCGTGCTACCCCTCCTTTGTTAAACTCTGCTCCAGTATGGCAGCCAGTTGGACCCCAGAGAGCCAGAAATCCCAACGCAGTAAGTTCAACATCATCAATCAACACATTAATCTGATTAATTTCTATTAATCTCCTAACAGACAGATTAAACATAAATAAGACAGATCTCGGTTAAAGACGGTTTCACACTTCTGGGCTGAATTACAGCAGGGCAGCAATGCAACAGAGAAAAAGATGAAGTATGCTATAAATCGTTAACACCAGGAAAACTCAGTCGCTGTAGCTGCTCTCTTCTCACAGTGGTCGCTCCATCATCCTCTAGTCAAGTTTATATGAATATTTTTACGCAAGCTCCCCCATCCCACTACCACATACACCCCTAATAAACATGCAAAGAAATGTGCCACAACAGTCTTTAGTTAATTGGCTGCTACTTAAACTATAGATAAAACCTTGTCAGTGGCAGAAGGAATTATTTGCTAATCTGCTATTATGTGAGGCGTTTTAAACCACAAAACTCTGCAAACTAATTACGGTAAGTTGAGTTTACAATGTAACGGATGCTGTTTTAGTAAAACAACTCTGCTACACCATTACATGACCATTACCTGGTCCAGCCCAGGGCCAGATATGCTGCCTCATATTTTCTTGTCTTATTTTGGTAGTTGAAATCTCTGTTTGATTCATCATCGTTTGCCCATCGGTACCTTCACAACTTTGTCCATGTTTTGCTAGCGGTGCAAAACTATTTTAGCCTTGCTGCCCCCCGTCATAACTCTGGGCCCCTTTTAGGGGTCCCGCCCCCCAGTTTGGAACCTCTAACTTAACCAATCAGATATATTCTGACCATCACTGAATGTTCTGGTTATCTCGAAAGTACTCACTCCTTATTAGGGCCAATTTAGAGGAAAACATATCTTCAACCTCTGTAAAAGGTTGACGACGGGCAGTGTGTACATAGGGCAGGGACTTATACCTGCGCTTCCTGGGAATTCTGCGTTCTTGGGAAATAATTGCAGTCCCCAATCCCTAAAGTCTTCTAAAATCTCTAAAGTGCACCACTGGAAATTATCCAATCTCACCTAATTGGTCCAAAAGACTTTTTTTTCAACAAATTATGTGAAATTAATGTGCCAAATATGTGAGTCCTATTCAAGACACTTTAACAAGAATGAATTTGGTGATATAGGCTACATGTTCTGTTTAACATTTTCGGTTTGAGGTGTGCTGCCTTGTGATTAATTTTTTATTTTTTCCTCAAAGAAAAAATGTACCATCTTATGGACTATTTTCAACAGCGGACTTGCACACATTTGGTGCTCTAAGTAATTCCGGCAACCGAACGTCAACTTCTGATCTTGTTCAGGAAATATTGTTGGAGTTTCTGTGGTGTTGTGGTTGGATCTGACATTGGGTTTTTTTTTTGCAGCTGAACGTGGAGGACCCTTGTATCATCTGTCATGAAGACATGAGTCCAGATGAAACTTGCGTTCTGGAGTGCAGACACGGCTTCCATCATGAGGTGAGCAGGAACACCAGTGCAGCTGAATTGTGGATGCTCTTGTTTCTGAGTCTAATGTGCCATTTTGCTTGTACAGTGTATCAGGTCTTGGCTGAGGGAGCAGAATACCTGTCCCACCTGCAGAAACCACGCACTGTTGCCTGAAGAGTTCCCCGCGCTGGCTGGCAGGAGACGCCAAGCTCCATGATGTCTTAACCCCGCCCCCATCACTGCCAACATATCTTTTATTTTTATTTTTACTGATTTTTGTTTAACTGTGATGTTTTGCCTTCAACTCTTTTGTGTTATAATGTTTGTGTGTGTGCATGCATGCATGCATAGTCACCAGTTTATACCCTGAAGAAATAAAACTGTGTTGGAGGCCATGTCCTGTATGTTCGTATCTGTCATACGGAAAAGGAACAATGTGAGATTTAATTGTGTGCACCTGGTAAAAAGTTAAAATGCAGAACTCCACATTAGGATTTTAGACTTTTAAAAGGAAGATGTAAATTGGTTAAACTAAACTTTAGGGTAGCCAGTTGGATTATTTTAAAACTTGGTCTTTTATTATGCTTTATTTTAAACTGCTAACTACCTACCTGCATTAGCTTATAGCCTGTTAAATGTGTGTCATTGGCTTTGTTGAAAAAAGTTCAATTAAAGAAGTAAAAACACTTCTGTTCTGACTCATTTAATCCACTCATACAATAAGAAATAAAAACTTCTTCAGTCCAGACCCATAAACATATTTATACAAAACTTTTCTAAATCAAGGAACTTTTACAAACTTAGATGTGTTGACTTGATGAAAACTGGAGCTGGTCTAACTGGTTTGTGGTGAAGATACACCTGCAGGGTTTGATGGCATTCACTGCTTTCTTTTAATTCACATCTTCAAGGTATAAAAATGTCAAGTATGCGTGTCTCAAAAGTTTCCACATAATTAGGTGCAAATATGCCAAGAATTCAGAGTGAGTCAACACAACTGATGATGATGGCCAGCAAAAATGTAAAAGGCTTTCAAAAATATGTACTTAAATTCTAATTTTATCTACATGTATGGAGGAAAATCTGGATTCTGAATGGCTCTTGAGTTGTGTATTTGGCTCTTTGTTTCACTTGATGAGCTTCCCAGGAGCTGGTGCATGGAAAACTGGTCCAGATCTCTACATGGAAACGGACCTGGTCCCTGTTGTGGAGTTTTGTTCGCAGGCCTGCGATGAGCTGACTAGACGCTTAGACTCTACAGAGCTTCAGAGGGAAATTCTCTGTGATCAGGTGATCGTCATGAAGCACGATGACGATGTTAATTTCAAACTCTGAAAGACAGAAACATGATTAACTGAGATGAGAGGAGATGACCATCCTGCAGCTGTAGAAGTGTGTGTTATGAGGGAATGAAACATCATCCCAGACAGGAGGGTTTTACTGACCCACTTTGAAGTTGGTGGTCTCCAGTGTTGGGCAGGTGAACAACCTGGGGAAGACCATGTAGATGGGAATCGGGAGGCCATGACAGACGTCGCCTTCAGCTATCTGGATGTTCTGGATCTCTGTGGCATCTCTGGCGTATCCTTCAGCGCAACCTGAACACAGCCGGTACTGAGGAAACCTGCATCTCTGCCGTTACCATAACAACAGTCCTCTGACAGTATGAACTCACCACAGGTCTCCACGCGAACCAGCTGCAGCTCAATACTCTTGATGGGGACGTCCGAGTTCTCCACCACCACCTCTCCAGTCAGCGGCTGGCTGATCACACAGTTGGTGGCATCTAAATGACCTCTGATCAGAAACTTTGGCAGTGAACCTCTCTGGAGATAAAAAAAAAACAACATGTTTATCCTTTCAGATCTGATTTAAATTAAGCTGAAAGAAGAAAATTATTGTCACCTCGCGGATGTTCTGCAGGGTGTCGGGAGTGATGGTGAAGTTGACCGGAGTGGGAACAACATTAGCTTTCTGTGGCTGAAAATCAAAGAGGATCTAACTAAATCTGTCTTTTTCTAGAAAAGAGTCCTTTCAAGTTCAAGGTGCAGAAAGAAAGTCAATTAAAGCTTAAGTTAATTCAAAATAATAAACTATTTTATAAACAAATCTTCCACCTTATCACAATGGGAGGAGGTGTTTGCTCACCTGACAGTGAACGATGAACTCGCAGTTCCTGCTCAGGTCTTTGGCCAGCAGTGAGCGCCTCAAGTCACAGCGAAGGGTGTACTGGAGAAAAAACACACCCCAAGTTTATAGTAGGAAGTGTTGTGATTGACTATCTAAATACATTGGGTTGTTTTATAAAATTCATTGTAGATAAAAATAGAATAAAACAGCTTGATGATCATTTAAACCCAGAATTTAATAAAGAATATTGCAAAAAACATCAAATTGGAGGAGGACAGTATTTTTGTGATAAGTACAACCTTTACAAGGCACAGATGTAAGGAGGAATCTAACAGATCTGAGAGGAACACTGGTGAAAATATTGTGAATCTCTGTGGACAAAAATTACAAATTGAGCCTCTTGGAAACATTGGGCAGGAGGAGTCACTCCAGTTCAGAAAACGTACAAATTAGGCTTCTCTAAAAGCTTTGTGAAAAACATTGTGGCTCTCAGCCAACCAATCACTTTCCTTTATTTTGGGCCATTCCAAAAACCCCAAAGTCCTTTATACAGAACTAAGAATTATAGTCAAGATAAAAAATTATGTTTCATTGGGAAGAACTGCTCTTTGAGTTTCCACATTCAGCATCTACAAATGATAAAACTAAATAAGGGAAAGATCTGAGTTTAGTGGTAGAGCTTAGATTGAGCTTAGTGGTAGAAATTGTTTTTTTCTCTAAGGACCTATCAAAGACACAACAGAATCAATGGTTAAACAAGAGCGCAATCATAAAAAGGGAGAAAGATCCAGTTCTCCATTTGAAACCGGGTGTTGTGTAGCTTTTAGTGTGTAAATCCAGAATGACTCTTTGCAAAAGTCTTTTCAGCCTATCTCCACCTCTGATTGAGTTTTATACCTGATATCTTCAAAGAGTTACAACTGCCATGTTTTACATCTTTATAATGAACAGCCATGGGATATTGAGGATTGCCAGTTCTTATGGCATGCTTATGCTCAGCCAGTCTGACCTTCAGTTTACGCTTTGTTCTCCCAATACAAAAACAAGCACATGGACATTCAAGTCTGTAAACAACGTACGAAGTAATGCAATTGATAAATAAATTAATGTCAAACTTACGACCAGATGTAATATCAGTAAAGTGGTTAACATTCATCATATTAATGCAATGATTACAATGTCCACACCTGTGGTTACCTTTTCTGGTGAAGAGCCAGGTTTTTTTTTATAAAAAGGGAAAGATAACATTTAACGAGTTTGTACTTATTTACTTGTTTGGATCCTGAGCGTCGCAGCTAGAAGAGTAATTACAAAGAAATGGTTCAAACCAGATACTCCAACTACAGATATAATTTGTGACATTTTTATTATTGGGAGAGGTGGAAAATTTCATTCATATTTATAGCACCAAGGTACCCGCTTTTGTTTATTATTGATTTCTGAATGTTACTGAATGTATTTAGTGGCCACAATCTCACAACATATGTCTAACAGCAGGTAAAGTCTCAGATTCAAACTCACCTGAACATTGACAAACACGCCATGGTACGTCTCGTACAGCACTTTGTTGCCTTTTGTGTGAAGAGGGAACTCAAACGGAATTTCGGTTTTGCCTCCTGGGATTTTTCCTGCCTTGGCTACTTCAATGTTACTGCTGATCAGCTGGATGGGCTGCAGCACATCACATTCTGAATAATACTCCACAACAGTACATTTATTTCAAAAGGTACAGACTTAGAGATTTGACTCTGAGGCCCAGTGAAATTTGATTATATGGACACAGAGAAGGGAAGTTATTCAACACCTAAGGGCTCGTGGCTCACCTTGACAGAGTTATAGAACGCTTCAAAGACGCCAACGCTCTTGGAGCTCAGCTGCAGGTTAACTAGCCCCTCCATGCTGAGAGAGATGCCATGATGCTGCATGGGCTCCTTACATGACAGCATGATGACACCAGCCACAGTTTCCTGCACACACACAACAACACTGTGAGGTCCTGTCTCAGCTGCGCTGGAGTAGCATTACTGGAGTAATGAGCATGTCTGCTTTTGTCCCATAGTAGTCACAGGGTGCAGATCTACAGTCAACCACAACCAGCACCGCCAGTGTTACTCTGAAATCTGCTTCTCATTAGCTCATCTTTGGACTTTCAGCAATACTCCCACAAAAGCCTCAACAAATAAATACACATCTCAATATGTGCAGGCAGAATTAACCCATCAGTGGATCATAAAACTTTGGTCCATAGTAGAAGTAATATCAGATGTGGTAACATTAACACTTGACTTAGTCTGATTCTAAGGTTTTGAGCATATTAATATTTAATAGTACAGATTTTACTTTACACAAACAAAGATACACATCATAGTCATGTATAAACTAGAAGCAGTATCAGTTCTGACAGTAGTTATCTGGTGTAAACATGTCCACTCACTGTTTAGCAATTTTAGCTAACAGTTTTAACCTCTTCCCCAACCAGCTTACTCTTCTGTTTTTTGCTTCAATTTGTTTCATTTTATTTGAGGAACTGTTTACAATCCTGTGATGTATAATGACAAATTTGATCTTCAAATCTTGATGTTGGTCCACTGGCGGCACTGAATTTGATGGGTAACAGAAGTAGTCAAAACACCCACCAACCAGCCGCTGGTCATGTGAGCGCGAGCACCTACGTAGCAAGCAGGCAAGTGTCATACTATACAGGTTTTCTGACCAGATCTAAAGTTATTGGTTAGCGTTAGCTGAACAGGCTACACAAGCTGGTTACTGGGGGACTATAGCTAACTTACCCCTTCATGATACACTTTGTTTGCTCTTTTCAGTCTTATATCTAGAGTGACGCTCATGTCTGCGCAGATCAGACCGTTTGATGACTGTTCTTCCGTTACAGGCTCCTTCTTCTTAACGCAATAAATACAGAAACGAAACAAAATCAGTCTTTACATCTAACAGCCTGTGTGTTCCGTATGATAGAAAACAATAAATTAATATCCGGTCATAACCTTCAAAATAAAAGGAGGACTTCCGTTTACATCAGAAATCAATTTCACCCTACAGACTGGGGTATTATCTCTGACATTTGTATTTGAATGTTGAAACGGTGCATTAAGGTTTTTGTAATTGAGTATTTTAAGTTGTTGCTCACAGAATTAGTTCATTGTTGTATAAATACGGTAAGAAATATCAATCACACTTTATATATAGAGCACTTTTTCATACATAAAAATGCAACTCAAAGTGCTTTACATCAAAAACAAAAGTCTCCACCCCCTGCACACACACACACACACACACACACACACACACACACACACACACACACACACACACACACACACACACACACATATGCATGATATCTCAAAAGCTCTGTCCTAACCCTCACTAATCGCATCAGGGGGAAATAAGACACTGGAGAAGATGATGTAAAACTATGTAAAACTGAAATATAAAATGAATAGGAATTAGGAAGCTCCAACACCACAGTGCTGGGAAGCAGCCTTCAGTTTGATTTTCAAGCTAAGCGTAGTTTAAAGGGTGCATAATGTTGCATTTTTACACACACAAAAAAAAAAAATCGGATTATTTAACTGGTTTGTTTGACTGCACACATTTCTCCACCAAGCTGCAGAGAACAGTGAGTCTGTCCTGCATGGTCATGGAGTTAACATATTCTTATGCCCACTGATATCATGATCCACAATAAGATACAACCAGTATTTTGCTCATCAAATGTACACATTTACTGGTTAAACAAATCGATAAACTATTCACAATAAATCTATAAACTTGGTTTACAATAAAGGATTTTTACAGATATCTGACATGCTATTTTATCAGTTAAAACATAACACTGATACCCTCATGCATCCTGCATAGTTTAAAGTTCCTGTTGATCAAAGTGTGATATCTTTGTCCCTGACAGTAAAAGATCAAACTTCTTTGGTTTGAAGGATTGTTTGGACCACATACAATTACCCCCAGCCCGTGTGAGTTCACAGGCTGCTGTGCAATGTTGCCACAACAGAAGGCAACAGTTGACAACAGCTGAGACGGCAGAGCTGCTGTTTGGACCTGAATTGTCCTTTAAAAGACATGAACATTCATAATTTTAACCTCAAATTCACTTTTTCCTTGTCCAGTGTTGTAGGTCTGTTTCAGTATTACAGCTCAGATCTGAAATCAGCAAAAATCATTATTCAAAATTTCATTCTGAATTTTTTTTCTCAGCATAGCAGAACTCCAAGTTCTTGGTGTAGTGAGGTGACAGTAATCTTTCATAGAGTTAATACTATTATATATTCTCACATTTTTAATATACCTCCAAATTGGACAAGTGTTTGACTTAATGGAATATCCACCATTTCTGTTCAGCCATTAGTAGCAATAAGCCATCCCATCAAGCACTGGGACACATACATTTTAATTTTATTAAGAACAATAGTAAATGAAAAATAATTCAACCCTATAAGAACCTGATTCCAGTTCATTCCAGTTCCCTTCGTGCAGGCTGTCCAGATCACTCTTGTGGTTTATTCTGCTCTGCAGCTTCAGCTTTGTTAAATGCAACATTGGTTTTATTAGAAAATATCTAGTGGATACAACTTCATTTTAATCTAGTTGTTAGTAAAGCTATTTTAAATAAATAATATGAACTTTGGAGGGCAAAATGTTGAAAAAATGAATGTACTTAAGTTGAATCAGTGTAATTGTGATAAGTACATGAGGAATGGTAACGGTGGGGGGGTTCACAGTTCCCACAATGCTTTTCACTTCTATAAACAACTAATTAGAGATTAATCACTGTATGAAACCTTGTACTTTTAGTGTTGGCAAATTAGCAATAGTTGAAATTACACAATAATTTTAAGTACTTTTTTCTTTTTATCTTTTACTAATGTGGTTCATCAATAATTCAAATGACACAAAAAGGTTTTGATTGATTTCATGTCCATTTTCCAATCATCCAGGCAAAAAATTTCTCTTGTTTAGTTTTCTTTTATCTTCTTGCTTTATATTATTTAAGAATAAAAAAATGTTTAAAAAAACAAAAACATCATCCCATGTCACCTTGATGATCTTTAACTCCAAAGCTCCTGGTGTGAAGAAACCAGTTCCCAGCTAAACAGACAGGAAAACATGTTCTGGTCTCCATATTGATCTCATATCAGCAATAATCCACCTTTCACTATAGTTTCAGTGTAGAGACAATATGTCATTGACATAAAAATAAAGTTTACCTGTTATAATGATGATTGTGATAAAAATGAGGGATTTATAATGGTATAATGTTGGTAGTGTCATGTGACTTTCCTCCAGTTACTGGTCATCTCTATGTTTACAACTAATTATTCAGGCAACTTCTGCACCGTGACAGATGTCTGTGGTCGGAAATTATTTTAGCCAAAACCCCAATATCAATTTCCTGTTGCAAAGCAAGAACAATTTTGAGTCTATCAATTACTTTAAGTAATTACTTGAAATCATCGTGTGTTGAGAATAAAACCAACATTTTGAGAATAGTCTCTTCTAATTTAGGTGAAATTGATCAAATCAAGTTCCTTCCACAACCTCAGCAAAATCAAATTGATTAAAGATAGTGTAGGAGATCCTAGAAAAACGATTTGAGCAAGCTGCATTTTGAAAAAACACAATGCAAAAGTGCAAACCCCTTTCTTCAGACTTCCCCCTGAAGCCACGCCTCAACAGTACAGGAACACGCAAAGGAGGAGGAGGAAATGGCAATTAAGTTAGATATATCACCATCCAATAGAACGTGTCGGTTAAAATGATTGGATGGTGTTTTTTCATACCTGTCCATTCCACAGGTGACTGAAATTATTTATTTTTGTGTTAGAGCATTTAATTAATTGGCTGCAATCAGGGTGTGAAGGGGATTTTAAGCAATATAGTTAAAAATGTTCCTGGAAATCATTTCCCTACCTTTAAGTTTATAAAAATTAAACAAACTAAAACCATCGAGTTAATTGTACTCTATCATTCAGTTGAAGAAAAACTAAAATTTCGGAGGCAACAAGTTTGCATATATTTTTTAATCAGAGCTACCTAAGACTAACAGTGAGTGAACTGTCTTACTTTCCATTACTCCATTATTTAGGACCTGAAGACCTTAACCCACAAGTTCCAAGTACCTGGATCCACCAGAAAACAGAACAAGGTCCACCGCTGCTTCCTTAGCTTCAGAACCAAATCTGAATTATGTTGCCGCAACCATACCTTCCAGCAGGACATCGGATGGGACAAAATGGGACTAAACCAGCATGTCTTGGATTAAAATATTTCAAATAGCCAGAATAAAAAAAACATTTGTTTTCTAAGAAAAAGTGATTTCTTTTATTTTCATTACATCACAGACCCCATATCATCCATCATAATCTACATGTCTATTGGTAGTGTTGTTATATACCAGATGACAATATTAGTGATACTAAAAGATACCTTTAGACTAAAAACTATAAATCCTTAAATTGATGATTGAATTGATTAAATTGATGCATCTGACCAATTCAATTCAATTCAATTCATCTTTATTTGTATAGCGCCAATTCACAACAATGTCATCTCAGGGCACTTAACAGACAATCAGTTTGAGCCAATCTGATTGTCATTCATTGATTCATACGAGCCAATTCATAACAAATAGCCTA
>JBBBVU010000016.1:28627496-28648916 GCA_037177055.1 Atherinosoma microstoma
TGTCTGTCTGTCTGTCTGTCTGTCTGTCTGTCTGTCTTTCTTTCTTTCTTTCTTTCTTTCTTTCTTTCTTTCTTTCTCAAGAAAGAAAGTTCTTTTTTTTCCATTATCTATTGAACACAAATTCGTATGTTTTTATATCTTCTCTTTACAATAGTCTATTGGGCAATGCAGACATGAATACGCTGCTTTGTAAATCTACAAATGTCCTAACAGGAGCGGTCCTAACAGGAACTGCAGCAATAAGAACACAACCAGGGACAAGACAACCTGGTTTCGTCGAGAAAAAAAATCATATAATGTTTTTGGAGATAGATACTATCTGTTCCAAACCTGTACAATACATTTTTCTTATCAAGGAACAGATATGACATATGGGTAACTGGAACTGTAAAACTATCAGTGGTGGAGAAAATATCCAAGTTATAAATGAAACAATTTCACAATCAAGGAAACTTTCAGTTAAATATAAGTAGATTGTGAAGGCTGGTTTTTCTTCTAAAAGACATGTGTTAAAAGTCATTCAATGACTTTGTGACGCAAAGTGTGACTTTATCTACAGAAATGTGTCATATAATTAACGTGATATTTTATATAAACACATATTTTAAATGTTGCACCATCATTTTCACATTGACAAGTACTTTATGGATTCATATCCTAACAAAAATGTAAATTTCATGGAAAAACAGCAAGTAAACACAATATGTGTGAGTAGCCTTTCCAGTTAATATAAACACTAAAAAAAGAAAGAGAATAAACAATATCTAATTTCAAACATCCCTGAACTATTCTACAGTATAAATGGTCATAATACCATACTTTACTTTGACAAAGTTAAAAGTTAACCTCTTAGTAAACCATTGCAAGAGCTTGTGAACATTTGTCATGATATTTAAAATCACTAATTTCTTGTTAAATCTAAATTTTACTCACATCCAGTTGTAGTGTTGTGTTGAACAGTCTCAGATATTTGTCCTCACTTTTGTTTCAGGGTCGCAAACAACCTGGAAAATGAAGCTTCCTGAGAATATGTAGTTCAGTGTCTTCTTTCTCTTATTGTTCTGAGTTGTGAGCTCTGAACTTTGGCCACAGTGGCGTTCCAGGTAGAACAAAAATGAGAGACAAAGCCGAGCTGTAAACCCTGATCTGATTGTGGGTTGGTTTTTTTATTCCTCCCCCTCCTCCACCTGTTCACAGGTGGGAACAACAACCATGGATACTTTGGCTTTGTTTAACTCCTTTTGGTGGTTGTTGTTGCTTTACACACACACCCAGATTTACTGCTTTCAGTATTTGTCTGAAGGACATTATGGACTCCATTGGAGCACTCTTGGTGCCACTGCACATAAAAGGTTGTTGGACTGAATAAAGGTCAAACTAGAAGGAACTGACAAGCTTTATGAAGTTGTGCTTGAAAGTTTCTGAACCCTTTCATTTTTTCATTCTGTAATTATGGAACCTAAAACAACATACAAATCTTAAAAATAGATAAATGCATCTGTAAAAGTAGGTCAGCCTTTCAGTTTCTGGTGTGATGTATTTGTAAAGGAACTAAACATTTAGGTTAAGAACTTTGAAAAATATAATGGGAGGCCGAACCTTCAGTTATTAGACCCATTCTCTGTGGAACCGCTCCCAGTTTGGCTTCAGGAAGCAGACACTCTCTATACCTTAAAACTTTCCGTTTTAATAAATTTTACAGTTAAAGCTTGGTAACCCTAATCCTTTAGTTATTACTGGACATTATTGTGCTGAATGTAGCCCCTGAACTAAAATGAGCTTGACACGCCTGACATAGAGGAACACCTGACCTGGGGCACACACACTACTGCAGTCATTAAGAAAGCACAGAGGAGACTGCATTTCCTCAGAACACTAAGGATCAACGACCTCAGTCAAAATCTGTGAGTGTCTTTTTACTGCTGCTCCATAGAGAACATCTTGACCTACTGCATGTGTGCATTGTTCTCCAGTGCTCCACAGCCGGGAAGATCATCGGCTGCCCTCTGCCTTCTCTGGAGGATCTGTAAACATAGGACCCATCCCACCCGGACCACTCACTCTGCTCTATGGCAGGTGCTTCAGGACAATAAAAGCAAGGACAAACAGGATGAAAAACAGTTTTTATGCCAGTTTTTTTGCACTCATTGGACAAAAACGGGACATGCACAAACAACGGATACGAATTATGCAATAACAGAAACGTGCTATAACTGCAGAATGTGAAATGAATGTTGTGTAGTATGTTTTCTTATGTTTTATTTAGTTATTATGATCTTGTTATTTTTACTATGCACCATAAGAATTGCATTTTTTATTTTGTTTTACTCGTACAACGACAATAAAGGATTTCTCATTCTGATTCTATTTTTCTTTATGAGCAGGTATCATTGGGGTACGATTATTGTGCTTGTCGACCCCTCTTTCCTGTCCTCTCCACCTCCAACCAGTTAAGGTAGATGGCTTTTCTTTCCAAGTCTGTTTTTGGAGGATTTCCTTCTTGTTAAATGGCGTTTTTCCTCTCCACTGTCACCCACTGCACTGTGCCTGTTTTTTATATGAATAAATGACAGCAAAGAAAGTAAATATTGTCCACCATATAAACGGCTTCATAGCTTGCATAGAGATGCACAACACAACCCCATCTGTGCTCTCTTTCCATCTGGATCCTTGTCGTAGGATCCACAGCTGAAATTAACAAGAGTTTGTGGGCAGAAGTTGTCTTCTGCATCTCGTAGAGAACAGCATTTCTCACTGCGGGTCTATGCACTGCTAAATTCCAGGTGTAGGTGATGGCTCACTCGACTGTGCTTTCAGAGAAATACCGTTCTGGTGTGGAGGGAGGGCTAAAAGGCCAGGGAAAGCGTTTGCGGTGCATATAAAAGAGGAAAAAAATCCACACTTTCATAAAAATTAATTTTCATAAACAACAAATTCGATTAGTGTTTTTATCGATTAATCACCCAGCCCTGCTTTGTTCATCATAAAAAAAATTCAGCATCTAGGGCACTGATGCATCCCATAGTTACTTCTATGCTGTGCTGATCTGAGACAACTCACACAGATATTGGGCAAGGCTGGGCAGTCTTCTATGTTTCTATTGCAGAACTAGACTCCCATTGATGTCATGTCATTTAGAGTGTTGCTACTTCTTTTATTTAATGCCAGACTGAACCAGGGTTGAGTCAGTTTGTGGCAGCTCAGGTGGTAGAGCAGGTTGTCCAATAATTTCCAAACATTTCCATCAGCACACATGCAGCTTTCCACCACCAGAATGGCTGTAACTCAGCCTTCCTGCCAAAAAGGCAGTGAGTTTACAGTTGTCTTAGTACATCTATAGTCTAAACAAAGCATCATGTGGGCCTCTGCAGATGGCATGCAAATGGTGCATATGGGGAGTCAGTCAACAATCACACTGACGGGACTTGGAGTGAAGTGTTTGGTGATTAAGAAAAAAGGGCCAGGTTAAAGTCAGCTGATGTGAAGTACTAGAGGGGTTTAGTGTCCGTTTAAAATGTATTGTGGGCATCACTGTCATTGTCATGTGTAAGCTGTAGAACTGACTGAAGCAATGAGTCAAACATGAATATATAACAAGCCTATAAGATGTGTTTACATGCTACTAAAAATAAAATAAAGACATATCAGTTGAAGCTGTGAAAGCATCATACAAGTATCAGTTTAAGTACACTCTGCAAACATCAGATTTAACTATGACATCACATGTTTAGAGCACCTTCAGGAACTTATTGACTTTAAATCTGCTGAGCTTTGTTATTAACTTCATTCTTATTATCCACATTCCTGAAGGCTGAGAGTCTTAGCAAAATTTAAAGAAGCACACACACAGTCAAGTTAATCAATACAGATGAGGGTTGTTGATATAGAAAGAAACATACTTTTCAGTTTTTTTTGTCATATGTGGATAACAAGTGAAAGGAGCTACAAACTGCAAGAGGACAGTTTTTGATGAGGTTCCACAGCTCGCTGCTTTTTTCTGTAAAGAGAAACCACAAAGGAAACCTCAACATTTTTTTAAAGATGGTTGTCTGTTTTGTGAAGCACTTTGTGATTTTTATCTTGAAATGTGCTACATAAATAAACATTTACATACTTACTTACTTGTGTGTGAAAATTCATATAGGTTTCTGAAATACTCAGACCAACAACCATGGTGCGTTCATAGTCACTTAAATCTGCTTTCTTCCTCATTGTGGTGCTCAGTTTGAACTTCAAGTCATCTTGACCATGTTTACATGACTAAATGTAATCAGTTGCTGTCATATGATTGGCTGATTAGATATTTGTGTTCAACAACTGAACAGGTGGACCCAAAGATGTGTCATTGACCTCAAATCTGTGGACTAGAAGTGTTGGAAGCAGACTGAATAAGATCAGTAGGGTGCTGAAATGAATAGAGGAATATTTGATCTGGAGGAAAAAGATCAAAGACAGCAACTACGCAGAGATCA
Source organism: Atherinosoma microstoma (assembly GCA_037177055.1). Classification (NCBI taxonomy): domain Eukaryota; kingdom Metazoa; phylum Chordata; class Actinopteri; order Atheriniformes; family Atherinidae; genus Atherinosoma; species Atherinosoma microstoma. The sequence goes on from JBBBVU010000016.1 coordinate 28,631,969, forward strand.
CCAAAGACTACTGGCTCCATCTGGTGATGAAAAGCAGAAATTATAACCCAACAGAAAAAATTGACCTTGTTTCTCAGAGCTGCTGTTTGTCTCATTGATTATGAAGATAAATGGAAACATTTTTTTAAGACTTAGTTCACTTTAGTAATAAAACAAAGAACAAACATGATACAGAATAACAACGTTTTTATTTACAGAAAAACAATAAAACATGTTGCATTTCAGGACTCCGTTAATTAATATAGAGCTGCAGTAAGATCTTTGTTATAAACTATACAAGAAGCAAATAAAGATATGTTCAAACACATGACTGACACCCTGACTCTGAAGTCAACACAGACACACACTGACAAATAAAGTTCAGTCACGATTTAAATGAGATCATCATCAATACAGGAGGGGCATTATTTGTTGGTCCTAAGTGCTGACATGAACAGGGCAACACGTTTCCATGGTATCCTTCTAACTCATCCTCCACTATTTTCTGTTCATCATCAGTGTGTAAATGGTGGTCATTGTTTTCAAAGTCCTTGCCCTGACACACATCTAAGCCCTCTCACCCAATAAAGAGCATCATCCAGAAACCTTTCCAGGAGGGAAAAGATCCTACAGCATTGTGTAATTTATGTTCATGTTTCCACAGAAGAGCCAAAAAAAAAGTGCCGATGTGAAGTATGCCAATCTTAAATTCCTTTACCTATAAACAGACATTTCTTAAAATATTAGCTGCTAAACACAGTTTCAGAAAACACTTCCACTGCAAGTGCAGCTGAGCAGGAGCCATTTGTGAGGGATAAAACAGTCGAGAGTAAAACTTAATTCATCCGCAGGCAGCTTCCTGCTCCTCAAGTTCCTGTGGAGGAATCACAACCTGACAGGTCAGATTTGAGCTTAAACACAAACATTGTGTTGCTCATCCCGACAATCATCCATTCACATCCCTGAATCTCATTAAAGGAGCATTCCACGCTGTCATTGCTGCAGTTTTTTAAAAAGTTAAGGAACTTGAAAGAGGCGTTTAAACCATTAAACCATAAAAATGATCATTTTATGGGTCACAAAGAGTAAAATCCAATCTCCCTACTCTACCTTGACCATGGACAAACCACAGCCCACCAGTCTGGATCTTCATAGTACAACGATGTAATGTTCAGAAAAATAAAACTAACCATTAGAAATAAAGCAACTGAAGTAGAATAAAGAGCTGAATTTCTTTTTTGGAGGCGTTCAGTGTTCTGCAGAACATGAAAAATTCTAAAACTGGTCCAAACTTTCTTTTTTCCTTTCAGTCGTCAGATTGTCTCATATTTGGGTCACGACTCACTCTGCCTCCAGCAGGTCAACAGAGAAACCAGCATCAGACTGGATCCAGCATGGGGATGCCTGATATTTACTGTGGTGGGGGGTTAGCTGTGGTGGCCTTTAGGATGCCTCGCAGCACTTTGTAGTTGTTGAGAGGCTGATTCTCTTTGGGGGGGTAACAGGGACCGCGCTCTGTTGCAAAGGAATAAGGGAACCGCAGCACCCAAAGGCTGTCAGGAGGCAACACCACGTCCGTCTGCTCTGGATGGAAGACCGGACAGGGAGGAGGACCAGGCTGCACCTGCAGACATGTAAGTTTTTTTTTAAAAATCACAATAGTAAATGTAAAGAGAACATCAGGCATGATATTATTCTCTAAATGTGAAATGATTATGACAATGTCTTCTATAACAGCAATATATTTACTCAAGTTATAGTTGTTAACTGTCTGTCAACCAGCAGCCAGAAAGTCTGACACGACCTGATGGAGCCCAGCTAGAACATACGGCCTGGGGCCAAAACCGGCCGAAATTAATTTGGCTAATGTGAAAATGCAATTCCTAATTTGTCCATGTGAAGGTTGAATTATTTATGTTTAATTGTAAAACATTTCCAAGGCAGGCTTTTCCAATTTATTTTACATTTTTCCTACTTCATAATCTGACTTCAGTTTGTATGATGAGGTCAGTTCAGGTGGTCAGGATTACTACACACATGCGAAAACGGCCACGTATCTACATTTAAAATAACTGATAGATTCTGAAAAGTTACTCTGATCAAAATGTGAAATGCTTAATTTTTCCGATTCAGATTAAACACTTTATGCCTTTGTAGATCTATTGTTAAATTGATGCACATGTAAATGATAAACTGATGCAAAATATTGTTGAAACTTTACTTATTTTTCTCAGGAAATTTCAGGTTGTTCATAATTTGTTTTCTAGAAGAATGGTTCATAAAATATAAACATCTTGATAATGTACTTACTTATGTACTTATACTTCTTTGTTATTTATAGGTCATTATGCTTTTATTTTACTGGTCCAGTAGTCTTAAGATCAAATTTGACATTGTGAGGGATTCACTGGACTGGCTCTTCCTTTACTGACTGGTTACTCTGGACTTCTTGATTATACATAACAGGAGGGGGGGGATAAAAACTAAAAAACAGCATTTTATGGTGTAAAAAGTTGAGTTTAAATTAAATTAGAAGGCAGTAAAATACTGACATTTCTATGTAATTATTTTGTGGTATAGAAAGCAGCATTTTAATGTAAATCATATGAAAACTGCGAGGAAAATGTCTCTTTTGGCTTTATTTACACCGGACAGATGTGAAGTGGAGCCCCTCGGCTTACCTGTGGGTTCAGAGTGACCTCCAGCGGTGCGTCGGGCACAACGATAAAAAGCCGAGACAGTTGGGCAAAGTGTGGTTTCAGGCCTCGACCCTGCGATGGAGACGGGATGTACAAGGGCATGTCGGTGTTTAGCACCCTGGTGGCGGGATCTTTAGCGCCCCCTGGCCCCAGTACCTTCACTATTTTATCAGGCCCGCAGCTAATGAAGCGTCTCCCCCGGCTGTCTTCATACTCAAACCCCACAAAGACCCGAGCCATATCATCCCTCCTACGACTCCTGCCAAGCCCTCCGGTGCTTCCTCGCTTTCCGATGAGGCTCTTGTTGGGGGCTGGCCACGAGGATGTGCTTCCATCCAAAGTCTCCGTCAGTCCTGCATCCTCCTCCGATCTAGACCGAATCACTAAGTCCCATGGCAGGAGAAACGAGGAGCCGGGGAGGAAGCCTGACTGTTCCAGGCCGGTGTGGCAGTTGTACGACTTAGCAGGGCCGAGTTTAACCAGTGACCAGCTGGAAAACTTGGGCAGAAGTCCTTTGGGGCAACCTGAGTGCATCATACCAGGAAGATACTCCACAGTGGAAGGCTGTCGATCAATGAGACTTGGCCTCTTCTGCTGAACCTGGGTTTCAGATCCGTCTCCATCCCCGTAGGGCCCCAAGCTATCTGTAGACTGGCCTAGACTGAGAGCGAGGCTGAGGCTGGTGTCTCCGGGGGTGTGGCTCTGGGCAGTGCTGGGCTCCTTCAGCCGCTCTGACTCACCAGAGCCCTCACACGGGAGCCGCTGAGCCTGGTTACAGGCCGGCGCTGGGTCAGGAGTGCTGGGCTGAAACACCGGAAACTCGATTCTCTCCAGCTTCCCGCAGCATTTCTCCTCCAGCATCTGTTCAGGGAAAGCACTGTTACAGAACATGTGTAATACACACACAGATGGTGTGAAGAATGTAGCCTTGAGCAGCTGCAGCATCACATTTGACCATCAGGTGGCCAGCATTGCAGCACACATCTAGAAGATGAGGCAAAAACTATCTGATAAGTGAAAGCTGCAGCCAGTGGAGAGGAGCAGCTCAGCTCCAGTGTGAATGCTGACCTGGTAGAAGTCATAATTAGCAGCCTGGATGTCAAACGGATCCTCACGAGGAGCCTGTTTCCTGCCACAGTTGCATGAGCTGGTGGAGCGCCCCCTGCTGTTGTGGTTCAGAATGGGTGGGTTGTGATCCATGTCTGGCTTCTCCCCTGCAGGAATCACACAAAATAAGACACTTTTTAAAAAATATACATAACAGGCTTCATGTTTCCTGAAGACAAGGGATGAGGGATTGAGGCGCTCACCTGGCTGAGGGAGGAGGTGGAACTTGTGAACGCAGTGTTGATCTGTCAGACTTCGCTCCTCACACAGCTGGTGACCGTTGCTCCAGAACTTGTAGCAGTCTTCGTGAAGCTGCAGCGCGTAGCGTTGGAAAGCAACGCCGCGGGCGTGCTGGCTGTACACCCGCAGGGCCTGTGCCAGCTGGTTCTTGTGTACTGTAGTGGTGTAGTTATGAGGGAGGTTAGACTGATAGGCACTGTGAGCCAGTGGCAACGCTTTCTGGCACCGGTTCTCAGAAAACTTTGTGTCTGCATCAAGAAAACCCTCCAAAACCTTCACCTGGTTCTGCACTTTAGTAGCCAACTCAGCTATTTCTTCATCTGTGTTGCTGATCAGGACTTGGTGGAGTCTTGACGCGACCTGGACCCATTTGGTGTAGGTTGGCAGCTCAAAGTGCGAAGGCTGCGGGTTACGGCCGACGCTGTCGTCAAAACCTTTCTTGGTCAGCACCAGGTCTACGTGCTGCCAGAGGAACTCCTTCAGGCTGCAGTCCACCAGCTGACTGCCCACAGACCAGCTGCTTGAGTCTCCACCGAAGCTGGCCTGCCGAGCCGAACGGCGCATCTGCTGGTAGCGTCTCGGTCCTGACAGCGGCACAGTCGAGTCCTGATCAGATAGGATGCAGTTCGAGCGCAGCTGGCCAAGCAAGGTGCCCACCGGGTCCTCTTCTGCTGCTGGAATCACGTACACAAAGGCCTGGTTGGCGGGCACGGTGAACAAGCAGTTGCTGCTTTGGTTGGTCAGAACTCTGCTTTTACGAAAGATCCGATATATCTGGTCCTCCAGGGCATGCTGCAGCCGCCTCCTGGGAGAGTGCTTTTTGGGTTTGTCAGGGTTTCCTCCAGACTCTGAGCCGTTAGCAGGAACCTTTGGATAACAAACAGACATTTACATTCATAACACGTTTCTATAAACACACTAAACTGTTGGCGTAATATCCTCCAGCCTATGTCCTCACTACTACTGTAGACTGTTGAAAATTTAGACTAAAACTCAACATCCCACACAGACAGAGTGCCCTTTTGCATTCAGGTAGCCTGACTGACATTTCTGGCTCATGTGGTCACCACAATTGTGTTCTACTGCCTCAAAATCAAAGCCGACATGTTTTGAGTCACAACTGCTTGATAACTGTGATCACGTTGTGTTACAGTTGCAATCCTGTCCTTTTCACCGTTATAATAACAGCTGGATTAAACTCTGATTAAAATATCTGATCAGTATTTTTATTTATTTTTTCAATGTCTTGGTTCTTCTTCTGCTGTGGTTCAGTGACAGCTGAGCAGAGAAATATTTAAGCAGAGGTGTTTCATTTCAAGCATTTGAGCAACCTCATCTTGACTTCGGAGTTACAGATTTAAATACGAACCCAGAAACAACCAATGGGTTGTGGCCTTATTTTGGTTTCTGCTAAAGAAAGATGTCAAGTGGTCAGATTAGTCTGATTTTGTAGCCGAAAAAAGTGCAAAACTGATCCAACATCTATTTTTCAACTATCATTCGTCTTATACAACACAATAAAATAATTAAGTCAAATGTTTGCTCATTTAAGGTGACACTTCTTAATATAGAGATGCTTTACTGTGTAGTAAACAATTAAGATCCAAGTGAGAAGGAGAAAATATGATACTATTGTGTAGTTTGGCTTTTTTTTAAAGTTTTTTTTCAAGGTCTTGATTCAGTTTGTCAGATGACGATGATCCAGGAGAAACAACTGAGTCACTTTTGGTGAGACCATTTACTTTAAATGATCTGAGCTGTGGAAAGAGATTATCTCCTCTTACAGATATTGTCTTATTAGTTGTCACTACGTTTGTATTTGACTAAATCTCAATAACTGTGCTCAATAACTCATAAACTGTCTTACCATTAGTTTATCGTTTACCTGCTAAGTTTTTTAAGAATGCACTAATCTCTACAAAGTTTGTTTGTTTTTTTCCCCTCTTTTAAATCGTTGAATACTTTATCCGAAACAGACCTTCAGAGTGCCGTTGATCTGGAAGACAAAGAGCAGCCTTGGAGGACATGGCCTGCAGTTCAGCTTCCACTCTTTAGACACCGGACAGTCTTTGATAGCAGCCCGGATCAGAGGCAGGACCTTCTGCCGCAGGGCGTCCAAGGCTCGGAAGAGCCGGTCGTAGGTCACGTCGAAGGTCTGGTTGGGGTGTACCAGCAGGAGGACGTGGCACACAGAGAACATGTAGAGCAGGTGGAGGCAGTGCTGTCGGTCCAGGCCTTTCCAGAATTCGTGGGCGTCGGAGTGGCTGGTACCGGAGCTGAGAGAGTGACAGGCCTGCAGCAGCTGCCGGCTGTCGCAGACGGAGGAGAGCAGCAGGTACAGAACCCGGTTCTCCTGGTTGTAGAAAGCCTGGATGAGGCTGTCCGCCGTGCCACCGTCCTCGGGCGCGCCGAACAGCGAGAAGATATGTTTGTCCGCCAGCGTGTTGATGAGAGACTCCTTCAGGGGTCCCGGCTGCATGTTGCTTTTACCAAAAATACCGACAACACACAGGCCGTCGTCCTGGTAAGCAGCGTCCTCCTTGAGGTCCGCCCGCAGCAGATCTCCCACACTCACAGGGAGAGCCATGTTTGCTTCCTTCATCTTGAAACGCGGGGGAAGATAAACAGCGACGCACCAAGTTCCAGGTAAATTTCCGGGTTCTCAGACTAAAAGATTGGAGTAAATACAGAGTTGCTTTTACCGTTCCACTCTTATGTTACTCCCTAATTGCCCTCTGTTATATCTCATATAGTTAGCACGTATCTATTCCAAAATTATAAATACATTTTATGATATAGTTAGTATAATCGTATTCAATTATGATGATGATGATGATGATGATGATGATGATGATGATGATGATGATGATGATGATGATGATTGTTATTATTATTATTAAGAATAATAATATTATTATTATTCTTAATATTATTATTATTATTATCATTATTATTATTATTATTATTATTATTATTATTAATAATAATAATAATAATAATAATAATAATAATAGTAATATTAATAATAATAATATGATAAAGACAATTATTTGTTGTCACTATGTTTGCTCCTCTTTCATACATAGTTTTGCAAGGGATGCAAAGGTGAATTGTGTTGCAATGTATATTAAGTTACTTATTTGTTTTTTTTAATTATCAATCCTAAGTTATGAATTACCTGAAACTTTCATGTATATGTAACAGAGTAAAATGTACAATGTTCCTTCATTAAAATAAGAAACAGAAGTATAAAATCTCTTGTTTAAATTTTTTTTTAAATAAACAAATCTCAATTGTCTCATTCTAACACCATATGTTAATACATAAGTTAAACATACATACATAAGTTATTGACAAATTCATGGAGGACACTGATATCCTGTGTATACAAGAGACAATGTTATCAAAACAACAATTGCACCAACTTAATTCTGTTGATAGTGCTTTTTATGGAGCAGGGGAGTCAACCACTGATCTGAGAATGGGAATAGTGGGTGGTAGAATACCTGGTGGGGTGGCCATATTTTGGCATAAAAATTATAACCCACTGATTAGTGTGTTTAGGCTAAATGTGGATTGGGGGTGTTGCTATCAAAGTGGAATGATTAGAAGGATTTTTGGATTTTAAATGTTTAGACTCCATTTGAAAGTTATCAAAAAGAGGATGAATATCTTAATAGGCTTGGATTTATAAATTCTTTTATCAAAGAAAGTGAATATAACTGCATATTTGTTGAGGGTGACATGAATGCTGATATTTCAGATAGGCAGTCCCTGTTTGGGAAATATTTAATGCAGGCCTGTCAAGAAACCAAGCTGATCCTTTCTAGTAAAGAGATCTTGCCAGAAGATAGATACACATACGGTAGTGAAGCCTGGCATACAACATTTTGGCTGGATCACTGTACAGCTGATGCTCATGAGTGTTTAGGAAAAGGTAGAGATCATGTATAGTTTGGCTACAACTGATCACATTCCTGATTTTATGGAATTGAATATTGAGGGTTTGCCAGAATCAAACCGTTATGATGATTGTGACCAAAGAGAGAAATTAGATTTGGTCCGGCTTACTAATGATAACCTATGCCACTACAATTTGTTGACTGATAGAGGCTTACGTACTATTGATATACAGCATGACACTATTCTTTGTGATAATATTAACTGCAAAGGACAGAAACATAGGGATGATCTGCGTGTCATGTATGAAAAAATGATGGTAACTTGTTCTAGAAGAGCTAAACAATATAGGGTCATACCAGGATGGACTGAATTTATTTGTAAACTTCATGCCGAGGCCAGGGAGGCTTTTAAAAACTGGGTTGCTGGAGGTAAACCTAGAAATGGCCCTCTGTGGGAGCACAAGAAATATTCAAATGTTCAATATAAGTAGGCTGTGCTGTATGCTTTATTTTAAAAAATGAGCAGAAAATGAGGGCTAACGCAATGGCAAAAAAATTCAGCAGAATAATGTGTATGAATTCTGGAAATGGAGATGCAAATGTAGCTGAATTATGGTGGAAACATTATAGTAGCCTTTTTAACTGTGTTAAGAGTGATGTATTTAGTATTGGTAATGCCCAACAAGACAAGTAAAAAGAAAAAAAAAGTTCTTTTGAAAAAACATTTTGAAATTTTTTTTTTCTAACAAAAAAATCGATTTAAAAATTGTTAAACAAAAAATCCTGATATTTGATTTTTTTTCTCCCACCCCTAGTGCCTACCTTTCAAGCTGTGTTGAGGAATTCTAAGTATGGGTTCATGTGTTCAATAAGGGACTCAAAGAATGTTATTACAATGGGTTTTTTCTGACCTGAAACTAAGTGACACAAGGTATTGCTCATGTTTTTGGAAGCTCTGGAGTGAATGTCTGTCCGGACATTGTTATAATCTTTTAGAATTAGGTTTAGTTTTAGTTTTGTTTTGTTTGTTTGTTTTGATGTGGACCAATGTGTCTGGAATAAAGATTAAATTAAACTAGACTAATAATAATACAATTTCTTTCTTTCTTGTTTTTTTGTTTTGTTTTCTGTTCTACTCTGCAAGCACAAACACATGACAGCAGAAGACATCTTGATTAATCTGAATTTCTCTGGAACAAATTCTTTCTAAGTGAATGAATGTTTAATATGCGGTTGTGAAACCTGAGCTGAAGGTTAGTGACTTAAGTGTCAAGATGTAAAGTGCCTTTACCTAAGAAGCCCTTTAAAAGTGGGTAGAGGTTATGTTGGCTTAATATCAAACCATGAGGCTCAAAGGGACAAAAGTTATAACAGCGATTAATACAAATGGATGGGTGCTTGTTTGATGTGTACAGTTGTTTTTCAAAAATGGTGCCTCTTTGACCGGTCTGACTTACCTTGTTTTTCCTCTTTTAATTTACAGAAAGGTCAGCATGTTAAATCACATGCTGCACCATAAAGGACTAAGCTTCTCTTTCACCCTTTTATGGACTGGTTAAACCCTCCTTTCACCAAGGGGATTATCATCAGTAGAATACTCCACACTCTTTTTTTCCCCGCTCTCTTTTTGTTGCAGATTGGTAGAGCACTTTACTCTTTATAAAACTGCAATTCCAAACAGCTTTGGAGGCTTATGCAGGGGATTGACCATCACCTGCAGGCCAGAGTCCTCATGGGCCATCAAATCATCATCCAATATAGCTTATTGTGAGAGAAACTGCTCAGACATTAAAGGTCAAAGAGGAAAACAACCAGACAGGATGAACTTCCTGGACTTTACTTTGCCAGTCAGAGTGGTATGATCTTTCCTAATTTCTCTGGAAATTCAACATGCTTAAGCAATGTCCATAAAGCCTTCTGTTTGCATATTAAAAGTCTTTTTTAGGTCTAGTTTCCTCTGAGGAATCAGCTCAGAAACAGTGATGACTGATGTGGATGAGTTGAGCACAGATCTTGCAGAGCAGGGATACCCCTTTAGTTTCCATAGTATAGCCTACTTTTACTCCTTTAGAGCAGTGGTTCCCAATCTATTATCCTCGAGGATCCTCTTCATACAAAAACCAAAAAGCCGTGGACCCCATACCCCCCTGTGTGCTGAAACCATGCTTTGTTTTATGCTTTCATTGGTGAGATTCTCACCATAAATACTGTATTCTGGCTGAGTCCTGTTCTACGATAAAGCCAAAGTTAGATTAGCAACATAGTCATACTTTTTTTTAAAAAAGGGGGGGACAAATCATCTGCTCTCTGGTGTTTCTCAACACGTTTCATTAATTAAATGTTGCAGAAAAAAAAATTTAGGTTACCAGTATAGACATGAAATGCTCCACTAGCTCCACCTGCTCACTGACCTCACTAAACCCCTGTATAAGGATGAAAATTGATGGATGCTCAAGTTGTAGCCTTATAAGTGGCTTTATTTTGTATAGCAGATTTTAATGACCCCCCCCCTCCCCCCCTTTTTTTTCCGCTTTAGGATCCGGTTTAAAAAGGTATGAGTTTTCAGGCTTCCAAAACGCCAGTTCCATGTAAACACAATGTCCAGATGATTTTAGAAAAACTTGAGCGAACACACTTCAACTTGCCTCTGTTTGGACATTAATCACAGTGGTTCTGAATGGTCAAAGGCTCAGGGACCCCCTGTGTTCTTTGGGGGACCTCCTTGGGGGTCCCAGACCCCAGGTTGGGAACCACTGCTTTATAGATGAAGAGTGAGGGCACTGCGGAAGTCATCCATCTTCTCTTCCTCTCCAGATATGATATAAAGACTTGAAGACATTGAGGATTGCTGCCTTGTATATCCAGGGAGGAATGGTATCTTTTCTTGATGCACTGCCTGAATCTTTGGAAGATAGATTTATTGAACTTGACATGGACCTTGCTTATTCAGTGTTTCCCAAGCACTCCTTACCTGCTGCTGCTGCGGTCTCTTCCTAGCCGTGCTTTTAAACCACAGACAATGCAAACTTATCATTTATCTTGATGAGTCAGTCAAGTTCCTCTGAAAAGTGATTGTTGACGTTCACAGACCTTACTCGCATTGTGGAGCTGTCCAGACCTGCTGAGGAAAAAGTATTTATTTACTCAGGGTGGGAACACTGGTATGTTTTCCAGCAGGTTAGTCTTGCTACCAAACCTTCCTTCTTCCTTTAAGAAACCATTAAACATGTTTCACAAGGTGCAGTAATTGTTAGTGCTGCAACTTCCTGCTGACAAGCACTGAGCATGTTAAAATGAGTTAGAAACTATCTATCATTGAGTTAGTATGACTAAAACTGGACTGTTGTTATGCATATAAACATTGAAACTAAAATTAAGCAGGTTTAACATACATGCTCAAGTAATTAACAACTTAACTATGTAATTACTATATAGAGGTATGTCAAACATACCCCTGTGGGTTTGACAGGGGTGTCAAACACATGGCCTGGGAGCAAAGACCGGCCCCCCAGAGGGGGGATGAATTTGGTAAATGTAATTTGTATTTCTAATGCACATTTAATGTAAATGTGTAAATGTGTGAAACAGATAAAATTAGTAAATAAATAAATATGAATAAGAGATACATATAATAGAAATGAAATATCTTTACAGATAAAGTTTAAAACAAAGTTTACAACTCACAAAAATAGAACATCTTATAAATAAAATACCATAAATAAAATGTCATAAATAGAAAATATTAAAGTTCACAAATTTATCAATATTATATAATTATTTTTTCTTAAGGGATATCATGTAATTTTTGACCCAAATATTAGCCTAATGTTAGTAATAATGGATGATTTACAGTGGTCAATATACAGTGCTTGACGAATGTCGGCGCTCAAAGGGGGCTGCCCTCTTCAGAAACCAGACTTTGTAACTTTGCAGGAGCGTCTCTCATGGGATCATGTGACCTGGAACGCTTTGCTTCACAGCTCCCTTTCGATAAACACAGAGGACTCTGCTTTATGCTACTTTTTCCTCCCTTTCAATAGAAGGTTTGTCATGGCTGAACAAAGTAAGAAGGGGAAAACGGTGGAGCCTGTTTGATATTTGTTTTTTAAATAGATTTTTAATGATTTTTTCCAACAAAATATACACACACACATATCATAAGACTACAAATTAAACACAGACAAAACCTAAGCAGCAAAAACATAATTAATGTTGGTGGAGACTGTGTAATTTTGCGACAAAGTCGTGTGGCCTGTGGGAAGTTACAGATTTAACACCCCTAATGTCCAAAAGTTACGTATAGAATTACAAATATAAATGAATAAATAAAATATGTAAATTATAAACTGCAGCAAAATATTGTTGAAATTGCACTGTTTTTCGGAAGAAATTTCATGTTGTTAAAATCATGTGCGTTTTCTAAAGGGATTAAATGTAAACATTATGATAGCATACTACTTCTTTGAGCTAAAACAAAGGCTAAATTAAAATTTTTACAATTTATAAATTTAGTTTATTAAGCTATTACTTTCCTGGTCTGGTATACTTGAGATTAAATTGTGCCATATGTGGCCCCTGAGCTAAAATGAGTTTTACATCCCTGATGCATATGATCGATTTAACTCAAACTGGCTCAGATTAGCTGTGAATGGTTGATAGTTCCTGGTTTGACTGTCAAATATTAGAAGAAGCTAGTACACAGAAAAAAAGCACCAAACTAAAGGGATCAATTGTTTGTCAGCTGTTTTGTATTTTCCTGTAACAGGCCGTCTGTGAAAAAAAAAAAAAAACGAGATAAGTAGCTGGTGGGGGGCATAGGTATCTTTACTTAATGTAGAAGACTCAGACACTGATCCCCCTCCTTTACATTTATGATACAACAAGGACAGAAGTTAAGTTAAATGACCTATCTGACCTTAACTCAACTGTGGATATGAGGAAACTGTTTCCTTCTTTTGAGTCGTGTAGCAGGTTTGGTTTATTAAACCACTAATATGAATAAGCCAATTGATTTTTGATGCCCAGATGCTCTGCTTTTTGGTGTACAGGTTTTTCTGGACCTCTTTGTTTCCTTGGGTTCAGGAAAAGAGCAAGCACTGGTCCAATGCATGGCGCCTCTCTGCATATTTGTGACTATAATCTGTAAGGGTCATCTCCACATGTTGCATAGTTGGAGTGCAACTGGATAACTTGCATAACAGACAATCTGTGCACAGTCAGAAATCATTGCACGAGTAGTCCCTCTCTTTAAGACAACTGAATAGTGATATGAGGAAGAGAGTTGTGTGCTAGGTGAGGACTGATGGCAGCAGAGCTGTTCTGGAAAAGACATGCCCCTGACCCCCTTCCCCTCCCCTACAGGGGCTTCCTCTTTCTTATTGTGTAAATTGGCACTATAAGACCCCCTGTGGCATATCATGAATATATTAATCTCAAATAGGCTACTGGAGTTTAAACTGTGTGTCTTAAAAGGCATCAACACCACTAGTGATTCAGACAATGACAAACATATTTGTTTTTTTTAGGATTTATGTCTTTTTGATCTTTCTGGTTTATCTTTTGTTAATATTATTATTGTTTATGTATGGTATATTCAGTTGTTAAATCTTATGATGCAACATAAGGGGTTAAGCTCCTCATTCAGCCTGTAATGGACTGGATAAATTCTCCCCTCACACGGGGATTACTATCCGTAATATACTGCACTCAATTGTGTGGGGAACAGAAGCACCGGTCTATGTTTAAAGCCTGGATGAAAGACTTTAATCCAAAGCAGAGTGACATATAGTGTTTTTGGATGATGTGTAGAGAAATACCTTACACTTATTTAAAGTTGGGAGAAGGGGAACGAAGCTGGGGCAGTCAACACCAACCATTTAGCTGGAGCTCTGCTGTCACTCTGACGACAAAAAGAGTTGAGTTTGGTTTGACATTTTTATAGATTCTTCGTACAAGGATGATCCTGATGTGGTTGTACACCAGATTTACTAAAATAAGTTTTATGTTTTTATTCTATTACAATGAGCCATTTATATCTACTTGCCGTAGCAGCTACCATATTTGTGCCAACATTTTTACTGTTTTAAGTGAGATTCTTTGAGCTTTAAAACAGATTTGTTTAGTAGGTGCTAGAGCACCGTTTGGGATAAGTAATGCCTTGAAAGACACATGAAATAAGACAGTACACATGTACACAATTTTGAAGTGGTTACCTATAGTGCAGTCATCGCTGCACCTGAGACCACTTGATCCACTCTAGTGATGTCATGTGCAAAATATATGGCTCTGAGGGCCATTGCTTTGAAGTGAATCAGACAAGAGAGTGCCAGCTCACATATTTTTCCTATCGCTGCTTCACTCTCAAAGTGCTCAGTAGTGATGTGTCAATCTTGAATGAGCCGGCTCTAAGAGCCAATTCTTTGTAGTGAGCGAGAAGAACAGATTTCTGTCTAAGACAGCTAAATCTTTAGAAGGGGTTGGACTTTATTTTGATGGGCCACCATGCTGTCATATACATAGAGGAAAGTCTTGGATCATACCATTGTGTATGATCCAAGACATGTCTTAGAAGACAGGGAGTAGTGGAACAGAGCAGGGTTCTCATTTATCAATTGTTCATAGAAACATTCCTAAATTTCATCTTACAAATGAAATTTAGAATATGTGTAAGTACAAAAAAATCCAGATTTATCAACCGTGCATGTTAGTAAGTAATCAGCTGTTGATAAATCCCACATGTTTTAAATCTCCTGCTCGTGCCTATGCATAGTTATTTGCATTCAGAAATGCCCTCATTTAACCATATACAGAGACATCATGTTCCTTTAGAAGTCACGCAGTAATCACTTGCGTTTGTCCTCGGAGTGGTGGAGAGAAAGAAAGAAGGAATTTCTGCTGAGTTTGAAGCCAACCTCAGATCTTTGTTTTGTTCACTCATTCAAGTTCAGTTAACATTTATTTTAAAAGACACATTTGAAGCTCACTTGCAAAAGTTTAAGTGCAGGAGATGAATATTATTTAAAATCTTCTGAAACTGCATAAAAAAGTTAAATCAACACAATAAATAAATGCCACAGAGAAAAATGATGGCAGTAAATGATTTGGGATCAAGGTCTTTGTCAGTTTAAAAAAAAAAAAAGAAAGATTGTTATATCACTCCATTTCAAACCATTAAAAAAAAGATTTATGTCTTTTTTTCAAACTGCAGCACAGACGAGACATATCTGCAGCTGGATGAGGACAGAATCAAAACTTCCTTCTTAATGTTGTAATTCTATCCTGAAGCTCTTTAAAACCAACCTTGGTTGACTTACAGACTTGATGTGACATACCTTGCACACATATTCCCAGCATCATAGCATCAATGCTTTCGTCTGATGTTAGTTCTAGAGAGATAAATGTGTTTCGGTCCGGCACGGATGATATAATGCAGCTCATTGATGGTCAGGGAATGTCGAACCTGTCTCCCCTCATGCAGGTGACCAAAACCACTTGGATATTCATTGGAATAGTAATTAATATACCTTTGCAACAGAGATCCCATCACGGTAAAACTCTACCAGGATCTTGTTCTGGATGCGGCACTTTATCAAAAATCATTTCAGCGATCAGATCAGCTGATCGTATGATGATGCTCACGTGGGAGCGCAAAGTTTGAAATATTATTTGTTAACACCAGATCAATTTTGCTTATTTCTCAACTGTATCACGGGTGTCTTTTGTAATTTTTGAAACCATATAAGCTCCACGTCTATTTATTTTTTTTAAAGATTAGGCTACTAATTGAAAAATTCATATTTCGCCAAAATAAAGAATGACTTACAAATTCTCAGATCGCTCCAGCACCTGCAGACATGATGCAGTTTCCCTGTTCTACAAGAATCAATGTGTACGCATGGTCAGGATTGTTCTTATATTTAAGAACATTTCTAAGTATAAGCAGAAGATGGTAAATTCCACATTTTGCATGAAAATGTTCTCACGCACAAAATATGCACAAATCTGTGCGTAAGAACAGTTGATAAATGAGGGCCCAGGTACCACGAGAGAGCTGGGAAGCCAGATTTAAATTACAAGTGTGTCAGGAGGAAATGGAGAAATCATCTAAAGTGTGATAATGTTCAGACTTTGGCCTTTAGTTACCTGATTTGCTTGGTGGTATTCAGTTGTTTGTTTAAGGATTTGATTAAAATATTGTCAACAATATTCTGATGAAAAATGCACAAACTAAGGCTTTTATGATGAAAAAAATAAAATAAAAAAATGCTTACCGACAAACAAACCACTCATAATTGCTAAATTAGACTAAAATAGAAGCTCTGAGTGAAACTAAATGAAGCACCATTTGGGAGCTGAAAGAGCCGACTCTTCTAAGGGAGCTGAGTCAAAAGAGCAGAATCTTTGAAAGGAGTCAAACTTCCCATCATTAGTCCACTCACGGATGAAAACATGTTAATGTGTGGAGGAATTGTTGCCACTGATGGCCACCATCCATACTGTGCATGACATTTGGATTAATTTCTATGCCCATCTATACCAGTAAATGTTAGTACTTTGTACACACTGTACCTGTTAAAAAAGGAGGTCATTCTTTGTAACGTATTCTTTGTACTTTTTCTTTTCTCGGTTTGATTCCTTGTCAGTCAGTTATTTGTTCAACCTCATCAGTTTTCAAGTACCCTAACCCATGACAGGCACAGGTAAACCGTCTACTCCAAACACACAAATTAGTCAAGAAAACAACAAATTCACAACAAATATCACCAATAAACATCACATTACCAATCAATTACATCAATAAGCAATACCATGGGACCAACTGCCTGATATGGATTAGTTTAATTCAAAAGCATCCAAACATGTGATAATGTCCAGAGTGTCTGCAATACATTTTTTATGGCTCTGTGGATTTTGAAGATACAATTTCCCTTCGGATCAATAAAGTATCAATCAATCAATCAATCAATCAATCAATCAATCAATCAATCAATCAATCAATCAATCAATCAATCAATCAATCTA
>JBBBVU010000016.1:28674156-28684897 GCA_037177055.1 Atherinosoma microstoma
GCGTTTGTTCACTGGGATTCCTCTACGAGGGTGTGGGCTCAGCCCCCAATGTTCCCAGGTCCAGGAAACGCCCCTGGCAAAGATCCTAGACATTGTGGGAGAACACTATGGTTCATAGTAGGGTGACCCAAGCTGTTCATTTAATAAAAGATGTCCATTACCCTTCAGCCAGCAGGATAAAGATGCATTCATGATGCAGGCTCTTGAGCACATCTGGCAATTTGTTCCTCTTTCTGCTTTAATTAGAACATCAAAGGTCAGACACACAGCAGACGCTTCAATAGCAATGTCACAGAGGAATGTATTGTGTGTATCACCATAGCAATGATCCAAAATAAAGCTGCAATCCAGAGCTCAAAGTGGATCTGCAGGGAGCCAACTCGAGACGATTTTCTCACTTTCCAGCAGAAAATCAGACCATCCACTGAAGTCCCAAAAGTACTGTCTCAGAATGAAATGACCTCCTTTTAGCTGAACTAGTTTCAAAGACAATGAATACAGTGCTCATCACATCCATTTTATGGCATAAAGCAACATGGAGCGCATTCAACATGTATGTGATAGCTGATGCTCCCTGTGAAAAGCCATTGTGGCGATCTGGCTGAGCATTAAAAGAAAGTC
The DNA here is from genome assembly GCA_037177055.1 of Atherinosoma microstoma. Taxonomy (NCBI): domain Eukaryota; kingdom Metazoa; phylum Chordata; class Actinopteri; order Atheriniformes; family Atherinidae; genus Atherinosoma; species Atherinosoma microstoma. The sequence continues at coordinate 28,674,778 of JBBBVU010000016.1, forward strand.
AATATGAGCCCTGAAAGTGAGTTTACATGGAATGTTTGGAAGTCCTACTTTTCCTGCTGCCATCTGTCTGTCCATTGGCTTTTCACTCTTTAATCAGAGCACCATGAAGCCAGGAGATTTGTTCCCCCTGGAGATGTACATCCTCAGAGGCCTCCAGGAAGTAACTGTGTGGCTTTCTAGAGCAGCTCTAAAAAGTGAGTTTCCTTAGCCCCCATAAAGAGGGTTTTTCTGTGACTTTGAGGCATCCTGTCTTCGAAAAATGTCAGCCTGTGTAATGCGTACATATAATGCTGGAAGCATCGTGAGAACCACTGTCTTAAATACTGATGAATGTCACAGACTGTTTAACATCTATCCTCAGCTCATCATCTAACTTCTTCCTCTTTTGCCTTGGAGCTCTGGTCTATCCCAGTCTTAGAAATTAGTTTTAGGAGTAATCCTTTAATCAAAGAGTCTCACTGGGATTACCACAGAGGGCAGAGGCCTTAGTCACTGCCTTACATGGTGTAAGATCACACTGGCAGTTTCTGATTTACACAGTTTTCCACATTTGGCAAATATTTCAATACTGTTTAAAAAACAATCTTAACCTGACCATGACCATGCTCAAATAATTAGCTTTTTCTTGTGCATATAAGCAGTAAGGCATGATAAAATGCAGAATTTAACTCCAGGACAGCTGATAGCTCAGAGAAGGTCAACAACAAATGCAATTTGTTATCCAAGTTGAATTAAGCAAAGGTAGTCATGGCTGATGTCTTTGTTTTCTCTTGAAAAAGTTTAATATGATACAACAGTAATGAATCAGGGGAAGACCTAATAAGAATTTAAATTTGAATGTCTGCGTCATCTTTTTTATGAGTCTTTGTTCCTTTGTTTCAGACTCGCGACACAGTCCTAGAGATTTTAAACTAAAACAGGGGGAGCAGTGTTTCCAAGAGGAAGTGTTATGGAGTTCAAAAGGGCTCAAATGCGGTCAAAAACCTGAAATGTAACGCAGGTTGAAGGATGGATCCAGGACACCCGCTGACTTGCCAAATGCAGGTTAAAATTATACAAAATTTGATTATTTTAAATGAAAACACACAGGCCAGTTTGGCAGGTGATGGATGAAGCAAATATTTGCCCTGGCAGTGCTTTCACTACTCTTTCCCATAAGGACTATTCAATGATGTATCACACATCCACTGCCTGTATGCCAACTTTAGCGTGCATGGTTTTGTTCACGAGTTACTGCCTGAACAAAGTGAAGCTCAATGAAGAGTGAAATTTACATCAAATGACACCTAAAACAAAAACAAAAATGTAACAAAAATGTTAGTATTGCAGGAAAAAATGTCTAAACTAAAGTTTGAAATAGATAATGTGAAATGTGTCAAAGCTAAAGTGACATTGTCGTTTGGCATTTTCATGAAAAAGCATCAAGGAAAACAATTTAAAGAAATGCGTTTGATTAGATCCATTCAGTTGCGCTTATAGGGCCGGATCTACTAATATCCCAATTTGCGTGTAGTAATTTGCCTGTGCATACTAGAATTTTGCGCGTGGGGCTGAACCACAGTTTGCGGATGATTTACTAAGAGTGATTGTGCAAATGCTGGCAGGTGCAAAGGTGCAAAGGTGGTAGAAACACCCTATTTAAAGGAAGGTTTTGCGTGTTTCCTGTTTGCAGCACGGCGAGTTTGGAGAGAAGAAAGCGCAAAATGAGATTGACGCGGTGAAGATAGAGATATTAGTAGAAGAGGCAAATAAAAATATGAAATTAAAAAAATATTAAAAAAGATGATAAAAAATAAAACGGGTATCCTTGCAGGGACTCAAAAGCCGCTAGTTTATGAGGACATGGATAAGGAGTTGCTGCTGGCACAAATCAAATAGTCTGATGGGCTGACATCTACTACACACGAGGTGTGTCTTTTGTGACACAGCACTGAGTCGGGATACTCGGGCCATGTCAGCGCCTCACAGCTGCTCAGCGCTGTATCTGTGCTAAAGATGGTCATTATTGCCCCAGCAAGACGGATCGAAGGTGAGGTACAGAGGGGGGTGGAGTCCTCAATACCAGCAGCTCCAGAGCAACTTGGAGAGGGGGAAGAGCGCAACGCAATAGAGAGGATACTGTGCGCATCCAAGTTAAAAATGTGACATTAGCATACATACATAATTAATTTGAGCTTTAATAACCATGAAGCTACAATGGCTGTGAATGTGCTGTTTCACTTGTCTTGTATAAACTATTTCTGTTAATTTGTGTTGTTTTTTGTTTGAAATAAATAAAAAAATACCAATAATACCAAAATACCAACTCATGTGGAATCGTGGTGTTTGCTGTGTTGATAGTTATTGAATTAAAGAATAAAAATTAAATGTGTTGCCTCCACCGTTCATGAGAAAATATTGTGAATCAGACTGATGTGTGTCTGCAATCCTGTAGCATCTGGTTGTTTCCTCTCATCTGAGCCAGCCGAGCCAGTTAGCAGTTTCAGAAACGCAAAATGTAGACGCAAAAACAGCCACCGCAATCAGTTCCACGATTGGTTGATCACTTTGCGCGTGCAAAGTAATTTATCTGCATCTACTCCTCCCAGTATTTTGCATGTTCTGGTCGAAATGCCTATATTGCATATTCAATCAATGCAAATGCGGAAAATTTAATTCAGGCGTTATTTGGCCCATTTAACAGGCGCAATCCGTGGTGCGCCCAGTTATTAAATAAGCTGCAGCATGTTTTTGCGTGTGCTGTCAAGTTTGCACCCATTATAACACGTGCAAACCTTTAGTAGATCCAGCTAACAATCTGGTTTATTTTCCCCCAAAGAAATTGGCTGGTAAATTTAATCTCCCAGTCATATTGGCTGGCAATCAGAAAAGTTCATTTAGAGCCCTGGATGTAGCCTGACATTTGTTTTTGTGTATTTTGAGATGATTGAAAGAGATGGTTCGAACCAAACTAGAACCATGTGAGTGACTCTGAGGATGGCTTTGTGGATTTGTTAATACAGCTCCACTAGTCTGATTGCTTTGATAGTTTGAGTAAACAGCAATATATAACAGCGGTATATATATATATAGTACCTCTGTGGCCTACAAGCCAGTAAACTATTACTATGGCTGTAGACTTTCAGCTGTGTTAAAGAATATGTTAATTTGAAGTTAAAACTTGCTGGATTCACATCAGATTAGGTCATCTAGATGGGACAGAGGCTCAACTGTGTCCTGTTGACTTGAGCTATGGGAGGAAAGAGGAACACCCAGGGGCAAAGCATGCAAATATGGAGAGAGAACATGCAAAATCCACATAGACAGGACCCAAAGCTCTGTTGTCATTTTCTACAAGCCAGTATGTTGCTTCAATTTGTTTCACTCAGCAAATTTGACTGATTCAAGGGGATAATCCGCTGATTTTACAGGGTTAACCACTGGGCATCCTAAAAACATGAACAAAGTCTGTCATTTTCGTATGTTTTTTATTTGCTATCCAACAATTAAATACCAGATACCTAGTGTCAAGAGTAGGGAGAGTTTTCACCAGCTGATAGAGGAGGAATTATCCAGATTGTTTCCGTTTATATTTCAGTGATACTGGACCATCTGGGCATTAACAAGACCACCGTGTCTGTGTTACAAATAAAATGTAATTTTTTTCATCATCAAATTTATTTTTGAATATGTGATTGTGTAGAAAGGCCAGTATAGAGGCAAGTATTTGTCAAATAGTTAACTAATCACAGAACAGATGATTTGATATAAGCTTTTGCTCATCAATATGTTTAGTAATTTATAAAACCTAAATAAAAACAGGCAAAAACATATTTCAGCTGGTTTTGAAAAAGAGTTAATATAAATTTTACCTTGTACTTCTGTAAATCATGGTTTCTGGGTCACATTGTTTACAATAATTGGTATTACATATTGTGTTTAGCCATATTTTACTATTATTTAAAGAAGCTTTAAATAATCTTTTGTTTAACAACATATTAGAAAATTTCTAAGCCATTGTTTCCAAATTTACAAGTAAAGCGGGAATGTTTATTTTACAGTATATCATATTTATGGCTCAGAAGCAGCATGTAGATTAGTTTATTTCTTTTTTTAAAAATCATATGAGGAAAAAAAAGGACATGAAGCTGGCTGTAGCAGCTAGCTGCAACAGCAGAGAGGACTTTACTTACAGTCCACTTTCATAGTGTGTAGAGTTAACGCTTTATAACTCCACAATGCTAGACTGTATGGAATATAGTTTTTCCAGCAGTGGCTCACATTGATGTCTCTAAAACAGGCGCCTTAATTAATTTCAGCTCTGGAGAGAGGCCCCATTTTTGGAAGTGCAGTGACCTTCAAAGTGTTCAGTGGCCTCTTTTCTGTCTTGCGGCATTAACAGACACTTTTGCAGAAGCTGCTCCAGTCTGCTGCCGCTGCTCCACAGCGCTGGTCGTCTTTGTTCACGCTTGGTACCCATAATTCAAATGATGAGTCATATGTCTGTGGCAGATGAACTGAATGCAAAGCAGTTCAGCTCACGCTATAGGCCAGAATCCCTGCCAGTCTGACCTTGAAAAATGTCTCACATACACACAAAACTTTTTTTGAATCTGAATGAGCACTTACCGAAAGAAACTACAACTGCATGTTATAGGTTTTATTATCTAACTGAAATTTTTTCCCTCTATTGAGGAACCACTCTGAGGTCTTAAGTTAAGGTGGACCAAAAAAATTAACTATATACTTGATCAGAAATGTCATTAGGTCACACTGAATTTTAATGTCATAAAAGGCTAAATACATTTCTATCTGGACCAGAATGTCTAACTTACCAATATTATGTATAATTTTTTTTTTAGATTACTTGTAATGCAGAAGTGCTAACCTGTGTAACTGGATTTGTGAAAGGATAATGTATGTGTTTCAGGGAACACTGATGATTCTTGTGTTGAGCTGGATGTTTTGGTCTAATTAGGCTGCATAAAATGTCAGAGGTCATCAAACACCCCAGGACTGACTTCCAATTTTGAACTAAATTTATTTTCCTGATTTTCAAAACAAATTTTTGCTTGTGGAAGAAGGTGTAAAAGGTCTTTTGTTAGAATTTATCTGGTTAGTATGAGTTTAAATAGAAAACAAGAATTTTAAATGTATTTTAAGCTTGTCTGGCATCATAGATTCAGGTTATCTTCATTTAGGGTATCAGCATGCAGCTAATTTAAAGTAGCACTACGTAACCTCTGCTTCTTCTACTTTTTTTGACAACACAGTGTCATTTATTATGTCCATTCCTGGAGCCGTCGTTGCCCAGCAGAATCCTGAGGCTGAGAAACTGAACTTCACAACTTCTTTTTCTATCCCTGTGAATCACTTTACAGCAGCAATTTGTTTTACTGCATTATGTCACATGCTAGCAACTGGATATCAACACACTGGCCATTTTGAATGCACACCGTGGCTGATTTAGCAGAAATGCAAGACTATTATCAGAGGAAGAGAAAAAAGAAAGTCAGAGCAAAAGATAAGTCAAGAGTCATCATCAGACTCAACTGGCAGGAGGGAGCTCAGAGAAGAGGATGCAAGATGAATGCTGTTGTACCTCAGTGAGAAAATCTGCCAAGGTTCAGTAGTGGGGCTAAAGAAGTTGTTAAAAGATCACATCTACATGCTGAGGCTTTAAGTAATTTTTTCTTTTTCATCCTACATGTTTTGTAAGTCTTGTAGGAAATCTATAACTGAAGTTAGTGTGTGATGATTCATGGGTGAATCAGTGAAAGAAAAAATCTAAATTTTGTTGTATTAGGATAGCATAAATGCAATAATATTTTTCTAAATTCTCACTCTGAATAGATCCCATGAAATCACCAGAACTGACAACAATAGACAGATCCGACATACACATCTTTTTCCTTTTCAGTATTGTGTTGATTTAGTCTCTTTCATCAGAAATACAATCTAGAGCTGTTAAACTTCACTAAAAGTGACTTACAACTGGGTCTCAGTAAGAGTTTTTTTTTTTTTTAGAAAATAGCAAATATCATCATTGAGAACTCACCTGAAGTCATTGCAGTCAACTACAGAACAGTTTCTGTTAAGTCTAACAATACGTACGGAGGAGTTATCTGACACCTCATATAAGAAATTTTCGTATGGTTCATGAAGTGGCATGAGGTGGATGAAAATTATCAATTCTAGTGCTATAGAAAACATCTTCCTTGATATAGATCTGCTTATTTGAACAGAAAAAAACGTATTGATGTACTTCATTATGTAACATGTGATCTCAGAGCTTAGAAATGAGTCATGAAGCTGAAGATCACAATAAGTTCATTATCTTAATATGGACACCAGTATGTTGTGTTTCATGTAATGTATCTGAAATTGAAAATATTTTAGATTTTGATATTAGGTTGTATAAGACACAAATACAAGGACTTGAATTAAGGATTACTGGATATGCCACCTCAAAGGTAAAGATCACAATCATATAAACCCAATGATGTAGCTTTTAGTTTATAAATGTTTTTACTCTTGCTACTGCAAAGGCTCATTTATAAGTCAACATCTCATTTCTTTTTAGCTGCAACTTAAAATTCAGGTTCAGATCATTAACTTTCAGAAATAAAGTTTAAAAAAAACAGAACAATCTTAGCCAGATCTTAAATTGTCCCTTAGGCCTCACTTCTTCTGTTTTGCAAAAGCAAGGTGCTCCTTTTACGGATTAAGTGGTACTACCAGCACTCCAAGGTGCAATCTGGAAGGCTGGATAACCACTACTCCTTAATTCTGGAAAGAGAATAAGACAGATTAAACCTGCAAAAGGAGGGGTAGGGATCAGGATTGGGCCAAAGACTCTACCTCTACAAATGCCCCAACTATTGTTAACCTATCATGCAGATCCAGCCGTATCCTTTTATGAAAAATCCTGCTATCAACCAAACTTACCAAACAACCTCCTTGATGGAGGCAATAAATCAAATTAGTGGTTATTACATAAACCGTTATGATTATTGCATTATCTGCAAGGAGTCCCATGTTCCTGTGCTAAGTAACAATGAACATGTTGTTCTTAGGGCAAAATTAAATGAAAAAACAAAATGGCAGCAACCTTCAGCCCTCTGTTTCTATGTGTTTTCATCACAGAGAAGGATACAGCTGGACCAGCTGTTTCCTCCTGAGCCAAGCTTTTTTTTTCTCTTTTTTCCCACCTAAACAAATTTACTGTCCAGGCTTTAATTAGCTACACAAGACAAAAGAAATATGTTTTGATCTTGTTATTGCAAAGACGCCAACATGGGTGTTTCCCCGAAACTGTGAGACCTAAATTTGGAAAATTAAACGGCACATGTGACTTTTTGTTACGCTTGATTGCTCTCTTTACTCGCAGACGTTCATGAGAAACGAGTTAATTTAAAGGAGTTTCCAGAGATGGTTCAAGTTGGGGCTTGATGCGCCCTCCCCTCCAGGCTCCTACCAATCCACCAATGATCCAGCTGGTAGATTACATAATACTGCCTAAAGGCTTTGTGCAGCACAGCACTGGGCTGTTTGAAAACCTCACCAGGAATTACATGTATGCTCCCCAGACTTACTGTGGAGGCTGAGCAGAAGCTGGAGGCTTATCAAGGAAATGACTAACTACAACCATTTCAAATACACGACACAAGCAGAGCTGGTGCCTTGCAGTGTCACCTTTAAGTCTTCACTGACTGTTTTGTTGAAATAGTAAACCCTCTGCCTACACAGCACTCCCCGGATGTTCTGGAGGCTGTTAGTGGAGTTTTGTGTCTCTGAAGGTTTTTCTAAATTTATGACAGATTAGACACGCCTCTCTGCAGCCAACATTGTGCACTTCATTGTAAGTGGAACACGGTTGCAAATGCATGCAGCAGCACTCTGTGACGTCTGCAGTTATAGTTGCTCCATCATTTCCTCGCTGCTTCATGCGCAGTGTTACATCAGCAGAGCTCTGGAAACATCCAGTGGTGTGCTCAGGTTGTAAGGCGCCGCTGCACGCACTCTTTGTAGGCATCTGCTTGTCGTGAGCCGTTGGCAAGTCACGCTGCTCAGGTTGGGCTGTTTACCACAGAATGACAACACATCTGCACAAACCCTGCTTCTCTTCCACAGTCATGTTCTTTAAGATATCACAGTTGTGATTAATTTCATCTTCAAGTATGACGTTTTAGTCTTTACTTGTAAGTGGATGTATTGTAGTTATAAAAAATTATCAGTGTTGATAAACTAATCATTGATGGTCTAATGGTGATTTTCTGATGCTTCTGTGACTGGGAGCTCCCTAGTTGCTGGAATTTTCCTTGATTACACGAATTGTAGTTCATTTTTAATTGAACCCATATCAATCAGCACACTGCTGCTGCAATCTTTTCATTAGATTTATAAGAATGGAGGCCAAAATACTGCAGACACTATCGACACTTTTAAAACCAGAGGCTGCTCAGCAGTGCTTCCTTTCTATCCCTAATGTTTAGTCTCAAACCCACAGAGCCCACCTGTCACAGGAAGAAAACTTATTCATTGCGTGACCACAGATTACTTATACATGGGAACAAGATGTTATGGTCTGGCGATGTGTTACTAATGAGTGGGAATAACATAGTTAAGTCATGGCCATGCACTACTAAGTCATATTCATGGGTTACTAAGGCCGATAATATACTTGCTTGTTTACCTTGCATTTGTATAGGCACCAGCTCTGTCACGACAGTAAAGGCCCATTTATGCTCCCTTACGTACTTAATAGGTACATCCGTGTCAAGCGTTGTCATACATCACTGCCCTTCATACATCCATGCATCTTTTACGTTGCCATGCTTATGAAGTCAATTCATCCATTAGTGGGCAGTACTGAGTTCAGAGTTCACTTCCATGTTCTGACGTCAGTTTTGGACATCGGTTGGTGGAGGCAATGCACCACTACGAAGTTGTTTCCGACAGCCCAACACATCCGTCACACTCCTGCCATCTCTACAATTGTCCTTGTTGTTGTCTTCTTTTTCCTTTTCGCCTGTTCCTAATCTTCATCTCTGAATGTCAGCAGCCCACTGCCCCCGAGGATTCTGGTGTTATTGCTCAGTTTGCTGCGTCAAGGGACGGATCCACAAGGCCCCTGACAATGCACCAATTCACACGCAAACAACACAGGAGTCTGACAAAATTGTCCATCTGTCTTCTGCATCGAGCATAAATGGTCTTTAATTGATCACATTCTTGGTTGTGCCCTACGTTTGCTACCAGAGGATTCCACTAGGGTGCACATTAGAGAACTCAGACTGGATAGATTTGCTGAATTTGTAGGGTGTAAACAAAATAAAAAAAGTGGCGACAATACATCTATTGGTGTTTGTGAGGTTAGTGTTTGGTTAGTTTTGAGATCAGTTGTCTTACCTTACCATATCTTTACTGCTGTGACTTTACATCCGGTCAAATCGGTCACTACATTGGCCATGCTAATCACTAACATTTTTCAGCTTGAGAATGCATTGTGTTAATTTTGCCTTTGTTCTTCTTTACACATATAAATATGCTTATGTTTTGCTTTTAAGAAACTGTCACAAAAGTGATATTGCTTAACTATTACAGGTCTAAAAACACTTCGGAGGAATTAGCAGGGGGTGGATGATGGCGAAACATCAGGAGCTGTCACACATGAGATTCAAGTTAGAGTCCCATCCAACCCAATGCTGGCTAACATCTTTTCACTTTCTCACTTTGCTGTCAGTTGTGTTTGGTTAGAGTTAGTCATAAAAAATGTTAACTTCAGTTAATCAAAGACTCACAGCATCTTGACGGAAGTATTCAAATAAGTGGTTGTTACATAAACCTTTATGATTATTGCATTATGGTGTTTAGTCATAGTGTAAAATATGGATTCACATGATAAGTCTTTGCTTGGCTCCATAAATGAGACATTTACATTAAAAAAACAACCATATGAAGCTTTGAACAGGTGCGCTGTTCTTTGCAAGTTTTACAGTGAGTTCTACCGACCACCAAAGCCTCCTTCATGTTTTATTCAAGAATTTTCAGATTTTTTAACCTCTTTACACTCAAATCACAACAAGATTTTAATAACTGGTGATTTTAATTTACATATTTATAACAGCTCTGATTCTTA
>JBBBVU010000016.1:28697904-28708170 GCA_037177055.1 Atherinosoma microstoma
TTACTAGATATGAGAGCTGCTCCTTCCAAAGTAGGATGAATGCCGTCTCTCCTAATAAGACCAGGTTTTCCCCAGAACGTTCTCCTCCCCAGAACGTTCTCCCAAACAATATTATTCCACAGCACATTTCTTAATGTGTTTCATTGTATGTGTTGGGGTGCATGTGGTGGTGGGATGAGGGGTCTTGACATTGTCATCTATGAAACGGGGGGCTTGCAGATAAAGTTGGGAAACCACTGCAATAACTGAAGCTAAATCATTACCCCCTTAAAATTTCCTCTAATTATTGCTTAAAAGACATACCCCCCAAGTAAATGCAGTTCTTGAGCCATTTTGAGTACAGGCATGGCTGTGCCCTCAAAGATAACACCAAGTGCCACCAGCATTGAGTAACAGGAGTACAGGATAGGATAGGATAACAGGATACACTGAAAAAGAAGGATTTTATGTCTGCTTTATTTTTTCCAAATACATTTGCCTTCAAAAAGAGTTACGGACTGGAAAACAAAAATGGTACCACTTACCTAATCCCACGTCAGATTTGACTATAATACAACAGAAAACTTATAGTATTAAAAGTGTGTCATTTGGAGACCCTTGGTAACCATGGTCCCACACTTTGGAAAAAAATGAAGACATGATCTTGAGCTGTAATGACAGGCTATGCTTGGGGCCATCTTATCCTACATCCAGATTTACTGTCAGTATTACTGATAAAGAGTAACTGAAGCACAAACATTTTTTTTCTATAAACAAAGTTTTGTGTATATAGTAAAATTGAGTACAAACAGCACAATCTAAAATGTGATTGTTTGCATAAAAAACATGGCACATTATTTACACGTGTTATATTACAAGTTGTTGGTAACGCGCCAATTGTTGTAGCAGTCTAGAGCTGGCAGGAAGCACAGGGGCACGTTACATGTGGTACACTTGACCGGGGTCTTGGTATGGCAGTGCCTGCACCTTAAGCGTCCAGTGGTGCTGTGAGTGGCATGTGCGGAACGTAATGGTTCAGGTTCTACCGTAATTATTTGACACCCCACACCTGACAACTCCAAGGCTAAGGCCTCCCTGAATGCCCTCTAGTGCAAAGGAACCTCCGCTTTGCTTTTGGCCAGTTCCTTGTGCAAGACGAAGGCATTTGCATTAGCGATGTCCATGCGGTTGTAGAAGAAAGTCCGGTACCACTTTTCTGTTTTGTGCAAGGCCTTATCACATCCTATCAGGACATCTGATAGGTCAACTCCCCTTATGTACCTTGAAAGACAAGGGAGAAAATAGAAAATCATTTCAAAATATGTCCAGCGCACAAATGATTACAATTCTTAAAGGCCTAAAATACTTCTACTTGTTGCTCTTCTACATACTGGTTGTACTCCTTTACTGCTGGTGGAACAGGGACGTCCTTTATGGTCTGCTGGCAATCTTCACCTTTGACCCTCCTCTGAACTGTGTCCTCTCCGTGGGCTGTGTGGAGTGTCGTACACAGAAAAAGATCTCTTTTGTCTCTCCACTGGATGAACAGGAGGGAGTCCTTCCTCAGCCACCGGGTACTCCCCCAAGGTGATTTGGAGTTTAGGCTGTTAGTTTTTATTTTGGGAAAGCCTCTTTGGATGGGTCGCATGGTCCCACAGGCCCCGATATCTTGCTGAAGCAGGTCATGGAAAATCATGGGACTTGGGTAAAAATTGTCTACAAACAGTTTATATGCAGTGCCCAGTAGCTTTGTGTTGACCAGTTGCTTCACAGCATCATGACCTGGTCGATTCCCACTTCGCTCTTGTGATCTTACTTCGTAAACAAAAAAGTCTCAAGTATAGCCATTGGAAGAGTCCACAAGAACAAAAAGCTTGTAGCCCCAATGTACAGGCTTGTTCTTCCTAAATTGATGTAGACCGATGTGGGATTTTGAAGCACCCACTTGCTCATTGATTGAAATATTTTGAGTGGGATGATAACTGCGCTTGCATGTTTCCCATAGCTCATTGTAAAGAGGTTTGATTTTGCTCAGGCGATCGTAAGCTGTTGTTCCTCTCTTCTGATCATTAGTGGCATCCTCTGCGCTACTGCTAAGGTGCAAGTACCGGGTTATTTGAAGGAATCTTTTACCAGACATGACATATTTAGGGAATGGAAAGCTGTCCCTTTCTCCAAAAATCTGCAGACGAGCTGCATTTTATAAGTCCCATGTACATTATCAAAGCCATGACAACGAACATGTCCTGGAAGGAAATATCAGTCCGCGAGGTAGCTGGTGCCGAGACGAGAATGACACCAAACTCATTTGTGTTCTGAATTATTTTCTGCAGCATCGTGTTTCGTAAAAAAAAAGTTGGAAAAGCTGCAGAACTGTGTATGACGTGGTACCAATAAGCAAGGGTCCAGGTAGATGTAGGGGTTTGAAGGTGGGTTTTGGAGGTGTAATGTCTTGGACTCCGCTATCGTTCCAGCATTCTTCAGCTGTTGCTGACTGCTCAGTTTGACTGCTGCTGGTGTTGGCTCCCCCCTTCCCCCCTCTTGTCCCTTGACCTCTGCCTTTTGCTCTTCTTGTACCTATCCTTGGTGATGAAGGAGGCGACTCCTCTTCAGGACTTATGCTCATCTGCTACAGTCTGGACCGTTTGCTGGCTTAGGGAGTAATACCTGGGAACCAGTCCTCATCTGAATCTTCCTCCGATGCCCTGTCATCAAAAAAGACATTTGTTTTTATAAAACTAGAAAAGCTGAATGGTGATTCAGAATAAAATAACAATAAATAAAATATGTACTTAAGAGAAATGTTGCCTTCCTCTTCTTCAGAGTCAATATTAGAAGCACTGCTATCCTCCTCTAATAAGACTTCACTGGACTCATCACTATAAACTTTGCTCCAGCTCTTCCTCCACCTTTGGTCTTCAAAGTCCATTTTGCTATGATTTTTCACAGTAGAAAAATAAAAATGAATGCAAGTTATGCCCTGTAATGATAATAGATAAGATTTATATAGCACTTTTCTGGACACTCAAAGTGCTTTACATTGTATCCAATTACTCATTCACACCTGTTGATGTTAAGCTACATACGTTCCCACAGTTTCCCTTAGGCACACTGACGGAAACTTAGCAGCAGATACGCGCTGAGGGCTTCTCTGACTACCACCAATCATTTATTCACATTCATACACCAGTAATGTCGACACAGGAAACAAGGAGGGCGAAGTGTCTTGCACAAGGACACAACAACAGATTGAGCGGGGCAGCAATATTCGAACTGCCAACTTTCAGATCATTGGACGACCCGCTCTAACACCTGAGCCACCCTATGTTGCTGAAGTTAGCTTCTGGTTCCAATAAAAATTAAGGGTTACACCACTACTTGTTTGGGGACCTTTATCATTTAAGACCAGGTCCTGTTACCAAAACAACTACTTGAGATGTTCAAATCTGGACTGAATTATTCTACACACCACATAGATTTACTAAAAAAAAGTTCCTGCTTTGTGAAACTTTATTTTCATTTCTGAAAATGTAAATAAGTCTATTTTTATCATCCAAACCACGTTAGACCAGGTCCTGTAAATAATGTATGTAGAGTATGTGATCTGTCAAACCAAAGTCTACAGTTTAATTGTATTGTAATGATTTTGAATTTTTAAAAAAAGAAAAGAAATATATCAAAAACAGTAATGATGATATTTAAAATGACATCAAAGCCTTTTTCTGAAGTGAGGATATGCCTCACTGTGCATCTGAGATAGGTAAGTACCTGTTATCTTTGATTATGGCACACACCTGGACAGGATCTTAAAATACCTAAAATATCTATGATAATCTTTCTACTGAAGTTTGTACCATGTTACCTAATAGCAGGATTACATTCATCCTAGTAGAAATGCTTATAAAGGCAGGACATCAGATAAACTGAGAAATATTGCATTTGACACATTTTAACCAAAATACAATGCAAATCAAAATGCAAAAAAAGTGGGGGATGTTTTACAGGACCTGATCTAATGTCATCTAGATGTCACACAAAAAAGCCTTATTTATATTCTCATAAATAGAACAAAGGTTTCACAAAACAGAAACTGTGATTTTGAAAATCTGCATTTTCTGTAAAAGAATTCAGTCCAGATTTGAGGAACTCAAGTATTTAAGTTTTTAGCATGACTGGTCTAATGTGGTTTTAACGCTAAAATAATAAAAAAATAAAAACATCAATTAGCTTTATTTGCATTTACACAAAAATAATAAGATTTTCCCAAACCAGAAACAGTTTTTAAATCAATCTATGTGCTGTGTAGAATAACTCAGTCCAGACTTAAACATCTTCAGTTTTGCATTTTTTAACATGACATGAGCTAAACTGGCCAAATGGCCCTAAAAAGTAGTGGAATCGCCCTTTATGTATATCCCAATCGGAAGCTAACTTTAGCATCTTCGAAATGGTGTGTGCCGAGAGGTTTTAAAAGGTGTGCTGCATAAATGTTTGTGTTTTGCAACTGGTGTGGCATAATTGTTTACTGAACTAACAGATTCTATCCTGAAATGGCCCAGAAGATAGCAGACTTTAACAAACGAAATAAGAGTTTTATGAACCTTTAACAGAGTTGAAAGGGCCCAGCTCCATTGACTCGGCTCCTTTTGATCCCACTGAAAGATTTGCCAGATTTGCCTTTTTTTACTCAACATATTTTTTGTAAAATCCTTGGCTCACTTTCTCTTTTGTTTGATTGATAGCCGCTCACCGCACGTGCTCAAGTTTATGTTAGGCTAGAGAGATGGCTCTGAATAAATTTGGCGGACGTGACATCACATGATTAGAAACAATTGATCGGTTTTCGATTTTGTCCGCATTTATCATTTAGGTCCTAATAGTTTATAATAATAGCCTTTAATATGAAATGAAATGAAAAATACTTTATTTATCCCTCTTTATTTATATATAGTCAATGTTTAGGCCCTAAAGATAAAAAAAGAGATTCTTTATGCTGAGATAGATAAAGCTGTCAAACATCTGGCAATGAAAATCTTATTGGTTCTGAATTAAAGTTGTAACATCCTCCTTTTGAGACTTAATTTGCTTTGTAAAACATTGACCAGACTTCCTCTTTTATCACATCGTTTGTGGTTAACAAATTCCTTAATGTAAAGTGAAATCTTCTCCCATATTGTAAAGCCTCCATGTCTTCCCATATCGGTACATTATACATGAAAATGAACGTATCTCATCATGTGTGTTGCCAAAAAGCACACAGGCCTGAATCTATTAAAGATGTTGAGGCTGGGTGCTATCTGAGTTTTCATTGATTAAATCCTGTGTCGTTTGACACACGAGCCACAGAGGCCCCGTCACACTGAATGTAGAGTATTTAATTGCCACTATGTCCCAGAATTGTACTCAGCCAGCCCCCAGCTCATTTATTAGAGGGAAATTAAATGCAATGCAGTCTTTGGGGATTCAGATGCAACATTTTCATTTAATCTGAGGCAGTATGGACTGAAGACGTTTACTGATGAAGAATACACAGTGCTCTAAGAGCAAATCAACATAATTGCCAAGGAAGAATGTGGACAAACATTTTATCTACATTTATTAAACCGTTATTGAGTATTTTGAACAGATTATAAGAGGCACGTAACATTTATTTAACATTGTTTTCTATTATTCCAGTTAGTTGTCGAAGTGGTCAGCAATATAATTTGAGTACTACTGATATCCAGACTGAAATGTTGGACTCATTTGGATGGATTATCATATTTTTAGCAGATATCCTCTGTCATAATGAGCCTGAAGTTTGCTCTTTTATTTACATTAAGAAAACAGGATTAGTGATATGACCGGCTGCAGATTATCAGATTATATTATATGTGTCCTGGATAGACATCAGAAATAAATAATTTGATAGTTCTTATAATTGCTGTTTAACAGGGCTGGGGCTAGCGGAGTCCCTTACCCCCTAATTAAGTGGTTGTTAAGCTCAGTTCAGGTCTATTTTCAACTTAATTGTAGGTGTGATGTGGAGCAACTCAGACTTTTGGTTACCATTGGTTACCTGCATCTGGAAGTGGCCTAGTAATGGCTGTGACTCATACAGCGAGCCTTCACTTCAGTCCTTGAAACGACCCCCTCTTCCTCCCCCTCCTTCTCCTTCTCCTTCTCCTCCTCTTCCTCACTGACTCTTATTAACCTTAAGAAGAGGCACGCTTGCTGCATCACACACCCACACAGACACACACATATGGACAGATGTTGTCATGCACAGAATCTCATGAACAGAATGCTGTTATATCATTTTAACCTTTTTCAAGGCAAAAACTGGCACCTTCTTTCTCCATGCTGTTTATAATGTAGCATAGAGCTTATATATTGTATATACCGATATATTGGCCTGTAAGAGCAAAAATCTGCCAAAAATTTTTTCAATTCGGTCAATATTCTGTTGATATTTTGGACCTACAGTTTATCTAACACTGGATATATTTTCTTAAAAAACGCCAGATCCGACTATCAATCAAATAAACTGGATAAATACAAGACGACCCTGTTGGCCTCCAGAGAGGATTACTCTAAGATGATTTCTGTTTTTTGGCCCATTCATAACTGTGCCGTCTCTCTCCTCATGACAGTAACTGTCCCTGCTCGCTGGCCGCCGCCCTGGCCAGAGCCACAGCAGACAGCCTCCTTCAGACCGACCTCTCCATCCACCACCTCAACAAGACTGTAGAAGATGGAGCTGACCTGTTACCACGTGAGTATCCAGGGAACCCACGAGACTGCTCTCTCACACAAATTAGGTCTCCCTCTCACTTCATGCCGCACACATACACATGCATAAAACCACAAGGGCTTTGTCCCAGTTCTCCCCCACAAAGTGCATCAAGTGGGATTTGACCGCTAGAGGGCAGGAAGGCAACTCAAAGACTCACTCACAGCTGTGAGCCAGGAAGTATCTAGGTCTGGCATATTTACCATAAAATGGTCATTAGATGTATAATCTTATTCTACTGGAGGCGTTGTCCAAATACATATCATATCAGGGAAAACGGCAAGGCTATGCTTACTTACTCTAACAGTCATCATTTGTAAAAAGCTGTATTTTACAACTTGATTATTGAATAGTCAGGAATTTGTTTGACAATAAAAGGATAATAAATAATACCGTGGAATTCCATCCATCCACTATTCACTAGCCTATCCCAGCTGCAATCAGGCATGAGGCAGGATACACCCATGACAGGTTACCAGTCCATCACAGGGTCAAACTGGACAAACAACCTCTCACACTCACTCCATGGAGGATTTTAAAGCCACATTTGACCTAACATTTATGTTTTTGGACTGGGAAGAAACCAGAGTACCAGGAGAGAACCTACTCATGCAAACAAGGCCGCAGCCAAGATTTGAGCCAGGAACCTACTTGCAGTGAGGAGATGGTGCTGACCATCACACCAGTGCAACAAACACACAGCTGGAAATGTTTGACAGTAATTTCTTAAGCTGCATTTCCATTACAGTTTTTTGCAAAAAAGCAATATTTCTAAAATTTTGACAAAGTACAATTGCGATTTGCCGGTGTTTCCATTGAATGGTGTTTAGCTCATAAGCCGTAATTGTCGTAAAATCCACGGGATTCCACTTTGAGGAAGATGAAGATACAAAACATTTTATCTATTGGAGCATTTCGCTGTTGTTTGTTATCAAGGATGACGTTTAGATTTTTCTGTTTAATCATTTGTAAAAAGATTCCTGTCTTACATCGTTCATACATTCCGCGCCACCTTTACCACTTTACGAAGTGGTCACGTGCCCCCCAACGTTGCGTCCGGTGAAGTGGAAATGCGGAAAAAGTGTTTCCATTACACTTTTGCAAAAAACTTTTATATCAAGTTATATCGAGTTGTTGAAAGATGTTGATAAGCATTTTAAGTGAAGCCTATCCACTCGGGTGTTGTGTTCCCATTGATATCGATCCATGCTGGAGCTTAGAGACCTGCGTCTATTTCAGAGTCACTTGAAGCAGGAATGAATACCAGATGTTTGCTGTTTCTTTGATATATAGAAAAAAGAACCTTAGACTGAAAGTTTATATGAAGGCCAAACAAGGATGAAACAAAATGAAAAAACACAACAATTAGCTAATTACCTGATGATAATGAGTTAATATGGTGATATGGCTTATTAGAAGTGGATGTGACCACTTTGTTGTCATTCATCGGTTTTTGAACCATTGTAAAGCTTTTTTTTTTGGAGCCATATTTTTAAACAAAAGGAAAAAGAAAACTGAAAAGCTGATTGAATGAAATTACGACTCTTTAAAGCCTAATATCAATTTAACAATTGAATTATATTATATTCATTACAACCCTTATCTCACTGATCAGAAATCAAAGATCTAACTGTTGACATCTTAAACACTAATCCTTTTTTGAATGTTAGTCTCATGGTTGTGTTGAACTTTAGCCCTTTGAGCCTGTGCCTATTTTTGGGCTTCTGCTCAAAAAATAAGATACCCACAAGGAAATGAGCATATCAGTATACATATTTTTGAAGTCATAGTAAAGGGAAGACATAGTAAGGTAAGATTTGTTCAAATATGTAAATATCATTATGTGTTACTGGTGAAGAATAAATGAAAATGACACATAGCACAAATTATTACAGTAATCCAATATCACTTGCCATATTAGCCAACTACAAAAAAACCCCGATGAGCCAGTCATCACAATCATACTGAACGATAACAGAACACAGTTCAAGACAGACTTCAGAAAATACTTCAACAAACATGATATCACCATAAAATGTCACAGAAACAGGTAGTTAAGCAGTTTGCTGTTCTCCTTTGTAGTTCAGTTATTACAAATTAATGTGTATGCTTCCTGTTTTATATTAACAGTTGTGCATACATAATCTCACTACTGGCCCCCATAGGCCTATATATGTAGAGCATCAAATGTGTATTTATCCACCCCTGAAAATAGTCCCTAGCACCTTATCGCCTTGCAGCGATGAGCCACTGTGACAAGTTGTTTTACAGAGATGACTAATCCTTTTTGAAAAGCGAAGCTACGCATGTGTGACCTGTTTTTAAGAAAATGCCTTTAGTAGGGACTAGTGTCCTTTGGGACGAGTGCCAGAGATGTCGAGAGGAAGTCAGATAAAAGACAAAATAATGAATTGTTTCTTATGATACCTTCACTTGATTTGTAAACAGTTAATGCAAAAAAGATCTTTCCAACTAATCTACACTATAAACTGCTCCTATTAGAGCTCTATTTTCCCCTTCAAGTATCTTTTCAGCACAGATTCCTTTTCATCAGGTACAGATGCCAACAGAAATGTAAAATTATGCCAGTTTTGTTGTTTAAGGTCAAATTGTGGTGAAGAATGTCTTCACGTTAAATAGTAAATGATAATTTGTTCTGGTGAAACTGTAGAGAGCCATCTTCATTGTTCTATAATGTCATTAAAATTCAAATGAGGTGCATCGTTGAGTAAATTATGAGTACTGAAAACATGTTGTGCCTCATGTTGGATTTTAGTAGATGTACACTGAAGCTCCACCTTCTATGTACCTTGCTTTTTCAAAAAAGTTCTGTGTTGCGTAACGGCGATGATCGCATCCCGTTTGCTGTTGCTTGACTGCACTCTCCTGGTTTGTTTTTTTTCTGTTTAAATTTTATGTCAAAAAGCAGCGCTGAAAGTCCTCTATTTGGAGCAAGATGGAGGAAAAGGGCAGAACAGTCAGTGCCCAGAGAAATGTTCAGGACTGGTCCTAGATTTGATGCACATGCACTTTTAAAAGCTGAAGCGGTGAGAGTGACAGCAGGAAATAGGACACAGAGTAGTCTGGTCTCTGTGTGGAGAACAGGTGGACAGTAAGTGGCGAAGGCAAAGGAAGCACATTGTAACCTGCAGCTAGCAATAGCAGGTTAGGCTCAAATTCTGTTACAGAGTCTCTTTGCTTTTTCAAAGATCACTGATGCCACTTACAGGCTTCTTTCTGTTACATGAAATACGTAAAAACAACCTTAGAAGAAGCTTTACAAGCCCTTTCAATATCACACGGATGACACCTTTTCTTTCACATCAACAAGAGCTTTGTTTAATACAAATAAGATGCATCCCTCAAGAAGTGTAAATGTATGTAAACTTGGAGCTTAATCAACACATATACTGCACACCGTAAAGAAGTTAATAGACTCTTCTTTGTGTGTGTGTGTGTGTGTGTGTGTGTGTGTGTGTGTGTGTGTGTGTGTGTGTGTGTGTGTGTGTGTGTGT
>JBBBVU010000016.1:28711822-28724022 GCA_037177055.1 Atherinosoma microstoma
GAGGCAGTGTAGGGTTCAGTGTCTTGCCCAAGGACACTTCGACATGTAGTCAGGGGAATCAAACCGCCGACCTCCTGATTAGTAGACGACAGCTCTATCCACCTGAGCTACAGCCACCCCAGGACTAGGAATTGTGGTGCACTCCTCCTTACAGTGTTTCTTGAGTTTCTTGAAATTTACAGACATTTGTTTATGCACAACTTTCCCAGGTTGTATTCTCACATAACTGTTAAAGGCAAAAGAGTTATCACTTCTTTCACTTTGAATATGGCATCTTATGTTTTTAGGTTAAATGCCGTTTCTGATGCTTTGCTTTGCTTGTGTAACTTGCGATGGAAAGTTGAGAATAGTTGACCTTTTCAGATGAGGGACCAGCCAAACTACTTTCCTGATTAATTATCTAACTAACTGATTGGCGGTATGAGTCCAACCTTAGCTTTTCAGTTCAATGTAGGTCTGGAGTCATTTATTTATGGTCAATTTTTTTCTTTTTCGGTCTTTGTGTTGTAGATTTGCAGTGTTTGGGACAATTGTTCTGATGTATGATGATTTCAGCCAAACTTAAGCTGTCAGATAGATGGACTATTTAAATCTAGAATACTTTGGTATAGCGAGGTGTTCATGGTCAACTCATTAAGTGCAAATAGTCCAGGTCCTGTAGCTGAAAAACAAGCCCAAATCATTAGCCCTCCTGATATGTTGTGTTTATGAGCTGCTGTGCATTATGGTCAAACATCTCTACTTTGGTCTCAGCCGTCCAAATTGTCTTAAGGTCTTTTTCAGATGAAACTTTAAAAATCAAATGGACCTGTAACCCTTCTTAGACTAATGGGCAGTGACAAATGGTTCTCTAAGATCTTTGCTGATGTCTTTCCTCCTTTATAGAGGTGGTAATGATAACGATTAAAGTGCATTTAATTAGCTGCACCTTGTACTAGTCACCCTGTAAAAGCCACACCACTGAATTTTGACAGATTTTCTCATTGAGCTCCCCCTTACGATTTTGTAACATTTTTCTTCGCTGAACTCTTTCCAGTGACTAAAAGTCTGTCCAATATTGACTCTTGTCTTATCTGTTGCTCTTTCCCTTTCTCTTTCTCTTTCCTTTTCTTCCTCCGATAATGTCCTATTGCATTTCTTTGATGAATTAGTCACGGTGTGCATTCAAAACAGCCAGTGTGTTGATATTCAGTTGCTGATGTGGTGCTGTAAAGCAAAATGTTGCTGTAAAGTGATGCAGCATCCTGGAAAAAAAAAGTTCTAAAGGTCTTTCAGCCTCAGAACACTGCTGGGCAACAACGGCTCTAGAAATGTACATAATAAATGTCACTTTGCCATCAAAATGAGTTTGAAACATATTTATGGTCAGAAATTTACAGTGCAACTTTAAAATCTTTGGAACAGTTTTTTGCATTTTGACTCAGCTTTTGTTAAATGACAGTGTAATGTAGCATATTTGTAGTTCATTTGATGTTGTTTTTACCTAATTTTATGATCTGAAAGGGATCATCATTACCTTTAATGCTGCTTTTGTGGTTTCACCCTAGTGTTTCCTGTGTGCACTCTATATTTTCAGTCCAAAAAACAGTAATACTGCCTTCCCAGAAAAAAACCTTATTTTGAGTGGACCATCAATGTAAGTGCACAACAGAGGCAGGTGAAGCACTGTAATGAGTCATTTGCTGCAGTAAATAGCAGCATGAGTTGATGACCATCATTGTGTGTCTGCAGGATGAGAAGCAGAGGATTGAGGCTCTGGGGGGATGCGTGATTTGGTTCGGCACATGGAGGGTCAACGGCAGCCTGTCTGTATCCAGAGCAATAGGTACAATTTTAATTCTTTTGCATGCTTCTTATCACACTGAACTGATGTATTTGTTGTTTTCATCCATATTCAAACACATTTCCTGATAAATGTTGTGTTGTTCTGATGTCATGACTGTCAACTTGTTGCCTGTGTTGACAGGTGACTCGGAGCACAAGCCCTACATCTGTGGGGATGCAGACCATGGTATCTTCCCATTAGATGGCTCAGAAGACTACCTGATTCTGGCTTGTGATGGCTTCTGGGACACTGTGAATCCAGATGAGGCGGTGCGGGTGGTCAGCGACCATCTCCAAGAGAACTCTGGAGACACAACCATGGTAGCCCACAAGCTGGTGGCCTCGGCCCGTGACGCTGGTTCTAGTGATAATATAACTGTCATTGTGGTGTTCTTGCGGGACCCACGCTGTCCACCCCCCACCAGCACTGAGGATGAGGAGGAGGCTGTGGTGGAGGGACAGGTGGAGGAGGAAGAGGTTGCAGAGGTGGAAGAAGAAGAGCAGGAAGAGGAGGAGGAGGAAGATGAAGCAATGAGGGTAGAGCGTGATGGCGGTGAGGGAGGCAGTACTGCAGACATCGGGGGGAAGAGCCGCGGAGGTTGGCCCCTGCAGCAATGCTCAGCCCCCGCAGACCTTGGCTACGAAGACCGAACAGACTCGCTCACGGACAGAACTAGCCTCAGCTTGTTAGGGCCGTCTCTGGAGGGCCGCATCTCCCTGACCCGGGGCTCAAGGAAACCCTGCTTCAACTTTAGCCCCAACCTCTTCATGGCTTCCCATATCTACCAAGAAGAACGCCCACTGAGACGCAGGTCCTGTATCCCTTTTCAGGAGCCCGGGATCTCTAGCTTCACGGACCCACTGTGGCCTCAGACAGCCATGCTGTTAGGCCAAGCTGTGAGGCAAAACCACAGGCGTGGTTATGGTAATCGCCGATGGGGCAGACGGTGGCCAAGCAGATCCAGGGAGCTGCTGGGCCTGATACCCTCTGGCCACATGCAGGGCTTCTCCGACTGGAGGCCTGGAGTGGCAGTGCCTCACCTGCCCCGTGATGCCATCATCTGAAGGGGCAACCCAAACCAAACCATCTCTGTCATTACTTCACTCCTCCCCTTACCCCTCAGCCCTCCCACCTTTGCCTTCAACAACACGTCTTTCTTTGATAGTAGGTAGTTGTGGCTCCTGCAGTCGTAATGTGATTATTGAATCTCTGTCATAGGACTGTTATTCTCTGTCCTAAGTTGAAATGTTTCCAAATGTAAGCTGGCCCACTAAACATAAGCCCTGTTCGCTCATGCTGTAGGTAAAGCCAAACTGCATCCTTTCCATTGTGACCACTGATCAGTCAATTTGAAGCCAGAGCTGGAAATACTGGATGGTAGGATGATTACAGACTGGGTGTGACATAATTCTTAGAGGCAATGTAGCAAGTTTCTGAAAGGACCACAAAGAAGAGTTTACTGCAGGTAGTGCAAATAATATTTTAGATGTTTCTCTACAGACTAAAGGAAAGAAATCCAGAAACATTTTAATATCGCCTGACGTGTTATTAGTTAATAGGTTTTTAACTCTATTGGAAATGAAGTCTCTTGAGTGATAAAATTTCACTTCCATTCAGTCTGAAGATTAACAGTTTGTTTATGTGCCAGGTCACTCCACACTCTGTAGACAAAAGTTATTTATTTTGGACAGACAGAAAAAGTTTAATTGAGCAACTTTTGATGCTCAAACAAAAAAAGAAAAGAAAAAGAAAGTACAGTACTGTCCAAAAGTATGGATGACTGGATGCTACATGCTTGTTGTTTTGTAGGGTTTTTCTCCCTTTCAGACACAACAGCAAGATTGGAAATGGATATTTTGGCATTCTGTACTGTAATTTATTGTTATTTACCAGATGATATAGTATATACCCCGTAAACATATGTTTGTAAAAGCTGAAGAAAATGGCCATGATGACAACTTTGTCATTAATGAGCTCATAAAAAGAAAATACATTCTTGTCTAATATGTCATTGTAGCTGTACAGTATAATTAAGATTACCCTTTATTGTCACTAATATATCTTACACAAAAATTGACTAAATACTTTTGTTTGTCACTTAGAAATTACCCAACCACCACACATTTTTCTGCATCTAAGAGGAACAACAGGGTTATTACTCAACATTATAATTTATTTATCTTCCTTTTCAATACCAACCAGGTGTAAACGCAGGGTGAAGTGACACATAGCATGAGACAGATGATGAGAATGTTGAATGACTGAACATTACATTAAGCTCTAATGGCCTATCCTGCCTTTTTGTCCCCTCAGAGATCCTTTGGTGGCAGATGAATAACATTCTAATATGAGGCTGGAACAAATGATGCTCCTGGTTTGTAGCACTGGAGGCACATGTTGTTCTGCCCCTTCCCATGCAGTCAATGACCCAGCAATTATCCAGCCACAATTTGTCTACAGATAAAAGCACTTAGCGCCAGATTATAAAGGATTAGAATTCACTTACCTGAATAAATACCTCATGTAGTCCCGTATTCCAGATGGGGATAGACTCCTGGGTTAATGGATTTTAAGGAGGAAGGACATTAGAAATATATTTTTGTCATAGTCGTTGTTTGGCCACATAGTTTTAAAAGTATTTACTTTTACACACAAAAAGAAACAAGGAGAAATATGTTTCAAGGGGCTTGATAAAACCACAATATAATTTCTAGTGAGGATATTTGAAAACTGCAGAATATGTGCCTTACATATGTATTACTAAGGCTTATTTCACTTTGGGATAATTACAAGAGTTATGTATTCATATGAAAATTAAGAAAAAGACTAACTTCACTACCTGTTTAAAAGGAACAATGTAACATTTTGGAAAATTTGCCTAAAGATTTAGAGTTGAATAAGAAGATAGATATCATATCACTCATGTTTATCAAATATCTATAAAGTGCAACTGATTAACTTACCTCAAATATAATACAACAGCAGATCCTACAGTGTCTGTGACTTCTTATTACAGATTTTATCGTCAATATGAAGCAATAATATTTCCACCAAATGAATTTCAGTCTGTTTGGTATCACGGCATGACATATTCCTTTCATACACTTTTTTAGTTCAGTAAAATTTCCTTTAAAAGTAATATTTTTATAAGTGCAGCACATATTTAAGATATATTCACCCAATATAATTAATTTCTAATTGGAGGTAAATAAAGACTATTAATTTAAGAAGAAAATGACAAGAAACACTAAAGTGAAAATATGTGCTTTTATTTTTAACTTTTAGTTGAATATTTTTCTCATGCACAGTTGATTACACATTACAGGTAAACCTAAATTAAAAATTTAGCTATTTTAAATTTTAATATAAACAGTTTTTTCTTCATATCATAGTTAGCTTTAAATATAACAAGAGCCATTTAATTTAAGATTGGGGTGATTTAATGATGCTCTCGAAATTAATAAGTTTGTGACATGCCTTACCTGTAAAACGTTTTGAATTTTTTTTTTTTATTTTTTATTTTTTTTTTTTACAATGTCTGCTTTTTCAATGTAGTATAGTATAAAGAAAGAAAAAAAAAAGCTCAAAACAAGTTGCTGGATCTGCAGTAGTTTCTTTTTTAGGGTTTTTTTAGTTTTAGTTTTTGCCTCTTATTTAGGTTAGTCTACTTATCCAGGAGTGCTGTCAAACTTCTTTTGAAAAACAAATTTCCCAAAATGAATTTGTAAGAGCATAGGAAAAATAATCCTGCACATTTTTTGCCTCAGCAGTCTAGAGCAATCTGTGAATAAATAAAGTTGTGGTGTTAACAGTGTCTGCAAAAACAGCAAGTCATCATCAACTGCAAAATAGTTCCCTCTGTGTGGAATCCACTGAGGCCAGCGCCCATGCCCCCATAGGAGCCTTTACAGTTGGGTGCAGAATCTGGTCTGCTCCAGATTCTGCAATGGAGTGGCCCCTCTCTGCTGTCTAACATGGTGTTCTTCAGTTCTGTTACCAGGTCAAAGAAATCATAGAAAAACAAATATATCAACCCAAATATCTATTGTATAGTATTCCTCTTGATGCTCATCCAATAACAAACACCTATGTATCCATCAAATAATAATCCTCCTGTTAATTCATATAATATTCTATATTAAAATGTCTTATTATTATTTATGTTTTCTAATGAGCAAAATATTCATGGACTTGTTGATACTAAAATGGAAATACTTCCCACACTAAATGTGTAAACTTCTTATCTAATCATATTTGATGTCTGTAAACAAACAACAATGAAATCCTGTCAAATACATTTAGTTTGTATTGTCAATTACTTTAATGTTCAAATAACTAAACATTGACTCAGTAAATCTTTTTTTTTTTAAACAGAAGCTAAGCCAAGACCCCGCAGAGTTAAATTGTTGTTTGTTAAGTCTTTAACTTGTAAACTTATTTATCATCCTGGGGCTTCAATTACCCACAGTTCACACAAAGCCACAAACTTGCCAGCAAATATGAACACATTTTGACTGAAGTGACAGTTGTTTGCATGGTTAAAAAATGGCTAGCATATTTTTTCAGATGGATATAGCATCAGCTTCATGAGTTCAAATGAAATGAAGCTAACGTCATGATATAATTTCATTTGGTGAATCAAGAAGTTTAAAAAGTATCTTAAATAAGCTGTTGATGGGTACTAACTGTAAACTAAGAAATGCTAATATCTTAGGCAAAATTTCAAATCAAAGAAGTCAGCATCTTCTAACCTCTATCTTATACAAAATCTAACTTTTCATTGGTCAGGATTTCTTTTCAAAGAAAAAAAACTTTTTTACTTTATATAAAGTGAATAAGCTTGAATATTACAGACCATTTAAAGGAAAATTGATAATTGGTTATTTTGTTTCACAAAACCACGTTGGTAAAACATAACTGAGGATGATAAACATTTTGCTACATTTTTAGACCACAAGACAAATGGCTTTGAGAGTTTGGTGGAATTATGGAAGTCAAAATCACTACAGGATATTTAGTGACAATACATTTTGGAATATACATGAAAAAGCACTGGTAATTATACACAATATTTGAGCAAATAAAAAGATGATATATACGATGAGAATGCCAACATATAGCCTATACATACAACATATAGCTTGCTGCCCAATCTTGCAGAAATATTGCTGTGGTAAATACTTGTATTATGTGGAAAATGGCAGCGTGGATATATATGCTAATGGAAAGTCTAGCAGCAGCTAAGCAATGTGTGGATCAAGAATTTTCTTGGTATAGTTGAAGCAGTAGCTACATAGACTAAAAGGATTTCCCACTGGGTCAGTCAGAAGGGTAAAGCATATTTGGGGGCCTTCTACTAAGAACTTTTGTTTCCTGTTTGGGTACCATTATTCTGTTGCCTCAACTCAGTTACTTGTGTCTTTAGTTTTTGGTTGCTGTTTGGTTGGGTTAAGGCACCAAGACCCAGCTGGTTTAGAAAAAGAACATGGCTGACCTCACCTGTCTTGTCATGTTGATGACTAAGACAGTGGCGGAGAAGCTTGTTGCTCTCTATGTTCCTAACTCGTGCTGTCAAAAGTTTGTGTTTATTGTGAGACGTAGTTGCTCCCACCTTTCTCTGTAGATCTGATTTATGGAGCCAAGAGGGAGGTCTCTTGTGGAAATCCTGACTGGGAAACAGTCCTAATTGTCACATTCACCCAAACAAAATCATGTAGTGTTACTATGTAGGAACCCATTTAGCCTTACAAGAAAACATTGCCACAAAAAAATGCAGTTTGATATAATCACTGCAGTTGCGTCTTGTGTTTTGGAGTTTTGAAAAGTCAATGAGGCAACTGTTAAGCTTTTTTTTCTTCATTCTTTTTACAAGATGGTCATTCAGACACATTAAGTATCTGTGACATTGTACTAGTAATTTCATAATATTTCATTCAGTGAATTTCCAGATGTTTGTAAACACCAAGAAATTCACATTTTCCTCATGGCCAGATTCCCAGCATCACCTCTTCCTTCACTTTTGCTGTTGTTTTCCTGCAACCATCCTGTGGACTTAAAAATCAAAGAGAACAGAATGTGCCTCATTTCCCAGAATGTGGTGAAGTGAGTCGACATGAGGTGGGGTTACTTTATCTTTATTCATTTATTTCAAAATTTAATTTTCTTTTTTGTGGAGTGTTGACTTTCAGGGGGGTGTCCAGCTATAAGGAATGTACTGTTGTGACTGAATCTAAAAACCACTGGATCTCCTTGTGGATTTATTGCCACCATGTTTGTCTCTAGAAGCCTGAAGAAAATGGGCAACACAGGAAATCACAGTCATATGAAATATTCACTTAGGCATGGATGTGTATGTATATTATGAGTACTAGTTGTAAGTTGACTGAGTGCTGGGAGAAGTGTACATAAGATAATTCTGTCTTGTAAATCAGTGGTTTTAATTCACGCTCCACGAGGCCCTTTTGCTGGGACAATGTTAACTGTTTAAATCTCCCAACACCAGACAGATGTGGAAGTGATTTCATTATTTTATTGAAAAGCTCAGAGTATAAAAATGTGTTGAGCTAGTCTGGCTTTAAGTTGAGTCATAGAAATCTTGCCATGGCTAAAGCTGCTGTTCACCCCTGCTTTCTCACCCTGACATGAATAACAATTTCTGGGGAAAAAAAGAAAATAAAGATGTTAATTATCAACTTAAACCCATGTATTACCAACCTGCAATAGCTACAGTATGTTTAAAAAAAATTCTGACACTTTTCCACTTAAAGTGTATAATTGGTAGGTTTTCTCTCCAGCTGTGCAGGTGGGGGTTGATTAGCATACCATAGTTGAGAAATAAGGAGCGCATGGAGCTGCTGCCTCATTTACAGCCACTGTTTTAGATCACAGAATAGCTGTTTTCACTCTGAAGAGTGCCATATGCCATCAAGGGTCAGGATCTTGTTATAATGACAATTCTTTTAATAAATCACTACTTTGGAACAAACAAAACTAAATACTTAAATAATGCAGTAGCCTCAATACTCATGTCAGGCAAAAACTGGATTAATAGTATTGACAGAGCTTGATTCACTATTTGTGTGTTGAAAAGACATCTCAAGCCTTTATGTGGAGTTTAATACCAAAGTTAACTTTTGGGGTTTTGGCAATCCTTTTTACCACAAACCAAAAAACATGATGCTAAATGTTTACCGTGCAGAAACGTCTTTTATATTTTCTCTTCATAACGACAGACTAATCAAGGCATGAATCCAGACAATCACATCGTGAACAAACTGATGTTTTAAAAGCAGTAAGTTTACCTACAGTTTATAAAAAGGATGGGCAAGATACATTCTTTTCAGAGGTAAATACAAATTTTAGTTGGTGTTGTTTGTAGCCAGTTACTGACTGATGGGTGGAGTTGTACTGGCATTCTGCCTCCTACCATGCCAACCAACCTGAGGACAAAGCAGCAGACACACAACTGAACAACAATCCGACTGTACATATTCACAGAAAATGATCATTTAGGTTTAAATTGCTGCCCCTGGTGGTAAAGGGGGCTTACATTAGAGCTGGGCAGAAGGCAGGACAAATTAAGGAAAAAAGAAAATGGGGTGTATAGTGAGAGGAAACGCTCTGGTGCCCATCTTTATATCCAGATTGTGGGCATTTCTCCATCCATGATGCCTCCATGACAGGTTGGACCTCCAAGAGTTTGGAGTGCACATAATGATCCAGTGTCTAATAAGGGGGGGGGGAAGGACTCATGACTGATAAGACACAGGTATTAATGAAAAATTATGTATTTGAACGAGTGGCCTATCCTAGACACCAAGTTAGACCTTTGATCCAAGAAATTCATTTACTCAGGATCCTCTTTTGACTTTGGTCATAAGCCAATAAAAGACAAACATAAGTATCATCATTGTCATTACAAATTATCCTGATCAGAGAATTAATTCCTGCACCAAATTTAAAGACATAGTTGTTCAGAGAATACACTCAAAAACACAAATGTGACCATCATGGTTGCTTTAGAGGGGAAATGGGGATTTCTCACCAAAGTCAGAAAGTCTGTCTTTAAGGGATATGAATAACTAGAGCACATTATCATACCATACTTTAGTTAGATATCTCAACCTGACTGGTATTGCCATCTCCAGTTTCTCATAGAATTAGATGACTTGTCATGGTAACAAGATTGAGTTGTAGGTAGCTGCTAGCAGCTCTGCTCCATTTGGACTGAAACATTACTCCTCAGAGCAGCTGTGGGGTGCAGTAGTAGCTTCCTACAGTAAATTTATGCAACTGTTTCACACTAGGTTGTCATCTGCCTTCTCTGCACTCTAGGGGGGAGATCTGAACCTCAAAAAAAAAATAAAAAATCTGAGTTGCACTCATTTAAGCTGAAAGCCTGGGATGTTATTCTACTGTGTTACTCAACATATCGAAAATCCACAGAAAATGTTAGTGTATGAGCAATAAAAGCGTTTCCCATCACCCCTCGTGGTAAATTCTCCACCTTAGCTGGAGGCATCCACAGCTCTTCCCTCGCTCACGCTATGCTTGCACTAAAAAGTTCCTCCGTGTTGGAATGTCTTCTTTCTCCCCCTCATGACAACGGCAAGAGATGTTTAGCTCTGCTTTCCCATTGTCACTCTCCAACTATAGGGCCCTCCATGAACCTGCACTGTGTCTGTGTACACAAAAAGCTTTTTCTTTTTCTCTGTAAGCAATAATGACGTTGTATTAAAAGGCTCTCTGTGGGTTTGTCTTCTGCTGAAGGATGCAATAGATGGTAGTTCTGTCAGCCATACTTGAAAGAGCATTAATGCAGAGTCCTTGAAGTTAATTTCCCATTCATTTTTTATCCTCCTGAAATCACATGTAAGTCTCTATATCAATTGCGGTCGGCTAGTTTTTTAAAAGAATGATCTTTTTGTGGATAAAAACATGGATGGGAAGCTTACTTCTTTTAAAAAAGCTGCGATAAAAGGAGGCAGGACATTTATGTTGTATTGGCATTCCTCAGTGTTGAAGTGTTAGGACTTGATGGACCTACGGACTGTTCAAATGTAGACCAGTGGATAATGTGCTATGAGTGAGGATGAGTTCACAGAGGGCTGAGGTGACCCTCTACTTGTCCTCCTGGTGTGAAGACAAACCCTGTGATTGGCTCTTCAACATGAAGGTTAAGTAGAGAAAAAAAGAAAAAAAAAAGAAAAAACCTTAACAGTAAAACACACATTGAGTACTTGTATTATTTGTGTTTCTGTAGTATATAAATATGTGTATTGTAACTGGTGACTTATTATGTATATATAAAGATTAGACCAAGTTTTTGCCTGAAGCCTTTTCCTTTCTTGAAGAGTTGTGATGTGTGAGTTCAGTGAGGTGACTGAAAACAGTATTTAGTTTTGTTATAAACCATTTTGACCAGGTGGATCTTTTAGATACAGATACAAATGTGAAGAAATGGAAAGTTACAGTATAAATAATCAGCTTATCTAGTTATTAACCATTGTGGATGGCTTCAATTTGAAATTAGATGAAAAATACTTTATTTATCTCAGAGGTAAATTTAAATAAAATAAATAAAAAATGAAAATAAAATTTACTACTATTTTTGGTCTTTAGAGGACAAAAAAGTCCTCTCCCAAAAACTGCCATAAAAAATGACAGATATATTTTTTCCACTTTTGTTTTTGCTCAAATCGCTAAATCAACCTCAGTCATAATCAAAACTACCAATTATCTAATCATTCAAATTATTTTAACTCCTTAAATTCCAGTTTGATGACACAATGTAATTGTTTTAATGAAAAGAAAGCACAAAGTTATTTTCTATATATTAGATTTGGGATGAATGGAGTTTTATTTAAAAGTTAGGCTTAAATATATTCAAAATTAGAAACAACATTTATTTTGATGCATATATAATTTCCTACCCTTTTCGGCCATTAGGGACAGAAAATATTCCTCCCCTATTAATGCATCAAAATCTGTTTTTTTACTTATTTTTTGTGTATTTAAGGCTGATCTTTAGATAAAACCCCAGGCACCTAAAATCTTTTATATGGAAAAGAACAGCATCATTGTGTCATCAAACTGGCATTTAGAATTTAGAATAATTGGAATAATTACATATTTTGTCATGAACATTTTTGTTCACTAAGTACTTGAAAAGGTAATAAATTTGTCCCCAGTGTCCTGGTGACTTTAAAGAAAATTTTAAATTTGAATTTTAAAGTTCTTATAGAAAATTTTCAAGCCAGCCAGCCAACCTTTAGAATTTCCTTCGGGATCAAGAAAGTACCCTATCTATCTATCTATCTATCTATCTATCTATCTATCTATCTATCTATCTATCTATCTATCTATCTATCTATCT
>JBBBVU010000016.1:28727990-28741336 GCA_037177055.1 Atherinosoma microstoma
ATTTCTCCACGGAGATCAATAAAGTATCTATCTATCTATCTATCTATCTATCTATCTATCTATCTATCTATCTATGAAAAAAACCAAAATGGCCAAAAATTGTTGGGAAATATTACCTGGAAGGACAAAAAAGTCCAGAAATGACCCACAAGGGTTACTGCTGCTGGCAAACCTTGAGTCCTGCAGACCAGCTGTACCAGAAAGGCTGCTCAGAAAGAGTTGGAGTTCCTTTTTCCAGTGTTGCCCATTGTCCCAGCACACTCAGGTTTGTGAGACAGGATCAAAGTGAAGATTCTCTTGGTTCCTCAACAAGGCTACTTCTTATAAACTGGCATGAATACAATTAGGATGATCTGAATGTAATGAGATTGAACTGGACTTTCTCTAATTGGATTTGTGTTCAACTTGACCAGGTCATGGAGGTTAGCACTATTGGCCTGACAGCAAAAAGGTTTGAATCTCGCCTCTCTTGGGATTTTGCATGTTATCCCATTGATGAATGGGTTCCCTCTGAGTACTCCAGCTTCCTCACAGAGTCCAAAAACATACATCAGTGATTCTAAATTGACAGTAGGTGTAAGTGATCGACTAGTGACCTGTGCAGGTTATACGCTGCCTCTTGCCCAGACAGCTGGCCAGCCTCACGTGGCCAATGAACAAGATAAAGTGGGCACTGGAAATTGTTTCTGGTATATTCAGTCACCTTACATGATGACAGCATCCTTGACTACAGTGGTTCTGCTCTAAACTGGTGAAAGTATGAGCTGATGTGCTTGTTGACGTCAAAGATGAAGGATTTCTGAGGGGAACTGATTCCAACAACACAACTAATTTGGTGAAAAGGGGGGTTTATCCAACGGAAGTCTATCAAAGGGTCTATTTTAACATGATCAAGGCTTTATGACTCATCACATACTGTCTCGTTGAAAGTTGGACGAAAAGCTCAGAGCCAGCAGTGGAAAGAACTTGAGTTTCATCACACTTCTCCTTTTCTACATTTTAAAAGGAAAAACATGTACTTTTTTATTTTTTAACTCTGTATTAATCTTGCAGCTGTCTGGTTATGTTATTCATTTACTAACACAAGCAGTGCTGGTGAGAGTATTCAGTTCCATAACTAAAGTAAGAATACAGTATAGTAAGACATTACAGATACTCCCTCTCATGTTTTCATTTTGACCAAAAATTAAGCCACAGCTATCTCTGTGCGAGAGCCATAAAGGGTGAGTTTGCTAATCTCTGTTAACCTGGTTTTGTCAAACAGGTCTCAGATTTCTGAAAGTCCAAGCAGAGAGCATCAGTAACCCTGAACCTGAATGTTTTAAGGTAGAAGAGAGAGAGATGGCAGTAGTCACGGTGTGCAGAGATGTGATGCTGTAACAGGGCTCTCATGTGGAACGGTGCTGTCTGCTGTTACATAAACAGCTTTACAAAAGTGAGCAGTCCTCCACATTATTTCTATAAAAAGACTCCTCTTTTTACCTTACTCATAATATGGCTTTTATTTCCTTCATCAGAGCAGTTTGGGCTTTGAAGGAAAAACAAGATGATGAAATTCAAAGAATGGGACTTCTTCCTACTGTCTGGTACAGAGGGCAGACAGAAGTGATGGAGGGAAAAAATGACTCGTATTTGAAGCCGGGGCTCTCATATATAATAAAATGTACACTATCATAAATACATTATTTAGTAGAATGGATTAAAGCCAGACCTCATTTAATTAACATTCTAAATTAACCAACAAATATAAACTTGGTACAAAAGTGTTTTTTGGATTATGTTTCCTGGAAATAAATCTTTTGCCATTGGAAAGCCTATTTATTTTGCCTTTTGGTGCCACATTTGTAAGGAAGATGAATTTGTGGGATGAGCAGCAGAGTATTTAAGTTGCACCCATGATAAACTTACCAAGTCTTCTCTGCCAACGCTATGCTGATTGCTTCTAGTGATGGGAAATTTGTCTCTTTTCAAAGATTTGGCTCCTTGGACTCAGCTCCCTTAGAAGAGGGATATACTTTGACAGTTAGTCTGGGGAAGCGGGGATTGAACCCCCAACCTTCCAATC
This sequence comes from Atherinosoma microstoma, assembly GCA_037177055.1. Taxonomy (NCBI): domain Eukaryota; kingdom Metazoa; phylum Chordata; class Actinopteri; order Atheriniformes; family Atherinidae; genus Atherinosoma; species Atherinosoma microstoma. The sequence goes on from JBBBVU010000016.1 coordinate 28,730,056, forward strand.
TACAGACAACTGCTCTTCCTTTAAGCCACAGCTGTCAAACAAGGTGGTTTTGCACAACCAAAATCTTGGCCAAACAGCCATAAAAGTCCCATCTGCAGCAATTTAAACTTTTCACTTTGTTGGGATCAAAACTGACAAAAGGACACAGAAATGTGCATCCAGTATCTTAAAACATTTTATTTATTACACAAAAGCAAAATATACATGGAATAATGAACATTGCATTCAGGAAACGTTCAAAATGAAAGCAGCTTTGACACAAGCACAAAGGAGGTGAATAAATGAGTTTGGCTGCCGTTTCCCACGTGTGTGTCGTGCAGCAGCAGTAACAGAGAGAGTCGGAAATCACACGAAATGCTGGACCGGACTGTGGAGGTGGATTAACAACAAGACATCCGTCCTCCTCCAGTCCAGCCAATAAAGCCATGCACTTTCAGGCACATGTACAGCAAGCCTCACATGTATTTATTCCAACATATTTACAGTGTAAACTAAATGACTGTAGAAGTGGATAACATGTAAAAATGAAGTGGCTCCACTTCAGATTTAATAAACAGTCTTACAAAGTGCAGAAAAGGTCTAATCAACTCAACTTGCAAAGGTGTTTTGTGTTTTCTCCGGTGATGTGTGGAGTTTTGCTGCGACCTTTAATTTGTGTCTGTTCCGGTTGTTCGGAGAACCGAGGTGTCAAATTATAAATCCATCAAGAAAAGCCAGCAGTGCAGCAGAGAACATGTTACATAATTACACAGACTTCTATTAAGTTTTGCTGCCAGGCTCTCTGAATAACTCAATGACTTATAATGCAGCAACTTAAAGGTTTGCTTCACTCAATTTTTTTATAAAGTTCTGTTATTGTGTGTAAACCACAGAACATGCAGTGTTTTTACTGGAAATAGATCAAAAAGCTCCAAAAAACTACATCCAATTGACCCAGAGGCACAATTTTATTCATATCTGTTCATTAACAGAAAATGTTTATCTTTTCTTTGTAAACTAAATATGAAATATTGGATAGACTAATAGTAATGTCTCCTTATTTTGTTTCTACTGTATTAATTTGGAGGCAAAAACTGCAAAACCTGGAAAAATACATTAAAAAACTCTGCAGGGAAGGGAGAATAGTTTTGTAACTTGAGTGAATTGGCCCTTTAAAAAGAACTCTATACTTTGCTTTTACAGCACCATGTTCAAGCTTTCTGAATGCATCCACCCACAGAGAACAGCACTGCTTCCACGTTGTGAGGAGCTGAACTTCTGCATTGCTTGACTATAACCAGTCTTCTTATCCACCTTTCAAACAATTCCTTTAAAAAAATAAACAATAAATGTGTTGTACATAAACTGGAGCAAGCAGCTCTCTGTGGGCAGAGGTGCATTGCATTTGTAATAGTCAAGCAGATGCTGAAGCAACAACACCTGCTCTGGCATCAATCTGGAGTCTAAGGCACGCTCCAAGGCTTCGGCCAGCAGATGTTAATACAGCAGTAGTTTTATAATATGTGTGATTCACTCAGTGTTCAGCCTTTTTCTAATGTCAAGGAACGACAGAAATGCTGCTGAGACCGTTAATAACACCGAGGACATTTGCATAAATTACCAGGTTTGGCTCAGAAACAAAAAAGGCTTTATGTATTCAAGCTGCTGACGGGTTTCAGAGTCTGAGAGGTTGAGTAGATGTAGAGCCTGAAGCTCATCAACATACGATATCTTAAAAATAACACTTTTATTAGCAAGTTACTCATTATGTTGTATGACCTGTTAGACTTACAAAAGCACTTATACAAAAAAAAAAACGAAATTAAAGTGACTAATTAAGCTGTAGCTCTGGTGAAATATACTGTACTAAAAATCAAATAACTCAACCATCCAGGAGGACTCAAATCAATGGATGGTGACAAAAGATGAGGGGCATCTGGTAAGGGCAGTACATGTTTTTAATGTACAATTCAGAGAATGTGTTTCAGGAAAAATTAGCATGTTGTTGCGTTGCATTCATTTTGAGTTCATGCATAACAAGCAGTTTCTACTCTACAGATCTATATAACTAGCAGGTCATCTTTCAACGTTATCCCACTGCAGTGTGGCGTCTAGGATGAAGCAGCGGTCTGACAGGCTCTGAGGGGATCACCTGTCAGCAGGTAGACTCATGTCATCAGACAGGAGCTGCTCTCCTGGAAGAGAAAAGAAGAAAAAGAAGATAGTACATCTGATTAAGAAGTGAGGAAAATGTTCTTTACATGTTCTTTAAAATCACTTTACTCCTACAGACTACATGTAACTAAAGTGTACATTTCAGGTCAAGACACATGATTATTGGTTGAAAACATTTATCTTGAAAAAAAGAAAAAAGAAAAGTCTTAATCTGTTGAGATTTTACCTCCCAAAGAGATTTTAAATGCATAAACACTCAAGCCACTTCATTAGGTCCACCTTGCTAGTACCAGGTTAGACCCCTTTCACTTTCAGAACTGCCTTCATTCTTGGTGTCAAAGATTCAACAAGGTGTTGGAAACATTCATCAGAGATTTTGCTCCATATTGACATGATAGCATCACACAGTTGCTGCACATCCATGATGAGTTCTACCACATCCCAAAGGTGCTCTGTTGGATTGAGATCTGGTGACTGTGGAGTCCATTGGAGTACAGTGAACTCATTGTCATGTTCAAGAAAACAGTTGGAGATGATTTGAGCTTTGTGACATGGTGCATTATCCTACTGGAAGTAGCCATCAGCCATAAAGTGATGGACATGGTCAGCAAAAATATTCAGGTAGGCTGTGATGTTTAAACCATGCCACGTTGTTATGGCCCAAAGTGTGCCAAGAAAATCTCCCCCACACCATTACACCACCAGCAGCCCGAACCATTGATACAAGGCAGGATGGATCAATGTTTCCACCAAATTCTGAGCCTACCATCTGAATCTGCAGCTGAAATGGATACTCATCACACCAGGCAACATTTTTCCAACTTCATTTGTCCAGTTTTGGTGAGTCTGTGTGAATTGTAGCCTCAGTTTCCTGCTCTTAGCTGACAGGAGTGCCACCCGGTGTGGTCTTCTGCCGCTGTAGCCCATCTGCTTCAAGGTTGGATGTGCTGTATATTCATAAATGGTTTTCTGCCTGCATTGGTTGGAACAGGGGCTTATCTGTGTTACTGTTACCTTTAATCTCCAACAGTCTGACATCAACAAGACACTTTGGTTGAGACAACTGCTGCTTACTAGATATTTTTTCTTTTTCAGACCATTCTCTGTAAACCCTAGAGATGGTTGTGTATGAAAATCCCAGTAGATGAGCAGTTTCTGATATACTCAGAACAACAGCCATGCCACGTTCAAAGTCACTTAAATACCCTTTAAGATTTAACACTCAAATGGCATCTAGTTTATGGTTTTAGTCTGTCAGAGAAATAAGAAAATCAACATTTTAGCGAACTGTTTTAATTTTTCAGAAAACATTCAGACATTGCTCAGGCTTTAGAAAGCTTTTAAAAGGCCTGATCTCAGGTTGAAGTTCTTTTAATATATTTTTTCATTAATACTGGATATGATGACAGACCCACCAAACAGAGCTATTACCACCATATAGGTCAGTAAGAATGACGCACAACATGGTATTTCACCATATTGTCTGACGATATCTATTTTAGTCTGAGACAGTCTAAAGTTGAACATTATAATGGGGCCCAAGCTGCTGTGCGTGTTATGGACAGAGCATGTTGTTACCCGTGCAGGGTGGAGTCTGGTTGTCATAACGGGAGTTGTTGCTTTGCAGGGCTTCGTCCTCGGTGTCGCTGTCGCTGCTGGTTGCTACAACCAGGACAGAGGGTGACTGATCTGCTGAATGATGGAGAAGATCACACATGTAGAGGGATTGTCATTCAGATTTTATCTAACAGCATTGTTTAGCCACTTCCTCTCAGTGTGAGCTGAACTGATCTTATAGTCACTCATCCACCAAACAACACTCTTTGCCTTTGACCTTGCTGACACACCTGCAGATGAAAGATGCTGACCAAGTTGAGATCAGAGGGGTTTGTTCTGAGTGACTTATTAGGATTTTATTTACTTTCATGCCAAAAACTGAAAGCAATGGCCTCCCTCCTCCAAATTCTCACTCTTAAAATTGGTTTTAGTGAGGGAATTGAGGAGGAAATATTGTCTATCCATTCAGCTGGGATGTTAGGGGGATAGCTAGATGGCTACTTCTTCTCAAAATGAAAAGTGTCACCTTATCCCAGATGGACTGAGCCTTGCTTCAACACTGATAGTGTGTTTAATCCATTTATTTTTACTGCCTAGATATTTTTAGTCTATACAGAGAGCTGTCAAAGGTGACAGCTGTGCAAAGACTGATACTTCAGAGGGGAACCAACCTTCATTTGACTGTGGTTGAGGAGAGTTCGCTTCCAGCAAGGACTGATGGGTGTTTCCTGAGGTTTCAGATTCACAATCCAACATGGCTGCCCTGCAACAATAACAAGTAAAGGAGTTATGAGGCACAGTTGACATGGACGTGCAGTAGCACAAGATGGCTGCAGGCAGAGAAACTTCTGAGTCGCACCCCAGGGACCTGCTACTACAGTTCTTGCTGGCAGTCATGTAGCTCGGCCCTCCTAGGGAAAAGATGTCATCTCTGGACCCAGAGGCTCCATAAATCTGCTGCTCCACAGAGTACTGCTGCTTGGAGGTGGATGCCTGCTCTGATGAGGAGCTGCCGATAGACACAAGGGAGCCTGTGATGGCATCGGCCTTCAGCACTCCTGAAACACAACATGAAAACATCAACGCAGGCTGAGAGGGCGGAAGCTGGTAAGATGATTAGATGGTTAAGTGGTGTTGGAAACTGTAGATCTGTAAATACATTAACTACTTACAACAAAATAAACAAGTAGTGGGGATTGGGAAATGAAAATACAATGAGCTGTAAACTCAGTTTGAAGTATTGTGCACGCAAGGAAACTGTATTAGAGCGGGGGAGTATGTAGCCAAAACAACTCACAGTTTATCACAGACAGGCCACTTGAGAATCAGAGAGTATTTTCAGTCATAACAGTGGAGAACAAAGGAAAGGGAAGTACAAAGTTTTGGAGCAGTATTAAACAGCAACCAAGAAAATCCTTTAAAATTCACCCAGTACTCAGCTGAAGTACATTCAAACATGTTAAAATACCAATGTTTCCACCAAACCCAGTACTCATCAGCTGCTGGAAGCTCCACTATGTGATAACATTTCATTTATTAGTTTAATAACCCATTACTTTATTCTTTACATTTTACTCTGACCGGCTGTGTTGTATGAGATGTTTCTAGCAAAAAAAAAAAAAAAGAAGAAATTCTCTAAAATTGATAAATCGATAATACAACTCTGTTGTATTTACAGCTTTAATCCTGCTGCTTTTAAATGTCCAAAAAAAGAAAAGGTGATTCATCCAGATTGGTATAAATAATTCAAACAGGAGACGACTGACCCTCTGCAGCTCCCATCCCATCTTTGGAATGCAAGCTGATCTCTGCAATTGCCTCTGCTCCTCTCAGGTCTTTTTCCATCTCCTCTGGACTCCTCCTCTTCACAACCAGAGAGCTGCTACTATCCAGGACCGGAGATAGAGACTTCCGGGCTGCAAACAAGAAAAACATAGCACACAAATATATATTTGTCTTGTTTGTCTGTGTTTGTGCCCTGTGACAGACTGGTGATCAGTCCAAGATCCACAATGACTTTTCTAGCAGCTAAAGAAGGCTACAATGTCATTCAACTCAGTATAAACAGTATAAAATAAATTATGCTAACATATTTAGGCTACTGTCTTTTTGAATATTTGATACTTTATTTCATCCTTCCAGTCTGAATTTTGGTCCTCACAAACAAACTTTAATTTTTTGTGAAACTAATTTGATCCCAGATAGATAAATATAAAAACAGCCTTACATGCATAGAGGTAGAGAATGAGAGCATTTTTCAGTTTGAAGGAAATTTTGTGTTTCGGCTAACTTCATGACTGTTCTCACCAGGGCGGCAGGGCCTGGACCGAGCTGCAGTTGCTCTCCCCACCAAGTCCAGCTCACCAGGCTTACGACAAGCTGCCATCTCTGAATCACTGAGGAGAGGAGGCATCTCCTCTGTGCTGAAGGCCCCAGATGGGCCGGGTCTGGGCTCTCCGGACTCTCGAGCCTCCAGCACTTGACTCTTGACATCTGACATCTTGCTGCGGACCTCGGCCATCTGAGCCTTGAGGCGGATCAGGACGCCCGAGTCGGGAGCCGATCGTCGCACCACCTGTGGCCGCCGCTCTCGTTCTTTCCTTGAGTGAGCATGAGCTAAAGAGATGAGAAACAACTCAAACAACAAACTAAGAAGAGAGATCAGATGTAGAGTTACACTTTAAGGATTGGAGCTATTTTGGGATTAATACCACCAGACTCCTCTGTGGTGGTATCATCTAATAGATAAGGATCTAAAATGTTAGCAAAGTGTTGCATAAAGACCATAACAGAATCGAAGTTGATGCTGAAATTACAACAGACGATTCTTATCTTTTCCAACTTCCAAAAAGCAACATTTCCCTGCTAAAGGTATCTCCTTGAATTTATTGCCTGCATTAAAAGAGTGTCTCACTAACACAATGGATGTATTCTTTTCTTCAGGAATCATCCTGGAACCAGTAAATTTTCTTCCTTTCATGGTTTTCTTGGAGCTTTAACCACCATTTCTAGATCAGTGGAATAACACAAGATAGAGCTGCACTGATAGAAGTATGGGGCTAATAATAATCCAATAACAATTACCCATTTTGCATGAGTGATACAATATAAAACTTAAAGCAAAAGTTTTGTTTTAAAATTGCTCTTGTTTATTTCAATTAGATTTTGTTTAACATGCTCGGAATCTGTATGTCTTTATAATGAGACAAATTCTTTATGCTAGAAAAGGAACATGGCCTAAAGTAGCTGTTGTTATAACATGAGACACTTCTGGCTCCAGTTGCTGGAAAAAATAGATTAAAAGGTAAACCTCTCATTTAAAGCACCTGATTAATTTATGCTGAGGGGCCCCATGCATCAGTTTGACTAGTGATTCTTGGTTTAGCTGGAAAGATATGATGATGTTTACAGACCTTGGCTGTGAAGCAGAGATACTGGAGGCCGAGGCTGGAGGCCCCATAGAGACTCCACGCTGCTGCGCTCCTTGAGATCCAGCAGCTGGATCAGGATGACTGGGTCAATCTCCAGCAGGCTGCTGCTACTCGGCCCAACGGCAGCACCGCTGGCAGCTCCGCTACTACCAGTGCTCCGACCAGCAGCAGCAGAACTGCGATGTAATGAACGAGCACTGGAGATGGAGCCACCTGCAGATCAGAGCCACAGTTCATAAAAGGCTGTGCTTTGGCCAGAATATACTAATACCATACACTGCCTGGCCAAAATAACAGTCACCACCAAAAAAAAAAGTCACACACTCTAATATTTTGCTGGACCACCTTTAGCTTTGATTCCAACAGCATTCTCTGGCATTGTTTCAGTAAGCTTCTGCAATGTCACAAGATTTATTTCCATCCAGCATTGTATTAATTTTTCACTAAGATCTTGTATTGATGATGGGAGAGCCTGAACACTGCGCAAAGCCTTCTTCAGCACATCCTTAAGATTTTCAACAGGGCTCAGGTCTGGACTCTGTGGTGGCCAATCCACGAGTGAAAATGATGTCTCATGCCCCCTGAACCACTGTTTCACAATTTGAGCCCAATGAATCCTGGCATTGTCATCACTGTCATCTTGGAATGTCCCCGTGCCATCAGGGAAGGTGGAGTAACCTGCTCATTCAGTACCATTCAGGTAGTCAGCTAACCTCGTTCTTTGGGCACAAAATGTTGCCCAAATTCAAATGTCACTGCTTCCTTTACGTTGGCATGTTTGTTAGGCAATACATCCACTAGAGGGCAGTACAGAGTTCAGAGTTCACTTCTGAGTTCAGATGTCAGTTTCAGTGTCAGTGTCAGTTCAGTTTCATGGTGACGGTGGAGATCATAATGGACACTCAGAAATAGGCATAAAAAGAGGCAGCACAGTAGATGGCATTCCTCTTCTATATTCCTTTCACTGACTGCACGTAAGCTATGTGGCGCAACGCTGCCCCCACAGTTTCTGCTACTGCAACGTTTGCTATATCTGGCTGCGCATCTGCAAACTCTCTCAAAACCGGCTGACAAAAATACTTTTTTTTTTAAAAACAAACAAAAAATAAAATAAAAATTTGACCAAAATCATGTCAAAGATATCATTAATTCCTCAGGACATAGTTCATCGTTTAGAAAACTGAGGCATGTCATATCCACACTTCATGAGTCTCAGAGGGCTACATTCAAGATACTGGGATCGTTGATTCTCAGTGAATGTTTTCCATATAAAAATTTTACATAATTATCAGAATTTAAAATCCATGATGGCTTCACTGCCCAAATTCTGTTATATCATCAGTTTAAAAAACTTATATATGAGAAAAAAAAAACATTACTACACTGTGTTCAGCTCCACTCTGACATCTAACACACAACCAGCCCCCACACATGTGCACATACAGACACCAAGTGTTTCTATATCAGCAGGCTGCATGGGGCACAGTGCACCAGTAATGACTCATCCTCTTCATGCTTTTCAACACCAACACAGCCGAACACATTGAAGGAGCTGCTTTGAGGCCTGTCATCCTATCACTATGTTCTGTTTGTATGGTTGTCAAACCACACAAATAGAATCAGTAAATTCCCATGAAGCTGAGCCTTTTGTTTGCCTCAACCAAAGACAGAACGGTGCCTTCGGCTGAGGCACGACATTAAAACATCTGATGGTTGAAGCCACACTGAGTTGTTCTGGAAGAAGTCACAGGAAACAGTGTTTAATATGTAATATGATTTTTTTTTTTAAAGAACAACAGAACTAACTAAATTTTTATTAAAAATAACTATGGATTTTTTTATTTAAAAAAAATGCTTTTATACTCCCTGTAAGTGGTGTCAGCCTTATTGCTGCTCTGGCTATTCATAGAAGTTATGTTTTAGTGCAGAAGCTGACAGGTGAAAAGAAGCGTACATAAACACTGCACCACGAAGGCTGCAAATGTGAGTTAAATACTCACTCTATGAAGCAGAAAATGGGATGAAATTATGAATACACTTATAAATCTAAAAATATAAATTTTCCATTTTATCAAGCATCAACAGCAGTGCAGAAACAATTAATAAATATAATATGGTTGTAATAAAATGTTTAAACATTTATTTAAGAGACCAGCCCCACTGGGCTGGACACAGGTCTTCACTGCTCCAGTAACTACCAATCACAATGTAAAAATGAGCATCTGCCAAACACATGAAATTAGTTTCAAACACATTCACCCTACAGGCCTAATTACCTACTTGCGATTGATCAGAATGCTGCAGTCTGGGAAGGCACTTATATGTAAATGCTTGCCAACTAATGATCTGGGACCGTTTTTATCAAACTTCCTAGAATTACTCCTAAGAGCATTTTCAAGAGTTGCCTTATGAGTAAAAAAAAATCCTCCCTAAAAGTTGCACCTAAAAGTTATTTATCAAGCGTCTCACTCATACTTTTAGAGAAGAGTAGGACTCAATCTTAAGCGTCAGTCTCAGAGCGGGTTTACGACAGTACAAGGTACCGTATACGGAATTTTAGATGACTTAGATGAATTGACCAATCGCTGAATATAACTATCGTTTCCCAAGTTAACTCCTTTTCGAACACTCTGTCTGGAGCGTGCCATATTTCTGAGTGCAAAACATGGAATCTACGCTTCCACTGCCCAATCCCTCTCTCCACTACACTTCTTGTACTTTTGTGTGCTCTGTGACGAGAATAGACCATTAACCATGTTCTTTAAGCATTTTCCATTTAAACTTTGTCAGTTTATAATTCGGCCACTACCTGTTATAGTTAATTTGGGCTTGTGTCTGTGGCATCTGAAAAAGGATGAGAAGCCAGCAGAGTAAGGGATATCCCTTATCCCCAATCAGGTGACAGCCAGGTGGCACAACGTGCCTCTCGAACAGCTGCCTAAGGCCACTTTCATTCAGGATCCTGCGTCATGTGTGGATCCAGGCCACTTGGGTACCACACCTGAGATGCAGTAGTCTGTTATAAAAACTACATGTGTGTTGATACTGTGGTACCTTTTCCTATTAACATAAATGTTCTCGTCCACACTTGGAGCAATCATCTTAATATGTGTGCCGTCGATTGCACATTAACTCATTAATTTGAGTCTGTTGTGTAAGAGCAAACAGACATTGACAACCTGCTGGAATGCAGCCTTTGTGACACCGAGTTGAATAGCCCTGCTCTAGAGGCAACTCCTAACCACTTAGGGGACCTCTGGAGGTCTCTTAAATATAGTAGGAGACTTGAGAAAGTTGATAAATAGCTTTATTCTTAAGTTTGAGAGCAAGACTAAATTCAGCAATTTCTCAGCACTTAGGACTAAAATTCGATTCTAAAATTCCACACTTGATAAATACGGCCCCTGGTCTGCACATGCCCAGTGCTCATTTACCTTTAACAGAAATACGGCATTTCCTGACCAAGCCAGTAACTGTCTGCCAACTATCTGTCAACTGTCTGTAGTTACCCTGTTCTATACCTCCACCTCTACCTCTTGCAGAACAGCGAATGCAGGTATTTTGGCTTGCCAGCTGGTCTTTGCTAGAGTTATAGAGTCCTTTCAAATAAGACAGTTAAGCCCCGTTTCTACTTTCCTTCTTCATATAATCTTTTCAACGACAAGTGAACAGTGAAGTGAAACAACTGAACTCCAACTGAACTCCTACGGGGTTTTTTTCTCTTGATTTTGTTGCAATAAGTGACATTTTTCTATTCCTCAATCATCGGACTGTATTGTATGATGCCAGTAGCTCCGCCCTGACTGCAGTATTCTCCTGTGGACTTCGACTGATGGGGGCCCAGAAATGATGTAGTTCGGTTTAGTTGTATGGGCCCCTTTAGCCTCATTTTCATCAAGGGGTCTGGCTCATGGCGGGACAGTTTGGTGAACCCTGATCTCTGTTATGTTTCCACAGCTATCCGTACTATTACCCAGTAAGCGGCGTATCAGCTGGATAGCGATAGCTAGTAAGCTATACAATAGCATGATGCCAGCAGCGTGGCGACTTCAAATCAAATCTAATTTTTTTTATAAAGCACCTTTCAGGCCTGGGCAACTCAAAGTGCTTTACATATTAAAAACAATTTATGCATAAAA
>JBBBVU010000016.1:28758131-28769842 GCA_037177055.1 Atherinosoma microstoma
GGGCTCAGAGTAGAACCGCTGCTCCTCCGCATCGAGAGGAGCCAGATGAGGTGGCTCGGGCATCTGGTTAGGATGCCACCCTGGACGCCTCTCTAGGGAGGTATTCCAGGCACATCCCACCGGGAGGAGACCTCGGGGTAGGCCCAGGACACGCTGAAGGGATTACATCTCTCGGCTGGCCTGTAGGCGAGGATAGGGAAGTCTGGGCTCAGGCTGCTGCCCCTGCGACCCAACCCCTGATAAGCAGAACAGGATGGTACGGTACTTTTATATTTTTAATGTTTATTGATTTGGATCCAGTTATGGTCAAGGGTGTACATCTGTCCCTTAAGGGTGCGTTCGTCCTGATCTGCAAAATGCAATAGTTTCACAATCCACAGATAAAAATTGTAATCTAGCAACATTAACAAAAGCTGTCATTTTGTGTGGGACAGTGTCAACGTGACATAAAAGAAACCTCAAACCGTAACTGGTGAAACCTCTTAATTATGTAATCATTTCTAACCACTGTGTTTTGTGACTTATAAACCCAATAACATTCATTCTAAACTTGAATTAGAATGCTAACTAACTATTCATAACGTAGGATGGAGCTAATGTCTTTGTCTAACTTCTTCTCCCTCTTTGTAGACTTTTTTGGTCAAATTAAAATCGTTGAATGTCTATGTTGTCATATACGAAAAGATTGAATGGGGCCCCATTCTGGACACAATGAATGTCTACATGATCATATCAAAAAGTAGAACAAAAATGTACTTATTGTACACTTATTTTTAGCTATCATTATAAAACTGCTCAGTTATTACACATTCTGGTGTGAGAACAGGTTAACTGAACAGTTGTGCTTTACAGTGATCTTTATGCTTTAGAAAATAGTCTATCAACTTCTTCAGAGTGAATTTTCTTTGGGGGAAATGCATAGCCATCAACCAGTTCAGATAAACTAAATGAATAATGTTATGTTAAATATGTGGACAATAATCCCTGCAGGGATATGCATCACCTTCCGTTATCACAGAGCCAGACACATACAAAGAGAAATTATTACACTTGCCTGCAGTTATCTGTCTGTAAAAGAAAAGTCAGTTCAAGCTGGGTCATGTAAGTGTCTCCAGGCTTCAATCTGAAGGTCATTCTTAACCTTTACATCCATAGTTAATTGATCTTACATTTGCACTGAATTGTGGTGAGGAAAAGAAAGAAATACTGCTGATATCTCCCTCTGGGTGACTCAAACTCCAACACAAAATACTGATGCATGCACACAAAGCCAAGCAACAATTAATCAATCCCACAATACACAAACAAAGCTCTCCTACAAACAGAGGCAGTGCCAATATTTTTGTGTGCTTGGCAGAACACATCAACAAACAAATTAGGCAGTTGTTTACAAAAATTGAGGTCTCCTCGTTTTTTTTTCTATCTTTTCCTGAACTCCCAAAGCTCATTGTGCATCGGTAACTGAAGTATTTCAGAAGCTGCACAGGTAAATATCTGGATGAATCAAATGAATTCACACCATTGCCAAAACATTTTTGCCCTTTCCTAGAATAAAATAACTGAAAACAACAATAGTGCATTCAAAGTTTTCCAGAGGAAACAGGCTTTGGAAATAGCCCTCCTTGAAATGGTTTCTCCATCTCTTGAGGCAAAAAGGTAATTTCATGCTCCAGCACAACTCAAGGGGACCTCAACACTGACAGAGACCTCAAGGTTAACAGCGTAAACTTGATAAATATCTTGGAAGCCAAGCAGTACAATAACAACTATTTACTACATGTTTTAAGAACAACAATCTTAAAGATGATTTGTTAAAGAAAACCATGATTTTTAGCTACACATTGGTGGTGGTTAGCACCGCAGCCTCACAGCAAGAAGGTCGCTGGTTCGAGCCTCGGGCGGAGTTTGAGCCAGAAGGGGTTGCTGGTTCGAGCTGGGGAAGGCTCAAAAATAGTGGCCTTTCTGTGTGGAGTTTGCATGTTCTCCCTGTGTATGTGTGGGTTCTCACCGGGTACTCCGGCTTCCTCCCACTGTCCAAAGACATGTATGTTAGGTTAATTGGTCACTCTAAATTCTCCTTGTGAGGGAGTCTGTGCGTGAATAGTTGTCTGTGTTGGCCCTGCAATGGACTGGCGACCTGTCCAGGGTGTACCCTGCCTCTCGCCTGATAATTGCTGGGATAGGCTCCAGCCCACCCGCGACCCTGAATTGGATTAAGCGGTACAATGAATGAATGAAAGAAAGAAACAAAAATCAAATACTTTTTTCATCTCATTAAAATGTACCATATCCCCATCCCTCCCAATCTGCCCCAATGTATTGACTCCACCACATTCCCATATATTATTTGACAATGTTTTGCCCCCTGATATTAATAATGGACTTTTTCCATTGGGGACATGATGGTAATGAAGCTCCATCAATGTAGGGCTGGCTGGGTATTGTGAAGAGCCTCATGTTTCGATTTCAATTCTTTGGGTTGCGATTCCATTCAACATCAATTCAATACTTATTTAAATGCTTGGATGTCAATTCAGTAAGAAGTATGCAGGGCCAACCAATGGTTGTTGCAGAGCACCTGCATGGTGTCATTGGTTGCACAGGCTTGTCGTGTTACTGCAGTAGGCTACTTTAATTCTGCCAAGCACAGCTTACAAAAGGCCTTACTTTTGTCTATTTCCTGTGTTTCGGATTCACACGGAAACCAAAATGACCCCAAACGTCAGATTTAAAAGTTGAAAGAGCTGGCTTTATGCTGCTGCTTGCTTTGGTAGCCATTTTGTTTTTGTTTGATCTAATGCGGCCTCAGTCCATACAACGTGAATGACATGCACAGCACCCTTCACAGGTCAGAAGGTTAATCGATTCAGAGGATTTCCCGAATCCAATGGGGAAATGTTGCGATGCATCGACTAATCAATATTTTTACTCACCCCTACATCAAAAGCTAAGTATTTATGTAATATTTAAACAATTTCACATGAAGGCTGAATGATAGGGTTGTCCATTTTAAAATTAAAATTAAGCTACCAACTTCACTATTATTCATGTTGGCCCTTGCCAAGGGGAATCTAATATTATAAGATAAATATTCATTTTTATACCTTCTACTCTGCCCCATAGTGAAATAGGTAGAACCGTCCATCATATATCCTACCCGATTGTCTGCAGAAGGGTTGGACCATTTAAATCAAAAATCTTCTCTGTAGGGATCCTGATATTTATCCGCAAATATCTCATGCCTTGTGATTGCCACTGAAAAGGTGCAGATCGAAGATGTGATGGATATGTCTGATAGTTTAGAGAGATAACTTCACTTTTACTATAATTTATCTTGTATCCTTTGAAATTCCCAAATACATCAATCCACTTCATTACCTGTGCCAGGGACTGGATTGGCTGTGTTAATGTCAATAAAATGTCATCTGCATACAGGTTCGCTTTGAAGACATGCCCTATATGTATGCCTGTAACTTTATTACCAGCATGGATTTCACATGCCAGAGGTTCAACAGCTAAAATAAAGGAGGGATGATGAGATAGGGCAACCTGAGAACCAGGAGAGTCATCGAAAAAGCAATACAGTATTTTCATGATGATTAATTGTGAAATAAAAATAAAAATATAGATTACAAGATTACGCTTTGTCCCCAGACTCAAAATACTTTCTGCTAAGTCGAAACAATGCAAATGCTGTTTCTTCATGGATAAGCGATTGTAATTCTGTTTTGACTGATCTATCCATCAGTGGGTTGCTGGTCAGATTAAAGTCTCCTCCCATTAATATTGGATCTGCAGTAAATTGCCCCAGCACCATACTCAACCTAGATAGAAATCCACCTTGTCCTGTGTTAGGGGCATAAACATTAACCACAGTGCATCTTTCATTTTGTAAAAGACCCGATATAATAATATACCTGCCGTCTTTATCACTGCCCACCTGAAACAGTTTAAATGATATTTGTTTTGATATTAGAATACTGACGCCCCTTGAATCTCCTGTACCAGGTGCTGAGTAAACCTGGCCCACCCATCTTTGTCTCAGTTTAACAGCTTCACTATCCTTCAGGTGTGTTTTCTGTTGCACATCACACTGCAGGGATTTCAAATCAGTGAATATTTTATACCTTTTTACTTTTTTTTAATTCCCTTCACATTCCAACTTATCAACTGTATAGTGGACATTAGTCATACTTAACAGTGATTACATAATCCCCCATAATTTCATTGAAAGAAAATACATAGATCTTGAGCCAAAAATACTGGATTTTGTAATACTTTGCACCAAAATGGGGAAAAACAAAAAAAGCAACAAAAAAAACCCACATAAGCCAAAAGGCAAGCAGCAAATAAGCAGAAGGGAGAAAGGAGAAAACCCATCTCCAGGCCGAACTGCACCCCCCATTTTTTTCTGTTGTAGTTATTTGGCTGTTTTTTTGTATGTTTTGTAATTTTTGTATTCTATTAATTTTGTTTTTATTTGTATATTTTTTATGAATAAAAAGGAAAGCAAAAAAACACTGAAACTTGGAGGCTGCAACTCGACCACAACTGAGGAATGATGCAATAAGAAGGCTGACAGATGTGTATCAGCAGGTTCTCACCGACAGTGTGGACACTGGGCTCTCTGCTCCGTCAGCCATCGCTGCCAAACAAGAGATTTCAGCTCAAACACAGCCACCACATACTTTTGTAGTAAAACTCACTGGATTCATTTATAATTTAGCTAAAAATACTGGATAGTTTTCTTAACTTTGCAAGAAAAGGACAAAAGCCAACTTATTCTAACAAAAATGTTTGCAGGTACAGTGTATTCCAGTTCTATTCTGATGAATGTCTGGTTCTTGCTGGTGTAATCACACTCACTCGTATACAGCTGAAGCAGCAGAGTTTGGAGCAATGTGGGCAGAGGCGAGCATCCCTCAGTTTCTCCATGCAGATGAAGCAGCGAAACACCTCAGCAATGCTCTGCAGAGACAGAGGAAGGTTTTACACCATGAACAGCTACAGGACTTATCACAAAGCTGAGAAACCGCCTCACCATTGCAAGTTACAGATTTACTGATTGTGCTCTTGTATATACAAAAAAACCCAGATAAAATAATGTATACTACTTTTTTAATTAGGCATACACACCTCAACACTTTGTTCATCCATTTCAGCCAGTTTGAAGTTTTTGATCTCAGCGATGAATCAAACAAAAAGTCTGAAAATAAAAGTACATTCAAATCAAAAGAGTATGTTTTTTGGAAAACAATAACCATAGTTTTAATACAAATGTCAATAAACTTGTTTCAATATATTCTTTTAAACCAAAGTTGTAAGAGAAAATTTACGTTGATTTGGTTTTACGGTAAATCACTTCTTAATACCTGGTTAGTCCTCATACATTCAGTTTACAACCATGAATCATCCACATTAAAAAGCAAGAAAAAAATTACAGTGATTGATCGATGATCAGAAAAGCTGTAGATTGTCATTCAAAAATAGCTATCTATTTTACCTAAAACAGCTTCCTCTTCAGCTTCATTTGCTCATCAAATAGAGTGAACCAAAACATTTACATAAACAATATCATAAATAATCAAGAACAACATCATGGAGTGATAATGTGAAACCAAAAGCTGTTTTTTTTTTACTGTATCATCTTTGTAGTTTACCTGCTTCACAGTTTCATTCAGTGTTTTACTTTTGTTGAGAAGTCTTGTAATTTACACACAGAAATAAGACTATTTGCTCTTCACCTCGTTGTCTGGCCCTCACTGAAGAGAAAGGTGTGTTTGTAGTTTGACATAGAAAGGCTTTCTAAGATACTTTTACTAAAAGTGAAGTTCATCTGCATTCATAAAGGCAGGAGCTTACACAGGTGTAATGTGGAAAGTTTAAGCTTTTATTGAAAATACACTACGTTTACAGGAATGGACTTGTACCATCTGACTGAAATTGACTAGAAAATTCCATCTGATACAAAGCTTTATTCAAATCTGTTAATAGAAACCTTCATACTTGTCTAGAAAGGATCTTTGAACACTTTATGACCATGTTGATGGAAGTCATCATCAGTCATACTATGATGTGAACAAACAGTAAATTAACCCTTTAGTAAATTAAAAGAAAATAATTTGAAAAACACATTTTCCAGCTAAATTATGCACACAGAAATAGTAAAGGGATAGAGTGAGGATTCAGCTCCTCAGCTAACTAATCTGAATCCTAACCTCTGATGAGTTACCAGCACCTTGACAGTTAATAGACACATGTGTCTATTAACTCACCCAGTCATCATATTGGTCCTTGTAGTTTAAACAAAAAGGACTATGAGATTTTGGCACGCAGAGACCATTACCGAACTATACCACTCAATTGGGACCTGACCTGGGAGTCATCAGATCAGGTCCCAGATTTATAGTGTAGAACAAGGTACATGGATATTAATAATACAGTATAGCACAAATGAAAACGTATTATCATGGCACTTTGAGGTGTATAAAAACTAAATCAGTTTACGTTGCCACAAGCTATCGTCATCGCCGCTAGCTGGGAGTCAGTGCCAACAGAAGGGGCCCAGCGTCAGCAGATACATCCACTGACCGCCCAGAAAGAAGAGCTGCTGCTGCTCCTACAAGGAGTAGCAACGTTTATTACTGCATATGAGCTAGATAAGTAGAATCAAACAAACACAATAAAATTAGCAATATCACCAGAAAATGTCTACATAGAGCTGTGAGGGCAGCTAGCTCGGCAAGCCTTAGCAGGGTGGCTCTCTTACCTCTCCAGAGACTCGGCTTCTTCTGTCACACCTGATCAACAACCCGTTAGAAAAGGCATCGTATGGTAATGTCTCCGCCAGTTTTGCTGCCGTTACAAAAAGCTAACATATATCGAGGTCCAGCGGTGTTATGTCAGAATTTTCGCTATGTGATAAACTAGAATGGAAAAAGGGCTGGTTTCTGCCCCAAACTGAAGGTGTAGCAGCAGCAGTGGATCTGAGGCTGTTTGTCCCCTAGCAATAACCAATCAAATGGCTCCAATTCTTCTTTTCTTATTATTTTTGTTTCGCCTTTGTCAGATAGCTTAAAACGCTTTACCGACCCCTGCTGGAAAGATTGAAGAACGACAGAAAAAATCTGTTAAAGGTTTTTAACACAATATCCAGGATCCAAAAATAATATATTAAAACTTTGAAAAAAAGAAAATTATTACATTTGATTTCCTCTTGAAGCATTATATAAAAAAAATATAAAGATGATCAATCAATCAAGCTTTATTTATAAAGCGCTTTTTCATATGAAACAAATTGCAATACAAAGAGCTTTAAAAACGTAAAGAACACGTAAAAACCATCTTAATCCACCAAATCCCCCAGACCACAAATCCAAGAGTCACACATACACACAATTAAATGACGTATACCCAAACACAAAAATATGTTCTCTAGAAGCGCTGTCTTAACCCTCATCAACAGCGTTGGCTAAACTAAAACGCTGGGAATTCAAATAAAAGGTGTTAAGCTGAAATAGAATAAAAACAAAACAAAATAAATAAATAAAAGAAGGTAAAATAAAAAGAAGGTAAATAAGTCAAATAAAATAATGTAAAATAGGGTGTGTTCAAAAATAATTACTAAATAAATTGGTAAAACACAATCAGAAAATAGAAATAAAAAACATATTTAACATGAGAAATAAATGTCAGCAAAATACCAGTTATGAATATTGAAAAGATATTTGATTAAAAGCTTAAGTCTTAAGCTTTCTTCTAAAATTCTCTTTCTGGTCTTTGTCAGTGGATAAGAGGCAAAATTTTGTAAAAGTTGAGTATCATTAAATGTTGATTATAACATTAAATGTCTTGAATCTTAAATGAGAAAATTTTATCCGCTGGATTATTGGAAATTACATTTGATATACAGCTGTTTGGAGCATTAAATAGCCAAATAAAAATGATGTGTCCTACAGAATATGGAGGAGAGGCTTGTTATATCCATCCGTCCGTCCATCCATCTATAGCCTGTACTTGCTTCATCCAATTCAGGTTTGTCGGGGGCTGGAACCTACAGCTGCTATCAGATGAGAGGTGGGGTCCACCCTGGAGAGATTGCAAGTCCATCACAGGCCCATCAGTACACCAAGGTAACCTAATACTGAACAAATAAACTGTTTTTGGAGCAACGTGCAATGTGAAGCTACTCAGATGATGTTTCTTTTTAAGGAAGTTCTGGATACATTACACCCATTAAGCTCTGTAGAAGGTTGTTGGTGCTTAACTGACCTGCATGTAGGCAGCAGTGTCATATGCTAAAATATTTGTTTCATTATTAAATAAAAAAAATTGACAAAAGAACTGTTAAGCAGTGGAAATTCAACTATATATTAAACAAAACCATAAAAGTATTCAGCTTTATAAATGATAGCAACTGGTCTCCTCAGTTCCCATACAAAGTGTTTTTAAATCAATAAGTGATGTAACAGGATTGATACATCTGTCCTGACTTCTTTTCATGCTGACATCAAATTCAAAATAAGCATGCTTTTTTTTTAAGAAAAAAAAAGGAAAAGAAAATATATTTATTAGTTTTAGCATCTGTCGTGTCTGTATTTAATTTGAATTTAAACTGGATTTTGAATATTCACAAATAATTGCACTCAGTTTAAATTTACATTTCCAACTTTCTTTGGAAACAGAGTCGCATGAAAATGAGCAAAGGTAAGTGTTTAGAGATGGCTGCTCCCCTTCCTTGCAACACAGACTGAACTCATTGGGCAGGATTAATACAAACATCATCTTGTTAGCCAAAGTGATCTATGGACGACTTCACTCAGCCTTTTTGGATGGACAAACACACAGAAACACACACAAATGCTGTAAATTTGCAGTAAGTCCATTGTTGTTTTATGCAAAGTGTCTGAAGCTGGATAGGTCACACTGAGACAGATGCAAATCAGCCTGTCAGGCAGTGTGGGGTGTATTGCTGAGGTGAACGCTTCTCCACTTAGGAAAATGCTGATGAGCAGCTGTGGATTTCCAAAACTTTATAACCCAACATTTGCTTCCTCTTGAAAAAACAGGGAGATAGAGAGAAGCTGGAGCAACAAAAACTTTTCATCTGAGGTGAGTCACTTGAGAGCCTCTTCATCGTGACTCTTAATATCTATGTTTTTTCAAGTTTAGTTTAAATCATGATCATTATGTGAATTTAATGCAGGCTAAAAAAAACTGGCAGAGCTTTATCAGAATAGCTGTCTTGCTTATGAATATTATAAGTAGGGTTCAGACAGGAGTGTGTAGAGTTTGTGCGGTGGTGTGGAGGGGAGGGCGCATTAGAATAAAGTCAAGATCATTTTCCTGGGTGGCCTGAGTGCTTCATTGTCCTGGTAAAGTTACAATCCTGTAGGAAAATCAGCTATATTTATCATTACAGATATTAAGATGAGCACAGACACGGTGGAGCAGTCAGAGGCTCCAGCTGAGCAGGCAGGTAAGGATTTTTCACCTCCATCACAGCTGAATCTGAATCGCAACACACCGATGAACTATACAAATGTGACTCACGAAAGTTGCTGTATATACTTGGACACTGCTGCTGTGTCAAATGGAAACTGGTTCATCATTGTCTTTAAATTGGAAAAGTTTTCTGTTGATTTAATCTCCTATTTTAGGGACTTATGGGGTACATTATGGGAAGTTTATGTGTCAACTTTAACATATAAAAGTTCTTTAGAAAATGAGAGAAATACTCTATCAGGATTATCTGATAGAATATGTGCTTCATGTTACATGAGCAATTTTAACTTGCCTTTAAATTCTTATTCTTTTCAGTAACTTTCAGATTCAAGTTTTGTTTTTTTTTGTTTTTTTACTGATTAGTGATCTTTAGTGCAAAAAAAGTGCCACTTTTTTATCGTGTATGAGCTCGAAGCAACAAATTGCTCATCATGTCTGATGTGATACAAATAAAGTAGAATTTCTTTTTTCAATTGCTCATAATTTTTAGGAAGCTGTGCATGCAAGTCTGTTCATGTGTGTGTGAAGATACTGTGGCAGTTGATTTTTGTCTTTGGATGTGCCTCGGGCTGTTTGCAGTCACATACAGGCAACCGAGGACACCAGCCGTCCGCAAAACAAAAACCAGGAACCAGCAGCAGAAAAATGTGGAACTTTTATTTAGACAATAGTTGCGTGAGAGAAGTGATTGATTCAGCTTCATGGAAGTGTAGATGTCTGTTTTTTGCCACAATACAAAATTTTTCACCATCAAAACTTGTGTTGATGGTGACAGTGAATCCCCTTCCTGACAAAAAAAATACTGAAACACTGATGGAGAATTTTTCTCTGAAAAGAAAAACGACATGAAATTGTTTGATGTAATTTTTAAGTGCTTTAAACACAAAATACAAACAAAGTAATCTCCATAGTGCTGGTGTGCAACAGAATAAATAAATAATAAAATCTACATAACAAAACCAAAAGTATGTGTGTGGGGAGACACTATTTTATTGAACTGACTGCATGAAAAGGCAGCAGAGGCTGGAAGTGTTTATCTCAGGAGAATCTCTAGTTGCACCTGTTCACTTCATGTACACCTGTCTGTTAGATGTTGTGTTTACACATGTTGGAGGTAAACCTCTGCAGCTGATTTAGTAAATAGATCTCACAGCATTGCATATCCAATCCCAGCTCCTCAAAACCCAGGGGTGCTGAGTAAAAGGTGAATAAAAAACCCAGGTCATGATTTCCAAATTTGCAAATGTCATAAAAACATGTCAAATGCTGAGACATTTTACTATTTCATGATAATTATTGGCACATCTTGAATTTGCTGGCAGCAAGAAGTCTCAGAAGTTGGGATTGGGGCTACAAAAAGCTGGAATAACATACTGCAGCTAACTAGGTTAATTGGCAGCAAGTTAATAACATGATTGAATAGGAAAGAGCACTTTAGAGAGGCAGAGTATCTCAGAAGTAAAGAGGGAAGAGGTTCAGCAAGTTACAGAAAACAATGTTAGTAAATTTAAGAATAGTGCTCCACTACGTCTGCTATGTCACTATGTCAATGTCACTATGCTGCTCCTCCTCATTAAGAGGAGTCAGATGAGGTGGCTCAGGCATCTGTTTGGGATGCCTTCTCTGGACGCCTCCGTGGTGAGGTGTTCCTAGTATGTCCCACCCGGAGAAGACCCAGGACAAACAAAAGGGACTATGTCTCTTCGCTGACTTGAGAACAGAGAAGAAGCAGGTTGGTAGCTCTACAGAGCTGGACTTGGACTTTTTTGCTTGGGACAGTAGAACTGTTTTTCTACTCCAACACACCTGATTCAGACTAATGGACATCCTCATGAAGTTCTTTTCAAGTTTATTTCAGCCAGATGTGTTAAAGTGTGGAAAGATCCAAAACATGCAGGGCAGTGGTACTTGAGGGCAGGAATAAAGAAACACTTAGCTAGAAGAAGTATCCAGAGAAGGGAAGTCTGGGCCAAGACTTCACTAAACTTTGGCAAATTTTTCCCAGTGAGACACCCTCTAAGGAGGGCTAATTCAGCATCTGTCTTGCATCCTACCTGCAATCTGAACTCTCTCCAGCCAGTAAAAAGTCACTCTGAAGTTGACTCTTGTTTTTTTTTCTTGCTCTTTCCCCTTTCTTTCTTTCTTTCTTTCTTTCTTTCTTTCTTTCTTTCTTTCTTTCTTTCTTTCTTTCTTTCTTCCTTCCTTCC
>JBBBVU010000016.1:28772118-28790951 GCA_037177055.1 Atherinosoma microstoma
ATAGATAGATAGATAGATAGATAGATAGATAGATAGATAGATAGATAGATAGATAGATAGATAGATAGATAGATCAAGCAGTTTTTAATCCATTTAGTATTCAAGATCAAGAATTCATAACTCACCAGGCCCCTGCTTAATGTAACATGATCACACTTTTAACAATAGAGCATATCATTGTCAACAGGTTAACCCAGTAAATCCTCACATATCAAACAGAAAGACATTTTGTTATTTCAAAATATACAAAAAACACTTTTTTTATTGGATCTTTAAATTTTATTTGCACAATCATTGGAGAAAACCATTTTGAAAATGAGTCTTTTAGACATCAGTAAAGTCACTGGGGGTTAGCGACATGTGTCAAATTGCATATAAACATTTTGATAATCTAAGGGGTGCAGACTTCTCATAAACATCTGTACCAAATCTGATGAATTGACATTAATAATGTCACTTTAATATTCTAACAGACAAGAGAGTTCAGAGGTTAGACAGTCTCTCTGTTGGGTAATGTGAGAGCTCATTACACATTTTAATTCTGTGATTTAACTGAATTTTCCCGAATATAGTCCTATGAATGTTTTTGTTTTATGTCCCATATTTAATGTTATATAATCTCTAGGTAGTAAAATGAAACTTCTGACTACATTAGTAGTTAGTTTTTGTACAGCTGGAGTGGTGAGTGTTGTTTGTCCGTCACTAAAACAAATCAAACTGGAACTACAGTAAAAGTCAAAACTGCTTCATTTTTAGCAAGAGTTTTATTTAATTTGTAATCAAATTAGAGCTGGAATAAAAATGAAAATGTTGTTAATTTAACTTTGTTTTCTTTGTTTTATTTTTGTGCTTGTTCCCTTTTATGTCATGTTTTAGCTATAAAGCATAGTTTGAAATAAATAAAAAAATATTATATGAATATAATTGAGGGTAAAATCTTTACAGCCGAAGGATTTATTATGGTTATAATTTGCTTTGAATGTGACTTTGAAGAAACAGAGCTACCTTTTAAAATCTGTATATCTTTTTTATTTTCAACATTTAGAGCGAAACGGAATCGACTTCAGTCGTCAGGTAAGTCTCTGACATCACTTCCTGTCCTCTAATTCCTGTTAATGTAGACGATATGAATGGATTCTCTGTCTTCACAGGATGGGTTGGATTACTTTTGTTTATTTGTAACTATTTTGGGGGTCCAGGGCTAAACAAATCTTTGACAAAAAAAAAGTTAACAAACCTTTGTTTTTACACAGTCCCCCTCGTCCACCTTCTGCATATGAGGCTTTTATCTGAGCCATTTCTCCTTTTTATTATGTATATAATCAAAAGTCCTTTAACTGTTGTCTAGGAACAACTCTGGGATGATATTATAACAAAGAATCTACAATTTGAATGTTAAAGTAGATAGTTTGGTGTCTTGGAAGTCTGGTCTTATGAGGGTCATATCCAAAGCCAGTGACATATATTGTTGAAAAGTATCCAATTTGGTGAAATTCATGCGTATATCACCTGCAAAATTAATTTAATCACCTTAAAAATGGTCATTTAAGGTCATCTTTACATGGCCTATTTTTGCTGCCTCCTATCTGAAATGGCATACCCAAAATGAATGAAGTCTATCTTCACAACTAAAAAGGCTGTGTGATCTTGGTCTACAGAAAGTTGAGACATGTGAGATAACTACAGAAGTGTCAGAATCAACATATGTGTTACTTTGTCAGAGTAAATTTACCTGGAATACAGTAGAAAATGTAAATTGTTATCTCCTCCTTAAGGAAAACCACATTACTTTCAGTGAAAAAACAGAAGATAGCAGCAGTTCATCTAGGAATGAGTAAAGTAATGTCTGATGTAGCAAAAGTAAAAGCAATAAAAGTGAACCTGAGTAGTTTTAGAGATGTTTGAAAAAGTGTTATGCAGGATGCAGGTAAATATCTCAGGAAGTCATCGGTTGAGTCAGGAGAATAGAGGGATAGCCCTGAAATTCACCTTAGAAACACTATGAGGATCAGGAAAGAAGTGAATCCCAAGATAGTATATGATAGGAAGAGTGAATACTTCACTATATAAAACCCTCTTCATCTCCATGGAAACGACCTTCATGATCCATTTCAAATAAAGACAGTCATAGGAGAACACATTAGTGCTATCCCTCTAAAGAATAAAATGGGGTTATTTTTACATTTTTATTGCTGTTAATCGTGACCACAAAAAACTCCTAAACAATCACATTTAGGTTTCTTTTTTATATCTTGTATTTTTGAAAGTCTGATCTTTATTTATTTTAACAATAATTACTAATGGGTGCATCTACATCTTTCCCCAGATAGCAGTGTGGTTTATGGCTTTTGTCTATTTAGAGCAAAGCTAATGCACCCACAGGTGTTTAACCAAATGCCACAGTTTCACCAAAGGGATTGTTCCTGAGTAGTGTTTTAACCAAGCAAGCCACAACTTGATTTACCCCCAAAACATCACAACTCCACAGATGGTGGTTGTTACTGCAAGTTCACAAACTGTTTGACCTGCATTTGTTTGGTTAAGCCTGATTGGTCACACATTTTTGCAGCATTTCACAGCTGTTAATAACCCCTATAACTCTGCAACAAGATGGAGCTACATAAGATGGAGCTATAATATTCAGGAGGCAAAGAAAAAATTTGAGACTGATCTGCAATGAAGAAATTTATTAGCAATGATAACAAATATAGATCCATATAAACAAAGTGTTTTTTCTTTTGATAAACCACATGGCTTCGTTCAATTTGTGGTTTATTAAAAGTGAAAAATGAAAAAAAAAACTATTACATGGATCATATTCTTCTCATCACCATCACAAAACTGGGCCAGGAAGGCAGAACTGAAATGAAAACTCCACACCAAAAGAATACAATTAATGTTCTTTAATAGAGACCAAAAAGCAAGACCCACAGGCTAAAACCGGCAGGCAAATAACATGAGGCACACACTGTCATAACACTAGAAGTGATAGGGGGAGAAAATGCTGGCATGCTGAACACACAAGGGACACAAAGGAACTAGCAAGGAAGGAGTGCAAAGGAGGGAGTATATACAACCCTCACACAGGGAAAGACAATGAGTCACAAGTAGAACACATTAGAGTGGGGCAGGTGATTACGAGAGGGCAAGAAGTGAAGATGCCTGAAAAAACACAAGACATTAGCACACAAAATAAAACAGGAAACAGAAAACCATTAACACATAACTCCACCAGTGGAGCTAGATATAACAATCATGAATGCATTCATGAACAGGAGGATGATCTGTCACACTTAATGCTACACAAACCTAATAAATCTTATAGCACCATATGATTTAATTAGATTTTTCAGTTAAAGGACAATACTCATCAATCTGCAGTTGGTCCTTTTAATAGGTTTAAGAAACATTGCAACGTGAGGCATTGTGATTCCTTGATTTTTCCCCCCTCTAAAATTCTCGAATAACACCCCCCAATCTGTAGATTTTCTAAACAATAACAGCTACTGCCACTGAAGTTTGACTCTCAGTCGTTTTCATTGCTTTATACTGTTGCAATTTTGAAAAATGATGATGAGACTACTGCTGTAGGAAATGTCAGCTGGCTGATTTGCTTAATCTTTATGTAGTTTTTAATTCAGTGGAAAAACAGACAAAAACTTATTTTAGTCCCTTCAGTTCCTTGGAAATTAGCCTGTGATGCTGCCATGTGACCTAATAATGGCATGCCCTTCTCAGGTTATTCATTTGGAAAGTTTTTAGAGAGCTATGAGTGATCAGATTCCCCAGTGGTGGTTGCAGTCCCTTGACTGGAAGACCACTGGTTTGATTCACAACTCTTCCAGTCCACACGCTGAAGTGTCCTTGACTAGATAAGACGACGGACTGAAAAGTATTTTTCGATGTAGCTGCTCTTCATTGGAAATAGACTCAGCAGTTTTCAGCTTTTTAGGTATTTTGTTAGATATTTGTTTTTGCAAAAGTTAATGTTTCTTTCAGTACTTTTGCTCTCAGGAAGTGCCATGGCTTTCAGGGGTTAGTAAGTCAGAGGAGGGGGGGGGGGTATTTGCATACTGGCTTGCTGAAGAGGAGGGAAAGCATCTATCAATCTCTGGATCATATTTAGTGACCAAACTGGTCCAGGAGTGAGTGTTCATTACTCTGTTAGTGTGTTTGCTCTGTAAATGCAACACACAATCACGCAGCCAGAGCGGCACACTCTAAACATCTAATCTAATCCATCCTTATAGAATTTAATCTGTTAATATGTGATAGTTATGTGATAGTTTGGGTGTGTTTTCTACATCTTAGATAAAGACAGAGGACATCAACGACTCACCTCCGTCCACACTGAAGACATGCCACCTGACACAGAGCTCACCTGTGCATGGAAGCCAGCTGAGTGGGGTAAGAAACGTTCGCTCAGGAAAAGTTTGATCCATTCTTGTAAATTAATAAAAGAGATGTAATAATTTGCTGCAACAGCCCTTAAAGGGATACAGTGTAGCTTTTGGCCACTAGGGGGCTAAACCTGTAACTCCCCACAGACCACACGACACTGTCACAAAATTAAATAGTCTTTCTCTTTCTGGCCCCTCAGACACAGTTTTCACCGTCTTACTTTGTTGAGGCATGTAAAACTTTCGAGGAAAAAGCAGCACAAAGCAGAGCCCTCTGTGTTTATAGAAGGGGAGCCGTAAAGTAAAGCGCTTCAGGTAACATGATCCCATGAGAGACGGATCCACTCCTGCAAAGTTGCAATGTCTGGTTTCTGAAGAGTACAGCCCCTAAGAGCGCCAACATGCGTCAAACACTTTGTATTGGCCCCAGAAATCATCCATTATTACTCACATTAGGCTGATATTCGGGTCAAAAGTTGCACGGTATCCCTTTAAAGTATTGAAAAGAAGAATCCTGTACAGTCTGTCATTTAATCCTGTTATTAATGGAAAGATATTGAGTCTATAAGGTCCTATATTGTATACATGTGAATCCTCACTGATATATTTGTTGCCTCAGGAGCTCACCTCCCTCCACCCCATGGTTTTGATGCCACCCTCTCACCTGTCGTCTCCCTCCCCCTTCCTGCTCTCCCAGAGTCCGTCCAGCCATCAAGGTGGAGTCTCAGGAAACTTCCACTGAGTCAACATTGATGGAAACTGAGGCTAATGGTTGATAAGGGAAAAGAAGTGATATTCAAAACAGCCATTTCAGTACTTAGGGAACAAGCTTTGATACACTGTCATGTCTGTAGAGCAAGTGGGGAAACAGGCAAGGATAGATAATCTTTTGAAGTCTAGCTTTCTAATTTACAAGTTATATAGTTTTTATTTTATCTGTGTAAAGGATGTGGGATATTTTATAAAGCACTTTTGTAACATTAAGCTAGAGTCAATGCATGGCTAACCATGGCTGAAGACTGAGGCCAAAGTAAACCATTCCACTTCTTTTGTTTTATTTTAACCCTGACATAACAATCATAATCTTCCCTGGGCAAAGCATTTATGGTAAATTAATGTTGATGTCTGGCTCTGCCCAGCATTTATTAAGTCCCTATAATGGTTTTGTTTGCTTTTTTTAATGCCACAGCTCTTCTGCAGCAGAACTTGTTGTCCCTTCCTGGCCAGAGTCAAACTAGTCTTCTTCAGCATCAACCTGGACTGGCTCTGACCCCACAGGTAAAAAATGACCACTTGCTGTTTACTTGCACATCAGCACAAAGTAAAAGTGGCCACATGTAGGATGGATAAAAGAGAAAATGAGTAAATGTAAGTGTAGAAAACATTCTCCATGATTGAGGAAGAAAAATCATTCAATATATTTAATAAATAAACAAAAAACATTTTGTAACATAGTCATTAGAAACCTACATACTTTCTATATCTAGTACCCCATGCTTCTATCATTGTTGCAAATAGATAAGTAAATAAGTCAATTAACAGCACAACAAACACTATACATTGCCACTGATTGTAAGTCATAATTCTTAAGGGTGATTTCTTAAGGATATTTCAGATTTAAAGAATAATGAATAGGGTCATTCCTGTACAGTAAGATATGCACACCATTATGTACCAAGGATGATTAGCATCACCCCAGCGCACAAAGTTTACCTTTTCAGAGAAATAGATTGTTGGGCTTGTGTCTTGGCTTGTGAACCCCCTGTGCTGCTCCTATGCTGATGGGTTTTGGCTCTGAAAAGTTGTTGTTGACACTGACAGGCTGAGATTGATTGGTTAAAAAGAAAAGTACCATTTGATGAAAAAGTACTGACATTAATCTGCTTTGGTTTTAAAAGAATACTAATATTTGATAGCTACATAGGATATTTAACCTGTACATTATGCATTACCTCATTTAGACTAGATACAGCATATACATATTCAAGTTTCCTTTAAATTGATCTGCTTCATCAGGCTAAGTGTTGTAAATATACAATCTTTCCATAAGGTTAAATTATGTATTTGGTTCTGTAAAGAGCAAGAACAAGCCCAGATTCTCAGTTTCACCTGATAAAGTTTTTTTTGCATTAACAGAACAGCAACATAAACAGCTCATTATAGAACTGCGCAAGAAGGTGCTGCTTCGTCCAGCCTTCAGGCTCATCTGAGGCTCTGAGGGTTTTATCGCATGCTATTCTAGTGCTATTTCCTGACAATAAAATAAAATTGCATTAAATGAAAAGAAAAATTTATTATTAATTAATTATTAATCCCAGAGGGAAGTTGCAAAAAGTCAAATTTCAAAGGAATTCTTCTCTTTTGGCGATGTGCCAATTCTTGGATTAAAAATGTGACATCAGTTTTCCATGGAAGTCCCAAGAACTTTCAGGAACATACACTTTAGGAGGGGCAGCAGAGATTCCCTGCTGAATCTATCACAAATATTTATTATTTCAACAACACAAGTTTTTATGAAAACTCCAGATTTTACAACATTTACTAACAGTGCTTACATTTAAGAATGTTTTTAAGGGAACTTTAGGGTTTAATGGGTTAATAAGCGGTTTTAGTCCAGTGCCAGCAGAAAAACAAGCGACTCCCTGAGGAACAAGCTGCAGTTACTAAATTCACTTGTAACACAGAATGCTGTATTAGCAGAAAACATCAAAACGGATCTGTTTAAATGTGTTTTATACTATGTGAAGTTGAAGATTTCTCTTTGCGATGTTTCTGTAATTCAGGCTATGAGTCGCTCAGGCTTGGCAGGACCTTCTATGGAGAACCACTTGGACTTGTCCCACTTGCAGATGCCCAAACACATGTCGGTAGCACCACAGGAAGAACCCAGTGATCTAGAGGAACTGGAGCAGTTTGCAAAAGCATTTAAACAAAGACGCATCAAACTGGGCTTCACTCAGGTAACAAAGAAATAACCAAACTATATTTCCCTCTAAAGCCCTGAAAACATATTTTTTCCACATCTCATGATCTGGGGGTAAATGTATAGTGAAATATCATAGGGGGAGTTTGACTTCATCAACACATGAAAAATTAACATTTTATACTCTAATATGCTAAACAAATACATCACTAAGATGGGAAAGAGGAATCTAAAAAGGAGGCTGAATTAACCCCAAACTCTCAGAAAGAATGAGGTCTAAAGTGATGTAGGTATTCTGATGAAAAGATAAATCTAACATTAAAAAAGCTAATTGCTCCTCATCCCTTGGTTTTTACTTAAATAGATTACTTTGTCCCAAATATCTGCTTAGATTAGAACTCAAAATTGAAGCTCAGAGCCATAAAGTATGTTTTGTTTTTGTCATTGCTTAAGTTGGGTTTGTTTTTAAAGAGGCCCTGCCCTGGTGTTAAAGGCTGCAGATAAGATGGGATAAGGTGATTTAGCAACATGTAAATGAAAACCTGATGGCTGTCGTTAGCTTCTGGTGAAAGAAAGTATTCAAATGGGATCAAAGTACACACCGTCTTGATGCAGCAGATTGCGGACTGAAGTAATTCTAAATAAATTGTATTTGTTGTGTACAAATTCTGAATACTGAGCAGGAGATTTGACGTTTTTCAGGAATTTAAGTGCATTTATTTTCAGAACTTAAAAAATTATGTCACCCGGTTTTATCAGGTTTCTTCATCGGATCGTTTTCAATAGGTCTGCAGCTATTTATCTCAATCAGTCAGAAGACTGAGTGTATTTTTTAGTTGATGGTTGTTGTTGGTTTTGTAGTGACACTGCAGTGTTTTCACATGTTAACAATTTCTGAAGTATACATAATCTGGCAGATTAAATGGGGAAAAACTGAAACCAAAGTTAGAATAGAAATAAAAGATCCATTTTAGTTCATATTGCATCTTATCTTAACCCTATCAAGCCAAATGTATATGTGATACATACAGTTTCTGAGACATTTTGCATCATTTTATGGTAAAAACTTTGCTCAGAACCCTGCAGTATACAATATGATACTTGTCTTCCACCCCTAATGGATACCGGGAAGCATAACACTACACTGCAATAATTTTGACATGTCACATGGTAATAAATGGTAAATATACCCCAAAAGAAATTAGTTAACTTCTTTCCACGTTTTATTAAAGGGCCAAATAAAGACTTCAGATTAATTTTTTTTTACTTTTCTCCCCATTTTTTCTTGGGTTGGGCTCTAAAGGGTTAAAAAAATGCTGCACATTATGTATGTTAGTCCTTTTGCTTGAATTTCTTTTAACATTGAATAGTGAATTGAATATAAATGTTGAGAAAGTCAAGGAGATAGAGAGATAAGTCTGATCTTTAGTCTGATTAAGTAAGTTTTGGTCTTGCACCTTTTTGGACATTTGCATGAGAGTGATGTCCCTAATATGTTCTGCTGTGTTCATGATCCATCACAGGGAGATGTTGGCCTTGCGATGGGAAAACTGTACGGGAATGACTTCAGTCAGACTACCATTTCACGATTTGAAGCTCTGAACCTCAGCTTCAAAAATATGTGCAAACTCAAACCTCTGCTGGAGAAATGGCTCAGTGACGCAGGTACAGCTCAATAACTATTAACAGTGTTATTGTTGTTGTTGTTTTTTTATTAAAACATCATGGATAATTGAAACAGAAGCCAAACTCATCAAATGCATTTCTCTCACAATAAAAGCATGAAAAGCAAAAAGTTTTACTTTATGTGTTAAAGTACTTTACAATTTATATATAACACTTCTTCTATCACAGTTAGTCTTAACAAAATCAGCAAATCTTAACTTGTATTTGCAACCTGTAGCTACTGTTTGAATGTGTATTTTGAAAAAAAGATCAGATATGAATAAAGTTTTAATATACTTATACCCTAAAAAAACAATAATCTGTAAGAGACATATAAGATTAAATTCTATTCAGCTTTATTTATATAGTGCCAATTCACAACAGTCATGTCACTTAACAGACAATTCAATTAATTGTAGTACGATTATGATCTGATTAAAACAAATTATATAAGCCACGTTAGTCCAGTTTATAATAACTGTGAAAACCAATTCATTAAAAAAAAAGATTGCCTAGCTGAAGTTCAGCCAAAGTACAGTATCAAATATTCTCTTGCACAGTGCAACAATGGAGAGGAAAACTCCCTTGTAACAGGAAGAAAACCTTCCAGCAAAAACCACAACCAGACTAAGGGAGGGGGGTCAACTGCCTCAACTACTTGGGGATGGAGAGGACAAAAAAGAGGCCTCAACAATTAATAAATAACTATAAGCCAGGGATTTATTTAGTTCACTTTAATATGTTGGTCCTTGCCTTTATAGTTTCTCCAATGATTTTAAAGCACAGTATTAATACTGCAGCAAAGAATGTAATCTGACATTTATTGTTCAACAGTTTACCACTGTTGAATAATTATGTTTTTTCTTTATATTAGAAAACTCACCTTCTGACACAATGAGCACCTCAACCTCTTTGCCACCCCTGATGGAGGGCTACGGACGCAAACGGAAGAAGAGAACAAGCATTGAAACGAACATCAAAATGACTTTGGAGAAACGCTTCATGGATGTAAGTACAAGATGGACTGAGTTAAAAATGCTGACCTTATTCAATACACAATCTTTTATTAAATTTGATCACATTTTGGGGTTTTAGAATCCAAAACCTAACTCTGAGGAGATAACTCTGATCTCAGAGCAGCTGTCCATGGAGAAGGAGGTGGTTCGAGTTTGGTTCTGTAATCGTCGTCAGAAGGAAAAGAGGATCTTCTGCCCGGTGGCTGCTTTACCAGTCAAATCTCACAGCTACAACTCCCGAATGGTTAGCTGTCAAACCCATTCATCTCTTTCACACTTAAACTGTTGGGATTGTTAGGGATGGAAGACTGCACAACTTGACTTTTTCATAAAGTGCTTTGATTAGGCCTCAATTTTATCTCTTAATTCTTCTTCTTTCTTTTAATTTAATAAAAACACAGGCCCTCAGGTCTACTGTGTAACAAGACAAGCAGTTTTGGCACATCTCCTACAAATTTTGCTGATTGGCCGAGTTTAGGACACTTGTTCAGTTCCTGAGCCTTACAGCATCGTTTTGTGAATGTCCTGTGCCTGGAGTAAATTAAGCAACACAAAATCAGTTGTCATAAGCTTTACACAAAAGTAGAAAAGAATTTAGAATTAGAAAACTATACAGAACAGTCTTTTCATTTACTTTGGACATGTTTAACATTGATATTCACAAGATAATTACGTTAAGAAACAGAAAATAATAGCTCCCATTTAACAGCATGACACTATATGTCTGACTATGAATTGATGAACAACCTTTTGTAATCATTTCCTGTCTAATCAGCTCTGTAATCTCTCATTTTTGGACAAAAGCAACTGCAAAACACACTAGTAAGCTAACAGGACTGCTAGCTTACCAGTAGTCTTTGCAAGCATGATTGTCCACATACATTTCACCTTACAAGTAAAACCAGCTATAATTCTTTGCCATTAGGATGTTTTGTGTCTTTTCAATACTCCATTAGTAAACTACAACTTATATTTCTGTTGCTCTCTTCTATTCAATTGAGGTTATAGCGTGCATAATTAGCTCATTGTCAGCAGCTGCTTAGCTTTTCTCTTAAATATGAGATAAATGGAAGGAAGAGTTTTTCATTTTCAACTTATGTATTCTTCAGACCTGGAAGAATATGAACGACTTTTTATAATGTAGCTTTCCACATACTTCCTGCTACATTTATTCAGAAAAGAAAAATGCTGTCATAGGTTTAGAGCCCATTTATAGTTTTTAGAAAAGATTCAAGTTAGGGAAAGATTCCTGCATCTACACTATCCATCAATCATCCAAGTCATGAAAAAAACAAACAAAAACACACAACCATCAGATTCCTGATTAAATACAGTGTGTAAGAATTACTGACATCTAGTGTGAAGATGGGCATAGAAATTACTTAAATCCCAAGCATAGTTATGAATGAGTGGCCGCCAGTAGCTAAAATTATTCCAGACATAAACATGTTTCATCTTCAAGTGTATCAAGTGAACTCAGGTGCTGCCATGACCGCACTTCAGGTACTGTTGGTGCCTTTTAAAGCGTTACTTATCCCAAACGGTGCTCTAGCATCTACAAAACAAAGCTGCTATTGCAGTTTAAGCTCAGAAGGTTCTCACTTGTACACAGTTGTTTCTGGATATAACACCGGAGTAAGAATGGTGGCAGAAATATGGTAGCTGCCATATATGTGGACCCAGAGCAAGTAGATATTAATGGTTAATTCTAAGAAAAAAAAACACATAAGAGCTGTCTTAGTAAAATACATACAATCATTCATTAATTTTCTGTACCGCTTAATCCAATTCAGGGTCGCGGGAATGAAAATATAGTTTCGAAAAATAATTTATAAAAAAAATTCTGTCACGGACCTGCACCTTATAGACTTTAGTTGTCTTCAGTGCTTTTTCTCTCCTTGAGCACAGGTGATTCATCCAGCTTTATTTAGCTGCCAAAACAAGAAATTAATGTTATAAAAGAAAATACATCTGGTCCTAAAATCTATTTTTTTACTTTTCTTCAGGCCTCAGCATCCAGACCATATAGCCCCCTGGCCTCAGGTGCAGGCAAGTTCTTTCTGACTAGATCAAATTCCATTCATTGATTAATCTGATTTGAATTGATGGACACTGTGTGGAATGATAAATACATTTTCCATGTATTTGCCTTGTATCTGAAAGAAAAAAATCACAACAAATTTTCACATGTATTAAAAAAAGAAAATTATATGATTTGTAGTGATATGCATGCAACTAACAATGATCTTTTTTTCTCTAGTTTCATCCAATTCCTCCCCGAACAGCATAAGCCGTGAACCTTCTCCCAACAGTCTATCAGCAGCCTCGGTTTCTCTAACCTCTCAGGTCAATCCAGCTTCCTACAGCACACCAGGGTAAAAGAAATACATTCTAAAACTCCTTGATTTTTGTCTTACTACAGATACTTACTCACTTACTATAGACAACAGAGTATAAAACCCTTGTTTAATTATTTAAGATTAGTTCAGACTTCTCATGTAATCCTTGACAAGACATCTGAAGAATTTGCCATGTACAGTATTATTCACTTCTGCTTGTCTAAGAAGATCCTGTTATAATCTATTTGCAGGTCCTGGTACCGTACATGGAACGCTGCATATCATCACTGAGAAACACGAACTATATCACATGAAGCTTTTGAAGATTTTTGTTTTTGTTTTGTTTTGAGAAGGATAAGAATGGTGAAACACAAAACCAATAAGTCTGTTATGAACAGGATTATGACTACATTCCAACCTTCAGGTGGAGACATACAACAAGGAGCAGGCTTTCAACACACTACATTGCTGGTAGATGTCACTCCATCACTTGTGAAAGTCCTAGCAGTTTTGAACTGGTTAATTTTCTCTCATGTGACTATTCCACTGCAAAAATGAAGGACATGAAAAAATACATCAAATACACTAGTGGGAGGTTGCATGAGTCTGGAGTCACATAATTTCTTTATATTTTGAAGAATTCATGTACAGGCTCAGATTGTACATCAACCTGCTTCGTTTTGATATTTTTGTCTTATTACTGTTTTGTTTTCCATGTCCATTGCATTTATATAGCACCAGTTCACAAAAAAACATACAGATGCATTAATGTATATGAAGCACTCAGAAGAACTACTGGTGAAAGCCATCTTATTTCTAACAATTTTATTTAAATAGAAATTAATCGAAAACATCATATACTTAAACGAGTAGTAAAAGTAGAAGAAGAAGAATTCAGGGAAACAAATGAAGGAAAAGAAACATACTTGGTGATTTAATTATTGAAGATAATGATTCAACATTACCCATCTTTTTTAAGCTTTCGTTTTCAGTTTTGGTAATTGATGTTGATCTGGTGTCATGGTGCAAGATTTTAGACCTTAGAAAAACTGTTGTTAATTCTTATTAAGCAAAAAAAAGAAAAAGAAACAAGAATTAGTTCTAAGTTTAAACTCCACCAACCTGCAATCAGATTTTGAACAAATCAGGGAAAATTTTATTCTACTATTACTCTCCAACACAAAACAAAGGAAGTCAGGACAATGTCTAAGACAGCTGTTCTCACCTTTTTCAAGTTCTGAATAATCAGGTTGATGTTTTTTTGTTTTTCTTTCACATTTTGCCTCCACAACCATCAGAACCATCAACCATGAGCCATATGAGCCAAGAAAAAAATCTTTTGAGGAAGAAAATAGTCTGAAATTAAATGAGGCTGAAATAGTCTGGTTCTAGAGAAGCACTTTGCTAGCACTGCATGCTAGCATCAGCAGCTTAGTCTCTTTGTGAAACATGGTGGTGGGAGCATCATGATTTGGATGGGTCAGGATCGCTTACCATCAATAATGGAACAATGAATTCTGAATTATAATAATAAGCTCTAAAGGAAAATGTTACACAAGCAAACACACATGGCTATAAAAAAAGACTGGTTTAAGAACTTAATGTTTGGAAGGACCAAGTCAAAGCCCTGACCTTAATCCAACAGAAATGTTGTAAATGAGCCTAAAGTGAGATGTTTGTGTTAAGAAACCCACAGAGACCCAGAGTTGGAGCGCCTTGTGTCCAGAGGAATGGGCTAAAAGTCCAGAAAATTGATATTTATACCATAACAGATGCTGAAAGTAAAGGATACTTCTACTGCATCCAGATGTGTTATTTTGCTATTTTTCCACATTTAACCACATTGAATATTTTTGTATCACTCATTTAAATCAATTTTTTTTGTGAAAATCTAATCATGTTTACGTTTTAATATAGAACATGTCAAGCATCACTAAAATGATCAACTGTAATGGTAAGTAATTAATTTGATTAGCCACATTCCCATTAACATTGTCTTTGCCTTCTAAAGTTGCCTGTGAGTAAACCACTATCTCTTGTAAAATGTTTTATTTTTTGTATGGGTGATATGATGAATTCCAGAAATGCTGACAACTATGGTCAGCTGTGGGTTATGTACCACTTAGAAATACTGGTGTGAAAAATGGTTTCCTATCTCTAGAGCATCAGCTGAGTGAACACACTATTTGGTTTCACACCTCCACAATCCAATTTAATCTGTGTAAAGTGGTTTTAAAAAAGATGAAAATGTCTTATAATGGCTCCATTCTGCATTCTTTACTGCTGTAATTTAAAGTGTTTGTATTGATATCTTCTTATACCTGAACCATTCAGGGTGAACAGAAAACCAACTAAAAACACCCCGAACCAAAAATACCCTGGATTCTTTTCTAAAAATAACTTTCTGTATGGACTATTTTCAGCTGTGGATGGATACACAGTCAGTATACTTGTTGGTCTTTCTCTACAAGTGCACAGACTGTGGTTTTGTCAAATATTGGAGCTCTGCAGAGCTCAGGCTATTTTACACAACACAATGTAGTGTCATCTGTTGGCTTTTGTTGTTTTCATACAGTTTGTTGACTATTAGAAGATCCAGATTGTCACCAAAACCTTTACTTTAATCTGAACATGAAGGCCGAGAAACAATCTTCAGAACAAAGCCAAGGTCACTGCTGTAGGTTGACTGTGTGTCCATCGGATCCCAAATCTATGTCAAACCACTTTTGTTTAACTTTTTTTTTGTGATACTTGATTTATTTTTTGTCTACTGTTTAAATTTAATTTTGTTTTATGGAAATATGTTGTGGTATGAAACTGATTACCCACGAAACAAAGCCAATCACTATCATTTTACTTAACTGTTTTAGTGTTATTACAATCATTAAATACAAGACGGCTCTGTGTGTGATGAATGCTGTCACGGTAAATTCTCCCCTTGTTTAAGTAGTTTTCCACATAATATTGTCTTATTAAAATGTTTTTGGGAAAAAAAAATCATCTTCCTGTGCTGAATATATGTATATTCATGTATCTGTGTATTTATACTATTTTTTCTTCAGAGCTCAAATGAGCAATCTATAAAAAAGGTACCCCATCAATACAGCTAGAAAAGATTAGTGATCCCAGAGATCAATGAAAATGAACTTTGGATGTAAAGAAAGAGTTCCTTACAGCCATGACTAGAAAGTTAAAGAGCCACACTGTTCCCAAGCCACATCTACAGAAGAATTTTTCTAGTTTTTTAATGTTTTGGCAATTATAATAGATGCAAGCAAATTTATGTATACTTATGATTTTAATTGACAATAGACAATTGACAAGAATATTAAAAAAAAATAGGTCATTTATTGTATCGTTTATAAAGAAGCCTCATTTACAGTAGCAACAGGAAGAAGTACCCTTACAGAGTGTTAAATTTTTGCACAAACATCAATTTTAACTGTAGGAGATAAAGTTTACCTTATAAAATCAAAAATGAACCATCTGCTTTCCTGGCAGTGATTTTCCACAACAGACTTTATGAAGTGCAGCTGCAGTTTGCTGGATGTTCAGCTTAATGAGTTCGACATAAAACACAAAAAATATTTGTTTGGTTACATTGAACCATTTTATTCTGTACCACAAGCAATAAAAACCTGCTGTTATCATTTTAGGACTTGTTTGACAAAATATTCAGCAATTTAAAATCAGCTCTTTCAAAGATTGCTATTTCTGTCCTAAGACAGAAAGATAAAACTAAGTAGAAACATAAATCACTGTTTTTCCTCATCAGACAGAAACACTGATGTCTGAGGAAAAGTCAGATATCACAGACACAAGACAGTAAAACATGAGAGGTTGCAGTCACTTGTAAGGAGACAGAAAAAAGACCCAGTTAAGAAAATTTACAGTATATACACTTAAATGATAAAAGAGTAATAAAACAAGTCAGAATGGGTAGATTAGTCATAAAAAAGCATGTCCGTCTCTAAAAAGACATTTCAGAAGTCTTAGTGCCTTGAGTCTTCTGGTATTGTTTCAGTTTAGCTGAAATGGGAGGCAACTGTCCACTGTTAGTCCAGCAGATAGGTGAAATAATTGTTTTCTTCCAAATAGAAGCATGAAATTTTGCAAAAATGCAGCTAGGTATGTACACTTTCCTATACGAGCAAGACCCACCTGGGTACTTGCATTATTCAAGATGGTGTCCAAATATGGCCACAGAGTGCTTATAACTCAAAATGATGACCTATGGCATAATAGAGTATTATTGACAAATATAAACATGGACATTCTGCACATTTTGAGCCCAAAATCAAGTCTGTACGACAAACAGTTCTTTGGATACAGCATTTTGAAAACTGTCATAGATTGCAAAATCTTAATCATATCTAAATTTACAGAGATACAAAGGCTGGACATGAAAATTTATAGTCTATGTTCATACAAATCACATCAAGATCAATATTAGCACAATGTGAAACCTGAACAAATTGTAAAAAATAAAGCATGGCTAGTGACATGCTAAATACTTGAACTTCAGTGCAATCCATGCAATAACAGTGAAGTGGTTGGCAGAACCCCTGCTAAACTTCTGGCTGGTGACACGCACCACCTCAATAACACAGAGAAGTGAAGCTCACTTTTGCCCTGCAACATTTGCACAAGCCCATACCAGCTTTTACTGCAGCCACAGTGCAAAAACTTTTGACATACTTTGGAAGCTTTGGGGAAAGTAGTCAACCTTAGGATGAAGCCTTCCCTGGTCCATCCCCATTCTAAAGGACTTAGTAGATTTTGAACTGAATCCAGGGCTTGACCCCACACATCAACCTTGATAAGCAGCTCTTTAGATATGTTCTGTTAATGCTGCTTTTGTTGGTGGAATGTTTTCAAGTCACTGCTCTCCTTGTGCACTTCAGGTGTGGAGCTCAGTTTCTATAACACAGTTATCATTTCCGTAAAAACTCCCCAAGCATCAAATAGTCTTCTTGCCTCTGCCAGCAAACAAGGATGTGGTGTCTGAGCTACTGAGAGCATGGAAGAAGGGAAGGGCTTTGCATTTGTCAGAACCAAGCTTTTTTTGATATGTAAGTGAAATGTTTTCCCACACCAAATGACAGCCACAGATCAATGTCCAGCTGATTTACATATACATTTAACAATCTAACCAGAAAATCAACCATTCTGACCTAATATCAATGTTGAATTTACATCTTTTACCATCTAGGAAGTGAATTTGCACTATTGGGATAACTTGATCAA
Organism: Atherinosoma microstoma; assembly: GCA_037177055.1. Taxonomy (NCBI): domain Eukaryota; kingdom Metazoa; phylum Chordata; class Actinopteri; order Atheriniformes; family Atherinidae; genus Atherinosoma; species Atherinosoma microstoma. The sequence goes on from JBBBVU010000016.1 coordinate 28,789,709, forward strand.
GCTGTATCTCAAGAACCGTTTGTCGTATAGACTTGATCTTGGGCTCAAAATGTGCAGAATGTCTATTTTTATATTTCATAAACACTACATTATTTAATTAAAAACATGCATCTCGGAGGCCGTGTTTAGACGCCATCTTGAATAATGCAAAAATCCACAGTGGGTCTTTGCTCTTATATGAAAGAGGACATATTTGACTACATATATGCCAAATTTAATGCTTATATCCAGAAGTGAACATTTCTTATGTAAATGGGGCCTTATCTGCTTGACTATGTTTGGTGATGTGAGGTCTGTTTCTGTTGTTTCCCTTCTTTGTATTTTGACCACCAGTTTGATCGTATGAGTGTTTCAAGTTTCTTTGAACCTGAAAAAGAAGCAAAAGTCAGTCAAAATGTTCCGATTTTTAATCAGCTGCCTCCTGAAGGTTCGATTGTAATGTGAAAATTGTATCCCTTATTGAACAGAACAGTTTGAAAATGACGGAAAAATGCTGGTTCGACTACAGATGAGTTGTTTTTTTCATGGTGACACTCACCCTCTGACTCGGGGGACACGTCCACACCAACCCAGGGCTTCCTTGTAGGCAAGCCTGGTTAAAAACTATAAAGCAAATCGTGTGAATACAACAGTGAATACAAATCATGCAAAATCTGAATATATGTCAAAAATAAAAAAGGACAAAGACTTTGCTGATAGACTGCAACACTGTGAGCGAATAGATAGAGATGTTTCTGACCAGGCAGGCTAAGACGTCAGAAGAGATGAGCATGTAGAAGACGTTGTTCCAGCCGGTGGGAGAAATCAAACCAGCAAACAGAGGGCCCAGTGCAGCACCTGAAAAAAATCAAAGGAAATCCGTCTGTTCACTCTTTATGAAGCAGTTCCCATCTTGGCTATTTTCTATTTTTCTAAAGTCAGAAATGCAACACTCGTGTTTACATGAAAAGACAGCAGACAACTTGTGGAGGAACCTAAGGTTGTTTAATGTTTCCACAGAGATGTGGCACATAAGTGGGTGATTAAGTAAAATTATATGAAGTCATATGGAAGACTGGCTCTGTGCTGGCGACAACTCTTGAGAAAAGTTACCAAATGAATTGCTGGGATAGGCTCCAGCCCCCCCGCAACCCTGAATTGGATTAAGCGGTACAGAAAATGAAATGAACATGGAAGTCTTCCGTATAGGATTTTTTTTTCATGTTTTTTCATGTTTCAAGCACCAAGCCTTGCTTTAAACGTG
>JBBBVU010000016.1:28831898-28842604 GCA_037177055.1 Atherinosoma microstoma
TCAAGAGTTTGTTTGGTTTATTTTCAAGTCAGTCGCTGTATCTTGCCATGTAGGCTACCGTGTTTTTCAACGTAACCTAACTAGCCGTAGCTAGCAACTGGAAGTGTCAATACAATTTCGGGAGACGCATACGCTAAAAGTGGGCGGGGTGAAATAGGTGAATAAGCTGTGGACAATTTGTCTTACTGTGGATGACTCACATCCATTTATTTTGAGTGGCATTTTCACACTTTATATTTTTCCATGATGCCTCTAACATCTTGTGAAATTTCATTATCAAGGCATGATAACCACCAACTAATCATGTGCTGAGTTTGTCAATAAACAGATGTTGTATGCATTTTTGTGTAGCGAAGTGAACAACTACAACCCTCCCAGCTCTTAAACTGGAACATTTGATTTCAGAGAAGTTGCTAGCATAGAGATTCACTTTATTTTAATTTAAAGAACCCTAAGACATGAAACAACAAGCTGGGGCATGATTTCATCTTCTGTGCCAAGCACAATTTATCACAGCACCTGATGCCAAAATTTCTTTTGAACAGCCTTAAAGAAAGATCAGCCTGGGACTAATTGAATGTGGGTAAATGAGAATGTCTTCCAGTATCTTAAAAAAAAAAAACTCTGCCTTGTGCAGTACGACAGATGAGGGAAAGATGAGCTGTGTTGCTTTTTGTGAAATGTCCGTAGTAGTTTCATGTTGGGAAATATAGGACAAAAAATGGACACTGACAAGTCATAGAAACTCCAGGTGTACCTGCAGCTGGAAGCCCAGTAAGTATGTTGGGTTGCTCCAGTGACTGGCAGACAGGCTGATCACTGAAAGCACTGGTGTGGAGAGACCGCAGGAAGGGAGCGGAGCTGCCGCACAGATAGTTTACTGTCTTGTAATCAGTCACAGAGCAATCTGACAGCACAGTCACTCTCAGCTCTCTGTGCTGCAGACAGTCAAACACCTGCAAGAATCAAAGACACACACACGAGACAAACAATACCTTAAAAATGGACACCTTTTCAAGACTGGATATTAAAAGGTAGGGTAGGAGATGTTTTCCATAAGCAATTTTTTTTACTATACTGCTTAAAATCCCCTTCACACCCCGTTGCAGCAAATTCATTAAAATCCTCTAAAACACAAAAATAATATATTTTAGTCACGTGGAACAGACATGACTGAAAAAACACCATCCAATCATTTGAAGCGGCCCGTTTTAAAAGATGGTAATATGTCTCTCAAACTCAACTTCTATCTGTCCCTCCACCCTCCCCGTGTGCTCCTTATTGTGCACGAATCGCATGCTCACAGAGGCAACATAGTGAGAGCCAGAGTTTGGTTAGCCACATTAACTACCATACGACATTAAAATACAGCACACACTTAAACATAAGTGACAATATTGGAGAAAAGGTTGAGTAGGCCAAGAAAAAAAATGTTTTAGAGAAAGCTACTGCAAAGAAAAAAGCTGAAGGGGAGCGGAGCAAGAGCAAAGTCTGCATTGATGGTGTCAACTGAAGCAACAGAAAGGGATGCAAAGTGATGTCATGGCGGTCCTATTTCTGCTTGGTAGGTAAGATAACATTTTGTCTTCATGACTATTGGAGAAAGCAATCGATGATGCTCACCCAAAGCGGTAACCTCCAGCGGAGAAATGTGAAGCCTATGCAGAAGTGCTGAAAATTGCAGTTCACCTCATCTGCTAGGGGCTTGACCCAAAAGGGAGTCAATCCCCATAGACTTTCATGTTAAAAAGGCCAACTTTACAGCAGAACATTTTAGGTTTAATAGGTTTATCTTCATGACAACTGTGGGGGGAGTGAATTTCTTTTTAGAAGTCATTCGTTTAGATGCTATTTAATATGGAAATTCTTCATAATTAGGGACGTGTCCTTTTGATTGACAGGCGTCAGATATCCGGCGGCAAGGATGCAGCTCAGAGTTTGAAGGGTATCATTCATCCATCCCCACGCTCACAGCCCCCTTCTCAGCACCACCTCCAAAAATTGCAGTTCACCTTTATCCGTTAGGAGCTGGCTCCAAATGAGTCAATCACACAGCAGAAATAAACATGTTTACAGCCTGGTAAAACAAACCATTTTAGGTTTAATAGGTCAAGTTTACTTTCATGACAACTGTGGGTCGAATGATTATTTTTTTATAACTCATCCATTTATATGTTATTTAATCTTTGAATTCTTCATAATTAAGGGCATGTCCTTTTACTATACAGTCATCTATACTATACAGTCATTTAGCAGAAGCTTTTATCCAAAGCGACTTACAATTGAGTACACATCACCAGTGACGCCAACACTGGAGGCAAGAAGGGTAAAGTGTCTTGCTCACAAACACGACAACAGCTGACTGGGGCAGAAGCAGGATTCGAACAGACAACCTTCAGGTTATTAGACAACCTGCTCTACCACCTGAGCCACTGCCACCCTTTTGATTGACAGGTATAAGATATCCTGCAGCAAGGAGACAGAAGGTAGCACAACCGCAGTTTTTAGCCACCTAACAGCATGCCTTAGCTTTAGCCCACCAACATCTGTTAGCTGGTTAGCTCCGGGTTAGCTCAGTAAGCACTTATCTAGCTTTTGATGGATATCAATCATCTGTCTCCACGCTCACAGCCCTCCTCTCAGTGCCACCTCTTTGCCCATTTTTGTATTTTCCGGGAGTAACAAGACGTGTGACGCTGCCAAGATGGCAACGGTAGGAACCGCGCACCGAGCTTCAATGCAGCTCTTCAGAAACCAACTGGTGACATCGCAGAGGTGCTGTCCATTAATAATATACAGTCAATGGAGTTAAACCATGTGGTGATCACCAAATTTGAACTGTTCACCTCTATGTGGATGCCAACTTTGAGATTTCACTTCGTACTTTATAACGTAATTTTTCTCTCAGCTGATAGAAGTGGAACCTGTTCTTCTTCTGTAGGCGATCCATTCAAAGTTTAAGTGCCTTCATTAGTTTCTGGTCCTCAAACCAGCTCGTCTGTATACAAAAAGGATTCCACAGTCACATTCACTCCTGTTTGGCCTGAAACAAGTAAAACCTGAAACAAATTAACCTCCAGATCATGTCTGTATACTTTTATGCTGCTAGAAAATAGCTTGATAGATATTTACATAGCTTAATTAACGTGTGCTACATTCATGCTTTGTGCTCTGTTTTTACCACCACACTCCGAGCAGACAGACTCTAATTAAGTCCTCCTGCTGCCACATCGCTGTGCTTCATGACTGAAACAGAACAAACCTGTGCATAGATGTAAATCTGCAATCTGTTTGCAGGATGAGGAGCGGCAGCTGCCCTAGACGTTTGCAAAACAGCATCACAGTGCTAATATGTTGACTGAGTGGTATAATGTACCTTTTGTGTCCACTGAAAGAGCTGGTCTTCTGCGATGTAGCAAGTCAACTGGCATATCAAAACCTTCAGGGAAAGAGAAACATTTCATGCAGTATTTGTAGACTTCAAAGATATCTAATCAATGCTGAAGTATAAATGTTATTCTTATTTTAAAAAAATCAAAGGAAGAAACAACATATGGAGCTCGGTTTACAACTGTTTGGTGTTTTCATGGAAAAAGCAGAACAAAATAAATAGCCGGAGGGGCAGACAGGTGGGTGTTTAATGCAGGTGATATTGTGTCTGGATGCGCTGAGAGTAGATTTTTCTGGTTCAAAAGTCATTCAGCTTTCATGAGCCAAACAAAACACTTAAGAGGACCCACAAATAAGAAAATTAATTACACTTTCCAGCTAGTGGTGCCTTGATTTAATGAGGCAAACTATGATCACACAGAATAAAGATCAACAGGATTTAGTTTTTTTTCGATATTTCATTGTTTGTTCCACAAATCATCTGAAAAGACAATCAAATCTAGTTTAAGAACCTTAATTTTTTGCATTTTGGTTTCACTTACAAATATAAATATCACAACAAATGTTGAATTTTATTCTCTATTAGGATATTTTTAGCATAAATTTGCAAGGAACAATCAATTCAATTGCCTGACCTCAACATAGGCCCAGCCAAACTTTGCTACATGCCATTTTTAATTACACCTCCACAAACAAAACAGGTTTCCACTCTTTAAATCCCAGACTTCATACAACTGAACACAGAAACCATCTGTGATATAACTCACTGTTGGTGGACTGTTGTTTTCACTGAGAAGTCACCAATTTAGATAAGTTGGCAGAGCTTAAAAGTTATTGAACAGTGTCCCTCTTTCACAACTTATATATTTAGAAGTTAATAAATATTTCTAGAATGATAATGATCAGAGGACTGGATTAAGAGTACCTGGATAAAGAGGTAGTAGCAGTGGAGCGGCATCTTGACAATTAGATCCTAACATTCAACAAAACCAAATTTCAATGAAAACTTTTGAAACAAACATCACGGATTTAGCTGCAAAGCGCCACTGCGGCTACATTTTGGTTCAAAGCCAGACAAACAAGCAAAGCCAAATAACTTGACAAAGATAATTAGTATGATTTGCAGTAAAAAGCAGCTTCCACCAATCTTGAAAAAAATGAAAAAATCTACAGAAACACCACTAAAGTCCATATCTTCACCTTCAGGTAGCTGTATTATTAAATAACAGTTTATTCATCCCTAAAGCAAGCTCCGACCACCATTAGGTTTTTGCACAACAGAGTTTACATAAAATAAACAGGAGACAAAATCATTAATTGCCATGGTTTCATGATCATAAAAGACTAGCTGTCAGAGTTTTGAGTAAATCACTGATATATAAATGAATGGTCATCCCATGTACACAGGTGCTCCTTCAGTGTGTTTAATCCCTGCAGCCATCTAAACGAAAATGGACACGTGTGATAAATCTGAAGCTTCCGCAGCGGTGCACTCCTCTCACACACCGTTGTTCACTGGGTTTATCTTGATTAAATCACGCATTTAACACTGGGCTAATAGAAAGTATCCACACACACACCTCTCCACCCGATCAACTGTTGGGTTGTAACTCTGTTTTCTGACAGTTAATGTGACAGACGGCAGATAACCACAGTTCATTTACCCTGTGTGTAATGGGTTTTCTGTCCCACTCTGAAAAGGAAGCTTAGTCTCATTCTTTATTCTTGAATTGTATCATGGTAATACCGCGGCTGTATCAGATAAACTTTGGTAAAATTATCCTTTAATACGACACCCGTTTGTTGCTTGAAAATGAACTGGACATAGATAATTTAATGAGCTCTTAATAGAAATGAGCAAACATCTCAACAGCACTTGGGGAAAAACTCAACAGAAGATGAGAAGCAAACTCATTAAACTGAATGATCGTCAAGTTCTCTACATTTGTGTGCTTTTTGAGGTGATAATCAACAGCAGACATTTTTTCCAAGTGTTTTTCTCAGCGTGTGACTCACTGATGAATTGTCCTTGTGTCTGTAGAAAACACATGCTGACTCCTCGCTGGTTTGCCCAGTTACAGCCCGACACCTCTCGTTCCACACCGACGCTCGTCCAACTGCGTCCCAATTTGCAGAGGTGAGAACGTACACTGACAAAAAGCCTGTGAAGACAACAACAGCTCACATGACAAGAGTTTTATTCAGTTCAGTTTTTGATGAAGCAATAAGTTCTTCTTTTAGTTATCTAATCTTTATTCATTTTTGTTTGCTGTATCCAACAATAAAACCCAAATTCACTACAAGATCAGGGACTGACCTTCATTTATAGAAACTTTCTCATAATACAGTTAATGCCGTTTAGAGCTGAAACAATTAAATACTTTGACAAATGATTTTTAATGACTGTACGGTGGTGTGGTGGTTAGCACTGCAGCCTCACAGCAAGAAGGTTGCTGGTTCAAGTCCTGGGCAGAGTTTGAGCCAGAGGGGGTTGCTGGTTCGGGCTGGGGAGGGGTTTGAAACAGTGGCCTTTCTGTGTGGAGTTTGCATGTTCTCCCAGTGTATGCGTGGGTTCTCACCGGGCACTCCGGCTTCCTCCCACTGTCCATAGACATGTATGTTAGGTTAATTGGTCACTCTAAATTCACCCTAGGAGTAAGTGTGTGTGTGAGTGGTTGTCTGTCTCTCTCTGTTGGCCTTGTGATAGACTGGCGACCTTTCCAGGGTGTACCCTGCCTCTCGCCTGATAATTCCTGGGATAGGCTCCAGCCCACCCGCGACCCTGCATGGATTAAGCGGTACAGAAAATGGATGGATTTTAAATGATAACTGAAATTTAATGATAGTCACTTAATTTTGAGGACTCTTCCACCTCCAAAAAATGATTAAGTAAATGCATTTGTGTGTCATATTGGTAGTTAGAGAAAAGTATGAAAACATCTTGGGCTTTACAAAGTGTGACATTTTATCATTAAAATGGTTCACAAAATAACTGAGGACATGCTTAACAGATTCATTAATACTAGAGCTGAGCAATTAATCAATTCATAGACTAATTCAAATTTGCCCTTTATGATGTGTTTTTACGAAAATCTGGATATTTAACCCTTGACACCTGGTGTTACAAACTTTGGGTATACTTGTACCCGAGAAACATTTACATGTGAAAACATATTAAGTATAATGAAACCTTTGTTTGCATTATACCAGTCCCAATGGTGAAAATTAGTTTTGTAACAGCATGCAATGATAAAATTACGTTTCCAAAAGAATTTTGTAAAAACATTTATTCAATTTAGACAAGCATTGAACAGCGGGGCTATTCAATTTGGTCCCACGACGGGTGCAGTCCTGTAGGTATTCATTGTTTCCCTTCTTAGACACCTTAAATGGATCCATAAGCTTTTTATGGATGTCATGAATATTTAATTTTACAATTAATCGCAGTATTAGACGCCACAATATGTAATTGTAAAGATCATAATTATCGTCATTTTCTATAAAAGCGTTCCGGCTGGATCCGGCTCAAATTAAGCCCTGGTCATAGTCCGCAGAAGAAACAGCATTTAATTCCAGATATCTGGTCTTACTTATTTTTTCTATTGTAGTATTATTTATGTCCCAAACAAACAGCAGCTGAAGGTCAAACTAGCTGGATATTTTTCTGTGTTTATAAACATTTCTTTTCAAGCAGAGTAGGTTAAAAAGAAATGTTCAACTCTGTTTTTATAAGATGGTTTACAGAAAGAAGCTTCCCAAGTCCAGGTAGATGTCCTGTGGCCTTTTCCATCTGTTTTCTCTGAGAGAAATCCAGATTTAATATGCAAGATGTATTTATCCTTTACACAGCAGAGGGAATTTAGTTAGAAAAAAATTTAGATAAATCAAACTATCAACATATTAGGAGTGTTCAGGTGAATTTACATATTATAGTGAAAATTAATTCTTGCATAATAATCGTGATAATTGTAAAATCGCGATTTTTTTTTTTACAATAATCGTACTAGGAAAATCTTTAATCGTGACAATCCTTACAGCTTATGAAATTCTACCTAACGATTCCTTAATTTGGGTCAGGTGTGTTGGAACAGGGAAACATTGTGGGACCGAACTGAATAGCTCTGCTGTAAAGTATGTAAATGGAGCCATCCATGGGGGTGTGGTGATGGATACTTACTGGCTGCACTGTGTCCCACGGCGAGGATAAAATCTGAACACCGCAACTTGTTTCCAGAACTCAGCAACTCTGACACTTCAGGGCTCCAATGCATATGAACCTCCCTGATGGACGGTGATAAGAGTTTGATTGACAAGAAGGTTTTAAAAGTGTTTGCGATGCAACATAATCAATTAATAACACAAACAAAAAGTAAATCCAAGAAAGATTAAGTTTTTCTCTATACTTTTTACTTAATGTAACCCTTCTGTAATATTTTCAATCCATACATTTAAATCTCTTAAAGCCCAATAACTAAAACATCATGTAGACGTTTGTCAGTTTGTTACCAAAGATTTCGTGACCAGTTTGTGTTTATGTTGCAGTTTCTAGTGCTGTTGAACCGCTCTGTTGTTCAACCAAGTGTTCATGAGCACCATCAGCCCACTCTCACAACATAAATAGGATGGGAATAATAATAGAAAGATGTCACTCTCTTAAGACAATGTAAATGCACAACAAATTGCCGCCCCCACAATGACCACATGCTCCTGAAAGTAGTTTCAACAAACACCTTCATGAAGTGAAGATTTATTATTGTTGCACGTCACCCATGACGTCACTCGTAAACTACTGAAGAGCTGAATTGAAGCTCGGTGGGAGGTTCCCACCGTTGCCATCTTGGCAGACTCCCGCGTCTTGTCATTCCCGTAAAATAAAAAAAATGGGCAACGGTAGCGAAGCAGATTACAGAGGTAGGCTAATGCTGCGTTCGATTTTAACTCTGAACTCGGAATTTCCGAGTTGGAAGTTTCAACTGGAACGGTCTCCTGAGGTCGGATTTCCGACTGGGAAAGTCGGAGGATCCTCACCATCTCCGACTTCACTTTTAAAGATAGCTGCGCCCAGTCTTAGCAGTGTTGAAGCCCCTGTAATTGCACATTTAATTGCACTTCTGACCAGTTTTTGTTGCATTAAATCAGCCGTACACATAGTATTGTTTGATGTAAATGTAGGGAGATGCCGCTGTAGTGTAATTCACATTTTTCATGAACTACAATGAACTACATTTGATCCAAAACGGCAAATGCTGCTCTTCTCAGCGGCACTTATCGATTCAAAACGTCAGTTTCCTTTTTTCCCCAATGGTCTGCCGTTGTTGTAATTGCTGCTTAGAAAAAGCGTTTGCCATTCTGTTTCAGTTGCTTTGCCGGTTTAAAACGGCAATTGCCGCTGAGAAATGGCTTAAGAAGCTGCCAGTTTTTTTCCGAGTTGTGAACTGGAACGCTGTTAACTTAGGCGTGACAACATTCCCAGTTCAGACTTCCCAGTTCCAAGGTAAATGGACCACACTATTAGGCACGCTGTTAGCTGGCTAAAAACTGCGGTTGTGCTACCCTTAAATAACATCTAAACAGATGAGTTATAAAAAAATTCACTCCCCCACAGTTGTCATGAAGACATGGGGTGTGTCTCAATCAGCCCACTAGTCCACTTTCAAACACTACATTTAAGCAAAAATTCAGTGCACTGAAAGTACCCGGATGCTGTCCAAAGAACGGCCAAAAATCTAGTGTAGAACGATGCACACTACTCGCAGTAAACAGACGCCATATTGCCGACGTAAAGGAAGGGGAGGGACTTATACCGACGTAGTACAGTTACAACAATAAATGTTAGCAGTTTTTAGCCGGTTTAGCAGACGTAAATAGGTTATAAGTGCTACAAATGATTAATGTAATAATTTGTGTACGTTTATTTGGTGGATATTTTTGCCAAGCTGGGGAGTCAAATGCCAGTTCGTCACTCCTGTGGTAAGTACAAAATGTCAGTGCTCCATTTGGGTCAACACTTATCCACGAAAGTGTGCACTACAGAAGCAAGTGCTCAGTGGGTACTATATTCCAGTGAGCACAACGTTCCAGTGCACTTGCATATTGAGCCACATTCTAGACCTATTAAACCTAAAATGTTTTTTGTACTAGGCTGTAAACATATTTATTTCTGTTGAGAAGTTGGCCTTTTTAACATGGGAATCTTTGGAGATTGATTCCCTTTTGGAGCCACCCACTAGCAGATGAGGGGTGTACTGCAATTTTTGGCACTTCCGCATAGGCTTTACATTTCACCTGTGGAGGTTGTCGCTTGCTATATGTCCATCGTTAGCTGTCATAATTATGAAATTTTTGCTTGCAAATTAATTTTTAAACACAAATCATTTGAATAAGTAATTTTTTTAAATTCTAAATATTCATTTTTGACAATAGTATAGTTTAAGTTTACTTGAAACTGGACAGTACCCATGCACCGTATTACAAATAACAGCCATTTAATGGAAACAATTTATATATTAGTGATTTAGGCTCCGTAAACAAAAAAATTGTGGATGCCATGTCTATAACAGGAGACAGGAGCACAATAACATTACATCATTACAAGGGCCTTGGCATTATCAAACAGTAGGAAACAATGGTGACTTATGGCACTTGATGATCATCATGATCACCACTGGTGTGAGTTGATTAATAAGCCAAGTAGGTGTGTGTTAAGGCTTCAAGATGTCATAAAAATATTTGATATGCAAGATAATAGTTGAATATTGTGGTGACGATGACTTAAGTCCATAAAAACAAATACTTCAGTCAATGTTGTTAAATATAGGTGTATTGACAAAGGCTGCAATCTTCTTCTGAACCCATGCATGCTAGTTAGTTAGAAAATCAACAAAAGCAGTGCTTTAGTCAGAGGGCCACAATCCTGCAAGTTTTAGATGTTTCTCTGCTCCAATACACTCGATTCAACTTAAATGTTTCTCCTCAACAGCTTGTAAAGTGCTGCCCAAGTATGTTTCTGATTCAGGTATGATACAGTAGGAATCATCCAAAACCTGCAGGATAGCAGTGCTCAAAGAGCAACTTTGGACACCCCTGCTCTAAGTGGAATGTAGCCTTCATGAATACACTATTGCCTGACTTTAAAAACTTCTGCAGTTTATCATTTATTAGTTCAATATGGCAGCAGAATGGACAGTAAATGTTTCTTTATTGCAACATCAGCATGTGTAATGGTCTCTTTGCACAACTCCACTACTTCCTGAACTTAATACAGCTCCTTTGTTTCCTGTCTTTCATTATTGGACAGATTGATTAATCCAGGTGTG
>JBBBVU010000016.1:28849627-28870273 GCA_037177055.1 Atherinosoma microstoma
GAAGGCATCACAGAGGGCTGAGCTGTTCCAAGTGCTTTGGCTGGCTCTGATACGGAAATCAATGGAGTAATCCGCTATGGTTCTCTCGCCTTGTTTTAGTCCCATCAGAGCCCTTGCAGAATCAGACCCACTCTTCTCAAAACCAAAAACCTTGCGAAGCTCTGCAGCAAACAGGTCAAATGAAGCACAGGCTGGAGATTGCCTCTCCCACTCAGCTGTTCCCCATAGACGAGCTCTGCCTGTAAGGTGGTTGATGACAAACGCTACCTTTGCTGGTTCTGTGGCAAAGGTGCGGGGCTGCAAGGCGAACAGAAGAGAGCAGTTGGTGAGGAAGGGGCCACAAGTCCCTCGATCACCATCGTATCACTCTGGGGTTCCCACCCGGGGCTCTGGGACGTCACTGGTCAAAGATGAGGCAAAAACAGGTGCGGAAGCTGACGCTCCAGAAGAGGGAAGTCCAGCAGTAGCAGTTAGCTGGGAAAGTTGGGCTGTAAGCTGTTGCATCTGTCCGGCTAACACCCCCAGGGATCGTTCCTGAATTTCAGCTGCCTGTCTGGCTTCGGTAGCTGACGCAGTCATCAGGGCCTCATGAAATGAACTTATTCTCCTCAGAACAAGAACAATAAATGTATAGATAGAAAGAAAAATTGACACAAAACACAAACTCACTTTTCTCAGACTCCAAAAGCTCTCCACCGTATTACTCAATGTGCTCATAAACTCTGTCCTGTCGTCCTACACTGAGTACACTCCTCTTCACAGACTGTTTTTTTCCCCATGCAACTACTAGCAAAGCAGGCATGTGCGGTGTGCACAGCTCCAGTACTCTCCTCAGAAACGGTGCGCAGTTCCTGGTGGAAACACTCTGACTGGTGTTTCCAGATCAGCCGTGAAGCAGCAAAACAGCCGCTCCACGGCACTTCCGCATACGCGAAGGGTGAATGAACGGCTCTCTACAGGGACTAGATTCCCATCGTTCACAGTGAAGAGCCGTTCAAAAGACTTGATTCGTTTGTGAACGTCACATCACTAACTTTTTGAATCTGTGGCCAGCATAGGACCAATTACTATTGGTCCTATGCTGGCCAATTACTTAAGTAGGAGAACCAGAGCATTGCAATGCCCCAGGGGTTGGCAAATTTAAGTCCTCAGGATGTTGAAACGGAACGCCTTGTGAAAAAAACGCTGAGTCACTTTGACCCATTTAAAAAGAGCTCCATCTGCTGGCTGCCTGCGTGTGATGCATTTGAGGGGAAGCGTTGACATGGCTTCACAACCTCATTATTGTCACGGGGCTCCTTGTCTCATCTTCAAATCCCACTGGAAACACTTTGTTGAAATTGGCATACTGTTTCCAAAGTCTCAACCTTCATATTCTTAACAAATTACCACAACTTTTTAGGAACATTCTGCCGATTGCATTCACACTGCTGCTTTGTAATAACAGTAATTTCTAGTTATTAACGTATGCCCAGTGAGATTTTTTAAGTGATTTTATTACATATACCCTTTTAAAGTTAAAATATATTGTTAATTGTTATTATTTACAGAAACTGTTACAACACTGAGTCTTCACAATAAAGTGCTCAGCCGTTGAAGCCTGTTAAATAAAGATACCTCACCACCTTGTCATTATTCCTGTGTCCTGACTGACAGCATCTTGTTTTCTGCTAGCCACCACACGAATTAGCCCAAGCCTTTCCTCATTAACACTCCCCCACACATTTACAAGAAAAACAGCAATCCTGTACATCAGAAGTTAAGATATAGGGTACACAGTTGTAGACCAAGAATGATTTGGACATAAAAAATAAAAAAAGTTTTCCTACAGCTTCCCATCTCACTTGGAGGAATAATTTAGAAAACCTTTTTTTCCCATATATTTTTGGATGCAATTTGACAATCAACTCAAATGGACAGGCAGGACTTTTTCTGTATTTCATTTTTAGTGAAGCAGCTGTAAGATCTGGAAACAATTCCAAATAAAGGCAGGAGTAAATAGCTGCACATGAAACGAAGTTACAAACCCAAACTCATAATTATGAATTTCACTCTCTAGAGACACAATGGAAGGCAGAGAAACCACATCAGGCAACAGCTGGAGATAGCTGCAGGAAAGACCTGACAGAGCTTCACAAAGGAGGAAAGCCACTCTTTGATATCCATGGTATCCATTTTGACAGTCACTGCTCATGATAAACTATTAAAAGTGACTTAAAAGATTTTCAAGATTTCAAACCTCATCATCCAGTTTGGGTATGAGTACCATCAGCGTTTATATTCAAGTTTATTCTCAACTGTAACTTGATTATGTTATTGGTTAAAAAAAACAAAAGACTATGACTTCCAGACCTAAGTGGTGATCTAAATTGTGTTGAGGGACATGGAGACTGACACATCAATCCTTTCAGCCAGGTAAAGAAATGAAGCAATGTTCTGTTTTTGACATATTTAATGACTTTATGAAGGTTATGTATCAACTCTAATCCTTTAAAACATAAAAAAAGGTCTGAATGAACGACAGATCAAATAACTGTAAACCTGTCGAAGATAAATATATCGCAAGGTTTAAACAGCGCTTATAAGTTATTCCCTCTTTACCTTAAAGATCAGTTAAGGTAATTTCCTGAACTCTTGGTTCTGTACCTTTGCAGTCACAGCTTGAACCTGCAGTAATGAAGCATATAAAGTGAATCTTATGATGACAAATCATCTCCTCGAACTCTGACAACAGGGGTGAGAATGGGAGCCGTGGTGTCCTTTCTTCCTGACAGAGAACTGACACTATTCATCGCTGTGCGCTGAGATATGGAGCGCAGAACCAATCTGCTAATGCAGCTCAGCGGAATAATTTCAGTGAGTCACAAAGTCGGGGACAAAGGCTTATCAATATGAGAAAGATGCATCTGAACGCCACTCTGATTCATCCCTTCACCTTGAGAAATGTTTTCATCTTCATGGATTCATGCTGTATAGCATATATTGTGATTTTTTCAATACATGATGCAGCGGGCTGTGAAGTGTTTATCACTGCAGATTTTTTATTTTCAACCATGCTACTCCTGTTAAAGTGTCCCCCTCCTCAGCAGATAGGTTGGCAGGTTGCAGGCAGAATGTTACTTTAATGTGGGGTGCAAATGGAAACCTATTAATTAGGACAGCCAGAGCTTTAGTTGAAACAAGCTGTGTTAAGTTCCAGCACTGCTTGAAGGTCTAAATCTATATTTCTAACTACCACACTAATTAATGCCTATACTGTCTGTTCCATCTCAGCTTGTATGGTTGGTTGTTTTTGTTTACATATCTTTTTTCCATGGCTCCACAGTTAAATAGACAATTGATTTGTCACTTTATAGGTTTTAAATTGGCTGCAAGTGGCAGATGTTATTTTTCCAGCTTAGCATTGTTTAAAGGAAATGTAAAAAATGCCTCTCATTAATTCCAAAATCAGATTGCCATCATCTAATTGTTACTGCTGCCATCCAAAATATATTCAGGTCATATATACTCAGCGGGCACTTTATTAGGTCCACCTGTTCAGTTGGTTGTTAACACAAATATTCAATCAGCCAATCACGTGGCTGCAACTCAATGCATTTAGTTATGTAGATATGGTCAAGATAACTTGCTGAAGTTCAAATATCAAGTTCAAGTATCAGTGTGAGGAAGAAAGGGGATTTAAGTGTCTTTGAATGTGGCATGGTTGTTGGTCTGACTATTTCAGAAACTGCTGATCTACTGGGATTTTCACACAGAACCATCTATAGAGTTAACAGAGAATGGTCTGAGAAAGAGAAAATATACAGTGAGCAGCAGTTGTCTGGACTAAAATGTCTTGTTGATGTCAGAGGAGAATGGGCAGACTGGTTGGAGATGATAGAAAGGCAACAGGAAGTCAAATAACCACTGGTTCCAACCAAGTATGCAGAATAGCATCTCTGAACACACCACACATCATTCTTTGAAGCAGATGGGCTACAGCAGCAGAAGACCACCCAGGTGCCACTCCTGTCAGCTAAGAACAGGAAACTGAGGCTAAAATTTACACAGACTCACCAAAACTGGACAATAGAAGATGGAAAAATGTTGCCTGGTGTGATGAGTCTCCATTTCAGCTCCACATTCAGATGGTAGGGTCACGAAAGCATGGATCCATCCGGTCTCATATCAATGGTTCACACACAATGGTAATTGTGTGTAGGATATTTTCTTGTCCCACTTTGGGCCCCTTAGTACCAACATGGCATGATTTGAACACCACAGGCTATCATTGCAGACCATGTCCATCCCTTTATGACCACAGTGTACCATTTTCTGATGGCTACTTCCAGCAGGATAATGCACCATGTCACAAAGCTCAAATCTCCACTACCTCCACAGTCACCAGATCTCAATCCAATAGAGCACCTTTGGGATGTGGTGGAACAAGAGATTCTCATCATGGATGTGCAGCTGACAAATCTGCAGCAACTGTGTGATGCTATCATGTCAATATGGAGCAAAAGGAATGTTTCCAACATCTTGAAGAATCTGTGCCACCAAGAATTAAGGCAGTTCTGTGGGAAAAAGGTGGTCCAAACCAGTACAAGCAAGGTGGACCTAATAAAGTGGCTGGTAAGCGTATGCTAAAAAGAAAAACAATAAGAAATGTCATATTATAGATTGAATCGGCTATTTAAAGCATATAATAATGTTGCTTCCTCTTTGCAAAGGGCTTTTTTTAGTTTTCAAACTTCTGCAGAAGGGTGGGTGGTACCTGCTTCGCTCAGTGGAATCAACTCCAGCTTTATCAGGAAGCGATGACTCCTCAGCTTATGTTTTCATAAGAAATGCTTGAATATGTAAACACAAATAGCACTCTGCTTGCATTTCAGAGAAACTTTAAACGTTTATGAGCTGCAGTAAATGTAGGCCTGTTAGAGAAGACATGAATCTGTAATAAACAGCTTAGGAGGGCTCTGACCAATCGCTGGAAACCAACGCACCTTGCAAAGTCTATCTGCAGTATCAAAAAAAGCACAACCCCCTGAGATAACAAGAGAAGAAAAAACCCAGAAGAATGGCCTCATTAATGCTAAATTGGGCTTGGAATAACTAGGCTATTCCCATAGCAAACTTAAATAAAATGTCCTTTTCTTTGTCTTTTCTTACAACAGCTCTGCATGTGTGACAGGAGCTAAATAAAAATGCCAACATTTCCAATTATTTGCATCTAAAATCCATTACTTCTTTGTCACTGAACTCTCTTTATATCTTGACCTCTGACTTCTATCCATCCCTAAGCCTGACTTCAATTTATTCTTCTTATCATTGACCTCTATTATTTCTTAACCATTGAATGCCATCCATTCCTATCCACCATCCTGTCCAAGCTGTTGAATTAATCCCATTATTGGATTCCAACATAGACAAGTCATCGACCTCCATTTAAACCTACTCTCTGCATTAATTCATTTCCAGCCATTGACCTACATTCATTACTGGTCACTATTCACTGCTAACTATTGAATTCATCCACTCTGTTGAAGTCTTTTCTCTCCTAATAGTTGACTTCCTTTGATACTGACCCGCTGACCTCCATTCATTTCTGTTCATCGTCCTTAACCATTTACCCTCCATTCACAACAGACTCTAATTGACTCCATGCAACTGTTGTATGACAACCATTCATTGCCTTTAACTGATTTTTACCAGTTCCTTGTTGGTGATCTCTATTCACATCCATCAGCAACTGATATCTGACCCAAATAATTTTCTGTCCTTGATCCCCTATCATCCATCCATCCATTCCTAGACACAGACTTCCATCCATCTTTGGCAACTAGGAGCCATGGTCCCTCTTTTTAAACACACAACTTCAGTCTTTCTTTGCCATTGACTTCTTACCATTTGCTCCTCTGTAATTGCCATCTCCACCATTGAGCTCCAACAGTCTCTCGTCACTCAAGTCTATACTTTGACTCTGACAGGAAGCCAGCTTTGAATATATCATCCCATCTACTGGCAAGAGAGAGCTCCCCACCTAAATAGATAACATTGAACTCCAGCAGAGCGAAGTGTCTCGCTGGCTTGTCGAACAAAAAGATGTCGCTTAATTACATTAACCCATTTCACTTATATATTTGTTTGATTTTTCATTTTCTCAGGTTGAAAATGGGCAATCCTCTGCATTTCAATCTATAAATTGCTCTGAAGGAAATATATGTTTAAATGTAGAATGCGTTAGTCATATTTCATTGACTTTCCTCCAGTTTTCCTGCAGGGAAAAAATGGTTTCATTCTGTTGCACTTATGCCAATGAGATGAGGGAGATGGGCACTCTGTCAGTGCATCTTCCTGAAAGGGCAATTTGCCAAAGATTGCTTCATATTCTCAGCCCCGTTTTTGTTGGGGACAATTAGGAACACTGTGTCCTGGCAGTTGGCCAGCATACTGACAGATGCAGACTCACTTCGTCTGACCGTCCAATAGGACATAATGTGGCTTCATTACAGAGAGATGTTGAGTTTTAGGAAAGGGATGTCTAACCTTCATGCCAGTAAATCACACAGAAGGATTGATAGGTCCTGCACAGGTGACTTTGCTCTGTATGCAGCAGACTCGATTCTGCATTCATGGAACATACACTTCAGTATATATACTTGACACGGTTCAAGGATTCTAATGTACAACCCTTTGTGCAAGTATCCTTGAGAAGGTCATTTTTACTCGCCAAGAGGGTTGGTTGAGGTAATCGAAATCTAGTCAGACATTTACATATTACATAATAGCACCTATGGGGAACTGTATCAGGCCAATGCCCTGCAAAAAATGGTTTATCCAACCAAGTCTTACAATATTATATCCAGCCAAAATGTATTTTGGAAATTATTTTCAGAGTAATAAACTTGGTGAGAGCAGAATCTGTGAAATTATTAATAATGTCTTTTATTTCTTACTTAGTTACTAAATCTCAAAATTGGTTATTTATATGCATATCAAGGTAAATAATCTTACTGAGACACTGTTTAAAATCACATTGTGTCTTTCACACCGAATTTTAGCTGTAAAAACTTGTTTCAAGACCTCCCAGCACCAATTCACACACAATGCAAAAATGAGATATCTTAATATGAGGAAAAAAACACTAGGTAAGATTTCTTGAAATAAGAAAACATTTCTAGACTTTAGACAGTGAGAAATATCTCAAAACAAGTGATGAAACTCATTCCAAGACCTTTATGAAGTAATAACCTCAAAAGCAGGCTGTTAATGCTTCTTTTCACTGTTGTTTCTTCCTCACTTTGAGAGAAAAAATCTTAAATACAAGGGTAGCTAAACAAGATTTAAAGAACTGGTAGTGCAGCAGTGCACATGGTATAGATGATGGAAGTGGGTCAGGTGAGAGAGTAGGCTTATGGAAGTTTGGTGGTTCAATTTCTTACTTTGTCCTTGTCATTCTGGTGTTGTTTTTTTCACTTGATAATGTACATGAAATGAATGTTTTTAACTTGTCTGTAGTCTAGATATTTTTTCCTTATTTCAGGAAATCTTACCAAGTGTAATGGTAAAAATCTTATTGCATGACAAATTATTTCAGTTAAATCATCGCAAAGAAAAAGATCCTTTTTGCAGTTTGCTGATCTTTTTTTCTTTTACTGGTTCAGTTTATTACACATTTACTGAGAACTAAAAAGAATACTGACACGAACAAAAGGTTAACAAAGCATTTATGTATTATGTATTTATTTATAAAGATTGAATATTACATATTTTCCTTTGATAAGGCAGATTATATGAACTCCAGAAAGATGATGTCACTGCAAAACATTCCAGTTCGCATAATGCCATACATTTACAATGAATTCATATAATAAATGACACTGTATTTCTATTAGGCCCACTATAATACAATGTGAAGAATCAAAAAAGACTAGCTTTAACAGAAATCCTCTGTTGGAAGAATTCTCAGTTTATTACATATCAGAGAATACATTGTAAATACTAAAAAATGAAAATACTTTCTAAGCGCAAAACTCTGAACTGACACTTTTAAAGAAAAAAGTTTGTACTACAGCAAACTACAGCAAATGGTCTTGCATCCTGTCAAGCTATCTAAAGCTACCTACAGATGTCTAACAGACATTGGAGGACAGTACTGTATGCAAATATGCTAAGTCACTTAATTGAAGGAAAAAAGTACTACGCAAACAAATAAGCCGTTTCTATAGCATATATGCAGCTTTGCACTGCCTAACAGCACCACAACATCCATTATAGTCTAACTACATACTGGTAGTGTGTCAGAGGACATGCCAAGGAAGATTAGCAAGCCATTAAGATTTGAGTTGTGTCACCAGCTCTTAATAATTTATCACAACCATGTGTCACATCCCAGGGAGGAGTTAAACTTTGAACATCTTTGAGTTTTAAACAAGGCAGGGGAAGAGGAAGAGGTCCAAAAGTCAAAGCAGGCAAATACTTTACAGTCCCATAAGGATACCGGTTGGCTAAATAGGAAGGTGTGTGGCCGCACAGCTATCCTGTGTGTCACTGTAATACTAGTGTAACCTATAAGCTTACGATTCTGCTCAGTATTCTGCATTTCTTTTTCTATTTCTAAGTCAACTACAAGCAGTGGAGGTGGGTGTGGTAGTTCTTTGTGCCTTATTGCTTTTCCTGTTTATTCCACAGTCTCATTCCCTGAAGTTGCGCTAAGTTAACAGTCAAGAGAAACCGTCTCGTGCGGCGCCTGTTTGTCCTCCGCCTCCACGTCTCCGCTCTCCGTGTCCTGGCACGAGAGCTTCTCCTCACGTCTCACCGGCCGGACGATGACGCACGGCCTCGCGGGCTCCCCGGCGCGTGCGGGGCTGCGACTGTCGCGCTCGTATTCTTCCTGCGCGCGCTGGATCTTCCTATTCCGAAGCTTCCTCTTGTGGAAGTGGAACGTTGCCAGGGAAACGATGATGATCCCCACGAGCACGGCCACCAGCACGAGGAGCGCGAGGGTGGAGGAGAACGGCGGAAAGAGGCTGAGCTGCTCCGCGCAGGTGCCGTTACTAGCTGGGAAGCCTCCGTGACAGCGGTGCAGCGGCACCGACAGCCCTGAGGCCTCAGCGGTTCTGGCGTTCATCCGGTCCACCTTTTCCCCCAACCACTCTTGCCTCTCTCTGACCCCGGTACCCTTCGTGCTCTCCGGGCTCAGCGCGGTGACACCGACCCGCGCATGTGGTTACCTGCACCGAAAAGAAGACACATGAGACCCGCTCAGGTCCAGAAGAGGGCATAAGAAACAAGCCCACTAAAAAAAACCTCATTTGTTGGTCCCGGCAACATTAATTAAGACCAATGCGAGGCAATCAATGTGGATAGCACGCATTATTTGACTCAAAATCACAATGTTCGAAAGACTGTGAATAGACAAAAGGCAAAATCCGGGTTTGAAATGTAGGATAGGGTACAAGTCGGGACAATACATCATCTATTGTAATAAGTAGGCCTTCAAGAATCAGCCTGAACACAAACCATCATTTCCTGCACGCAGCAGCGTCTCAACACGAGAAAGTCATCTTTATGCAGAGATATTTTTTTTTTTTCTTTTTCTTTTTTTTTTTTTTTTTGCACTAGTTTCATCTCGACACAGTAGATTTTTTCAAAAGGATAAACAAAGCTGAATTCTTACCTGATGAAAAAGTCGGCACTGGAAACAGTCCGTGAGTGGAGAGCTGATATGTGTAAACTGGATCGCGGTGACGCATTTCATACAATGAGATGCTGCTGCTGAGCTCCGGTCATTTAGGATGCTTTGATTGCTGCAATCCGTTCTGTCTGCGTCCAGGACAGCACTTCCCCACCTAATATTACAGGTAGCAGGGAAAATTCCTCCGTATGCTTCAAAGTAGGGTTTGAGAAAAAACGGAGGGGGAAATGCGTTTAAAGTAGGGCTATGTCTGGTTTTCCCTGAAAAACGTCTTCCTTCCAGTTGTCCGCTGCTCCACTCAGCATCTGAATGAAAAGCTGCAGCTGCATTAAAGGTCCCGTATAGCCCACCAGTCAGCTGCCAGGGGTGTTTTTCTTTTCTTTCTTCTCTCTCTCTCTTTTTCCTCCGTGAGCTGGAGTCTTTGTAAAACACTGAAGTGCTTGCGTTTCCGACTAAACGCTATGCATAATAGATCATATCTAAATCAAACAGAGACTACAGAGGTTTTAGACCGTGATCTGTAACCACTGAAATTCCTGAGGGTGTGGTCAGTGAAATGCTGCAAACCTACATAATTTGAAAATTTAAGCCTTGTTATGAAGGACAATAATGGTACAGATATGAGTGTTATAAGCATTTATGATAGAAAACTTAAAGTACAGATCCACACATGTGCTAGGGAAACATAACTTTATATTTATCAGAGATCTACGGCTGAAACATATTTAAACATGACATTAAATTAGCCGAACATAACTGTCTCTGGTCACTAAACACCTTTGCAACCACTAGCTGTCTGCCCAGGGTCATGTCATTTACAAAGCAGCCACTCATAATCCCCCCAAATGTTTTTTTTTTATTTTTTTTTTTTACCAAGTTTATTGTGTTTGGTGCTTTTTCTCCATCCAGACTTTCTTGCAAAACTGACTATGCGATAAATCCATCTACACTGGCAGGAATACCTTTGTTACTTAACACTGGAATAACTTTAACAGAACAGTTAAAGATGTGTTCAAGGGACAAGCCTATAACCAGGAAGCTTTTTAAGCTCTTATTTCTATACATTCAAACAGGACATATACTGCATATTTGATGCAACTACCATAATTTTAACCACCATTGCTATAATTTTGCAATTTCCCTCTGGGTTGAATAAATTAGTTTTTCATTTTATTTAATTTTAACACAATGAAAGAAAAGTAACGTAAAAATTATTAGAAACAGCCTCCAGATATGAGCGCGATATTTAGTGAAAGAAAAAAGCTTTTTCATTTCTGCAATGATCTATAAAACTCACAAAGTCATGTTTCATTCCCAGTAGAACATAAACAACATGTCAAATGTTGAAACTGCGACACTAATTTCATGGAAAATATGATCTAATTTTGAATTTGATGGCAGCAACATGTCTAATTAAGTCAGAAGAGGGGCAGCAGAAGGCCGGAAAGGTAGTTGGCACAAATAAGAAAATAATGGAGCATTTGACAACTAATTAGGTTGACTGGTAACAGGCCCATAACATGACTGGGTATAAAAGGAGCATTTCAGAGAGGTAGAGCCGATCGGATGTAGAAATGGACAAAGGTTCACCAGTCTGAGACAACTGCATTTAAAAATTATTAGATAATTTTAGAAAAAATGTGCCTTATCGTAAAATTTTGAAGACAAAAATGATTTAGAGACCCGAGCACCTACAATCCCGCATTAGACCAGAATGGGACAAAATGGGGTAAAAAACACATTCACATGTGGTCATTCTTTAGTTTAGTGCGTATTCATGGCAATTGTTCTCGAATTCTATTTTATTTTATTTTAATGTTGAGATAAATTGCAGCATTGTCATTGAGCTTACTGGGTTCACCAAGCTAAATAGTTTACAACAAAAAAACAAACTTAGATTGGACACAACTTACACCTTTAAACAGTAGCACCACACTGACATTGGTCCCGAATCCCTAAACACTACAAATCCCACCAAAAGTCTGCCTGCAACCCTGGGAGCATATACATCCTACTCAAAAACCCAAAACATTATATACAGAAATGGTCCATTACAATGATATCCTGCAATCTGATATGATAAATCACAACAGAGCAGTGGCTTTGCTTGGCTTTGGATGTTGTGAATTTTTCATAGCTTGTAAGACACAAATCATATAAGTAGGCTATATGAGCTGCGATGCAACATATTTCAAAATCAGGGCTTCTGACAAGAACAACAACAACAACCAAAAAACAAACAAACCCCACAACAACAAGGATAATCAGAATTTATCAGAAGAGTGGTACGAATATCAAAGCAGATTAAAATAAACTATGGACCATTAATTCTTATGTAGAATAGATACGCATCAAAGAAAGAATAAAATAAATTATAAGGAAATATTATATTTTCACATAACAGTTTGGATTTGATTTGGAATGACATATTCACCTAGATCCAAAACGACAAATACCGTTTTCTCAACGGTCTGCCGTCGCTGTAAACAGCCAAAGCCGTTTCCCACCGGCAAACTCCATCCCTCAGTGGTTTGCTACTGTGGACTGGCACCAGCCGACTTTGTTTACCAAAAAAAAAAGACTTTAGGTTTGCAGGCATTTTCCCACATTAAAGTGGAGGATGAATTTGAAAAAAAGAAAAGTTAACGAAATCAAAATTACATTGTGGTGTGTTTGCCTTAGAAACAGGGGTTGGTAATATTAAAGAATAGGATATGACATTGCAAAAGTTGTGTTTATTTAGCTTTAACATGTTATTCTGGCCAGGCTGTTTGATAATAACCGTTGAGAAAACACAAGTGCCGCTGAGGAAACGTTATATGCCATTTGCCGTTTTTGGATCTTGGTGTTGCTGTATTCACGGGCGTTGGTTATTGCTGAGAGCAAGCATTAATCAACATACATCAAAGCTATAAAGCTTAGTTTGTTATGACGTAGAGAAAATAATAAATCGCCAAAGCAAACAAAAAGCTCACCTGCCAGCAGAAAAACAGCCATCATAGTGTCGGACAGCAGACCCAAAGTGTCCCGAAGTTGGCGCCATCTTTGAAACACAATGCTGATATAGATTTTCGTCTGTCCTCTCTCTTTGTCCAACCGCTTTTTATTTTACGCCTTTTTGAAAAAACTTTTTTTCCTCTGCTTGGTTTTGGAGGCTCCTCTTCATCAGCCGTTCCTGTTACGTCCTCTCTCTCTGGTAAGCCGCAGTCGGTGACGCACCGGTAGTGAGTGCACGGCAGGGTGCGCGTAGCTGAAGTTATAAACAGGAAGTGGAGGTAGTAGCTCAGCCAATCCCAGCTGAGCTATTAGGCCCAACCCACTCCGTCCGAATGATACGATTGGCTAACCTTTTTTGAGAAATCTGTCAGACCCAAAGGGTGGATTTTTTTGCTCTTTTTTAAATTCACCCAAGTTTATTGATAGCTGTCTGGGTGTGAGGTGTATGTAACCCAACTAAAAAAAGTGTATTTAGAGTGTATTTAGAGGGAATCACATACCCTGCCACACACAGAGACATGCAATCCAGGCGCTGAGTATGCACGATTTGAAACAAAAAAAAATATGGACATTGGGCAAGTTCTTGATGCCCAAGAACTTGTTGGGCTTCTGGAAGTCATTCTCCATGGCCCCCCGAACTCCTCCCATGCCTGAGTTTTTGCCTAAGCAACCGCCAAAGCTGTGCTCTGCTTATCCCGCACCTGTCAGCTGCCCCCAGAGTCCCACAGGCAAGATGGGACTCCTTCTTTAACTTAATGAAATCCCTCACTGCCGGTGTCCACCAAAAAGTTCAGGGATTACCGCCACAACAGGCACCGGCAACTTTAAGGCCACAGCTCCGATTCGCCGCTTCAACAACGGATGTGCGGAACACAGCCCACTTAGACTCAGTTTCTGCCGCCTCACTCAAGACATGGTTGAAACTCTGCCGGAGGTGGGAGTTGAAGCTCCTTCTGACAGGTGACTCCACCAGACGCTCCCAGCATCTTCCTCCACCATCTGAGCCAACTCACCATCAGGTGGTGACCAATTGACAGCTCCGCCCCTCTCTTCACCTGAGTGTCTAAAACATGCGGCCGCAAATCCGACGATATGACTACAAAGTTGATCATGGAACTGCGGCCTAAAGTGTCCTGGTGCCAAGTGCACATGTAGACACTCATGCCTGAACATGGTGTTCATTATGGACAATTCATGACTAGCACAGAAGTCCAACAACAAAACACCACTCGGATTCAGATCCTCCCAATCATTCCCCTCCAGGTCTCACTGGCATTGCCCATGTGAGCATTGAAGTCCCCCAGCAGAACAAGAGAGTCTGAACTCTCGTTCGGTGCATAAACACACACAACAGTCGGGACCCCTTGCCTACTGGGGTAAACCACAACGCACAGGCGCCAAGCTGGGGGGCAATGAGTATGCCCACACCCACTCGGCGCCTTTCATCTGGAGTAACTTCAGAATGGACACTATTTCCAGAGCCCAAGCCATGCGTCGAGGTGAGTCCAACTATATCTAGGTGGAACCGCTCAACCTTGTGCACCAACTCAGGCTCCTTCCCCACCAGAAAGATGACGTTCCATGTCCCTTGAGCTAGCTTCTGCAACCGAGGATCAGACTACCAAGGTCCCCTCCTTCGGCTGCTGCCCAACTTATATTGGACCAGACTCCTACGGCCCCTCCCGATGGAGTTGAGTCCAAAGGAGCAGGGGCCCATGTTACTTTTCTGGCTGGTCCTGACCGGGCCCCATGAACAAAGAGCCTGGCCACCAGGCGCTCGCTCCCGTGCTTCACCCCCAGGCCTGGCTGGGGCCCGGTGTCCAGCATCCGGGCAAGGGAAACCTGGTTCCAACGTTTGTGCTCATCATAATGGTCTTTGGGCACAAGTAGATTTTTTTTTAACTACCAGTGTCATCAGACGGGCTTTTGTTTTTCCAGACATTTACAGACGGTTGTAAAGGAATAGGGGATGCTACATTATGGTAAACATCAGGAATCTGCTGATATCCTCAATGCTTGACAAGATTATTTGTTTTAGGGCTATTTTTGCCTTTCTGTTGAGACCAGGGACCCATTCAGGAAATCTAAATCCAAATCTAAAATCTAATCTAAAAGATTAAAAAAAGGAGAGGAGACGAGAGGGGGAAAAGAGGGGAGAAAGTACCATATCTGACATAATCTGATTTATGACCATATTTGGACGTGGATTGTTCTTATTTTGTTTTGTTTATTTTGTGAACAACTAATATAAAAGAGGTTTAAAGAATTCTCTACACTTAAATGATCACCGAGCAGAGCTCAGCTCCTCCTTGACTGCTGCAGACAATGTGTGACACGTACTCCAAATATAGATGTGTGGGTGAAGGAGAACAGTAAGGAGATGCTTCTACAATGAGGCCACACCTCGACCTACAGAGGCTTTCAAGCTTTGTGAAAACATGCTAAAAGTCTCCATGCAAAAATGGTTTCAAACAAACATTCATATACAGTAGATGATTTGCACCCTTTGCAGGTTATATGGAACATTTTTATTAAGAGCTATATTTAAAAAAAAAAATGCATTTAGAGGGGTGCAGATTGAAAGTACAGCATTTCCTTAAAATACTATATTTAGCCTAAAAATATAAATTTTAACGGGTTCGACAATCGCATTATGTTTACATCTACCAGCCAATAGGGGGCCACCATTGCGGGTTGCCAATAGTATGTTCAGCACAACTTGGCTGCTGTGTCTGAGCCCCGGAGATATTGTTATCCGTCTCAGAAGAGGAATGACTGGAGAATAGCAAAAACTAGAATAAATTTAGGTGAAGCCTACACTAGATGGACCCACGTAAAAAATTTCCACAGCATCAAAGTACACGGGGAAATGGCTACTTACTGGATAGGTAAGCTATCTCTCTTGCTAACTTTGCAGTTAAACTCCTCTGCAATACTTGTTTTCATTCTATGACGTTGGCCTTAGTTATAAGAAGACCGATCATGGCCCCTCGACCTCCACACCCAGTGAATGGAGGAAACGGAGGCAGCTTAATCCTCCTGCCCTGTCCAGTATTGCTGGCTCACTTTCACCACTGCGGTGAGCGGCCAAAGTAAGACTGTCAGAAATTACGTGCATTTAATAGATAACTGATAGCAGGGCTAAACTTATGAGTCAAAATTAGTCCTTACCCTGTACGACATGTTCACTTGACGTATCTGCAGCGAACTCGGCAACCTAACACCTGGAATTATTTTTCCGCCGTTGCAGCTGCAACCTAGACACAAATTTTGCTATTGTGACCGTATTCTATATCCAACCTTTAAGTCTGAAAAAGACATTTAAAAATACTGTATAATTAAAAAAAGACTACTTAAATGTTTAATGTGTAGCTGATGGAGGCTACTCTCCCATGATGCAATGCACAAAGGAAATAGAGGCCATGCATAGCTTGAAACCATTAAAGCAAAAGCGTTTTGCACTCACTGCCATTTATCTTTCCAACCAATCACAAACATGTAGTCTTTAATTCATTTCTCCCCTGTAGGGTGCATGCTTTTTTATTTATCAGTCTCTACTTTTTCCGTACTTTACCACTTATATTGTTTGCATGGCTTTGCCTTCTCTCATTTGTCTGTCTGGGGTTCAACCTGTTTCTGATATCCCGTATTCAGATCTTCACTTTGGAGTCTTACATTGCATACTCATGATATCCTGTTTTTTATGGAGGGAGGAATGTGCCACAATGAAATACTTAAATACAATGTGAAATGATTTGTTAAATGTGTCATTAATTTATTAAAATAGGAAATAAATGCATGACTACATTCTCAAATATATTGTCAATTTAATCAAAATTTTATTTAATGTAAAAACAAATACATGTTTTTACAACATTAAATAATTTTTATGGTCCCCATGCTGCAGTGCATCATGAATTAATTTGTTCGGGGGGATCCCGAGGCGCTCCCAGGCCAACTGAGAGATGTATACCCTCCAGTGTGTCCTGGGCCTACCCCGAGGTCTCCTCCTGGTGGGACGTGCCCGGAATACCGCCCCAGGGAGGCGTCCAGGAGGCATCCTGACCAGATGCCCTAGCCACCTCATCTGGTTCCTCTTGATGCGGAGGAGCAGCGACTCTACTCTGAGCCCCTCCCAGATGGCCGAGCTTCTCACCCTATCTCTAAGGGAGAGCCCCGCCACCCTGCGGAGGAAACTCATTTCGGCCAACTGTATTTGTGATCTTGTTCTTTCGGTCACTACTGCGAGCTCATGACCATAGGTGAGGGTAGGAATGTAGATCGACCGTTAAATTGAGAGCCTTGCCTTTTGGCTCAGCTACTTCTTCACCACGACGGACCGATGCAGAGCCCGCATTACTGCAGACGTCAAACCGATCCACCTATCAATCTCCCACTCCATCCCTCCTGAACATGACCCTGAGATACTTGAACTCCTCCACTTGGGGAAGGACCTCACTCCCGACCCGGAGAGAACACCCGGAGAGAACACCTGAGGACCGTGGTCTCGGATTTGGAGGTGCTGATTCTCATCCCGACCGCTTCACACTCGGCTGTGAATCGCTCCAGTGAGAGCTGGAGATCATGGCCCAATGAAGCCAACAGAACTACATCATACGCAAAAAGCAGGGACACAATCCTGAGGCCACCAAACCGGATTCCCTCAATACCTCAGCTGCACCTAGAAATTCTGTCCATAAACGTTATGAACAGAATCGTAGACAAAGGGCAACCTTGGCGGAGTCCAACCCTCACTGGAAAAGAATCCGACGTGATGCGGACCAAACTCTGACACCGGTCGTACAGGGTCTGGACAGCCCTTATTAGGGAGTTCGGCACTCCCTACTCCAGGAGCACCCTCCACAGGAAACCCCCGGGGACACGGTTGAACGCCTTCTCCAAGTCCACAAAGCACAAGTAGACTGGTTGGGCAAACTCCCATGCCCCCTCCAAGACCCTGAAGAGGGTATAGAGCTGGTCCACTGTTCCACGACCAGGACGAAAACCACACTGCTCCTCCTCAATCCGAAACTCGACTATCCAATGGCCCCTCCTCTCCTGGAACTCTGAATAGACCTTACCAGGGAGGTTGAGGAGTGTGATCCACCTGTAGTTAGAGCACCCTATGGTCCCCCTTCTTAAAGATAGGAACCACCCCCCCCAGTCTGCCAATCCAAATGCACTGTCCCTGATGTCCACGCGATGCCGTGGAGGCGTGTCAACCAAGACGGTCCCACAGCATCCAGAGCCTTAAGAAACCCCAGGCAGATCTTGTCCACCCCTGGGGACTTATCAGGAGCTTTTTAACCAATCCAGTGACCTCGGCCCCAGAGATTGGAGAGTCAGCCCCCAGGTCCCCCGGCTCTTCTCGGTCTTCTAAAGGTGTGTTGGTGGGATTGAGGAGGTCTTCGAAGTATTCCTTCCACCGACCCAAAACGTCTCAAGTCGAGGTCAGCAGCCCCCCATCTCCTCTGTACACAGTGTTGATGGAGCACTGCTTTCCCCTCCTGAACCGCCGGATGGTAGACCAGAACCTCCTTGAAGCCGTGCGGAAGTCGTTCTCCATGGCCTCTCCGAACTCCTCCCACGCCCGGGTTTTTGCCTCAGCGTACCGTAGCCTCGCTCCGCTTAGCCTGCCGATACCTATCAGCTGCCTCCAGAGTCCCACAGGCCAATAAAGCCCAATAGAACTCCTTCTTCAGCTTGATGACATCCCTCACTGCCGGTGTCCTCCAACGAGTTCGGGGATTACCGCCTCGACAGGCAATGATGACAGCTCCGGCTGGCTGCCTCAACAAGGCGGAACACAGCCCACTAGGACTCAATGTCTCCCGCCTTACCCGGGACATGGTTGAAGCTCCACCGGAGGTGGGAGTTGAAAGTCCTTCTGACAGGGGACTCCACCAGACGTTCCCAGCAGACCTCCACCACACATTTGAGCCTGCCAGGCCTGACCGGCATCCTCCCCCACCATCTGAGCCAACTCACTACCAGGTGATCAGTTGACAGCTCTGCCCCTCTCTCCACCCAAGTGTCCAGGACATGCGGCCGCAGATCCGATGATAAGACTACAAAGTCGATCATGGAACTGCAGCATAGAGTGTCCTGGTGGCAGGTGCACATATGGACACTCTTATGCCTGAACATGGTGTTGGTTATGGACAATCCATGACGAGCACAGAAGTCCAACAACAAATACAACAAATAGTTTCTATTTCGTGAATAGGAAATCCTCTCACAGCATTAATGTTGAAGTGAACATGACTTTTTTCGTATTATCCATTAATGAAGACTTTGCATTGCTTGTGATGTGTATTGATTGGTTTAATAGTCTACATCTTATAATTTCAGATGGTCTGCAAAGCTGTTGTAGCAAAGTGGTATGTGTAAAGGAGGTGTTGGTATATAATCCAAACTTGTGACCTCTAAAGGACTATATAGGTGACTAATTTAAATCCTCAATCTCCTCAGGTTGTCCGGCCAGAACAAATGATTGTAGACGTCAGGTACACTCATGCCACTCTTTATTGATGAAGTTATGATGAAGGTTATGATGAAGGTTATGGTTTCTACAAAACAGAAGTATATATAATAAGTAAGCAAATAAACAAGCATGTACAAATGACTATTCTATGTATTCACAAATATAAATCACACCAAAATTATACAAACTCGCCAAATACTGAAAATTCCAATGGTCTTTGAACGCACCATTGGATGTAAACGAGTAAAAGGGGGATTTTAGATTACGGACGGTCAGTGAATGCAACATCAGCGTGACTTACGTAAAGACAGTAAAACGGTGAATTAAGAAGCAATTAATTGCACATTCAAAGTGATAGATAAGGGGATAATGAATATTCCGTAGAAAAACCCACAAATTGAACAGTTTAAGCTAGTAGCTACGAAACAGATTTGTATGAACGGAGAACTCAACACTGCACACTACTTTGGTAAATTACTGGGCAATAAACGTGGCAAACTTAGCAGGCTGCAGTACCGCCCCATAGAGGAGGAAATTAGTATTATGGGATAGATTACGAAAAACACAACTATTATGGGATGCTGATGTGTTCAAAGTGTCCAGAAAAAGGTAAAACTGAAAACCTTGTTAACAGTATGGCTCGGTCTATGTCGAGTCTTTCAGTCTTCTGCAATCTATCAGTGCCTATCATAAGGTGAGCCACATAACCTCTATTGATAATCACTGTTCACATCATGGCTGGGTCAGGAATGTTTCTCTATTTAGGAGGTTGTGATGATGACATTTTGTCTTCACATGGGAATTATCTGGAGTATTGCTGTTGGACACAGAGTATGGATTGGTGGACAGAAGGTTTGCCTGCCAGCCTTTTCTCCTGACTCTGTTTGCAGATCCTGAGGAAGCATAGCAGCAATGGTACCCATGCCAGGACAAGGGAGTATACTGTCCTCCACAAAATGGCTTGCCTGAGGAAGGAGAAGACCCTCAGAGTGCCACTACATGTGGACTGGGACAATGCTGCCATCTTCCTGGGTGACGACAGTGGTCCGCTGGTCAGAGACTAATGCCCCTTTCACACTAGCACCTACTCAGCCCAGCCCGGCCCAGCCTTCATTCAGCCGACACCACACCACCCCGGTTTCGTCTGTTCCCATTACAGCTGCGGTCGTCCTCAGTGTGGGCGGGGTCCTCATAGCGAGGTTTCATGAAGTCATTTGTTCGCGACACACGCGCTCACTTCTATATTTGACCATGGTGTTGGTTTTCGAGATTTTATCGCTTCTTGCTCTGCTTCTGCTGCTAATGTTTTCTCTGGTCTCGGCTTTGGGTTTTGTTTTTTGGGTTTTGACTCATTAGCGCACTAATGAGTCATCCCATGAAGTCAGATTCTGGCCAATAGCGGCCTGCAGTCTGCACACATCACCATTTTTGGCCCGACTCGGCCCCTTCAGAACCTCGATGGAGTAGGTGCTAAAAGTGTATCGAC
>JBBBVU010000016.1:28952489-28962990 GCA_037177055.1 Atherinosoma microstoma
AACGCTTGGTTTTATAGTTTCCTTTAACCTGTGTGGTGAATGTGGAGACACGCCGCTGTGATGCAGCGCTGGGAAAGTCCCGACCAGCAGTGGTCAGTCCAATAACGTTAAATCTCCATCCTTCAGATGCCCCTATGATGGACATGCCAGTATATCACATTTCACCATCAAAGGCATAGCAACAGAAAGTCAGAACATACATAACATACAGCGACGTTGCCCTTTGATCCTTTACTGTTGGCTCTTAATGTGAAGCAGATTCACCAAGGGTGGGATTTTTCACCCACAAGGTAATGTGAGCTGGGTTTAGAGATTAATTCACCGTTTATTTATCACAACGGTAAAACAGAAGACAAAATGCGTGATTTTATAGTTTCCTTTAACCTATGTGGTGAATGTGGAGACACACCGCTGTGACGTGGCATCGCAGTGAAAGCAGCCTGCATGCTTATTGGGCTCCGTCAGTCCAGGAGAGACGAGAAAGGAGCAACATTTTGTCGTCCCGCAACATTCCAAATAGTAGTGGTCAGGGTCCATAAACATTAAATCTCTGTCCTTCAGATGCCACTATAATGGACATGCCAGTATATCCATCACATTTCACCATCAACGGCGATTTCTTGCAATAATATGATAGCTGCGGGCGACCGAGCTGCAGGTGCTGTGGCCAGAGCTGGTAACCTTGGCAACACGTCACAACTAGAGATGTTAAATAGTCCGCTCAGCCGCTTCTTGTGAAAGACTTACAATTCTAATGGTAAAACACAACATTAACGTATTAATAATTGATTTAATATTAATTTCCTTCATGAGTGACCATGGTATAAGCGGGATAATGCCCTTTGAGGTGTTCATAATCAGAAATTAATGGACTTCACGGAACCGTCCGCTTCGCATTGGACGGTTCACGCCTCCGTGTCGTCCATTAATTTCTGATAATGGACACCTCGTTGGGCATTATCCCTTACTTCATTGCCAGCAATGTTTCATATTGCAGTCAGACAGGATGAAATGAGTGAACGGTCTCACACAGAATGCAGTGTTGATGATTTTTATCTGTATCTAATACTCAAATCTACTGTTTGGATTTTTGCCTGTCTGCAAATGTCAAAGTCAAAATTTGAATAATTTTACAGCTGAACTTGGGCAGCACAGCTCAAGCTTTGTTTACTACTCACCAAAAGTTGGTTTGTCTGCAGCAGCACCAGCCCCAAAGTTGAAACTTCCCATCTGTGGTGCAGGATTATTGGAAACTGGAGTTCCAAACTGGGGAAGAGGTATACTGGCACCAAAGTTAAACCCGCTAGATGCCGACTGAGCAGGGCCAGAGGGAGTCTGCTGTGGAGCAGCACCCCCGAATGTGAAGGTGGTTGAGGAGGAGCTCTGAGTCTGGGTAGTGGCACCAAAGCTTGGAGCAATAGAGGGTGCCGCTGAAGGAGCTGGGCTGGCACCAAAAGCAAAACCAGTGGAGCTGGCTCCAAATGCTGGTTTGGCTGGGGTCCCAAAGGTGGTTGATGTGGTGGCATTGGCGGTAGATCCAAAAGTGAAAGGAGCAGAGGCAGGAGCAGGGTTAGATGCAGGCGTGGATGATGCACTGCCGGCTCCAAACGTGAATGGTTTTGGTGGTGCTGCTGAAGAGCCAAAGGTTGACGGCGTTGCAGGAGCTTCAAATGCCGACTTTCCAAAGGTGAAAGTGGGCTGGGTGGTGGTGGCAGCAGCAGCAGTGGAAGCTGTGCTGGCCATGGCAAAGCCTCCAAATGATGCAGTGGTTGTGTTCTGGCTGGGTGCCGTTTGGCCCTGTACTGTCTTTCCAAAGGAAAAAACATTCTGGTTGGCAGCTTGAGGGTTAGACTGTGTGCCACCAAACGTAAAGGCAGGCTGGCTGGAGGTTGTAGTTACAGCTGCTGCTGCAGTGGTGGTGGCTGCAGTCCCAAACTGAAACGTGCCCCCAGTATTAGGATTCTGCACTGAGGCTGAGCTGCTGCTTGTGGTGGATGGTGCAGACCAGTTTCCAAACAGAGATTTCACAGCTGATTGAGCTGCAGGCTGAGTTGTGGTGACTGAACCTGTGGTGACTGTGCTAGCAGGGGTGCTGTTGAAGCCAGAAAAAGCTGACGGGGCAACTGTGCTGCTGATTGTTGATGCTCCAAATAATGAAGATGTGGTACTTGCAGAAAGCGTGGAGGCTGTAGAGGTGGTAGGGAGGGGCGAAGGGTGTGCAAAGGCTGCACCTGCTGGAACTTCTCCAAATATAGGCTTGAAATTTTGGGCCGAAGCTTTGCTCTCTGAAAATGATGATGTGGAGGTGGTGGTGGTGGTTGTAGCAGGAAAAATGGGCTTGAACCCTGCAGTCAGCAGAGGGTTGGTGTTACTGGCTGACTGGGAGCTGGTGGCTGGAGCAGCAGTAGCAGTGACTGGGGTAATGGCTGAGGAAGCAGAGGGAATGCTGATCTGGCTGGACAGGCCAAAAAGAGTCGGTCCTGCTACAGGTGCTGCAGGGATGCTGGTTGGAGCCTTGGAGACCTGACCCAGCACCTCAAGGAAGGCAGAGGGTTGCCCCACACCAGCAGAGGAGGACTGAGACTGGGAGGCAGGGGCAAGTTGTGGAGCTATAGTAGCTGTGTTCAGTTTTAAGCTGCTGGCTTGTACAGGTGTGGTCGACACAGACACTGAGGATACAATGACATACAGAAGGAAAAATGTATAAATACAGCAATAATAATAAAGTTAACATGTAAATGGAAGCTATATGCAAGCATCAGAGATCATGCCTGTGGTTATACTGGCAGGAGATGTGGAACTAGTAGGACCACTAGTTTTCATCTTCAGAGCCTCTAGAAGTGGGTTGGAGGCTGCAGGTGCCATACTGACGCTGCTGCTGCCTGGGCTGGGATCCAGGTTAATGACTGGGGTGGCAGAGCTGGATGATGTGGGCAACGGAGCTACCAGAAGGCTGCTAAGAGTGGTGGTGGTGGTAGAACTGGTGGAGCAGACAGCCTGAGTGGAAGTGGTGGCTGGCGGGGAGATGGACTTCTCTGGTTCTGGAGCTGGAGAGGAAAAAAATAACAGAGGGTTACAGACTGGTCAGTGACAGTCTGATTGCTTTGTTTTTCTCCTGTTTTGACCGAAGAAAATATCTTTATTGTTGTGTTAGAAAATAGCAGGTGTGGAAACAATAATCCTTTTAGTGTTTGAGTCACTAAGTGTGAATAGAAAGTAACAGTATAGCATCAAATAGCAAAATTAAATGGGACTTATTTTACTCACTGGGCGTCTCCAGGACCTTCTGGATCTTAATGATGGCAGCCATCTTCTCTTCATCTAGATCTTTCGCAGTGATTGTGTAACCAAGCTCAGGAGGTGGCGGCTGCGAAGCAACGAGCACAGACTGTGAGACAGAAATGTACATCGCTGCAATTCCCAAGTACATGACCAAAGAGCACTAACCAAAGAGATCTGATCATCCCGGTGGCTGGACACCAGCTGGATCTTCCGTTTTCTCTTCCCACCACTACCAGCAGACTCTGTTGAGGTAGTAACTGGGATCTTGGGGACTGGCATCAGTTTTGCTGTAACATCAAGACATAATGGACATTTAACCTAAAGCTATTCCAGCCCTGTCTTCTCTGATGTACCGGTACACTCATCTTATGATTTGGGCTGATATCTGCCCCAATATCGATGTTAACAGGATAAATAAGCTGGATATTGACAGCTCATTTATGACCAACTAGGTTTACAGATTTAAACAATCTGCCGCCCAAAACTGAGTTTCTTTGTCTGACAAACTCCCACTGAAAAAGAAATCTACTGGAAAAAAAGTCTAACTTACAACTAACAGGAGCCTTTTCAGATGGCGGCTGATCCGACCTCACTGACGATGCTGAGCTGGGAGACTGTGCATCATCCTCTCTGTTAATGAAACCACAAGTTAAAACCTCTATTTTTGGTTAATCGTAAATTAGTTTTGGCACACAGGCAAAGAGAGACCTGGGTCTTTTGGAGGCTCCCTCTGGAGTCTGAGAGCGAGATGATCCAGGACTGGACAGAGGAGAGCTGGCAGCTGATGATTTCTTCCACTGTGAAAATAAATGTGGATAAGAAAGCTTCATAACTCCACTTTCTGCAGACATGCATGCACTTTAGTGGCACGGATACAATACCTGACTGAGGCCTATGGAAGAACTGTAGGAGCTTTGGATGGCGTTTCTTCTGGTGCCAGTGGTTCTGGGGGCATGTACCGCAGTACCAGAGCTGATGGAGGAGGTACGAGACCTCTTCATGGTGGACTCCTCTGCCAATGAAGTCATCCCTCTTTTCAAACTTCCTGGTCTGGAGAATGGATGGTAAAACATCACCGCCTACTCTTTTTTTTCCAGGGCTAGACTTTTCCTGGACAATATCTGAAAATATGATGCTGCGTCAAAAGATTTAACTCACTTAGGGACCAGCTGTGATGGCATCCCATTGGGCAAAAGAGGCCCAAAAGCAGAGTGAGCACTTCCACCACTGTCATTGCGCCTTTGAAGATGAAAAAAGATTTTAAACTTTTATATAAAAAACCCCCACATAAGGTAAGGTAAAAGCAAAGGTATGAAGGCAGTAGTTTGTTAATATCTTTATCGATAAACGTGTACCAGTTTTGTTTTTGTTTTTTTTGATTTTGTGACAATCCCTCCCTAATCAGCTTTAGAAAGGTTGAAAATAGAACTGGTTCCACGTTAGGCTCCGAACCAGTATTGGAACTGGTTTGGTGGAAAGGATTCTTGATAAAAACAAAACTGGTACACTTTTATCGATAAAGATATTATCGGACTACTCCTTTCATACCTTTGCTTTTACCTTACGTTCAAACACAACCCATCTCACAATATCTCTGCCTCAGTGCCCAGAACTCACACTAAGTTTGGGGAGAGGGCATTCAAGTACTCTTTTCCTTTTACCTGTAATGGACTTAAAAAAACAATCAGGCCCTTGTCAGCCTCCCTATACTGGTGATATTGTCCATCTTAAAAAATCTCCTTCACTTTCAGAAAGGAAATTACAACCTCTGGAATCATCTCTGAACAGGGATTTACAAGCTTAAAATATACACAGGTGTAATCTGATCTTCCCTGTTTGTTCACAGAGCTCAAAGCAGATGCACCCTCAACATCTGACCCTTTTAGCTGCCTCTAAATGTTTGCAAAGAGCGTAAAATTCTTTGCTCAGGTCGTTCAGCTTGCTAGTTGGGTTCAAAACCAAATGTTCCCACATGCCATCTCATATACTTCTCAAAACCAGTTTCTGGATGGTTCTGTGTGACAAACCATCAGACTCATGAGGTTAGTGGGGTCTCTAAAGCGCAGGCACATTCTCATAAATCTATTGATAACCACAAGTTATTGGACTGATAATAGAAGGTTATAACACAATCATTTTTAGTGTTTACTGAAATCATCCTGAGCAAAGGGAGGTCATAAGGAAAACTTGTAAGGGATAGATTTGATGTTCATGGACAACATCATGACTATAACTACTTTTCTGTACTCTAGATTAATGTTAGTTGTTCTAAAATAAATATAAAAAGTACCAGTGGACAAGTTTGTTGAAAGTTGCTCCAAAGCCAGTTTGTATATTTAGACTTGAGTCACGTATGAGTAATGAGTTTAAACAGAAGCCGTCCACTTCCTGTTTGACCCTTCGGAAAGAAATTCAACCAAATTTTATTTAACTTATAAAGATGAATAAAAGAAAGGTCAAAAAGCAGAATATGAAGTATGCATGTATGTATAATTTGTGAATACAGACCACAAGGAGTAAGAAAAAATACCTGCAATTCACCACAAAGCACAGCATCTTGAAGTTAATATGAAGTTAAATGATGATGTACTAACTTTAAGACCGTTTAAGTCTGGTACCTTCTTTTGCTTTTCTGCTCAGCTGTGAAGCTCTTGTCTTGATCCTCCACTTCTCTCTTACGGCTTTCCTTCAATACACTGAGGACGCTCTCTCTGGAGCAGGGGTCTGCAGGGGCCCTGTTGAGTGCTGCACAGTTCAGATGATCCCTACTAAAAAGCAAACAGGTGACAGTGGAACTCTGATCAGCATTAACAATGAATCAGTGAAACCACAGAAACACTTATAAATAAAACTTATAGTTACTTAAATTTACACCATAGTGTCACAAGACTTCCATCAATACAGTTCATTATCAAAAATATGCTCTTTAAACGCTTACATTTGTCACCTGAACAGGTTTTTTAGTGAAATGCACCCCCTGTATTACTTCATCAGTCTAGAGTGCCGCCATTTTGGTGCACTTAAGATTCCTCAGGTCTAGGGGAAGGACTTCTCGCACGGCAAAGAACGACATAGAAGAGAATCACAGAAACTCTGCTCTCAGCAGCTCATTTTGAGAGCAACGCTGTGAAAATTGGGTTGCACTTAAACTTTTTTGCTGGCGCCCCCAAATCAAATAGCTAGACACACCAGTGCAACAAATGCAAAACGTTAGTCTAGAGCCTTGTTCACATGTTGTTCATCTAAAATTTGGAGAATCTCAATGACTAAAAAGACAGATTTGGTTTAACCCAATTTAGAAATGGTTGAGGATATCATGAAGACCTGGGGCTGCTGTGGTTGGGCCTGGCGATCTTCACAGTGACAGGACTGAATGTAGCCGGGGAATTACGGGGACTGAGGACGTTCTTCTTTCTGAAGCCGTCCCACTTGACGGGAGGCAGGACTCCCACTGATGAGACACCCGGCTGCTGCAGAGGGTAATGACGCTGCGGGGTGATGGTGAACCGGCCCGTTGTACCCAGTGGCTCCCTGCAGAGAACAAAACAAGGTGATGCAACAGCAGGTACATGTAATGTCAGTAACAAACTTACCACCTACTTCACCACTTGTGATCCCACAGATGTCAGTCATTTTCAAGGAAAGAAAACTTGCCTTTTAAACATTTTTTCCACACATTGCATTTCCACTTTGGTCTTCTTCAATAAATGCTGTTAGGCCAACAAACCCAGACATCACAAACAGGTGTTTTCAAGTTACAATGTGCTGCTGCCTAAAACAAAAAAGAGTGACTTGTGCAGTTTTGCTTATTCAATCCTTAAAGGACTAAAGCTGTGCATTTCTGTATTTCTCAGCACTGCCTTCCACTAAGCTGGAAAATAACTAAAGCCATTAAACACAATGCACAACGATACAGTGGTTGATAAGACAAATTAATGTGCATTGGCACATTCATTTGAGTAAGATTTGCCTAAAACTCACATACTTTTGCTGTTGTAGCCAAAATTGTAAAATTGTCTGTAAGGCGTTTAAGGTCCTTCATAAGGCTCATTGGTTAATAATCAAAACCCGCCAAGACACTTTCTGTATTTTGAATGACAACTGCCGCTCCCCATAGACAGTAGAGCGATTTAACCTGGTGAACGTACCCAGCGAATGAAAGTCTCCTGTTTGGTGTAT
This sequence comes from Atherinosoma microstoma, assembly GCA_037177055.1. Classification (NCBI taxonomy): domain Eukaryota; kingdom Metazoa; phylum Chordata; class Actinopteri; order Atheriniformes; family Atherinidae; genus Atherinosoma; species Atherinosoma microstoma. Next base: position 28,959,951 of record JBBBVU010000016.1, read on the forward strand.
AGACCGCATGGTTGGGTCTGGACAGTTTTTCTCGCAGTTGCTCCCGGGGATTTCTTCCAGCTCTCGGCCTCCCCGAGTCTGCTCCTGTACTTTCGGGTTTCCCGATGTAGCTCCCCATGAGGAAATCCCGGGGGCTGAAAAGAAACGAGTCACTTGTCAAGGCTTCCCTTTTATAAATCCCCGTTTCACTGCGGTTTTGTCTGAAATATCCCTCTGTCTCTCGGAGCTCGGTTCTGTTGTTGCTGCTCCTTGTTCTTCTCCGTGCGGCCACCGACACGCCGGTTGCCCCCCAGCCCCACAACCACCGCCTAAGCACGCCAGGGACGTTTAGCCCACCCCGCCGATTTGGGCCTAACCTGGCGGGAAGAGGCTCTCTGCTGTGATAATAGCAAGCAAAACAACAAACTGCAAGAATTAAAGTCGTGTAAAGAAAAGTAGGAATGTAATAAAAAACGAAAATTAGTAGGCCTAATACAGAGAGGAGCGCTAAATGTTTCTCTCTAGGTGACATGGCGGCCGCGCGCCGCTGGAGGACTCTCATATCCCATCATGCTGCTCTCGTGACATTTCTTCTTCTTCTGTAAAAATTAGGGCGTGCGTATTTGACGTTTATGTTCCTCAGCGCCACCCAGTGCCATTTAAAAGGATTCAACTTTTTTCTTTGCTTTTAAAAAAAATTTAAATATGCATTTCAAAATGAGCCACGTCAAAATTATACATTAATTGAAAAAACAACACCTAACCAGCAGAAGTAACAAAAAGTATCAAACACAAGAAATATTATTTTGACCCTTTTTTCTTTGTCTTGTGAGACTACATGCAAGAGTTTGACTGGTCGGGATGTGCATTGTAATAATGTTGAAGGAAGGGTAGGAGATATTTTCGCTGAGCATTTTTACTATATTGCTTAAAATCCCCTTCACACCCAGATTGCAGCCAATTAATTAAATGCTCTAACACAAAATAAAATATTTCAGTCACCTGTGGAATGGACATGACTGAAAAACACCATCCAATCATTTTAACCAGCCTGTTGTAAAAGATTGGATGGTGATACGTCAGTCAAACTACTACTACTTGTCCCTTCCCCTCCCTGTGTTCCTTTTAAACTGATTTCAGACTTGAACCCACTCTTTTATAGGCGGTGGGCCGAGGCAGCGTAGCAGCTTTAGTTTTTAAAAATAATTATCCCGAGTGGGGGATTACCTGGATCTTTTACATTTTAAAGCTTGTTTTTTTTTCTTACTCAGATTTTGATGGTTGGCACTCTTAATTATGGTCTATTTTTCCATAATCATAGTTTAAAGCAAGTTAAATTTGAATGCAAACACCGCAGCCTACTAAGTCAGTTGAACCAATGGCGTTGAAAGCTACAAATCATGTGACGTTATTCAGCCAATCAGACGTAGATGTGCAAAGACCAGGGGCCTCATGTATAAAGCGTACGTACGCACAGAAAATGTGCGGCGCATCATTTTATGCACAACTAGGGATGTATAAAAATGAACGTGGAATGAAAGGTAGCGTATATATACGCAAACTTTTTACCTGCCACGAAAATGTGCGGCAGCCACGCAAACTTTTACAGTGGACAATAAGCTACAAAGCAACAAAATTCACCTAAGTACCTTTAAATCCGACTCCATTCAGTGTTATCCAACCCAAGGAGCTTTTAACCAAATGTTTTTTCATGGTATTAATATTCCATTGTTTAAACTGAAACGATAAAACTGAACTATATTTATCCTCATACAATAAAGGAACACACACACACACACACACACACACACACATAGTGCGCGCGCACACAGAGAAAAATAAATAACAATAAATAATGGGAGAACCACCATTGGATGTAAACAGTAAATTTCCCTGGTTGTCACATGTAGACGTAAATGTGCATCGGACTGTGTGCCAAAGTGCAGAAGATGCATATTAATGGCGGTTTTGTTCTCACTGAAAAGAAAACGTGTCTGATCACACATGAACATAAATTCATGTTTATAAATTTACTGCCCTTGGGCAATTTTGTTGGAGTTGTGCTTGGAACTGACCAAGCCATGCCAGCTGTATGGGATGGTCTACTGTATGTGAAGCTCCCTTACACTCCGGCTGAACAGTCAAACATCAAAATGCAATTTGCAGCAAGGAGCCAATTTCCAAATGTAATCAGAGCTGTGGACTGAACTCATGTTGCTATAAGGGAACCTTCTGGAAATGAATTTGCTTTTGTGAACCGAAAGCATTTTCATTCAATAAATCTGCAACTATTTGTGATGCGTAAACGTGTCTCACAAATATAGTGGCACGTTGGCCTAGTTCAACTCGTGATTCCTTTATACTTCGGAAAAGTAGTGCTAGGAACAAAGTTCAAGCAGGGGCTGTATGTGATGGCTGGCTTTTAGGTAATTATTTTTATTTTTTTTGTTCAATGTGACATTCTGAACTGTTTACAGCATCTCATGTCCATCATCACAGTCTTCTTAATTGAGATATTAGAGGCATACATACATTGTAGAACAACACATGTATAGAGCACACACACACGGTTTAATTTTTCAGCCAGTTTCTTTAATGACTTGCTGATGTCTCTCAAAAACTCATTTGTTTTCATTTTATTACTCCAGAGGAGTGACTCCCAAATAAAATGTTCCTTCTTGCCTCAACCCCAGACACCAACACCTCTATTTCACATTCAGTGAAATTCTTTTTCTTACTCTTTCCCAATGCCTTCGCCATGGTTATTTAAACAGAGGGTGGAAGCCTGCATTGTATTTATACCAATTTGCATATTTATTTATGGGCCCAGACAGGGCGGTCCGCGCGGTACCAGCAGCTGCACTCTATTTCACGCAAATTGGAATGTATAAAGGAAAGATGCACAGCCACATGCGTGCGCACGGTTTTATACATCTGGGGCCTCATGTATAAAAGAGTGCGCAGCTTTCACACTAAAAGTTTGTGTAGGGACAAATTTCGAAAAGTGCGCCGCACAAAAAAATCCAGATGTATAAAACCGTGCGCACGCATGTGGCTGCGC
>JBBBVU010000016.1:28963090-28977040 GCA_037177055.1 Atherinosoma microstoma
TGACCCCACATGCCTCCTGAACATTCTGACCAACTTTGGTGGCTCTACAATAAAATCCCTAGGACAAGTTCGTTAAAGTGCAACGTGAGTAAAACGCCAAAATGGCGACTTTGACCCAAAATGACCGACTTCCTGTTGAGTTTGGACCATGTTTTATTTTTTCCTTTTGCATGATTTAAACATACATGTATATTTTGTACATTCCTTAATATAATAAATAATATGTAAAATTATGTTTAAAAAGTATAGCAAACATTAAAAACATAAATTATGCCTATACCTCGAGATTAATATTCATATGTACAATAACATTCCTTCTTGAAATATCACATGGAAGTGATTTCTGTGATAATATATAAAAAACTTTACCTATGGTTTTGCCAAAATAACAAGATTACCAAAATGTCACCTTGAGATAGCAGATAAAATTCCAAAGTAATTCTCAGCTTTTATCAATGAGATTTGTAAAAAAAAAATCTAAAACACAGACTCCTGGTCCTTTGCAGTGCTTCTGTCTTTTGCGTTGAGTGAGGACATCTGGACTTCAAAGGTTTTGTCAAATGCACTGTAGTCAACCCGAAACGCCCCTAAATCTAAGGTGATGCATGACTCAAATCGGTGGCCCCACAGGATTTCATCCTTTGTGTAGGATGTCCTCGCCTGACATGTCATACCTGCAGCACAACAAAGCATGAGAGGTTTAGGTAAAAAAAAAGTATTTGTCTGACAGATAAACACAGGTTAAAATTGTATATGAGCATATGCACTGTAATGCTATTGGCTAATTACTGCTAATCAGTGGTTCCCAACCTATTTTCCTTGAGGACCCCCTTCATGCAAATGCAAAAAAAGCTGTGGACACCCTGCCCCACCCCGTGCTGAAACCATGCTTGGTTTTATTCTTTCATTATCGACATTTTCATCATAAATACTGTATTTGCACAGTTTTGAATTCAATTTGAATTCAATTCAATTCAGCTTTATTTGTATAGCGCCAATTCATGACAATGTAATCTCAGGGCACTTCACAAACAATTTGAATTCTGTCCTTCGATTAAGCCAAAGTTGAATTAACAACATATAGCCTTAGTTTTTAAAAAAAGAAATAGGGACAAATAATTTGCTCTGTGGTGACACTCAGACATGTTTTAATAATTAAATGTTACAAGAAAAATCTAGGTTACCAGGATAGAAATGAAGTCCTTCACTGCTGTAACTCCACTTGCTCACTGACACTAAACTCCCAGTACATGGTGAAAAAGGGATTGGATGCCATAATATGTGGCTTTAAAAAATAATCTTCCATTTCTTTTTGACAAAGGATACATGCGTTAAGTGAAATGAAAATGATATTGTTATAGATATTGTCTGAAATACTGTATAGCAGATTTTGATTACCTCCATTTATTCATTTTTGGATCTGATTAAAAAGTTCGGGTTTTCAGGCTCCCAAAATAGCAGTTCCATGTGAATGAAATTTTAGGAAGATCAAAGAAGAAGAAAAAAACAACTTGAGCAGATAGACTTCAACTTGTCTCTGTGTGGACATGGTCCTACTTTTTAATCACAATGGCTCTGAAAGATCAAAGCCTTGGGGACACCCTGCTCTTCAGGGGACCCCTTGGGGGGTCTCGAACCCCAGGTTAGGAACCACTGGGCTAAGCCATATTTAGCCAACTTTTTTAAATAGCATTTTGTGTTTTTGTTTTGCAGCATTTATTAGGAAACACAAGCTTTATAGAAAACTTTACAAAGGACAACAGTGATTGAAACCCCCTGTCTGTTGTCCTTTGACACCACAACTACTGGTAGCATTAGATCCTAAAGACAAATACCTCATCTTACCTGAAGGTAAGATGAGGTAAAGGCTTGTCACCGGCATGGTACCCTCAACAGTGTGTATAAGTTTATTTGTACTCTTGCAGTTTGTACCTTATAAATACCAGAATGGTACCTCTGGGGGTTGTCTTGTACCCTAGATTAACAATACAGGTATCAAATTTGCTGATGAAGATTAGCAAACAAATGAAAGACATGGTGTAAAGTTTGCTCAAGTTTATATTGGTAGTAGGTTTTATTGGGAACTCTTGAGGCAGGACCCACCCACTGTTTGAAAGCTATATGTTGTTTCCAATTTGTCAATCACTTAATTTGGCCAAATTAAATCTGTTTAGCAGATCAGTTTAGTTGCACATCATTAAGGGAATATCCTAAAGAGACAGCCTCTGGAGAAAGACTCACTCAGGGTCTTTTCAACAAATCACAAGTCGTATTAAATGTTCCATTGTAATGTTAGGCAACTCTTCCTTTTAGATGTATCTTTTGTGAAATATAACCCAGTATTTAAAAGTATAATCCTTCAAACCTGATGCTTCCACAATCCCCTCGAGGATGACAATAATCTCAAATGTCTCCCTTGTCAGTCTCTCTGCCCCCATCTCCCAGAAGGGGCTACTTTCATTGATGACATGGGTTATGGTCTGGGGCTCCACTAGGAGCAGCCTGTCTCCCCCAGTGTCATAACCCAGATTAATTTCTGACTGTTCCAGTGGAATAAACTCGCCCTCCTTGGTCTGTCTGGATTTGATCAGCTTGGCCCGGATCTTGGCGTCTACCATGTGGCTCTCTCTCAGATCACCAATCCGAAAGAGCAAACACAACTTCTCATCACGTTCACAAATGACGCAGTGCTTGCTGAAAATCAGTGTTTGGGCTCTCTGTTGCGGCCGGGATATTTTAACAAACATACAGCCCACCATCAGAGCATCAATAATGGAGCCAAGGATGGACTGGACCATCAGGATCAATGAACCCTCAGGACAATTAGCTGTCACCATCCTGGAGCCATATCCAATTGTCCTCTGGCTCTCCAGAGACAGCAGCAGGGCTGAAAGGAAGCCATCTATATTTTGGAAACATGCCTTCCACTGGGGGTCGTGAACATGTGAAATATCATCACGCAACCAGGCACCAAGGAAGTAGATTCCCCCGAAGGCCACCCATGTTAGGATGTAGCACATAGTGAAGACAAAAAGGAACCAGAGGTATTTGAGGTCCACTAATGTGGTGAAAATGTCTGAAAGAAAGCGACTCTTGTCTTCAATACGTCCCAGATTGACTCTGCATTTGCCATCCTTGGTGACATAGCGCTGCCGCTGACTGCTGCTCACCACATGTGATGAGTTCTCATCACCCAGAATTTTACAACGCTTCTTATGGCTTTTTGCAACACGTAGTTTATCAATAGCAGATATGGGAACATTGCAGCTGCCGGTGGAGCACCTTGATTGCCATCTAGAGTTGAAACGCTTGAGATGTTTATTGCGAAAAGAACTCTGATGTTTGTGGATCTCATCTACTGGTTGTAGAGGAACTGCTTGGATGATGTGCTGTTGGGGAAGTTTTTGATTAGTTAAAGTGAGGCCATGTGGCAACTGGCTGCAGGGACTCTGAGATGGAGATGTCTCTTGAGATGGTGGGAGAGATGAGAAGTTAACATTTAAGTTCTTGATCAGAGGAGCTCTTTTTGTGATCATCATGGTGGCAATGGTGGATTTAGCTGCAGCCTGAAATGACAAGACAACAATATTTTTAAAAATGTGTCCCAGTCTGAACATCTTCTTGATGTGATTTTGAAACATTAATGCGTCCATAAGACTTGTATTGTGACCTGATTCTAGGGAATACCTTCAATATTTTCTTTGCATCCTAAAAGAATAAACTACTATTCAACCAGTGGTGTTGGTGTCATGAAGGTAGGGGACATAGTCTGTTTAAAAGGTGCAATTTAAAAAAAAGAAAAAAGGAATGTGTTGTTGAAGGGATTGCTTCTGATAAATGGCAATTTCTGAAGGTATCATTGCCAATTCATGATATACAAAAGTCTGTGTTTTAATATGGACTCAGATGGTTTTTACAGAAAAACTGTGTAGAACACATTAGCAGACAATTGTATAGCACAGATTTCCCCCAAAAAACAGTTATTTAGGATGATCTTCTGTATAAGCTATACAATCTTGGTTCACTAGTAAGTGAAACAAGAGGTGCTCAACACAAATCCAAACCTGACATCTTTTCAAATAAAAACAAGTTAGCTTCTAAAGCTAATTTCATTCTCACCATTAATCACTCACCCCTGACTTTATATGTGAAGAGTTGGAATTGGGCAAACGACCATCCAAGTCACTTGGATTAGGGTCATCTCTGCATGTACTTATTGACTAATAGGGATCAAAGACTACATGAAGGAAATATATCTCTGGACAGCATAAGAACTGACTTATGTGGTATAAAGGAGCTCTTGGTTAAGGTCTCCACAAACCCAATCTGTTCTTAGTTGTTTAAAGTGTATTTAATATAAGAATCCTTTTTTCCACTCCTTCAACCCAGTGGTAGAGCTAGACTTTTATACATGGGAAGGACAGAGAGTGGGCAAGACTTATCAGAGGGGGTCATATACTAAGAATGGAAATTAGCCATTTATTCGTTCGTGAAATGGGACAGCCTACCTAGTGTGCGAGAATTTCCCATAGTGCTCCAGTCCCCGTTGTCTAGCAACTGCAGATATCAAAGTGTTCTCATTCTCCCCACTAATTTCTTCAGATAACTGCATTTAAAAAAACTAAATGTACCTGGAAATGTCAGTGGCTGGCTTTTAAAAAAAAGAAAATAGCCAGTAGATACTTCATTGATCACAAATCCACAAATATTAAATATACCATTTTAATTCCACAGTTTAACAAACTTTAACAAAGTTCCTTTTTGTATTCTGTCACATCTCTAAGGTAAAAGAAATATTTTTTATACAGGATGTTTTTGTTAAATTTACCTAGTGTGTTTTATCTTAATGTGGATGTGTATGTTTTACTTTTGAAGTAAGGTTGTATATTTAGTGTTTTACTTTTTCTGGTTTCTTCCTAATCCTGATTAGACAGAATTACTTGACTTAAGAGGTATGTGACAGTGAGCCAATGAGCAGCGGGCAGAGGAGGGGTTTATGTTTCACCCACAGGATAATGATGGAGAGGGCACAGTGACAACAGGATGGAGATCTTGATGTGTATCAACAGTATCAATCAGTCATCTGTAGTGATTCAGCAACAACATTATTTGCAATTCAAGAACAAAACTTTAAGACTACACCTAACAGACTCGGAAAATTATCCAGGAATGTACAGAGTAAACAGAGCAGGATGTGAAGTGAGGTTTCTGTGGGTACCGGCACATGTGGGTGTAATGGGGAATGAAACAGCCTATCATTTGGCAAAACGTGCATTGGAAGATGAAAGACTAGGATTTTATTTGAAATATGGGTCATCAGATTACATAGCAATCATCACTAAATTTATAAATGGGCAGTGGCAAAGATTGTGGAAGGAGGACAGAAAATGAACAGCATACTTTGCAGTGCAAGGAAAAATAAGGACCACTAAATGTCAGATTGTTGAAAAATGGAAAGACTGTAGTCTTCACTAGGTTGAGACTTGTCCGTCTGTGGACACGATGGAAAGTGGAGACCTGAGTAGAAGGCAGCATGAAAAGGGAGTGAATTAGTCCAGGTTTGCATCGGCATCCATCTTGTTTACTGCTTTTCGGTGGAAGCGTCACTGACTCAATCAATTAATATATTTTAACTCTACAACTGAACGAATTAGCATCATTCACTACGTTTACAGGGACTGCATACCCGGTCCCAGGACTTCGGCTTCCAGTTTGCGCGGCCAACCGCACAAATCCAGGCTTCTTGCTGGTGTTTCCTTAGAGGAAACCGATGACAACTTATTCCCTTTATGTGAATTGTCTCCTTTTCGCCTGAAACAGTCAAACTTGTTGAAATTTACTGGTAATTTTCCATTATTGTAATTTTCCTGGTAAGGTATGGCGATTTCAATGGACATCCAAACCTCCAGTTCTTCAAGGGTAGTTATGAGCATGCACAAGTGATGTATGCATAAATTACAAAAATCATCTACACCCCCTAGCTTGCCGCATCAAAAAAAGAAGACATGAGAATTTGGCAGTACTGCTGGGCTGGCGTGGCAGAAACACCAACAATTGTTGGCTCAACCTGGTGTGGAAGGGGGCAACAGCAGCAAGCAACAGTGACGGCGGTGAGGGAAAGGGCAGGGTAGAGACTCTGCCCTATTATGCGAGTACTGCTCTTCAACGCACCATGCTGTTACCACACCATTAAGAGGAAACCAGATACTGCCTCTTGTGGCAGGACAAAAGTTTGAGCCCCAGCCTCCCAGGTGAGAGTCAGGCACGCTGACCAGTCAGCCAAAGGGATATCCCTGTAGCCAAATAGCCAGGGCGCATGATCAATCGGAGGCATAGTAACAGGACCTCAACTGTCACAATCTGTTACAGGATCACCTTGAGGAGGGCGCGTTGCATACGGAGCCAGGATTATGCAACGAGGCGGTGAATCCCTCAAGCCCAGTGGCTTGACTGGTTTTAGCTATCTGGTGGGACTTTAATGAACATTCCTTTAAACTGTTTTATGTTCAGTTTTAAACCTTTTGCACCAATAATTTTCGGTCAAACCCACCCATTGCCTCCTTTTGGTGTTACAGTGCTACCTTTTTAACCTGTGGTTTTATATTTAAAGTGCTGATCTTGCAAAAGGTGATTTTGCCAGTGTAAACAATCACTTCTGCATGTGTAAATTTATTGCCATCTTACCAGTTTCAGTTTTTATTCCTTAATAATCTTAGGTTCTTTTACAATCTCAAGCACTGTATTTGAATCAAACAACGATCAGGTCTGTTTTGGTCTCGCCCTTTTTTCCACTTCACCCTATTTCAGGGACATCAATAGTTTTAAGAGCAGTTGAATGACTTTGAGATTTCTATTCAAAGCCATGTTATTTGTATCCAGCTGCCCACTCTGAAGAAAAAAAATCCCTGAGTTGCCAGCAGATACATCTTCATGTTGAGGCCGAGCTTTGATGGTGCATGATTATGTGCCAAAATTGAATGTTGCTTTTCTGTCATCAGGAGAACATGAGGTTTCATCAATCAGGAAAAGGCTGATCAGGGTTCAGTCACTGCCTCAATTTATTTCACATGTAGGGATTATCACTAATCCTCAAAATTAATCAGACACTGGATTGCTGAGAATGCTGGATTGAAGGATAATTTCTACCAACATTCAAGGAGAATGCTGGATTGAAAAGATTACAGACAATTGCAACAAGGCTTTGAGAAATATTGTCCAGATGTGGCCAAAAGAACTGTGGAAAATTAATTTGTCTCTTAAGAAAATCCTTAAGCAGTATCACACTCACTGTACATGTGCATTAAAGATTTACACATGCAACATGTCAACAAGAACATGAGAGCAAGTTTCTGAACTCTGAATACACGTGTGACCTCAGACTTGCTCTGAAAAGCGGTAATGTTGACAGTATAAATGCAAACGGTTTGTATTCAGACAAATGTTCCGCTCTTTTACCTTGGAGCTGTAGCGGAAATGGCTACCCCCCATGTCATAAGAGCGGAAATGTTGTGGCACGTCATTTTTGACTGAACGCACAAAAAATGTTCCGGACAAGTCGCAACACAAAGACGTCCTATCCTGTTTCGATAATCGACTTATCCGGAACATTTCGCCATTTCTGAACATAGCTGGGACGTAAAAACTTTGTGAGGAAGATATGTTTGAAAAGACAACTCCAGTAGAAGTGTGGATGGACTTTACCGCAACATATTCCGCAATGCAAATCTGAAAGCAACTGTGGTACATCTGCTGCTGCTAAGAAGAACCAACCCGAAGGACAGGAAGTTACTGAATCACAAGATAAAATATATTTTCTAAAATCCGTTTTATTTCTGAGTGTTGCTAAATGATTGTAAGAAAAAAAAAGTGCCTGGCTTTTGATTTATACACCATAATCTGTTCGGATTACAAAGAACAGTAATTATTCATTCTAGGATAGAAAAGGAAATATAGTAAATATAGTTTATAAAAGTGACTTGTGAGAAGAGAACTTATTTATAAAATATCTACCATTAAACAATTGTTAAAATATTGTTGTGCTCTACTAAATAAGCAAAAAAAAAAAGCTTTGTTACTTACTTTGTTGTTCACAGTAATTATGTAAAAAGAAATGGCTAAATTCACCTTGTAGAAGGTATTGTGTTAATCGGCAGTTTAAGCATTAATTAACAATAATATCAAAGTAGAGAAATAAATATAAAATTAAAAATGTCTGTTAGAAATGTAAAAATTATTCATGTGTTACAAAACATTTATACATATAAATTTATTTCTAAAAGGAAAAAATATATTTAGTTATATTCCATAATGTATACATCTTTAATCAAACTGATAGTAGAGATCAACAATATAGGAATTGTCAAACAATAAAATTATTTAGTAAATTTGAATTTCGTATTAGTTCATATTGATATGAGACTAGATTATTCATTTTGGTGATATTTTCTGTGTGCACTCAGACTTAAAGACGCTCCAAGTTTCATTTGGCTTTAAATACTTGGTTGCTGGTTGAAAGAGAGCAATAAGTTCACTACCTCTATTTTCCAATTTGGAAATTAAATTATTTAGAGCTACTAAAAAAATACAAGATCACAGACAAAAAAAATCCCTTATAGTTTAAGAAAATGAAGATCATTGAGGGACAACAGGTGCTTTGAATGTGCATCTGAATTATAAAAGCAGAGGAAGAAAATGAAACAAAGCTCTAAAACATAATAGGTAGATATTCAATGAACAAACAATGCAATTACAATATGAACTGTAAACATAAACATATAACACAACATATATTAACACATCTAATTTAGACTGGTTTCTTATTTTCTGGTCAAAGTGAACATTGGTTGAAGACCAAGTGACCATTTGGTTGAAGATTCTGGAGGACACTTTTATTTCTCCTTTATACAATCAGTTAATAAAAAATGAATAGTGACAATTCTTTACCTAATGAAAATATTTAAATATGCAGACTTGAAGATTAAAAGGGGAACCAAATTATCAGAGACTTATAATTTATTAAAAGAATAAGTTACAATAAACAAACATCTGTGATAACTTTGATGCCAACTCAAATGTTTAGCAATATTAGTAAAAACAGGAAATAGTCACATACCTCTGCAAAGCACATCTGAAGATGAAGACAGCTGCTAGCAGAACATAACTTGTCACCAGGATGAAGAAAGACAGACTGAGACGAAGAGCTGCAGCTCAGTGTTTTTTAGCCCCCCCCCCCAGCTTTACTCACAAGACAATTACGCACAACTCTAAACCCCGAAGTGCCGAAGTCGCTACAGACAATTATGCCACTGTGTTTGAACATATTCCTTAATGTTGAGGTAACTGTGGGTCGGCATCATTAATTTTACTCTCACAGCCATTGATGAGGGGCGGCTGTAGCTCAGGTGGATAGAGCTGTCGTATACTAAATAGGATGTATGCAGTTCGATTCCCTTGACTACATGTCAAAGGGCCCTTGCGTAAGACACTATGTTGCCTCCCGATGTGCCTATCAGGTGTATGAATGCTTAGAAAAGAACCAAGTATGTTCCAATATAGGTACTGTGTGAATAAACATGTAGTGACAAAGCGCTTGAGTGCTTGCATGACACACACACACACTTTCTAGTGCTTGCATGACTAGAAAGGCACTATACAGGTACAGTTCATTTACCATGAGTCATGTAAGAGAAGTTCAGGAGGCTCTCTTAACTCATTCAATCATGGTGATCAAACCAACTCCACAAATACTGAGGCATTCCTGTTTATGTGAATGGTTTTAAAGGGCTTTCCCTCTATCTAGGGTTAATTTTTCAGGACATTGCCATTGAAATGTAGCATATGTTTGGGGGTCTAAAAAGAAGTGCCTCCTTCCTAATTTGCACACATTTTTTTGTAAGAGACATCTGGTTATTAGATATAAAACACACTCATCCCCAAAATGACACAACACAAGCCCATTTTGACCTGCAATGCTGATTCTTTGTTTATTTGTGCAGGTAATAAACACATTACAGAAAGGTTCAGTTAAATTGCTTTTTCAAGAAAATTTAGTACAGTAAGTAAAAAACTGTAATTTCCTTGTGTCCGTAGCGTCATTAAAACATCTGAAATGACATCAACAGAAAAGCTGAGACTGAAGCAAACTAAAGTTGAAGTCTGATTAACCCTGAACACGTCATCTTAACAGATGGGGAGAAACTAGTTAAACCACCTCAGCTGACTGCAGATGAAAATGTCCACATCTGTGCTACTGAGGTTATGAAATGCTGATGTATAGACAACTCTAATCTCTGCAGGACTAATTCAGTTGAATGTTGATAAGAAAACTATCCCTCAGATTACAACCAGATTAAGTCCCTGACAGCAGCATCTCCATCAAAAATGTCTCCGACAAACTTCATTCTACATACAGTGGAGCAAAAAAGTATTTAGTCAGTCACTAATTGTGCAAGTTCTCCCACGTAAAAAAATGACAGAGGCCTGTAATTTTCGTCAAAGGTATACCCCAACTATGAGACACAAAATGAGAAAAAAATAAGAATAAATTTAAAATTTAAAATCCAGAAAATCACATTGTAGGATTTTTAATGAATTGGTAAATTTCTCAGTAAAATAAGTATTTGGTCAATAAAAGTTAATCTCAATACTTTGTTATATACCCTTTGTTGGCAATGACAGAGGTTAAACGTTGTCTGTAAGCCTACACAAGGTTTTCTAACACACTGTGGCTGGTATTTTGGCCCATTCCTCCATGCAGATCTCCTCTAGAGTAGTGATGTTTTGGGGCTGTCACTGGGAAACACAGACTTTCAACTCCCTCCTAAGATTTTCTATGGGGTTGAGATCTGGAGACTGGCTAGGCCACTCAAGGACCTTGAAATGATTCTTACGAAGCCACTCCTTCGTTGCCCGGTGGTGTGATTGGGATCATTGTCATGCTGAAAGACCTAGCCACGTTTCATCTTGAATGCCCTTGCTGATGGGAGGTTTTCACTCAAAATTTCACGATACATGGCCCCATTTATTCTTTCCTTTACACCACAGGTGTCAAAGTCCGGTCCTCGAGGGCCGCCTCCCTGCAGGATTTCAATGTTTCCTCCTTCAACACACCTGACTCAAATTAAAAGGATACAACAGCCTATGAAGCTCTGCACAATTACTCATTAATTTGAGTCAGGTGTGTTGGACCAGAGATACATTGAAAACCTGCAGGATTCCGTCCCTTAAGGACCAGAGTTTGACACCCCTGCTTTACACGGATCAGTCGTCTTGGTCCCTTTGCAGAAAAACAGCCCCAAAGCATGATGTTTCCACCACTATGCTTCACAGTGGGTATGGTGTTCTTTGGATGCAACTCGGCATTATTTGTCCTCCAAAACACAACAAGTTGAGTTTTTACCAAAAAGTTCTATTTTGGTTTCATCTGACATTCTCCCAATCCTCTTCTGGATCATCCAAATGCTCTCTAGCAAACATCAGACGAGGCTTAAGCAGGGGGACATGTCTGGCACTGCAGGATTGGAGTCCCTGGTGACGTAGTGTTACTGGTGGTAGTCTTTGTTACTTTGGTCTCAGCTCTCTGCAGGTTATTCACTAGGTCCCTCTGTGTGGTTCTGGACTTTTTCTCACCGTTCGTGTTCATTTTGACCCCATGGGAAGACACCTTGCGTGGAAGCCCCAGATCGAGGGAGATTATCAGTGGTCTTGTATGTCTTCCTTTTTCTAATAATTGCTCCCACAGTTGATTTCTTCACACCAAGCTGCTTACCTATTGCAGATTCAGCCTTCAATTGTGTTTCTGGCGTCCTTTGACAGCTGGTCTTGGCCATAGTGGAGTTTGGAGTCTGACTGTTTGACGTTGTGGACAGGCGTCTTTTATACTGATAACGAGTTATCAGAGGAGCCTCTTAAAAGAAGAAATTACAGGTCTGTGAGAGCCAGAAATCTTGCTTGTTTGTAGGTGACCGAATACTCATTTTACTGTGGAATTTACCAATTAATTCATTAAAAAAATCTTACAATGTGATTTTCTTTTCTCATTTTGTCTCTCATAGTTGAGGTATACCTATGATGAAAATTACAGGCCTCTCATCTTTGTAAGTGCACAATTGGTGGCTGACTAAATACTTTTTTGCCCCATTGTATCTGTTAACATTTCATAGATATAATATAAAATGGAAATGGGTGAAGAGGAGATTTTCCAGAGGAAAATAAAAAGTGCTACAGGATGTTCTTGGCTGCCATTTATTCCAAGAATCTATTTGATTTTGGTCATAGCGATGGCTCTCCTCTCTGTGTTCTGAAACAAGGCTCGGATCAGACTCTTCACTTCCGAACTGGAGAACTCCACCGCCAGCGGACCCTTACCATCAGCCCATCTGTGGAGAAGCAAAACCAGATCATTACAAATTCATGAAAAAACAACCATGTTTACAAATAAGGCACCAGAAAATCCAATATCCCTCAGTATTTCCTTATTTTGATGATTTTAAAAGTTTGGTGTCTGATTTTTGTAAATCGCCCTGCGATTGTTTTAATTAATGGTACTTATGCTATGTCCTTTTTTTTAGTTATATTGTATTTATGCTTTGATTTTATTGTTATATTGTTAAGTGTTTTTTATATTGATCTGTGCTGCTGTAAACACGTCTTCCCTGTAAATGAGGGTAACTTCAGAGACAAACGAGTTAAAATAACTTTATTTTTGATTTTAACCTTTAGGTTAAAATCAAAAATTTGGCAGTATTTGCAGAATCGGATCCAGCTTCGGGAATACAGGGATTAAAGAAAATAAATGACTAAAAGTTTCTCTATTCAGGCCATATATATTCCCAAGCCACACATGCCATGAAACATTAGGTGCGTTTTCATTACCCCTAGAATTGCGCAAAACCTAAATATCGCAATAAAAATCTGGTAATTGAAACACCTACATTTAGAAAAAACTCTCAAATATTGCAAAAAGTTTTCACGCTCCCAGGAGGTGGTTTTTCAGACGTATAAATATAGAAGTATTTCGCTAAAGTGTAATGGAAACACAGTTTCCGCATTTTCACTTCACTGGACGTGACGTGGGGGCGTTGCGTGACCAGTTTGTTTACAGTAAAGATGGCTTGGAATGTATGAATGGATTTGGAGACGGGAATCTTTTTACAAATAATTAAACTGAAAAATATAACCGTCATCCTTGATATCAAACCACAGCGACATGCTCCAAAACATAAAATGTTTTGCATTTCCATCTTCCTCAGAGTGGAGTCTCGCGGGACGATATTTTACGTGAATTACGGCCTATGCGCTAAACACCATTCAATGGAAACACCGGCATATCGCAATTGTACTTCGTCGAAATTTCAGAAATATCGCTTTTATTTTGCGAAAAACTGTAATGGAAACGCACCTACTGACAGTGGCGTCATTCCGATCTCTTCCTAAAGATTTTAGGAGAACACACATAAACTGTACTATTTAAATATTAAAGACAATACCTTTTTAAAGGAAGGTGATTTTAAACAAATTTCTGTCTTTAATTAGTTTTTATGGAATCTTGATGTTTTCAACCATTTGCAAAGTTTGACAGTTTGTAATTCTGTCATACAAATAATCAACCATCAGTCATTTCAGTGCAGGTTGAAACCCAAAAACCAAAAACAAATGGACAAGAAATGAAACAATAAAACCATTGTCTGCCTTTCTTTTTTTTTTTTTTTGCATTAAAACCAAATGCCTCCAGCATGGCTGCAACATTTTGTACTGGGCCTATGTGCAGAGATAGGGGGCATGTGCGTTAGATAGGCTATTGATAATCTATAAACAGGGGTGTCAGTCCTCAAGGTTAGCTAACCTGCAAATTTTTGTTGTTTCCTTGCCAATTTGATTGTCATACATTGATTCATACAAGCCAATTCATAACAAATAGCCTAGCTAAGGAAACCAACAGACTGCATTGAA
>JBBBVU010000016.1:28998757-29009060 GCA_037177055.1 Atherinosoma microstoma
TGGTTTCAAGAATTTTTTGGTAAATTGGGGGTGGTCAAAATGAAAATGTGGTTTCGGAGGGAAGCGAACGTTGTTTGGAAGTTGACCCCCCCCCCCCCCTTTTAACCCTTAAAGCAACACACTGACTTGCTGACCACAACAAAATCCAGTCCCACCTTCCTGGCTGAGAGGATGACCACTGTGAGACACAGACGACAAGAAAGGCGCACCATGTAACTGGATCAGCTACTTTTCAAATAGCTTAATCATTCAGTGTCCTCCACTGGAAAATGCTGCCTTAAGAGTCATAATGATCACAACATCTTAAAGAGCAGTAATGTGACGGCTAATGGTAGGTGTGTTTTGCAGGGATTCTAGCATCCCTAAGTCAAGAATTATCAACTGGGAACCTACAGAAGATTTTGTGAAGAGCAGTCATGTGGTCAATAATGCTATGCAGACAATGCACATCATGGGAGACTTGGGTCCCCCTGGAAGGTAAGAACATTGTAAGATTGATAAGAGTTCACAGAGAGGTGTTAGTGTGGGGGCTAGTGGATAAACAGCTAAAGGAGCAGGAGTTCACAAAAAGAAATAATTTATTGTCCAAATAACAGAAAAAAAACACCTCTTCTAGGTGGCAGTGGTAGGAAAGCTTCCTTCCTTCAAAAACCAACCAGCCAGATTGTCCTGCCTGCTGAGAGGGGAAAAATCAAAATAATGCCAGACTTTTCAGTTCTTTTCAGGAGCTTTTCTCCTCTACTAAATTAGAATCATAAGGCTGTAAGGCTTTTTTGTGTCTGGGTGCTGCTCCTTCCCAACTTTTTTCCCAGGTCCTCTTTCGTTTGTCTGCTCTCAATCCTCCCCCAGCTTTCCAGCCCTTCTCTGATGAGGTTGCTTAAGCAGCTGCACCTGTTACTGCAGTGCAGGCCTCTGGGAAATGTAGTTTTAGGTCCGGCCACCATTTGATGCTTTTGGACTGGAATGTACCGGCCCTCTACTATGAGGTCACAACATAAACACTGTTTTAGGTCACTTTAATCCTGTCATTCTATGTGAGAATTGGAGGAAACAGCAATTAACTATAAAGAATCTAAAAAGAACCACTTGGTATTACATGTAGTATGTATCAGGATATGTTTACAGGATAATTAAAACTGATCACAAACATCAAAGTTATAATGTATTCTGAATTATAATTCTTAGCTTGATCCTGCCCCTTTTGCAGTCTTGTATACATGACTATTCAAATGTAATCTTATGTATACTTTGCTTTTTTATCTTCCTCAGAGGAAAAGCTTGTCTGCAATTGTTCAACATGTTGGAGATTTTTCCCCCCCCCCAAGTCGGGGAAACTTTGTCTTATACCAGGAATCTCTGATTATCTTACTTTGCATATTTATTGTGATTTCTCTCTGTATTTGCTTTTTCAGGCTGGGCCAGAAAGAGAATGAGTGTTTACTGGTGACCATAAAAACAGATGGCAGTGGAACAGTCATCATAAAACCTGACTTCAACAAAGACAGGGAACCCTACAGGCGAGTCTGCAACATCGGTAGAAACACAGTATCTCCAGTTAGCCTAATCTGCTGTCGCATTATCAAGATAATGTCATAATATTTAACTTTTTAAAAAAGTAATTTAAGTTAGTGCAGCTAAAGAATTAGCAGTGAAGCACTAAGTGCTAAATGTCTGCTTCATTGATCCAGATTGAAATGCTATATATTGACAAATATTGAATAAACAGAAGAAAAACAGAATATATGTATCACAATAAAAAAAAATGCAGTGAATCATATGCATGTCTGTTCTGTCATGCAGGATTGTAACAGAAGGTGAGAAGAGAGAAGTTTGGCATCTTACTGTTGAGAATGTATCCACAACCATGAAACCTGATGAAAAAGACAGGGAGCAGAACATGTACAAAGATGTGAGTGACCATCACCTTTTCCTTCATGACCAGAGAAAGATTTGTGAAGATTGATTATGGAATTAGACAACAGCTGTTTGACACTAACACGTTCCCTTTCCTCCATTTCTAGCTATATGTGAGGCACAAGGAATACCTCAATAGCCTTGTTGGACATGACTTTGAAATGGTAATAGGTTTGTAAAAAAAAAAAATGTCGGTAATAGTTTCTTCCAAATTCACTTTTCCCCTTCTTATCAAACCAACAGCTCAAAATCTATTCAGTTATCTTATCTTATCTTATTTTCAGTTATCTTAAATGTTCACAAAAGCAGGAGGCAAAAAGTGTTTGGTATCATATGATGAAAAATAACAAATCTGATACTAAAAGTTGATTAAATTGCCATTTTAATTGGCTCTGCAAATCTTTCTGCACTAACAAGATGTCTCTTGTCCAGCCCCCAATAGGTCTTCTACGTTTCTTGATGAATGGAGAGATAGGCGAGTAGAAAGGCTGTGCTTAATGTGAAAGTTATCTTCAGAAACAAACATTGAGATTTTACACCACCACTTGTCTCCTCTCTTCTCAGTCTCAGCTAAAGGCTTTGAATATGATAATTTGTACATCCACTTCTTCTTGGAACTGCCAAACTGTGAGTCTATATGTCACTGACTTGTGATACCTTGTAATGGCTCAGTTTACCACTTTAACTAGTTTAATATTGGTTTGTTAAAGATTGGTCCAGTTTACCGTTCCAGTCTCTGTCAGGGGTTACCCAGACCTGCCGGACTAAGTCATTAGAGAAGGTGTGTATTTCATATAAAAACTGTCTCGAGCACTGCGACTGAGAATTATAAAAACATGATCTCTCTGCCAACAGGAAAATGTGTCTTTCTTTAGTTACCCCTTCAACTTTGAGGCTTTTTACATGAGTGGAAAAGAGAGTGATGGTTCGTATCAGCCACTGAACATTGAGTTTATGTTGTTTATTGCATTTTAAAACATTTGCTACGTAAGTTTCTTTTTCTTATTTCAGAACTGATTCCCCAGTGGCCGGTGCTTTACTTCAAGGTTCTGTCTGTGGACTCTTGGCAGCGCTATCGAACCGAAGGCTATGGCTACCTGCTTTTTCCTGCCATGCCTGGTATGTTACATGCGCTGAAAAACTGAGTGGTTTATTCAACTTAAGGCTGCAAAACAACACATTTTTATTATTGCAAGAATTTTTCTCTGCTCAATACAGTTGTATAAAAAGTTAAAGTCAGACTTTTTTATTTGTTCCTATAACCAATTTCATAAACACCAAGATTTTATTTTTATTAGGGTTCCCTCAAACATTTTTAATGAACTTATTTCAGTCAGATGGAATAGATTTTTCTCCATGTAATCCGGACAGGTTTTGGGACTAATTATCTAATTCTCATCAAAAACCTCTGTGCATTATTTATTATTTTTATGTGTGTGTGTCAGGTAAGCACACAATGACCTGTCACACATGGAGACCCCTTCAGACTGGGACGGTCTCTGCACTAAGACGTTTCTTTATCGGAGGCTCTGCAGAGCTGGAAGATCACAGCTACGTCAGAATCCCAGGAACCTTTAAGGTGAGCTCAGAACTGGTAAACTGCTTTTTTTTTTTTTAATTCAGATATGGAGCCCCTGCAGATTTAAAATGTGTAAGTAAATGCTGGGATATTTTTTTTAAATTGCACACATACATTACGATGGTTACCTTCAGATAATGTGATCATGAGGCTTAACAAATGCCATCAATTGCTTTCCCTCCTTGCACAACATTTAAAAATGCAATATTTAATAACATGATCCAAGTTCATATGTTTGTGTTTGCTTTCAGGGAGAAAGGCTGAGTCGCTTTGGATTTTGCACTGAAACCACAGGAAGTGTCACCTTTAATCTGCACTGCATGCAGCAAGCCAGGTAATGACAGGATGGATTCATATACGTTGTGTCATGCATATGATGGAATAAACATTATGCTATGTTTCTGTTATTGGTATGCTAAAACCAGATTATCAGAAGCCTATACTATGAAGCTGGGTTTTCTTTTATCAAGGTAACTTCGGGGTTAACCCATGGTTTTCCGTACTAGTAAGCTGGTTCACTTCTTATCTCGATGTATGACTGCGGCAACTGATGCTGAACAGCTAACCTGGTCCGGAACAGGTTATGTTCTGTATAAAAGATCAACGAGTATGAAAGCGCCACCCTCTGACCAATCAGCTCCCTTAGAAAATGTCCTGCCCTTCTCTTTAGACGATCCCAATGACTTTGGTGCGGCAGATCATGGAGAGGAAAGCTTAGGAGAGAAAGAGTTTTTAGGGATATGTAAACCTTTTGATGAAGAAATAAAGCCTTCACTGGCCACTTTGAAGCATGTTTTTTTGCTTGTTCTTTACTTGTTCCCAAGTCCGTTTAGCCCCACTAGAGTTTCATCTGAAATAAAGAGGTTAAAAATAGCCTAATGATCACATATGACAAAACTGCAGAACCATGAATTTATCAAATGCACAACTCGTGCAGGCAGGGGGTTAATATTCCAAAAAACACGGGGGTGCTGAGCCTCTGAAGAACTCACTGGAAACTATGAACCATATGGCAAACCTCTGCCAAGCCATTTCAATTTATTTATTTTTTGTTGTTGCCATTGATAGTGGATGACATTTGTAGTTAGAAGCTTTAATGGCACAATTATCTCTATCTCACCATAGTAAAGAATCCTTAAAGAAATCCTGAATCCAGGCAGGGATCAGGATCACCCCCATAATCTATCACTTGTTCCTCATTCCATTTCTGAGATTTTCTGAAAATTTGATCAAAATCCGTCCATAACTTTTTGAGTTATGTTGCTGACAGACAGATAGAATATATGCTATAAAGGAAAGTGAGGAAGCTTTGCTCGAACCGTCTGGTCCGTAATAAAGTTAAATTAAGTGATCAGGGTGCTTATATTCACCGATCAATTGATATAGTATAATCTGATGAATTTATGTATTAGTGGACATTTTCTGCCAGCATTTCCTCCTGGCTATTGTTGCAGTTTGCTTTTGGTCTGTATGAAGTGTTTAAATTCTGCATATTTTTTGAAGAACTCAATGGTTACATACACTACTCTGCAGCCTGCAGGCATTCCCTATGGTGATTGGTCAGAAGATGCAGACTCCGCCCCTTTTATGTGAGCAGGCACTGATCAAAATGGGAAAACCCTGGGTTCAATTAGCGAGATTATAACCAGCTTCGTAGTACACCTTATCCAGATCCTGAATGTCTGGGTAAGTGTTAATCACGCTTCGTAGTACAGGCCTCAGGTGTCTCTTTAAGCTGAATCAGACATTTTCAGCACCATGTTATCAACATACTATACACTGTCTGATTCAGGACTTCAAAGTGTCTTGCAAAAGTTTGAATGTAGTTAAACTTTGACACCTTCACTACTATAATCCATAAATAAAGATTATTTGCTTATATCACTGTAGGTGTACAAATTACAATCTGCCCGTGCCCAACTTGGTATGAAATATTCCACCTGTCATCACAGTTACTGTTTGAATGTGGTTTAATGTATCTGTGTTTGGGATGTTTCAGGTCCATTGCTGATGCTGTCATTCTAAAGAAGAGGAGACAGAAAGTCGTTGATCAGCTGGGAGGATTAAGTCAGCAGGGAGCTGTGTCCACTATCCTGGGTAAAAAGACTGACATGGAATTAGATTTTAATTATCTGAGAAATTGAAGTCTTGCAGGTTAAAAAAAATCAGTTTTAAGTCTAAATTAGGAGAGAGGTGGGTTTCTTAGTTCTCACACACAGAACGGTAAAGATTGATCTCTGGATGTGGCTTCCAGGGCGTAACAGTATTCTAACAAGATAATACAATGTTAGAACATTCATTTCCATCCAGGGTTGCTTTAATTTTTTCACAGAGATCTGATATTGTTGGAAGAAGAGTCTTAAAAGTTGTGTTAAGGTTTCTTGAATGCGTCGCAAAATGTTGAATAGGGTGGTCTGGACTATATGTTGGCCCATGTATGAAAATGATGTGCCATGCTTCCTGAACCACTATTTCACTATTAGAGCAAGTCCTTTCATTGTCACCTTGGAATATGTCTGAACCGTCAAAGGGGGGAAATATAGAAAAGCATTTTTTATTTAAAAAAAATACTTGGTCATATCAAACATTCAGTTAGTTAGCTGACTTTTTTTTATTTGCACATAACATTGCTGAATCTAGATTTGAACAACAGAAGCAACCCCAGATTATTTGCTAAATTAAATAAACAATAGTAACTCCTTTTGGGGCTAGGCAGTGTATTACACAGTGGTATTACAGCATTGTCGTCTAATATTATCCATACGTTTTTCCTCTATCAGAGGCGTTCCAGAGAGCCAGGAGAAAAATGCAAGAGGCCCGAGAAAGTCTTCCAGGAGACGTCAACACTTCCACGTCCCAACTCCAACTGGAATCATCTGCATAGGCTTCCAAATTAAGATGACAGTGGAAGTTACATTACTAACAAGTGTGATAAACTAACTCTCCCTGTTATTTTAACTTAAAGAGCAAAACACAGTATCTGGATGTTTTGCCCTGTTTATTAATGTTTAGCTGGATGAGTAAGTGTTTGTTACAATATGAATCTATGAGAAGCTGTTCCAATATGCCTTTCAATACTATCACCTGGTGCTGCATTCTTTGTATAATTATTTATCTCAAGTTAAAGATGTGTCATCTTTAGAGTTACTGACAGTGGAGTAAAGTACATTTTATTACATCTTGATTTTATATTTTTAATAGTGTCAATTTCATATTTGATAATCATATTTGTCATACCAACACTGCTTTCGTGTACTTTATTGTTCCAGATGATAATTGCTCCTTTTATTTAGATGTCACACAGAACGTCTTATATAACAGTTAAAGTGTTTTGTTTGCAAGAACTACTGAGGCCTGTACTACGAAGCTGGATTTTCTCTTATCGGGGTAACTTCGAGGTTAACCCAGTGTTTTCCGTACTATGACACTGGTTCACTTCTATGGACGGCCACACCTGCCATAATCAGAAATAAACGAATAAATAAATGAGGAGATAAATTATTAAATATTTGTAATTTTTCACATTTTCCATTTATTTATCCATTTATCCATCAAATTTTTCACCCACTTTATTTTTATTCCCACATTTATATTTATTTACACAGTAATTTATTATTTTTACATAAGATTTTTTAAAATTTATTTCCACATTTATATTTTAATTTCCATTTTTTTATGTCCATGTTATTTTTTTTTATTTCCACATCTATTAATTTAATTTCCACATCTATTAATTTAATTTCCACATTTATTTATTTATGCATTTATTTTTATTTTTCCTAATATACACATTTCCTTTTCCCCTACATTTTTACTTTTCCTGATGCTATTATTCCCTCAAGGGTATGCTAATGAGGTTGGCGAACCTAATTTTGAGCAAAAACATGATTGATCAGCTCCAAAAATCAATCTCAGCCAATCAACTCTCAGGCTCTGCCCTGTCTCTGTGTCAAACAGGAGTCAAACCTCTGGTGTTACAAAGTTTGGAGGTAGTTGCTCATATCATTGTGGGACAGCTGGACACCAGCAAAAGTCCTGGCATGCCTTTTGCGTTCAGGCATGTCCATTCGTGACACTATTAATCTGACTGAAATCAAGCGAGCCATCGCTAGAAAACTGTGACGTAAATTGAAGTCCACATATTTATTGTGTGTTACAGTTTACCATCATGTGAAGTAGTTTAGTGGTTACAGAATTGGCCGTTCATATTGGAATTTCGAGTTTGAGTTCCTGACCTGCCATAATGTGACTTTAAATTCTTGCCGCCATGTCTCCCTTTTCATACTTTTTAAAATAGCGGTCAAAACACAAACAAAGAAAAACATTTCAATATTTTACTGTGGCTATGTGCAGGCCTATGGAGGATGCAGGAATTAAAAACACTTAAAAGATATGTTAAACTATTTATTTTCATTGAAACATTGATAAACACCTAGAACACAAGTCACGGGCAAAAACCTAAAGTGCATCTACCCCTTATCACCTAAAATATTTTCCACCAGTTGTGGAAAACGTCCCAGTGCATTAAATCAAACGCATCAATCCCCATAGCAACTGCTGTGTTTTGGAAGTAGACGCGCATGCACAGTGAAATCTCTCTAGCTCATGAGCAGTGTCTTTTCTGAGCTGTTCTGTGTTGTTAAAATGAAATAAATAACACGAAACACAACAGCTGGATCTCCTACTGTTGGGGGCATTTTACAACGAACATAACATGGCATACATTTTGAAGGCTGGGGGCAGAGGAGACCACCGGGCTCTGTCCGAGGGGAGGGGTAGAGAAGCAGGGCAAGAGAGGGAGATGCCGAGCCAAGGCTCCGTCCAGCATGGACTAAAACCACACTGATAGTTCAGAAACAATTGATGAATTGATTGAATCAGAATAGTTGACTGTATAATATTAAGGTTTAAATGGATTTTTAAATAGACAAAGTAGTTTCAAGACTCCATATCGCTGGCGGATCTATTTTCTGACGCAGAGTGTGTGGGTGGTTCTGAATGAGGGCTTTATAGCAGCCAGTCGTTCTCCTGTCTTCCTGGGTCTGCATACAGCCACTGAATCTCTAGAGCTATGCAGTACTGGACCGTACCAGCTTACTTTCACCCCTGCTAAGGAGGTGAACAAGCCTTGTTGCAGGGAAGAGCCTGATAGTTGACTGGTTGAAATTGCTTTTTGGAGCTGACCTATCATGCTTTCGCCCAATGTTAGAAACGCTCACCTCATTAGCATACACATGAGGGAATAAAAGCATCAGGAAAAGTACAAATGTGGATGAGTGGGGAAAAGGAAATGTGTATATAAGGAAAAGTGGAAATGTTGAAAAGTAAAAAGTAAATGCATAAATTAATAAATGTGGAAATAAAATTAATAGATATGGAATTAAAAAAAATGAACATGGAAATTTAAAAAAGTGGAAATAAAATATAACTGTGAAAAAAACAAATGTAAAAATAATAAATTATTGTGGGAATAAACATAAATGTAGTAATAAAAATGAAGTGGGTAAAAAAAATAAAAATAAATGGAAAATGTGAAAAAATGACATTTAATTATTTATTTCCTCATTTATCTATTTATTCATTTATTTCTGATTATGGCAGGTGTGGCCCTCTATAGCCGCAGACATCTTTTGTCATGTAATTTTTTTTTATAAACTTTATTGAACAATACAAATTCAAGTCGGAATCTCCACTTTGTATTCATAGAAAAAAATTCAACTTGAGCAAGGCAAAAAGAAAAAAGAAAACAAAAAAATTCAAATATGTACTTTGTCATGTTAGAAAATATAATCAATAATAGATTAAAAAAAATATAATAATACAGGCAGTCCCTCTTTTGCAATGAGGAAGACCTTCTCACCATTCATATTTCAATCACATGTAAGTGATGTTTAAGGATATATTAACAAGTTTTTAAAACATTTCATTCAGTTAAAGCATTAAAAATTGTGACATGTTATTGCAATTTTTTGAACTGGTCTATGTTTTTCAGCTAATAGTAATAGAGAGGAATAAAAGATTTTAAGTTCGTTTTTAAAACCTTTTAGTGAAGGTTTCCATTTTAGTTTCCATTAGTGATTTTTGTCATTTACATGCATTTATATGATATTTTCCCATAATTATGATAATATTGATCATGTCAGATATTTCTTTAGCAATGTCATTTTTGTATATTAGGATTTGATTCATATCAAAGGGTGTGATATTCTCTATTGTAGTACTTAACCAAGTATGCAGGTTATACCAAAATTGACATCTCTTCTACATAAAGAGATTTTCGATAGTTTCAGGTTCTTCAAGACATAAAACACAAGCTTCAACCTCAAATCCAAATCTTTTCTTCAGAGTTTCTGCTGTATGGGTAATAGCTATTAATAATAAGGCCCGAGCACCGAAGGCGGTGCGAAGGCCTATTGTATTGCAAGTGTTTCTCGTTCTCGTTCTTCTTTTTCTCCTTTCCACCACTTCGCGTGCATTTTTGGGGGCCTGAACAAATCTGAAAACTCATGAAATTTTGCGTACACCCCAGAGTCACCGGCAACTGGGCGTGTGGTAGGGGTCTCGAGTAAAGGCGGGGCCAAGTTTGGAAGAGCGCCCCCTAGAGTCGTGCCCCGCCACTGACTGTCAGATAAAATCATGAAAGTTGGTACACAAGTAGAACTCATTGTGCTGGACAAAAAATCCTCTTGGAGGAAACGCCTAAACCCAACAGGAAGTGAGCTATTAGGGGTCAAAGTGGCGATTTTGCGATTTTGTAAACAATGGAATTTAACTATCTCCTCCTAGGGATATGATCGTACGGCTTCCAAA
>JBBBVU010000016.1:29011995-29026052 GCA_037177055.1 Atherinosoma microstoma
TGTTATTATTGACCGTTATGCCTGTTGTTGCAAATTCGCAACATACCCAAATTTGTACTCTTTTTATGTGCTATAGTGGAATTAACAATCTCAACTAAATTTAGCATCCACTTGAAGGCGAAAACACATATTTTTTATTTTTTTATATACATGTATATAAATTCAGGCGTTAAGGGGTTAAGTCGTTTATCTATCCAAGAATCTGAGGTTTAACTTTAGTGTATCTACATCTGTTTATGTAATGCTAAGTTAAAATAATCAAGTTATTAATCAGAAATTCAAAGTTTTTGGCTTTCAGAAATATTCCCTCTCTAACATAAAACCAGTTCAGTTGTTGCTTTGGGATATTCTTTTGCTGAAGCCAACTCTGGAATGCGAGCCAGAAAACCTGAAACTGTTCACACTGAAACAATATGTGTTCTGTTGTTTCTGTCATTTAAGCAAAAAGTGCATGAATTGTTTTCCCGGTTGAATCTTTGATGTAAAAAGTGGTTAGAAGGACAAATCCCATTTAGAAATCTAAAATTAATTTCTTTAGCCTTGGGTAATATTGGGTAAGAAAAAGAAGGGTTCCTTATCTTTATTGCTTCTTCTTTTTGTAATCCTTTAGAATTTAATTTCCTTTTTTCCTTTTCGCTCATAACAGTGAAGGGGCTGTGTTTCCCTGATGTGGCGTCACACGTCACGTGATACATCTGGTATTTTGAAGCAGCATATCGCAGACGAGCTACATTCAGTTTTATCTTATATAAACACATTTTTAAAAGCGTTTCTTCATGCCAACGTGTCTCACAGACTTTATTTTAGCAGTTTAATACTGAAAAGTCCACCTGACTGTTGCTCTTTCAGCTCAAGAGGGAAGTTTTCCAATTTCCAATTTTCGGGAACGCACCATCCCATCTCCTGTTCTCCATCTTTCTCCAACCAAGCAAAGGACCAACCTGCGTCCTGTACTCATTGGAATATTCTCCCGCTGACTTACACTTTGCAAGGTATTTTTGATATATTTCATTCAATGAAATTGATAACATTGTTTCTGTATTTGTATGATTCTGAGTTGATCCGTTTGTTGAGCAGCGTAGCGTTTAGCGACATTAGCATAGCTGCTGTCAGTAGCAATGGCAACTGGGCCGTTGGTCGCTTTTCAATGCTTTTATATTTACCATAATACTTTATGATAAGATTTAACCTCCGACTGAAAGCATTTTATTTAATGTTAAAGCATCGTACCTGGTTGGATTTATAGGTTACTGTTGTTAGCTACAGAATCGCTGGATTTTACTGTTACAGATAGCGTGTAGCTAACGTTAGCAAAGTGGAAGTACAGTGGCTCAAGTGAATTGTTGCTAAGTTAATGTTTCATTGAGGTCAAACGATGTTAAACCGTAAAATACAATTTTAATGTAACGAATGTACACTATCACCTATAAAACATCGGGTCAAATCTGTGGTAAGCACTTAATCATATATTTGTTAAATATATTATTTTCTTCTTAGCTACGTTTTTCACACACAGAAGTCCCTTGCCCTGGTAAAGATCGTCACCATTAATCCACATTACTGAGAAAAATTAGGCCTCTATGTGGCAACTTGAGTTTTAATCCAGGACTACATACATGGTTAATATACTCAACACTAACACTCTGTTATAGAAACACATTTAAGGGCTTGTGTGATTTGTCTGGACGAATAGAGAACACAAAAACGATGCTGGTGTTCTGTCAGTCTGGCATACCATGTCAGAATAGCATACCGTTGCCTTATCTGTCCGTTACACTTCTAGAATACAGTTTATGAAGCATTATGCTGTTTTGATAGGTGGGTTACATCAATATTTAATATTCAATTTAGCTATAATTTCATAATGAAACGTAACATGTCCAATCTCATACAGTTTTGGAGAAGATGCTGGATGCTAATGATTTGATGCTACAATATGTGTTTAAAGGACCTTAATAGCTAACTTGCAAAAAATGATTAACAGAAAGCTGCAGTATGAGAACAGTTTCATACAATTCAACATACAACATTCAAGTTAATTTCCCTCAAGCTTTAGTCATAAGAGATTCACTTGAGCAAGTGAATTAATGTATATTAATAGGCAATATAATACACAAAAACAAAGTACTTGTGGCTTCACAATCGGCTGTATGCTGCCACAATTTCTTAGTTGAAGTTATGGGTTATTTGCGGTTTTCTATGCTACACATGTACAAGGGTATGCCATTACGATAGACAGACAGACAGAACGACACTTTATTGATCTCCGTGGACAAATTCAACAATATAGGTATGCCAAACCGTCGGGACACCGCCGTAAAATACATGACAAATCATCTGTACACTTGAACATGTCACCAGCACTAATGTTAACATGCATGGATATGCATATGCCCTCATTATTCTGGGAAGGTTTTTTCACACTTATGTCAAACATAATCTATAGATTGTTTTCTTTTAAGTGAGGTTGAACACGGTTGTTGATGGTGATAAGTCTTTGTTCACACTTTCTGTTCCACTTCATCCCCTAGGTCAGTGGTTCCCAAACCTTTTCCGCAGAGCCTCCTTATCATTGACAACAATAATGTCAAGGCCCCCATCTCACTACCAAATGCACCCCAATGCTTGCAAAAAAAGGTACAAAGAAATGTGCCACAAAATAATCTTTAGTTTATTGGCTGCTACTTCATTAACTATAGGTAAAACCATGTCAGTAGCAGAAGAAATGATCATCCTATGCTAATAAATAAAGTGTGAGACGTTTTAAACCAGGAAACTCTGCAGGTTAGTTGAGGTTTGATTGGGAAGGATGCTGCTTTTGTAAAAGAACAGTGCTATATCCTAAGTGGCTTTATACTGTCAGATGCTGATATTTTGAGACATACGACTCACTTCATTACCCACCATAGACCATTACCTGGTCAAGCCCAGGGCAAGACATGCCTCATATTTACTTGTCTTTTTTTGATGGTTGAAATCACTGTTGTTGATTCATCATCATTTGGCCATTGTTACTTTCACGAATTTGTCCATGTTTTACTAGCAGTGCAAAAACTAAGTTTTATTCAGCCCACCCCCCAGTTTGGGAACCACTGCCCTAAGTGTTGAATAAAATTGAATTAGGAAGCAGAGTGATGGTCTTGTGATGAACACACTTGCTTTGCCAAAGGGATCTTTGTGGATTTAAGGCTCCCCTTGATGTTTGCTATTGTTCATTATTTTGGTTATTGCTATGTTACATGTTTACGCTGGACCTGACAAAGAAACACATAAGAAAGGGGACTGTGAGGAAAAGAAAGATTGAAACAGTTAAGAGGATAAAAACGCAAAGAAAGATGCAATAGATGAAAAAATAACAGGAACACAACTGTTCTACCAAAACAGAGAAATGTGCCATACTTGATCATAAAGTCTGATTCGTCTTTGCAGACAGCATTTTTCCAGTTGTCCTCCAGTCATGGAGGCCTATGATCATTCCATAAAGCTGCTGTGCTAAAAGAGGTGCTGACACACAGTTTGTAGGAATTTGAAATAGATTGCATAAGATAATTCATAAATGATTCTCAATGTATTTAGGGTTCCTGTTCTGGGAGCTTGTGTTGGCTGCTGTTTTGCCAGAAAACGTGCCAGTTCCATATATTTTCCCCTCAAAATCATAACACTTTCAGCTTAGTGGGGCAGACTTGTAAACTTTCTTGTTCTTCCTCAATGTTTCAGTACCAACTATTTTACTGTAAATGCTTGGCTTGGTTCCTACGAATGAATTAATGGTTTATTTGAACATTAAAAAAGAAAGCAATAGCAGATTGTGCGTCAGTTGTAACATTAAAATATTTTCAATTTAACCTTTTCAGAAAGGAGTATTTAGTTGTACCCCTTTCAAATACATGAGAATAACATTAATCAGCTTCTGTCCATATGCACACAAACATACACACACATACAATTCCATATCTTATGTACCATACTGTATATGTTACAGGGGACGGGTTCAATTGCAGTTTTTTCCTTATTCTATAGCTTAAAGTAATGCTTTAAATAAAAATAAAAAAAGAGGGGGTCTGTCCTGCAACTGTTTAACATGTTGTGTTGTTTACTTTAGATTACAAAATAACATGTTATTACAATACATAATGTTTATGAAAAAGCCTTAAATTATTGGATATAGAACTATAGCCTACAAAACCCACTTTGTTTGTTTTGCAACTTGTCAGCATGATTGCATGACAGATTACTGATTAATATGCAGTGTTAATGAAATAAGTAATTCTTTTTCATTCTTTTGTATAGACTGAAAGGACCGCAATCATGACAGACTCCAAATATTTCACAACAAACAAAAAAGGTGAGTATAGAAGTGTTATTATAATAGATAAAAAGCTCTGCAGGTTTAAATAATTTCACTTAGTCTAATAAAACAGTTTTGTGAACTAAAAACATGATTTAATCTATTATTAATCTATTGAGGACGACAAAAGGTCGGGAGACTACCGACCACTTTCTGGAAGCTAATAAAGAATAAATTAATAAATAAATTTAGGTTGTTTTAACATTGGAACAATCATACTTTTTCTAAGCTTGATTGTATATTCAAACTGTGCTGCTTTCAATTCTTTCAACTCTCTTTTCATTCATCCTCCAGGTGAGATCTTTGAATTGAAGGCAGAGCTGAACAATGAGAAGAAGGAGAAGAGAAAAGAAGCAGTAAAGAAGGTCATTGCTGCTATGACTGTCGGCAAGGATGTCAGGTACACATAAAATTTTAGCTTTGGTTTTTCATAAACACATAACACTCCTGATCTCTTTGAGAGCTAATGTGAGGTCATAGAACCAGCTTTGACTGTAAATCTTGTTTTCTTATCAGCTCCTTGTTCCCAGACGTGGTTAACTGCATGCAGACCGACAACCTGGAGCTGAAAAAGTTGGTCTACCTCTACTTAATGAACTATGCCAAAAGCCAGCCTGACATGGCCATCATGGCAGTGAACAGCTTTGTCAAGGCAAGGCCTTAAAATTTGTCAATCAATTTTAATTAATTAATTAATTAATTGATTGATAGTGAGAACATATTCAAGAGAAATCTCTCTTTGTCTTGAAATGCAGGACTGTGAGGACCCCAACCCTCTGATCCGGGCTCTGGCTGTCCGCACCATGGGCTGCATCCGAGTGGATAAGATCACAGAGTACCTGTGTGAGCCGCTGAGGAAGTGCCTCAAAGATGAGGACCCATACGTGAGGAAAACGGCAGCTGTTTGTGTGGCTAAACTGCATGACATCAATGCTCAGATGGTGGAGGACCAGGGCTTTCTGGACTCCTTGAGGGATCTCATTGCTGACTCGAATCCCATGGTAGGTGTTCCACAATTGCATGTGTGCATCTGTTGTCTGTTCAACATAAAGTATAGTGAGGTATTTTTTGTGGATTAGGTGTTTTTGCTTGTGTTTAAATTCCATTATAATAGCATGATGAGCAAAAACATTTTTTTTTGCAAATGATAAAATGACTTCACTTCTGCCTTTAAGGTCGTGGCCAATGCAGTTGCTGCCCTTTCAGAGATCAGTGAGTCTCACCCCAACAGCAACCTGCTGGACCTGAATCCCCAGAACATCAACAAGCTGTTGACGGCCCTCAACGAGTGCACAGAGTGGGGTCAGATCTTCATCCTGGACTGCCTGTCCAACTACAACCCCAAGGACGAGCGTGAGGCCCAAAGGTATGTGTATGTGTGTATGTATTTATTTATTTATTTATATAACTATTTATTTATTTATTCTCTTTATCAGTATCATCAGGTATTAATTCATTCATTATGAGGTGTCATTTGTTCGTTTGTTCATTCATTGCTCATAATTGCATGAAACTTGGCCAGGATTTTCTTTTATTACCATGTTTATGCAAGATGTATAGAACAGGAGAAATGCACAAGACAGACGCTCTGAATTGGGGACCAATTTGGTCCCATTGACTTCCATTATAAGCACTTATTTTTGATATACTGAAAGCCTGTTTATAGCCAGTTTTTCTTACCTTGCATGGCAATAATAAAGCTGAAAATCACAAAAATGGTCTTAATGTCTTGGGATCCACATAAAAGAGTGGTGTGAATGTGGATGAGAATATATTTTGTGAGTGTGTGTGCACGAGTGTGGAAAATTCGGATAACAAAAGGCAAAATGAGCTTTATGTCCCATAATAACCACATATTTTGGATTTACTGTTATCCTGATGTGATAATGTTTTTATCGTAAATACCTAATAAATGTAAGCCTCTACCCTCAAAATACAGGGTTTTAGGTGGAATGGACCCCCCCTTGCAATATTCATGACAATAAAAAAGCAGGAAAAAAACATAAAAATAGTCTTGGCGTGTTGGGATACACAAAAGAGTGTGTGATTGTGGAAGAGAATATATTTTGTATGCGTGTGTGTGCACGCTAGTGTGAAATTCGAATAACAAAAGGTAAAATGAGCTTTGTTTATGTTTTTTCTTGATCAAAAAAGACTTCCTAACTCATATTGGATTCACATATAGTATGTTTATGCAGATGCATGTTTGAAGTCTGTGAAAGTTGTTTGCAGCCTTGTCTGACTGGTCATTGCTTCAGCAGACAGCATGAAGCGAAGAATTAATCTAGAGTTAGCCTTGTGCTGCAGTGTTACAGTCCTCTGAGGAAAGTTAGAAGAATCTTCGCTGCTGCTATCCTCCCAATAGTAAGGAAGAGGAATTTCTGCAAGCAACAGAGGGGCCTTGCAGGCAGGAGTAGGAGGATGAGGAGTGAGGAGTTTTACTTAATTATCACCACAGATAATTTTCACCACTTTTCTCTTTGCTGAGTACTTCCAGAAGAGGGGGATGGCACTTGTGGGGACAGTCGGGTCAAATAAACCTGGGTTCCCCCCGCAGATCTTTGACATCAAACACAAAAAGCAATTTCCCCTATGTAGGTTTCTTTATTAAAATCTCATAATCCCAAAAGTAATCATGTCTCAAAATCCATGTTCTTATCAATTATTGACCTAGTCAAGGCTGTAATAACCTCATACCAAATATTCCAGTTTGCATCTAATTTTTTTGGGAGAAAAAGGGCATAAAAACAAAAAATATTGAATATAATAAAAGTGTCCATATCTTTAATCTAAAGTTGTTGAAGAGATCTGATGTGAAAAAAGTGAAAAAAAAATTCTATTTGTGATTTTTAGGATACTTTTATGGGGAGTACCGTACTCCTCAGAAAAGGTAGGAGTACTGCATTTTTTAGAAGTGCCCCAAGGGTAAATCTTTTGATCAGATAAACCCAACACTACATTGCTTGCCTTTCTGGAATATTCGCGCTCATCCCTGTTTCAAAGAAATGTAATTTTCTCTTTTACTGATGGGCACCTTCTCCTGCTCTTGTCTCAAAGCATCTGTGAGCGTGTCACCCCCCGCCTGTCTCATGCTAACTCAGCGGTGGTCCTGTCAGCTGTCAAGGTCCTGATGAAGTTCTTAGAGTTGCTGCCTAAGGACTCTGACTATTACAACACATTGCTGAAGAAGTTATCCCCACCGCTGGTTACCTTGCTCTCTGGAGAGCCGGAGGTCCAGTATGTGGCCCTGAGGAACATCAACCTCATTGTCCAGAAGAGGTACGTGATCAGAACTGCAGATGCTATATCAATATTGTTGCTGTACATAAGGATTTAAGCACAATAAAATTAGTTTCTGATAATTTTTAAAAGATTATAAGAGCCACCACCTTGCCGGGGTGGAGGGATTTGCGCTTTATGCCCCTTGTAGGTGCCACCCATGTCAAATTGGTCTCTAGGGGAGGGACCAGACCAAGCGCGGCTCAACAACCACAGGGATGAGTAAAACCATGGCCAAGTTTCCCCTGTGTGGGTCACCGCGGCCCCCTCTATAGCTAGGCCTGGGGGTGGAGCATGGGGGAGAGCGCCTGGTGGCTGGGCCTTTGCTTATGGGGCCTGGTCGGGCTCAGCCCGAAAAGGTAACAGACCCCCCCCTCCTGTGGATTCACCACATGGGGGTGGGGTCGTAGGGGTTGAATGCAGTGTGAGTTGGGTGGCAGCCAAAGGCGGGGACCCTGTTGGTCTGATCCTCAGCTGCAGAAGCTAGCTCTAGGCACGTGGAACGTCACTTCTTTTGCGGGGAAGGAGCCTGAGTTTGTGCGCAAAGTTGAGCATTTCCGGCTAGATATAGTTGGACTCGCTTCGACGCACGGCTTAGACTCTGGAACCTGGACCCTTATGATTGACTTTGTAGTCGTATCATCAGATTTGCGGCCGCATGTCTTTGACACTCGGGTGAAGAGAGGGGCAGAGCTGTCAACTGATCACCACCTGGTGGTGAGTTGGCTCAGATGGTGGGGGAGGATGCCGGTCAGGCCCAAAAGTGTTGTGAGGGTCTGCTGGGAGCGTCTGGCAGAGTCCCCTCAGTGTTTCCCGCAGACCAGGTAGTAATGTGTGGTGCTCCCCTAGGAATTGGCGAGGGCGAGTGTTGTTTTTCTGAGCAGCCATATCAAATACCCCAACCAGTCGAGGCAGATGGCCGTCCTCCCTGAGCCGGGTTCTGCTGGAGGTTTTTCCTTCCTGTTAAAAAGGAGTTTTTTCCTTTCCAACGTCGCCTCAAGGATGCTCAGGATGGTGGATTGGATGGAAGACAAGATTTGATGCAGTCTGTTGGGTTCCTTAGCTAGGCTATTTGTTATGAATTGGCTTGTATGAATCAATGTATGACAATCTGATTGACTCAAACTGATTGTTTGTGAAGTGCCCTGAGATGACATTGTCGTGAATTGGCGCTATACAAATAAAGCTGTATTTAATTGAAAAAATATTAGGGGCTGCTAGTTTATGGCAAAAATAATAATCACAATTTTTTTGATTGAAATTGAGATCTCGATTAATTAATATGATTATTCTGAACATTAACAGTGGCTTTTAAACAATGTTGGAAAAAAGCTGAACCCATTATGATAATTACCACACCCGACCCAGTACCCTGCTCCTGGACCACAAAACCTGCATCAGAAAAATCTCACTTGCTCCAGCTGTGAGATGTGAGACTGTGGCAGGGCGGGTGCAATCTGTGGAACTTTCCCACACATTGGTCTATGTGTGGGAAACCCTGCCCCTGTCAGAAGGAGCTTCAATTCCAACCTCCGGCAGAGCTTCAACCATGTCCTGAATGAGGCGCGGGACATTGAGTCCATGTGGGCTGTGTTCCGCGCCTCCATTGTTGAAGTGGCCAGCCGGAACTGTGGCCGTAAAGTTGTTGGTGCCTGTCGTGGTGGTAATCCCGAGAAGGAGTCCTTTTGGGCTTTGGCCTGTGGGACTCTGGAGGCAGCAGACAGGTATCATCAGGCTAAGCGGTGTGTGGCTTATGCGGTTGCTAAGGCTGAAAACTCGGACATGGGAGGAGTTCGGAGAGGCCATGGAAAACAACTTCAGGACGGCTTCGAGGTGGTTCTGGTCCACCATTTGGTGGGGAGCAGTGCTCAGTCAACACTGTGTACAGCGGAGATGGGGGCTGCCTCACCTTGACTGGGAACGTTTTGGGTCAGTGGAGAGAATACTTCTAAGAACTCTTCAATCCCCCCAACAAGTCTTATGATGAGAAAGCAGAGTGGGGGAACCTGGGGGTGGGCTCTCCTATCTCTGGGGCTGAGGTTGCTGAAGTGGTTAAAAAGCTCCTCAGTGGCAGGGCCCCTAGGGTAGACGAGATCCACCCGGGGTTTCTTAAGGCTCTGGATACTGTGGGGCTGTCTTCATTAACACGCCTCTACAGCAATGCATGGACATCAGGGACAGTGCCTCTGGATTGGCAGACTGGGGTGGTGGTCCCTCTCTTCAAGAAGGGGGATCGGAGAGTGTGCTCCAACTGCCAGAGGGATCACACTCCTCAGCCTCCCTGGTAAGATCTATTCAGGGGTTCTTGAAGGGGTCCTTCGGATAGTCGAGTCTCGGATTGAGGAGGAGCAGGGTGGTTTTCGTCCTGGTCGTGGAACAGTGGACCAGCTCCATACCCTCTTCAGGTACCTGGAGGGGGCATGGGAGTTCGCCCAACCAGTCTACATGTGCTTTGTGGACTTGGAGAAGGTGTTCTACCGTGTCCCCCAGGGGCTACTGCGGGGGGAGGGCTCCGGGAGTGTGGAGTGCTTTACTCCATTGTACAAGCTTTGTGGTCCCTGTACGACCGGTACCAGAGCTTGGTCTGACTCGTTTCCGGTTAGGGTTGGACTCCGCCAAGGTTTCCCTTTGTCACCGATTCTGTTCATAATATTTATAGACAGGATTTCTAGGTACAACCGAGGTGTTGAGGGATCCGGTTTGGTGGCCTCAGGATTGGGTCTCTGCTTTTTGCATCAGATGTGGTTCTGTTGCTTTCATCAGGAAGTGATTTCCAGCTCTCGCTGGAGCGATTCTCAGCCGACTGTGAAGCCGCTGTTCTTCCGCATCGAGAGGAGCCAGATGAGGTGGCTCGGGCATCTGGTTAGGATGCCACCTGGATGCCTCCCTGGTGAGGTATTTCGGAGACTCTGGGGAAGGCCCAAGATACGCTGGAGGGATTTCATCTCTCGGCTGGCCTGGGATCACCTCTAGATCCCCCGGTGAGCTGGCAAAAATGGCTGGGGACAGGGGAGTCTGGGCTTCCCCGTTTAGGCTGCTGCCCCTGCGACCCAATCCCGCATAAGTGGCAGAAGATGGATGGATATAAAAAAGCAGTGTCGGAATGTTTTTCTCTTAACTGTTGCCAAGTCTCAAGATGAGGTTTTGTGCTTCGTACCTTTTTAAAGAATGTCCTTTATTATCATTTACCTTTTAACAGCAAACACTGAATGTTGTTCAATTAAAAAGATGTTATTTTGGGAAAGAAAGTCGTTATCTTACATTCAGACCACTCTGAATGTGTGCAGGCCTGAGATCCTGAAGCAGGAGATCAAGGTGTTCTTCGTCAAATATAACGACCCCATCTATGTTAAACTGGAGAAACTGGACATCATGATCCGCTTGGCCTCCCAGGCCAACATTGCGCAGGTATCATATGTATCTTTGATCTTTGTTATGAGGATGATTTTTATATTGAGGTATGTTCTATTTAAAGATGTACCAAAATGCATCATATCCCAGAAACATGTATGGCCTTTCAGGGCTTAGGCAAAGTAATACTAAGTTGTAGTGCATCAGACTAGTCTAGTAGCTTTTAATTGTTCAAAAATTGAGCTTAAGGTGTTTTTACTCTGCTACATGCAGGTTTTGGCTGAACTGAAGGAATATGCCACTGAGGTAGATGTCGACTTTGTGCGCAAGGCTGTGCGCGCCATCGGTCGCTGTGCCATCAAAGTGGAGGTAAGAATCCCAGTAGTAGCTAACAATGAATTCATTGACATTTTATTTAGTGTGTCTGGTGACAGCACAGTACTATCAACACTGAACTACAGTGAACTACACTATGAACTAGGATTTTGAACACTTTGAAGTTGTTTGTGGAAAATAAAACATTTTGTGATGCTGTTAATGTGAAATTCCTGTTTTATGTTTACATGATTGGAAGACTCATCACTTTTCTACTGATTTGATATTGTTAACATATGTCAGGTCCAAGCTGAACATGCTGGTTTTAAACTTATCGAAATGATGACTTGTGTTATGAGTTATGACCCTTTTCCACATGTAATGCTCAGATGCATGTTTTCTGTTCTTCTTCAGCAATCTGCTGAGCGCTGTGTCAGCACCCTGCTGGACCTGATCCAGACTAAGGTGAACTATGTGGTTCAGGAGGCTATTGTAGTCATCAGGGATATTTTCCGCAAGTACCCAAACAAGTATGTTTCCTTCTGGAGTCCCTATAAGCAGCTCCACATATACCAATAACTAATCAATGCTTGATATGAACTTTATTAATGCAGTTGAGTTGATGTTCATTCTGCTGTTCCTCAGGTATGAAAGCATCATTGCCACTCTGTGTGAGAATCTCGACTCCCTGGATGAGCCCGATGCTCGAGCTGCCATGATTTGGATCGTGGGAGAGTATGCAGAGAGGATTGACAATGCTGACGAATTGCTGGAGAGCTTCCTCGAAGGCTTCCATGATGAGAGTACCCAGGTGAGCTTCCCAGAAAAACAAACAAAACAAATGAGCAAGAAAAGTAAACACGATCCAATTCATGGGTTAAAAGGCTATTTAAATGGGGGTGTAAAGGAGTTTTTAAAAAAAGAAGAAGCATTAGAAAAGTCTGAAAAAGCTGCCCATGAGAATTAAATCAATCCACAGCAGATACGTATAAATTAAGTCAGTGCGTTGGGGAAACATTATGATATGGTGCATTTCTACTGAGGATGTTTTTTTTTAGGGCCAATACCGATTATGAAACTAAAACTTTCACTGGGTACAAGACATGTTTTTATTAGATTGATTTGTAATTACATTAATTTATTAGTCATATATATATTTTCAGCAAAATTACTACTTTTACTCCAATACCAAGTATATTTAATTGATATTCTTCTATACCTTTTAATTGTAGGTCTTGATTTTGTACATGGTAATACAGATAGAGCTGCAAGTAAATTATCTGTTATGCATTAATATGTGATCGCAGGGAACATTCAATAGGTCATTCAAAACTAGGCACAGTCCATTACTTATAATTATTAACATAGGTGAACAAAGTGACTATTAACTTGTTGACAAGTTACACAACCTATGCAGCCCATTAGTGGAGGGATGAACACAGATGTTACAACAGACTCGGTTTACATGTGAAAAAACAGACACGTTTTTATTACTGAATAATTTCGCACGTTTATATGTTTTAAGCTGTATCCAGTGGGTGTAATGAGTTTTGATTCCTACATGAACACATCTGAGCAGCATTGTTGTTGACAACTCACGTCAAAAATATTTAACATATCCTCGTCTCATGCACCACCAAACTCCATAAACTGTTTGAAAAAAAAAAACACCCGACAGAAAGAGCGATTTCTCAGACCGCGTGTAGAGATCTCCACATGCGGTCAGAACAGACACTGAGCTCAAGTATGAAGAAGGCGTGTTCATCAGGCTTACTGGTAACAAGTAAACTGTTAGCAAACAACGTGAGACATTGTGAAAGTCTACTCTGCTTGTGGAATTTAACAGGTTCATCTCGCTTAATCTGTGGGCTACATGCTGTACCCATGTTGCTTGGTCTTATTTTTATTAAATAAAGGAAATCCAGGTCATGTTAACTTGATGAAGATTTCCACCCGTGGTTCTATTTATTTTTAGAGATGTAATCATTTAGGCTATTTGCACAACCTTGTGAATATAGACGTGCAGGGGAAAAACTAAGAGAAGTTTGAAGAAAATAATGAAGTCCAAAGAACAAGAAAAAGACGAGTCTGAAGTCGAGATAGCAAGTGATGAAGATGGCCAGCCCGATCAGACTGGCCCGCTAATGAAAGGGTTAATCACCATCACCAGAGAGATACGGGACCTCAATATGCAGAGAAAATAGATTCATTATTATTGTGTGGGTGTGTGTGTAATACATGGTTTGTAAACTGTGTAAACTAATTTGTGTGTAACTTTGGGTACTTGTATGTGTAACTTGTGGTTTGTAAGCCCTATAAACCATATTGTGCGTAACACGGAGTGCTTGCAAATGTAGGTTCAAATGCACACACAAATATGTAGACCAGGGGTCTCTAACACGTCGCATGGAGCTTCCGGTAGCTTGTAAGTCTGTTTCCAGGTGCTCTCCAATATAATACTTATTCAAAATAAATAAATATGTCATTTAGAAAAATTACAGATGTCTTGCCCCCTTTCGGCCGTTTTTCCCACCGATATCCGATAAAAGAAGTTTATTTCAAAACCCGCTCTTTTGGCTCTCATACATCAGTCTCTCTCTGCCTGAAGGCACCGCTCTAGGATGTGTAACAATGTCCCGCCCACAGCCCCCACTGATTGGCTGTCAGGTGCTGTGTAGCCAATCAATACTGACGCTTCTAGATGCAGCTCCTCAGCTGGGGAGAGGAGAGGACCGCTGCACCGCGGTTGATGAGTGAAGGTAAT
>JBBBVU010000016.1:29026152-29037018 GCA_037177055.1 Atherinosoma microstoma
AATCAAAAGGACACGCCCCTAATTATGAAGAATTTTAAGATTAAATAACATCTAAACAGATATGGTAGAATTTTTTTTTCACTCCCCCCACAGTTGTCACGAAGATAAACTTGAACTATTAAACCTAAGATGTTTTTTTGAACCAGGCTGTAAACATGTTCATTTCTGCTGTGAAGTTGGCCTTTTTAACATGGGAGTCAATGGGGGATCTGCTCTGTTTTGCAGCCAGCACCTAGTGGGTGAGGGGGGGAACTGCAATTTTTGCTACTTCCGCATGGGCTTCACTTTTCTAAGCCGGAGGTTGCCCTTTGGGAAGAGCCCACACAGCGCAGCACAGACATACAGGAGAAGCACGGCAGGAGCAGTGGGAAAGAATCTCTGTGGATCTCTGTTTGTGGCATATTGGCTGATGTTGATTAATAGGTTAGATGCTATAATGGGCCGGCCGATATATCGGTGCACATCCTAACCAAGCACAACAAGGCCTTCACTGATGGCAAAGTCATTAAAGAGGTTATGACCGCGGTGGCAGAATCATTATTCCAGGACTATAAAAATTAAGACGGAGATTCTATCTGCTATTGCACTTTGTGATGCCTCTGTATGAAAAGTGCTATAAAAATAAAGTTTGATTTGATTTGATTGCCAGTGTCCAACTTGGTGCAAATACTGTGGCGCGGAGAGTGTGTGCACTGTCCGCGGCTGCGGAGAAACCGCTCGAGTCGGACCTGAACAGCAGGTCCTTGTTTTCACTCCAGTATGATGAGTTCATGGATACCAGTGACACAGCACAACTGGCTGTTTTCATACGGATGGCATTTGATGATTTTACCACAGAAGAGGAGTTTTTGACATAACTTACACTGAAAACCACCTCTTGGGCCTGGAGCTCTAGGCCTTGTCTGCCCTGGGCGGCCGGTGCCTGGCGGGGCCGGTGGCACGTGGCTGCAGGGGGCTTTCGCTGGGGCCTCCCTCTGCTGCCTTCCCGGACAGGCGCATGGTCAACTCTGTGGTGGGGGAGTTGGGGTCCATGCTCCGGGGTGGCTGCTGATCGCCTGGGTCTCAGGGGGCCTCTGGTCTGCCTCTGACCATCGTGCAAGCGCGGTGGTATCTGCATGATCACTCTGAACGTCTCCACTCCGTATGTTATGCATGCTGACACAGTCACTGTGTTGTCATTTAGCTTTATTTACCAATAGATACTCTTAGCTAGTTTTTTGTGTGTGTGTTTCTGCTGCTCTATTTGTGATCAAAATATATTGTTTCTTTTCAGCAAGTCCTTTTTTTTTTTGGGGTGCTCCTGACGGTCATCAGCCTTGCCTTTCTGCAAGGAACGTGAGATATTCTCTGTTGGTATAAGTGTAGTGGTTTATTAATATGCATTGTTTCCTGTATGGTGTTTCTTTCTTTCTTTTTTTTCCCTTCTCTGTCTTCTTTTCTTTTCTCTTTTTTCTCTTTCTGTCCCCTCCGGTCGGGTCCAGCAATAAGGTGTAAAATTAGTAATAAACAATCATTCAAAATAAAAAACTAGAATAAATTTTAAAAAAGAAACGCTCTGCTGTGAAGCACTCCTGGTGGAACAGGGTGCCGGGCGGAAAGCACGGGGATGCCACCCCACAGCGCTTCCATGGTGCATTTGCACCGCTTCCGCGTTCAGTGGGACCGAGAAGTTAACGTCAATGTTTATAACAAAGTGTTGGCAACAACATGAATGATTGAAAGTTTCACCTTCAAGTGTGGTTTCAGATGACGTCACAGTTATATTTCGATAAAAAGAACGATGTCGGGTAGTTTTCTGTAATGACTCAGGTGAGGACAGACCTGAGGAACAGGCTGCAGGGGGACCATCTGGCTGCATGCATGCTACTCAGCATCAATGGGCCATCTGTGGACAACTTCCCATACTGTCGCCTCTTTGCTGCCGCCACTCTTGAGTGAACCGCATTACCACTGGACAGGAAGTTGAGACTCCAATGTTAATTTTTCAAATTAAATTATTTGCAGAGCAGTGTCACATTTTCTCAATACAATTTCACCCTCTTATTATGGTCTATAAATGTGCGCAAATATAGACTTTATATTTATAGGGATTCACTCATACAATATGATTAAGATTTGTAACATCTAAAAATAAAAAGATCATTCTGAAGGCATGGCAGCTTTTATTTTGCCGTGGCAGTGCACCGCAATCATTTCCATTTAGCGGAAACCCTGTTGATGATGTCATGATGTGGGCGGCTGTAGCTCAGGTGGACAGAGCAGTCGTCTACCAAACAGGAAGTCAGCGGTCGATTCCCCTGACTACATAACGAATGGTCCTTGGGCAGGACACTGAACCCTACCTTGCCTCCTGATGGCCATTCAGGGGTATGAATGTATA
Source organism: Atherinosoma microstoma (assembly GCA_037177055.1). Lineage (NCBI taxonomy): Eukaryota > Metazoa > Chordata > Actinopteri > Atheriniformes > Atherinidae > Atherinosoma > Atherinosoma microstoma. The sequence continues at coordinate 29,028,533 of JBBBVU010000016.1, forward strand.
GAAACACTAAGTATCTTACAATATAAGTGCTGTATGAATGTGTCTGTGAATGGGTAAATGAGATAGTATGTAGTGTTAAAGTGCTTTGAGTGGTCACCTGACTAGAAAAGCGCTTTACAATTACCACCATTTACCATTATACCATGACCAGTCAATTTTGAAAGGCCTGACTAGTCATCTTCTAAAATGCCCATGCCTATTCCATACTTTGCTTTTTCCACAGCAGGGATAAATGGTGGACTGGAAAGCATCGGGACTTTTAATGTATAGAGTTTGTACTTTTGTTGCAGGTCCAGCTCACTCTGTTGACTGCCATCGTCAAGTTGTTCCTTAAGAAGCCATCGGAGACTCAGGAACTGGTGCAGCAGGTCCTCAGCCTTGCCACTCAGGTGAGTGCAGCATTATGAGTTTTATGTTGTTTGGTATTGCTACCTGTGTTTCTGCTCTTACACAGACCTGTTACTTATTTTATGAAGCTCCTACATTCATTTTCTAAGAAGTAATGATTTTTTGTCCACTTCTAGATTAAGTTGGTTGTCTATTTCAGTTTTACCCGCCTCCATTGTAACAACTTGACCGACCTGTAGACCAGGGGTGTCCATACGTATTTTGCTGAGGGCCACATACAGAAAAATAAACACAGGGCTGGGCCACGTAAAAGAGGTGAGGTACATCGTCTCACCTCTAGCATAAAGTTGGTGTAAAGTTAAAGTTGGATCTCCTTCCCTCTTGTAAAGCAATAATTGATTATAATCAATATTATTTCATAGGGCTGGGTACCATCACTAATTCCCTGAATCGATTCGATTCACAATAGTCTATTTCGATTCGATTATATTCGATTCGATTTCGATTCATTTACAGCTAATTGTTTAACAACACTTATTTTTCTTTAATGTCAGGTAACAGTTTTTTATAAAACACTGAGCATGATAATAAAATTGCTCTAAATATCATTAAAGTTCAGGTCTTAGAGAAAGTTAATAAAACTTACAAAGAATACTGGATCCATTTAAGCCCCAATGATTCAGAGATTCCTACAATGACGGTTTGTCTCCATGACAACATGACACTCTCGGTGAAACACCAGAGCAGATAAAAACTCCAGCTGCTCCTCAGTGGAGGGAGAGGCTTTCCATCTTCACTTCGCTGACATAATTTTTGAAACTCATATTTTTGTTTGATATTCTGATGCGAGCTCTGTCCGCTGATCACCTGCGTGCGCATGTGTCTCTCTGTGTGTACGTGTGTGTGTACGTGTGCGCTCACTGCAGAAGCCACAGAGAGCAGCTGTGAGCCATCGTTTAGTTTTTAGTAAAAGGACAAAGTGTAAATCTGTTCTAGAAGAAACATGACTTAACTTACTTCTGTTGAGACATGATGAGGTGCCCCAATTGGAATTATTTCAGAGGCACATGGGTAATGACATCACTTTCTGTTGTTGAACGTGGCGGCGCTCGCAGACTTAGCGTTAGCTGCCAACGTAAGCGGTAATATGCTGCTAAGTAGTTTAAAGGTGAAGATAATCCACACAGGAATGAAAACATCTGAATGTGGCCTTATCTCGGCAAGAAAAGCTGATTTTGGACCGAAGTGAAACAGGAAACCAGCTGTGTTTGCTAAGATCTTGCGGCGCCTCGGCAAGTCACGCGAGAATTGGGTCACGTCATCAGAAAATATGGACATAAAAAAAAATAGATTCTTAGTTTTATGAATCGATATTGAATTAATTTAACTTGAATCGATTTAAATCGATTAATCGATTTTTTTAAACCCACCCCTATTATTTCAGCTGTAAATGGGCAGCTGTGCTGGACTTCATTGCTGCTGGTAAATGATGGCACAGTTACCGCCGCCTCCCTTTACAACGCATTCTGTTTTTCTTTCTGATGGATTTTATTGAAAGTATGTCCATAGATCATTTCGCCGTTTCACAACAACAAACAAGCCCTTTTGTTGATGCTGCTGCTGTGCTCCATCAATGAATTAATAAACTCAACTGCGTGTCTCTGTGTGTGTGACTGGCCGCAGGTGTGTTGTGCAGTGCTCTGCTTGCAGGTGGTGGGCCTGGCCGACAAGGAGCGGATGCAGTTTTTGACAGATTACAGCACAACAGGCAGAAATCTCAGATTATGAACGACTAACAGACCACCCACTAACATTTTCATCTAGTATTGTTTCGTCAACGAAAACTCGTGCACGTCTCGTCATGTTTTTGTCATCAAAGAGAAACGTTTAGCTCGTCACGTCTCGTTATTGTCATGAAAAAAAGGGTCGTCAATGAAATAATTTCATCTTCGTCATCGTTGACGAAAACAACACTGCTCTGCAGGATAGCTGCCATTTGCTTCACTTTCTGCTCTCGCTCCGCACCAGTATAGAACATGCATGCCTGATGTTTGGTTTCGTTATACATTATCCCTTTTCATCACTGCCATAGTTTCACTGCAAATCGAAGACACACACTTCCCCTTGAATTCTTTGAAGAAATATTCATTTTCCCACCACGTCTGAAATTTCCTACACTCACGATCAATCTTACGTTTCTTTGGCTCTGCCATGTCTGGTAACCTGTGGTAATTAGTGTGAATGCGGTTCCGCATTCACAGTATTGAGTTCCTGTTTCAAACCTTAACTCTTAATTCCGTCAGCACCGTTTGTGCCACTGTGGCTGTTCAATCTTAACTTATTGAAATTGTTTTAAGCTTCTTTATTCAATTCACACAAAAATGCTGCTGTGAGGGTAAAAATGACATTGATTAAATTTCACGGGGGTGCGGGCCAGTCGTGCATGAAAATATGCTTTTTTTTTTTATTTATGTGTTTCATTTTTGTGGAGATCATTGTTGTACTAATCAAGCACTGGTAATAGCCTATACCTTCATTAAGAAGCCCTGCGGGTCGGGCTTCCCTCGCAGCATGTGAAAATTTTCTGCAGCTTGAGTAGTCCTGGAGCTGAAAACAGCTGAAAAACCGCGACAGTAAATTACTTTTTCTTTCTACACTACAATCTCTGAATCAAATGATGCGGCCAAATATCAAAATAAGAGTCTACAGATATGTAGCAGTGGTTCAGTGGCAAGTTTAAAAGAATATCGTGCAAGATCTGCGGAGAAAAAAAGAAAATCAACGGCGGGTCGATCTAGATTTGACACGGGTCCCGGGTTGGGTCTGGTAATGATCCTAACGGTTCAAACGGGTGCAGGTTTGTAATAATGGACCCGTGCAGGACCCTGTGGTCGGGGTGAACCTCTGCAAACTCCATTTTGTCACTGCTCTGTCTGGATTCATTGTTAGTTGGCCCTCTGTCTATTCTGCACATCTGTATGATGTGTGACGGTGTGGATTTTCTTTTCACCTTGTTTGCACTGAATATTAGCCTAAAATTGAATTACATTGAATTTTTCATTATTATCTTTAAAAAGAAAAAAAGTAACTGGTAAAAATACAAAATGACTGGATTTTTATGACCCTGTCAGTCAAAAAGACCGACAAAGAACAATTGTAGCGCAACCTCTAATATAGCATAAACGATTGTTAAGCATAAAAATTTACATAGGTCAGCATAAAATAGTTCCTATACTTCAGTGTATTTAACAAGTTTTGTAAGAAAGAAAAAAATAAATAATATATATATTATATATGTTTATATATAATTTATTTTTTTCTTTCTTACAGAACTTGATAAATATGCTGAAGTATAGGAACTAATTTATGCTGGCCTCGATGTAAATTTTTATGCTTAACAACCGTTAATGCTACAGCACGTTTCTCTCATTCGCCTGTCAAAAGCCAGCTGATCTGAACCAGTTGATTAACACATTGCAATGGCGTTCGGTAACGGAGTGATACAACAGTGATTTAACTTGCCAAACTATGTGTGGATATGTCCGAAATGATGCACACCAGTTGGCATTAGAATTCTCAGTGGCCATGGTATAAATAGTGTTGCCCCTCGCTCCCACCCAACAAGAAGCACCGCGGCTTCGTAGCTAGTGTCTATTGTCATAACAGTGTCAATAGTGTTTCCCTTCATAAACCCTGCTAGACGTTCCTTTGCAGAAACGCCTTTGATCTGATCCACAATGTCGGGAATCAAAAAATAGAACTGAGCAAAAATCCCCTGCATTCAGAAAGACCTGTGGCCGAAATATGTAGAAATTTCTATTCTTCACATAAATAAAAAAGCTTGTTTAAATGAAATTTTGTTTAGTTTTAGGAAAGGTGGTAGCTTAAGGTTAAAAACTGTAGGGATCAGGTCCTTCAGTTCTGAAAATGATTATATTTTCCTCCCCCTCTCTTTCACGTTCATGCCGTTCAGGTTTGTTAGCCATGTTTGTTTACATCGCGGGGAACCTGATGCAATGTAACTTCTGGCAAAACATGTTTTTACAGATGTTTAGCCATTTTTAAAAGTGAATTGCCGATTTGGAAATCGTGCTTGCAGGCCACTGTTACAAGCTGATAGTGAAGTAATTTGGATTCAGGAATTCAGGCAAAAACTGCCCCAAGAACATTACTATAAATTATAGTACAACTCCTGTCAATAACTTGTTGTGAAAACTTCAGAATTAGCCCTTAGCTTATGGGACATCATACAGCATATGAAAACCATAAAACTAAACCAAGCCAGTTGCTAATTGTTCTGTTACTTCTTTGATATTTACATGAATTATAGGAAATGCATTTATTGCATGCAAAGCTGCCCCACTTGCGCGAAATATTAGCTTTGGTTTATAGCTGATTAGCTTTAACTAGCCGCATTAGCTTCTACTAAACAGCAAAATAAAGACGCAGATGTATAGTGCAACGTTCTGCAGTTTATTGGGCACTTACCACCATTGTTTTCAATAAACGCTGGCTGAAAGATGTGAAAATGTTCGTCACATTTTGGTATGTTTGCACAACAGGTAAAGAGCTAACTTACCAGTCAAATACTGAGGCAAACAGAGAGTGTGTTTTGCATCAACACTGCTCTTTCATCAGACTGCAATCAGCGAATTTTTGCCTAGATCTACTCGAGGAGGAAAAAGTAGCACAAAGCAGAGCTACTTATAGAGGGGGAGCTGTAAAGCAAAGCGTTTCAGGTCACATAATCCCATGAGCTCCGCTCCTGCAAAGTTAAAATGTCTGGTTGAGCACCGACGTGTCAAGCACTGAATATTGACTCCATTATTACTCACAGATTAGGATAATATTTGGGTTAGAGTTAAGATTAAGGTTTCGGAGCATTTTAGTTTAACCTTTCATATTTTTCTTCAATTCATTAAATTCTGCCATTGTGAAAACACTGAAGCCCTCAATGATATTTTTGTTTGTTTTTGCTTTTTGTTTTCTGTCCTGGTCCTCTCTGTGTGCCGGCATAGTCTAATGGATAAACAGGAGGAATGTGGTGTAGGAGGTCACTGGTTCAAACCCAGGAGGTGCAATATCTACATTATTTTTAACAGTTAAAACAATAGAATATATATGAATAGCAGAATGCAGTCTTCTCCCCATTGGAAAAGATTTAACAGTTTCCACTGCTGTGTGCATCAGGGGTGTAGTGGTAATGATTAAGGACTCAGTGCTAAAGATCACAGGTTTGAATCCAGCTCAGGGCACTTCATTGGAAACGCTGCCAATTGTCATTTATAACTTTTGGACTTTTTGCATGCAACTTGCATCATTGAATTCATTGCTTTCTGCTGTGTAGTGGAATTGCCAAGCTCCCCTTGCTGTACATGCTATGTGTGTGCCTGGATAGTCTGATGGATAAACAGGAGGACAGCGGTATGGAAGGTTACTGGTTCAAACCCAGGAAGTGCAGTGTCCCAAATTAGATACGCTGAATGTAAGTTGTCTTTACAACTATTCAAGAAATTTGAATTATTCTACATTATTTTTAACAGTTGGAAAATAATGTAGCCTTTTAGCATTTCAGTTCAATCATTATGGATATACGCATTCATAGTGCTGTTATGCAATAACAGCCATTTCTAGTTATTCTTTGTTATTCCGCCAAACTTTGACACCTATCTGCTCCCAGACCATTTGTGCCCCTCAGGACATTCAAAAATTTAACTCTTCAGCATTAAATTAATCATTTCTGACTTTATATTTTTTTACTTATTTAGCATTTTGTACAAATTTAAATCCAGCCATTTTATTGGACAAGCCCCCTTCAGGCCAAATGCAGATTGGAACTTGCACAAAATGCAGTGATTGGACAATCTTGCCTCAGCAGTTTCCAGAAGTGTCTGGTAAACCCATAGGTCATAGCGGGGAAGATCACGGTGTAAAAGATTTAATGGCTTCCACCACACTGAATCCGTGTGCCTCTATAGTGTAGTGGCAATGGAAGAGATCAGGGGTTCAGATCCAGCCTGGAAATTGTTTTTTTTACAAACTGTCTGCCAGTTGCAACAATCTCAATCTACAGTCTTTTAAAAAAAAAAACAACAACAAAAAAACAAATTACAACAACTTCTTAGGATCATTCTGCCTTCCACATTCACACTGCTGTTATGCAATAACAGTAATTTCTAGTTTTTTTTCTGTGATTGTCTTTTTTGGTGGAGCAACAGCCTTGTTCAACAGTAGCTTCCTCTGGTGGTAAAACTAAGAACCCAGACAAAAGTTTCAAGTGCAGTCACATTCTGTTATATTTACTAAATTTCCTGCAGGCCAATTAGAATTTAACTGCGGGCCGCAGTTGGCTCGGGGCCATAGTTTGGACACCCCTGATCTAGACTGTTCCAGCATGTGTTGACCTTGTCTGATTATTTTTTTGTCCTCTAGGATTCTGACAACCCTGACCTCCGTGACAGGGGCTACATTTATTGGCGCCTGTTGTCGACCGACCCTGTCACTGCCAAAGAGGTGGTGTTGTCAGAAAAGCCCCTGATCTCAGAGGAAACAGACCTGATTGAGCCCACCCTGCTAGATGAGCTGATCTGCCACATTGGCTCCCTGGCCTCAGTCTATCACAAACCACCCAGCGCTTTTGTGGAGGGAAGCCACGGAATCCACCGGAAACATCTTCCTGTTCAGCATAGCAGGTCAGATACAAACATGCATATACACACACAGACTTGGATGCTACATTATTTGTCCTAATTCTATATACTAGTCATAATTGGTTCTTTTCACTTTTTTGCCACCTGCTGTTTGCAGGTGGCAAATCATGATGTACATCTTTCACCTGGTGCTAGGAATATATGCATTAGGCTTGCAAGACATCTGTTTATGGATGGTGCTCTTGTCTTTCTCACCAGTATGGTGAGTTTTTTTTGTAAAAACAAAGACAGTTGTGAATAGTAGTGGTATGCATCTTCACTGTACTTTATGATTGGATTTGATTGTGATTCACCAGTCTACAATTCATTGGATTTGATTATTCAATGCCAAGGCTCTAGAGTGCAACCAAAAATTTGTTGAGTGCGACTAACTTTTTTTCTTGGTTGCAGCGGTGCACCTTAAATTTCAAAGGTCTAGGTTCAATTTAATTCTGTCTCTGAATGTCTCTCTGTGTATTCTGTATTCATTCCCTCCTTACCCTAGCTCAGAGAAGAATAACACCATGATAAAAAGCCAAGAGAAGAGGTGGGTTTTCACATCTGATCCATAGCTATACACCGTGTTATGTGTTGGTTTTTAAAATATGAGCGGCGCACATTAGACATCCCGTACGACGAAGAACGACACAGATAAGAATTACAGAAACTGGAATCAATTGTAAAACGTGGAATCTGGTGGAATTTTATCATATGTGGTTGTTATCTATTATCCTCACTAATTTAAGAGTATTTCATTGTGTCTGAGCAAAATGAAGCAGAAAAGCTTGGTGAGAGTTGGATATATTTTGATCCCAGCAGCTCCCCCGTCTGTGTTTCGTCACCTGCACTGACCCAGCTCAAGTCCCCCCCCAGTTCATCAGTGGCTAACGGGTTATTTAGAAAAATTAAGAAATCCAACGCTACACAGCTCTAGAGTATAAAATTTAGATAATGTGTTGATTGGCATGTTTATAAAAGCACATTACAACAGCAACCACTGAACAAAGTGCTGAACATAAAATAACTAAAACACTAAAGACATAATGGATATAAATCAAATAAAACAGAAAGAAGCAAGCTAAGAGAAATATTAAAAAGACAAAACAGCTTTGCGAAGGTTCCGGTAATGGCGGCTTGCTGAAAAGATGTGTTCACTCTGGCTCAGCTACCTTTCTGTAAAATTCTGAGCAATACTCGATATATGAAACATTGAATGACGTCTAAAGATAGCTGTGATGCCTCTTTCACAAAGGAAAACCAGTAAAAATACTAACAAGCCGATTCAAGTTATCCAACTTCACTTCTAAGGCAAGCTCTGAAGCTAGCTGCGACAATAGCGAAGCTAATACAAGCACGCACGAGGCAATGGAGAAGGAAAACAGCGAGCCAAATGAGAGGGAAAAGACAACCGAAGCTGGCTCAGATGCAATACTGGCTGCAATTGCAAAC
>JBBBVU010000016.1:29344296-29356130 GCA_037177055.1 Atherinosoma microstoma
CCAGGTGTTTTATGATCAGAGTGGTACCTCCCGTCTCCGGTCCAGGTGTTTCTGATCAGAGTGGTACCTCCTGTCTCTACAGGCCTTCTCTGAGCTGCAGGTGAAGATGATTGACACTCAGCAGAAGGTGAAACTGGCCGACCTGCAGATCGATCAGCTGACCCGCGTTCAGAAACACGCTAAGCTCACGCACACGGAGATCTCCAAGCTGCCCGACAACACGCGGCTCTACGAGGGCGTTGGACGCATGTGAGTCTGCTCACCTGTACAGGTGACGTCTGCATAGGTCATGTGACTGACAGGTGGTCATGTGACTGTTTCAGGTTCATTCTTCAGTCGAAGGAGGAGATCAATAATCTGCTGACGGATAAACAGAAAACTGTGGATGAAAAGATCAAAGAGCTCGAGGTACGCACGCACGCACACACACACACACACACACACACACACAGTCTGGAGTCTGGAGCTGGTTGCCATGGAGATTACCTGAGTGTGTGTTACCTGTGTGTTGCAGCAGAAGAAGGTGTACCTGGAGCGCAGCGTCAAGGAAGCAGAAGACAACATCAGAGAGATGCTGCTGTCCAGGAGAGCCCACTGATCAATACACACGCCCATCAATACACACCTGATGCCTGATCAATCCTTGTTTCTGTTTCATGTGTTCATATTTAAAATGTTGATCAATAAACGAGTCGGACACTCTGATCCTGGACCTGCTGCTTTATTGTTATTTACAAACAGGCTGCGTGATGTCACAGTGACATCACCGGGTTCTTTACAATCGGGCTATGACGTCACGATGACGTCATCTGTTGTTGTTGTTGGGGTTCTGGACGAAGTTGATGGAGTAGGAGCCGCTGGCCGCGTCCTGGTTCACCTGGAAGTTGTTGGTGGAGAGTCCGAACGGCCTCAGCACCATGTTGCCCAGGTCCTTCAGCTTACCTGCACAGGTGAGTGGCAGCGGACAGGTGAGTCACAGGTAAACGGGGCAGTAATAATGACGTGTGGTGTGTTCAGGTGCGGTACGTACTCATCATCTCCTCCTTCAACTTCTCGTTTCTCTCCTGAATCTGCTGAGGCAGCCTCTGAGACGGACAGGTGAGAGACGGACAGGTGAGAGACGGACAGGTGAGAGACGGACAGGTGAGAGACGGACAGGTGAGGGAGGGACAGGTGAGGTACAGGTCATTGGGCAGTAAGTGCACCATACAGGCCTGGATGATATCATTCCTCCCTGCGGGCAGTGAACTCACCTCGCAGGCCTGGATGATATCATTCCTCCCAGCGGGCAGTGAACTCACCATACGGGCCTGGATGATATCATTCCTCCCAGCGGGCAGTGAACTCACCATACGGGCCTGGATGATATCATACCTCCCAGCGGTCAGTGAACTCACCATGCAGGCTTGCCGGGCACTGCTGTGGCTTGGGTCTCGTTCCAGAACCTTCTTGTAGTCCTCCAGAGCTTCATCCAGCTTCTCGGTCTGCTCGTAAAGCTCCGCCCTCCTCAGTAACGCCCGCAGGTAGTCTGGATCCAGATCTATCGCTATGGCAACCAGAAAGTCCTTTAACAACAGTAAATCTATGAACAGATGACACAATGAAGCAGTGACGTGATGTCATTCCTCACCTCTGCTGCAGTCAGAGATGGCCTGATCCTTCAGCTCCTGCATACACACACAGTTAGCATTCTGCTAAAGCTAACGACATCATTAGCTGCAGGGTTAGCGCCATCAGTCTGTTGTCAGCCACCACATCAACACCAAGGGTCATATTAACATTGTTACATCCTATTAGCCTGATGTTAGCACAATGTTGACATATTAGCAACCTATTAGCCTTATGTTAGCACAATGTTGACATGTTAGCATGCTATTAGCCTGATGTTGGCACAATGTTGACATATTAGCAACCTATTAGCCTTATGTTAGCACAATGTTGACATGTTAGCATGCTATTAGCCTGATGTTAGCACAATGTTGACATATTAGCAACTTATTAGCCTGATTAGCACAATGTTGACATAATAGCATACTATTAGCATCCAATAAGCATGATGTTAGCATCTTGACAACATAATAGCGTCCTATTAACATGTTAGTAATGTTGACATATAAGCATCCTGTTAGCGTGATGTTGACATGTTAACATATTAGGATTATATTAGCATTATATTAACATATTAGCACCCTATTAGCATCATGTTTGCACAATGTTGACATATTAACATCCAATAAGCATGATGTTAGCATCATGTTTACATATCAGGATTATATTAGCATTAGATAAACATGTTAGCATCTTATTAGCCTGGTGTTTGCTGGTATTAGCATTATATTACCATGATGTTAGCACAATATTGACAAATTAGAATCATATTAGCATGATGTTGGCGTCATGTTGACATAGTAGCATCTTATTAGCATCATGTTAAGATATTAGATTTATATTAACATTATATTAACATGATGTTTACTAATATATCAACATTATGCTTTCTATTAGCCTGATGTTAGCACAATGTTGACATATTAGCATACTATTAGCCTGATGTTAGCACAATGTTGACATATTAGCATCATATTAGCAACCTATTAGCATGTTGCTACCTGGTGCAGTCTTGCAGCCGCTCTGTTGGAGAACAACACCGCCCTCTCTCTGCTGAAACAGACGGGACACAAACCCAACGCCTCCGTGTAACTTCGCTCCGCCTCAGACCAGTCTGGAGAAACAAACATACTGGTTACAGACCAGTCTGGAGAAACAAACTTACTGGTTACAGACCAGTTTACAGACTGGTTCCAGGCCGGTTAAGGGACCACACACTGGTTTAAACTGCTAAACTGACCTCCAGCTTTGAACTGGGCGTTCCCCGCCTCCTTCAGGGTTAAACTCTGCTTCCGTCGACTCTGAAACAGAAAGTCGCAGGTTTACAGGAGAAAACTGGGATTTCCAGCAGAACGTGCGACACCTGAAGGCCTCCAACCTCCTTCTCCTCCTCCGTCAGCTCCTTCTCCGCCTCCCGCAGGTAGTCGTCATCAAACTCCACCTCCTCTCTGCACAGCTCCTCTTTCATCTCAGAGTCCTCCGGCAGCCCTTCCTCCTCCTCCTCCTCTTCTTCTTCACCTCTTCCTGTCTCCCTCTCTTCATCTCTTCTGTCCATCAGTCTGTCTGTCTGAACATCTTCTGAACCTTCAGGGTTCTGTCGGGCTTCTGACCGGCTGACTGTCACCTCCTCCTCTTCCTCCTCCTCTTCCTCCTCCTCCTCTCTGAGGTCAGGGGGCCCCAGAGTCTCCTGACAGTCGAAGAAGTCGTCCTCCTGCTCCTCCTCCTTTCTTTGGGCTTTTCCAGCTGCTCGGCAGCGTCGCTGTTCAGCTGCTGGGCTGCTCATCCTGACGCTCTGCAGCAGAAACACAACCATCAATCAGATCAATCAGATAGATAGACGTTACATGTGGGGTTCCTCAGGGTTCAGTTTTAGGTCTGAACATGTTTACTATGGAAGTGAATGAGATCTAACATGTTATCTACAGGCGACCCGACTATTTCTCTCCAGACGTGGAGCTGCAGCTTCTGGAGACGATCAGAGGAACATGTGACGGCGCTTCCATCGAAATTAATCGTCTTTATGTTGGAATAAAACTACGGTGGAGTATTAGGGCCACATTAAGACTTTCAGAATAAAAGTGGTAATAATTAAACTAGTTGTGTTGTAGAGGAACTGGCTGGAACCGGTGGAATATCCCGCTGGTATGGAAGACCCAGCAGTCTACTGGTTCCGGCCATTTCCCTCCAACAGCAGCGGTTCCCTCCGTCGGCATGATTCTCCCCCCGGTAGACCATTAAAAGTCCTGATACAATGACAACGTGGTGCTGATGTCTCCCACTTCATGAAATGCTACACGGCCCTAATTCTGACGCCTTGCACCTCCTACAGGTCAATATATGACTTTATTTTCATTTAATTACAAAGACGTATAAACAATATAAATAATAATAATCAGACTGATGAATGAGGCAGGACAGAGAGCAGATACATGAACCTCTGTCTCCTTACAAACACAAACTCTAAAGTTCTGACAAATTATATTATAATTATCCATCTATCTCTCTCTGACCGGACCAGAGTTCTGGTTCCGGTCCGGGTCTGACCTCCCTGATGGACCAGCAGCCGGAGATCTGGATCAGAACCAAACCAACACACATGCTACATGCTAACCGCTAACACACAGCTTCGGCACCTAAACATGACGTCAACCGCCTCACACGTCACGGCTTACCGAATGTCGTCAGAGTGACGCCATGCTGCAGGTTGACCAGGTAAAGATGATGAAAACAGCTGATTTTTCTGTCTTACCTGTAAACACCGGTCGGTCTGCCCAAAACAACACGTTCACGACGTCACTTCCGGGTCAGAGTTCTTCTTCGTGTCGCTTTATTCTGGTTCAGCTTCTCATTACCGCCCCCTGCTGGACCACCGGAGGAGATCTTTTTTATTTATATCTCACCTCAGTCAGATGGCAACGTCATAATAACGTACAAAATGAATAAATAAAAAATATAAACGGAATATGGAAACTTTATTTATATCTGAAAAAAGAAAAGAAGATCTAGATTTAGAAGATGAAGTCAGAGTGAAGAAGAAGCAGAAGAAGAAGCAGAAGAAGAAAAAGACAGAAGTCTGAATTTTCTAGAAGAATCCAATCACCAAGCTTCATGATCTTCAGGTGTTCGTTTGGCTGTTGCCATGGTGACATTCCAGTCACATGTTTAGGGCAAGGTGCCAAAAATTGCAGTTGCCCCGTCCTCCACTAGAGGCTACAGTTCCCCCCTCCTCCACTAGAGGCTACAGTTCCCCCCTCCTCCACTACAGGCTGCATTTTTGTTTTAGTTTAGTTTTTTGAAAAGAAGTCAGAATTTCCATTTTTTTTGTCAGAATTCTATCTTTTCCTTCAGTGGCCCTCATCCTCCTCCGTACTGAAGAAGTGTGTTTGTTGTCATGACGACTAAAGCGACCTCATGCTTGAACAGAACCAGAAGGTTTCCTCACCTGTCGAGCCCTCAGCATGTCGCTGACGAACACGTTGCTGAACTTCACGTCTTTCAGGTAACGTCCGGCCGCGTCGGCCTGCTGCAGCCCGGCTTCAGACAGGGAAGAATCTATAGCCTGGCCTGGAGAGATGGAGGGAGCGAGGGAGGGAGAGATGGAGGGATGGAGGGAGCGATGGAGGGATGGAGGGAGAGATGGAGGGATGGAGACGGCAAGAAGTTAGACTCATATAAAACTATAAGACATGTCTGCTGGTCTGGTACTCACCTTGTAACAGTCCGTCTTTGTTGTACTGCGTCTCCCCACTGAAGGAAAGAAAAGCTTTAACATCAAAGTACAGGACAACACATCATCATCATCATCATCATCATCATCATCATCATCGTCGTCTTCATCATCATCATCATCATCGTCGTCTTCATCATCGTCATCATCATCGTCGTCATCATCATCATCCCTATCACCATCATCATCTTCATCATCATCATCATCGTCGTCGTGATCATCGTCGTCATCATTATCATCATCATCATCATCCCTATCACCATCATCATCTTCATCATCATCATCATCATCATCGTCATCATCGTCGTCATCATCATCATCATCGTCATCATCATCATCATCGTCGTCATCATCGTCATCATCATCATCATCATCGTCATCATCATCATCATCATCATCTTCATCATCATCATCATCATCATCGTCATCATCGTCGTCATCATCATCATCATCATCATCATCATCATCATCATCATCATCATCATCATCATCATCATCATCCCTGTCCATCAGAGAACAGAAAGTCCTGGTGCTGGTCTATAAAGCTCTGGCTGACCCAGTATGAACCCAGCAGACCCCTCAGGTCCTCTGGATCCGGTCTTTCATCAGTTCCCAGAGTCAGAACCAGACCTGGAGAAGCTCCACATGTCTGGACCAAAGTCCCAGAAACAACTCCAGACCTGGTCTCCAGACCTGGTCTCCAGACCTGGTCTCCAGACCTGGTCTCCAGACCTGGTCTCTGCTGCATTCACACACTTTCTATTTAAAGGGTTGGTGCACCCTACAATGTGAACAACATAGTATTACTTACTTGTAATGAAAACCACCTACTCATCCTAAAATATGTACTTTTACTTACTTCCATACTCAGAATGTCTGCAGACACTTTGAACTTGGTCGATTCAGATCGCAAACCCTGATGGACGGGTTGGGTTGCCAGTGGTCCGCCAGTGTTTGCAGCCACTGTGGAGTGGACCAGACCGGTCTGGACTTCTACCGACGCCGGACCGGTCTGGGCTTCTACCGACGCCGGACCGGTCTGGGCTTCTACCGACGCCGGACCGGTCTGGTCTTCTACCGACGCCGGACCGGTCTGGGCTTCTACCGACGCCGGACAGGTCTGGGCTTCTACCGACGCCGGACCGGTCTGAGCTTCTACCACCAGACCGGTCTGAGCTTCTACCGACGCCGGACCGGTCTGGGCTTCTACCACCAGACCGGTCTCAGACAGCAGCCAGCGGTGACGGCAGGGGGTGGAGTTACACTTAAAAAGTCCAAATCTGTAATTTGATAATTTTTTTAAATCTGATGTCTTTTCCTTTTGTCTTGATTTTAAATTATTTTCTACAGTTTTTATTTCATTTCCTTCTTTTAAAAGTTGATCAATGTACTTTTTAATGCTTCCTCCAGAGCACCTTGAACTGTCTTATACATGATGTGTGCTAGAAATAAACGTGCCTTTTTCTAAAGTGTCGAAGGACTTTCTTGTGTTTTCACGTTGTTTTTATGTTTTTTCTGCTTAGAAATCTTAAATCCTGCGATGGGAAAAATGAGCCGATATGACCATTTCAGAGGAAGTTTGGGTACAAATACATCCTCCACCATCTACAGATTATTGTCATCTCTTCTGGTCCGGCCCAAAGATGAGGAGCATCTGGGAAGTGGTCTCTGAAACCCTTATCTCATTAGATTTTTCCCTTTACCTGCCTGTAACCTGGAAATCTGCCCGAGGGACTAAATACAAGTGACACATGTCCACTGAAGATATTTCTGGCTGCAACCAAAACCTCCGACCATGAAGTTAATTCACCACAAGGCAACGACGACTCTTACACTTCACCTTCAGAAAGAAGGAGGAGAGGAAAAAATGAGATTATCATAAATACAAAAGATATTTAGTATTTATCTTGTTATTATTCTACTCCGTGATCCCTGCAGGTTCCTTTAAACACCGTCAGCACCATCACCTGCTACCTTATTGCGAATTAAACTAAATTAAAGTTTAATTATGCATGAAAAGAAATGATAAATTAGTAAAGTACGTATAGATCTCAGGGGTCTGCAACATGAACAACCCAAAGAGCCCATTTTGCCCTCAGCCTGGTTAAATTAAACTTTTTTAGAGCCACAAATGTTTTATGACCTTTTGAAAAAAAAGACAACTTCAAATTTTTTGATAAACGGCTATAAAAACATTATTTTAAAAGTTTTGAAATAGAGAAAAAAACATTGCAAAGACAAGATTTTCCTATGGGATGTAAATATTTGTGAAAATTTCTTTTTTTTCTGGACATTTTGTGGAAATTCAAAGTAATTATTTCATGAAAAAACGTCTAAAACCAAAATTTTGTCCCCAATATCTATATTTAATAATATTAGTTGGTTCTTTATTATGTTTAAAAAGCCATTGTGGAAGGTACAAAGAGGAGCCGCGCGCTGCCATCTTGTGGTCATTGTGAGGTACTGCAGAATCGGTGCACATTTCGTGGATTAAGTTCTATAAACAAGCTGAAGCTGAATTACTTATAAATAAATAAATAAACATTTACTAGTCGGTTAGCTGTCAGCTGTCCTTCTTTCCAGTCAGAAGCAGCCGGTGTGAAGGTTCTTCATAGTCAGACCAGGTTAAAAATAGACCCCGCGTGCCTTTTACTTGCCACTCACGCGACACCTGCGAGCTGGCGCGAGCTTAGGCTACATTATACATTTAACTCAATTAAAAAAAGACATATTTTTAATAATTTCTCCTCATAGTTTTAAACTGTATTAACACCGGAGCTCGCGTGACGAGACTAAATACTGAGTGTGGGGGAAAAAAAGGGCCAAACAACCGGAAAACGACGTTAAATCCACTTACTGTCGAACGAGGGTCAGAGCAAACGTCATGGTTTCCATGGTTTCCATGATGTGGCGCCTCAGGACGGGACAGAAGCGCATTAATTAGCCGGAGGGTGTTCAGTGCTGGTGGTTGCGCTTCATATAATGTCAACTACACACGCGCACACACACACGCACACACACACATGAGCGCGCAGCTGCAGTCGTGTCTCGTGACGTCACCGCTTCTCTTATACATCTGTATGAAAACATCCAACACGTGTGTTGAGCACGTGCTAAAAGCCGTCGGAGTCCTCTCTGATATCGAGGTGGGAGTTACGGGTCTTGGAAAGAGAGCCGGTTCTTGAGGAGTCGTTCTTTTCAAAGAGCCGTTCAAAAGACCGGCTTACTTTTATCTTACTATTTATTTATCTATTTTTTTAATAATTATATCAGGAGAAAAAAACTCCTTTTTATTCAGGAAATAATCACCTGGAGCAATTCTAAAGTGAGATTCGGATCAGAATTATTCCTCCAACATGTCCTCTGTTGGTGGGAATTCTTCCCAAATATTGGTTAGAATTTCATTTGGCTTGTGTTTCCATGGCAACCACTCCTCATGCTTTGACAGTGAGATCATTATTTTGGATTTTCCTCTTGCAAAAAAACTTTGTGGCACAACAAAAACTAATCAGGCTGAAACGAACTTCCATGCAAAAAAACAACTTTTCCCACACGAGAACATTTTCAGTTTAAATATATAAGAATTAGAAAAAAAAAAAAAGATTTGTACCTCCAGGAAGTGGAGACTGAGGGTGCAAAGGGGGCGGGGCCAACAAGAACTGGGACACACTTGAACCCATCAACATGAACCAGGGGGTGGAAGTGGGGGTACTGGGACAGGGCCAGGGTGCTCCGGTCTGGGCCAGTTTACCTGTTGGTCATGCCATGATTTAGATGCCCCCCCCCCCTTTGCAGACTTGTAGGGGTTTTACACTGATGTTTGGAGTTAGCTACCATACTGAGCCTCAGCTGAAGACGGGTCGCCCCGCAGCTAAATGTTTTAGACCCACTGTGGGTACCGTGTCTTGTGGATTTATGGCCTAAAAGTCTAAACTCTGTCTCATCTCACTATAACACACTTAATCTGTACAGGTTTGATGCGTTTAAATAGCTAAATTAGGTCAAGATCAGGTGGTTTTATGTGGGAAAAGGTTTGATCTGCTACCACATCCCACAGTCCAGACGATTTCTGCTGATTTAGTGTTTTTTTCTATGATGTTTAGGTTTTAACTGCGTTATTATCTTTGCTTTAGTCTCGGGTTTTATCACCTTTTGATGAGTTTGATCTCATTGCTTGATCCCAGGGAGCCTTTATAAGACCAGACCAGGGAGATGAAAATGAGCCCTTAGGCTAAATCTGGAATATTCAGAAGTTTCTTTAATAAACTTCCTGTCAGATAAAATAAAAATAAAAATCCTGCAGGAACTGCTGAAGTCTGTTAGGAGTCAATCAGAAGCATAATAACTAAGAGTTTGCCTTAAATAAACTATAAAACGTCTCTGTTTGCAGCCTTTTATGTAAACAACCCATAATCAACTTTTATTTCTTACATTTTGTCCTATTTTCTGTTTTTAACACTTCTTAATGCTTCTTCTGCACCTGCTGCGATGCTTCTCGTGTTTTATTGTCCCGTACGACTCGCCTTATTCCGACTTCTGCAACCAGACTTTAGGAAAGTTTAAAGGTTAAGATGCTTCATCTTATAATAGCTGAAGCTTTCTAAGACATACTGGATCCAAAATAAACAAAAGAGACAACAATCTCTGCAAAATGTGGTCATAAAAAAAGAGGAAAAGTCCCATAAATGATAGATTATTACAGACACACCTGCAGATTAGTCTTTAATTCTGATTTTGACCGAATCAGCTGATGTTTTGATCCTGAGAGGAAGGAAACAGTGGGAAAGACTGGTCTTGATGTGGTGTCACACCCTTTAAAGCAGAAGTTTATTGAACAGAGGTTGTGCAACAGACATTTGAGGTACACAATATGAGTTACAGTGGAAGGAGGGAGGGACCCCCCAAAAAAGGGGGGGATCTGCACCATGGAAGCTTCCAGATATGGGAATATTTACGACTGCACGTGACAGTTGTGGCGGTTCCACCGGAGCACGAACACAAATCTCTTTTTCTCTCGTACAGGATCCGTCCCGACCGACATTCATCACGGTTATAAAGCAAGGAGAACTTTGTCCTTTGGCCATCACGGGAGCGTCGCTCTTCCCTCTCCGGCTCCCAGCGGGTCGGGCGTAGCACCGGCACAAACACGAAGGAACCTACTTTACCTGCTCAAAGACTGAATGTCCAGTTACACAATGCAGTTCTGCCCCCCCCTCCCCTCTCCTCCTTCATTATAGGTCAAGTCCAAGTGGAAGCCTTGCATTTTTTTCCTGTTTCCAATGTCACTGAGCAAGTTGTTGCACCACTAAAATCAGTGGGAATCATCCACAAAAAAACGCCAATTCCCCCTCTTTTTCTCTCTTTTTCTCTCTCTCTCCTCCTCTGTTCCCGGCTTCCTCGCTGCAGAGGTATAAGGCAACGAATCTGTGATTTATGTAAAGTCCAGTAAATCCTGAGGTATACGGGAAATACCACTGATGCAGAATGTGACAGAAGAAAAGACAGCAAAAAAAAAAAAAAAAAAAAAAAAAAAAAAAAAAAAAAGAAACATGCTATCTAACTGTACAAAGAACATTTCCAGTCGGATACTCGTTTCATGTTCTTCTATCACCGTCTACGTTGTTTTCTGGAAGTATCTCTTAAGCAGTAAAATAATTATATTATAATACAAATGTTTATAAAATAGCAGCACACAAGTGACACATCACGACTAGGTAATGTTATTTTTTTTTTGTATAAATGAAACAAATTCATAGCTTTTAGCAGCGCAAAAAGACAATAAAATATTGACACTTTTTTTTTTGTTTTTTGTTGTTGTTGATGTCTTCACACCCCCCCCCCCCCGGCCCTCTCTTCACTTTGGAATACAGTATCTGTAGATCTTTAAAAAAAAAAACCTTTTGTGGATCTGGTCCCCCCCCCCCCCGGTTTAAGTGGATCCAACGCAAACTGTAACTGCGGTGTCGATATAAAAAACAAATTGAAAATCACAACCGTTTAGTTTGGGGGGGGGTCAACACCAGGTATTCCAACCAGGGATGTTTTGGCAAACATTTCAGTTTCACTGAAAGACATCCGATCCCCTCCCCCCCCCCCCTCCCCTCCCCTCATGTACGATCAGCAAAGTCACATATTGTCATTTAAAAAAAAAAGAAAAACATAAATTCGGAGACACCTTGCTGTTGCAAAGCCACGCGTCCAATCAAAACCTGTCTTTTGTGCTGATGTCAGCTGTTTCTGATGAGCCTCCTTACCATCGGTTTAAAGCAGCAAAGCTCACCGGGGGGGTGGAGGGGTAGGAGGGGGGAGGGGGGCAGACAAGTAGGGCCTGAACTGGACCTACACGAGCCAGCACCATAGAAAAAATAACAACTGACCATCCACTGCAACATCAAATAAGGTGTTTTTTTTTTTTTTTTAAATAAATGGGGGGGGGGGGGGGGGGGGGGGGGGGGGGGGGGGGGGGGGGGGGGGGGGGGGGGGGGGGGGGGGGGGGGGG
>JBBBVU010000017.1:197346-209081 GCA_037177055.1 Atherinosoma microstoma
CAGATTCCTGGCTTGTGAAACGAGTTTGGCTTGCTGTTTAATCTGTGTTCACGCACTGGCTAAACACACAGACAGAATAGTACACACAGTATGCTTTGGTACCTGTACATAATTGGACTTCTGCTTTAATACTTGGCAAAATCATATCAAGAGATGTACTTTTCAATACATCAAACAAAAACAAAACAATACACAGCACCAAAAAACTGAGAAAAAAGCAAAAAGAAACACCCACCATTGCCATTTTGCTTGTTTTGTGGTTGTAACAGTTTTGTACTGTGAGTTTGTTTGTTAGTTACTTGTCTTGTGTACTGAGAGAGGGTTTGAGGAACCCTGGTGTATTTTGGGTTTTCATAATGGGAAAAAAACTCAACTCAACTCAACTTAATTTATAAAGCACTTTAACACAACGTGAGTTGAAAACAAAGTGCTGAACACATTATGGAAATAAAAATTAAGTGCAAAATAAAAACAGGAACAATAGCAGTAAAGCTATAAAACAATAAAAAACCACCAGAAATAAATAAAACACAGGAAACCAATAAAATAAAACAAATAAAAACAAAACAGTTATTTGAGTCTACAGGATGATGCAAAATGTATGCTTTGCAGAAGTATTGACAATGTGAAATATATACAACAATAAATGAAGAAGCTTTGTTTTGATAGAGAAATTGAGTGTTTCTGGATTTCAAAGAGAATTAGTGGGAAAATACAAAATTTAGAACCTGGGCCCAGGACAATTAACATCTCATAAAAGTTAGGACACAAAAGCAAGTGTGGGAATGGGTGTGTGCATGCATGTGTGTGCACTTGCATGTGAGCATATGTGAGCAGTATATGTGCCTGTGTGAGTGTTTGTCCCAGTCCGCCACTGCGAGAAACGGAATAAAGTGCAAAAACAGCTCATTACAGGCTGAGAGAGAGAAGTGGCTTCATCATGGAGCAACACGAGTGAAGCAGACAATATTTACAGAAGACCAGAAGGTAAACCAGTACTCCCACAAAACATGCATCAGTAGAGACACATGGACAATGTCATACTGTGTCAACAGGAGGGATAGTACAGATAATTGAGCAGATATTTACACATTATGGATTTTCAAATTACTTAAAAAAATTGTGAACAATGTTAAGTTTGTCTTAAAGAGCAATCCTGAAGGATTAAGACTAGAATAGGACGATTTCCTCAGTCATCTTATCCTTTTCAACATATTTGTGTAGATTTTATTGAATTAAAAAATTTGAAGGGAAGAAATTTTGTTTGGTAACAAACCCAGTGAAGAAACCAACAGTGTGACATGAGTCATTAGTAGAATGCAACAGGGAGAGATTCGCCGGAGATTTTGCTGTAGAAAATCTCAACAGTGTAAGTTGTACACGTGTATGTTCATTCTGATCACACTGATTATCATACTGCTTATTTCTCTGTTGTAGATTACACACCTAGTTAAGGCAGAAAGAAACAACCAGGGGGCTCATGTGGCAGAGCAAGTCGTCCAATGACCTGAACATTGGTGGTTCGATTTTTGCTTCCCCCAGTCAGTTTTTGTGTTATTTAGTAAGACACTTTACCCTCCTTGCAGTGTTGGTATCACTAGAATGAATCCATGTCACCTGCTCCTTTATGTGTCGTCAGATTGTGTGATGGGACTGGAGGTAAGAATTTCTGACCTTATCAGAAATGTGACATTGTCATGCCAGCCACATGTGATGCTGCTGATGCATCATGCAATACTAGCACACCCAACCTGTGGTTACTTCCATCTACCACTGTTCCTGCACTTCTGTATTTGTGGAATGTGAATCTTACAGCATTGAGTCTGAATGGCACACAGCAGTGTTCTCCTCCGTTCCCCTTCAAGGCAAGGTTGCTAATCTACAAATATGGCTTGGGTCTTGGTATCTATATTTGCCACTGAATTGGTTTGAATTGCATTGCCATCTGGTATTTCTTGTTCCAGGAGCTAGGGTACACACAGACCTATCTGAGCATCTACATGCACACATGATTAGATGCAAGAGTGCTGCTGATCAGAAACAACCCGAGACACGTTTAACTCTGGGCCAGAGATTTCTGGGAGGATTGATACCTCAGTATGGCGTAATTAAACTCTCATGCCATTAATGATGTGGCTATGGATTTCTGGTAAATGAGGGGTTTGCTTCTGTACACCCAAAAATTAAGAGCCTGGTACTGCATAAACATATGGCTGTGGATTACCTGTTAACTGAGCATGGTGGTACAGGTCAGGTTGATCGGAGACACTTGCTGCACATGGGTTCCAGATTCTACAGCTAACCTGACTTCTATGCAGCAGCACCTACATGATTTGTTAACCTCCTTGAAAGCTAAAGATTCTGCTGATGGCGGGATGCCTGGGAATGGTT
Organism: Atherinosoma microstoma; assembly: GCA_037177055.1. NCBI lineage: Eukaryota > Metazoa > Chordata > Actinopteri > Atheriniformes > Atherinidae > Atherinosoma > Atherinosoma microstoma. Next base: position 199,738 of record JBBBVU010000017.1, read on the forward strand.
AACATCAGGCCCTTGGTATCATCTTGCAATAAAAATATTCACAATAATTGTTGCTGTGTTTTTTTTGTTATGGTTGTTAACATCCTGTGTTCTGTCATGCGCCAGATTGATGATCAACAAATCTATACGTGCAACAGTTTTACTGTATATGCTCACACTGGTGAACTATGATGACCTCAATTCACCCACTACCTACAAATAAGATAACATGTGAGAAGGGGACATTTAAGAGGAATGTGTTAATTATGACAAAACAGATGTTTACGGATGTACACACATTGTAAAGGTCTTTTCATTATTTCTTTATATGGTTTAAGTTTTTACTATCTGCTTATTTCAACTATAATCATTTTCATTATTTGATTTCTCTGTTCAACTTATCACTATTTGCTTATTCATTGTGTTCTCTTTCTTTGCTCCAAAATAAACCACTCCTGCTGTTCTAAAATGATGCTGACATGCCCACAGTCAAGGTAGTGGGACATCACTGGGGGCAACAGGGCGATAGATAAAATCAGATTTTTTAGGTACATTGAAAAAGATCAATAAAAGTATCTATCTATCTATCTATCTATCTATCTATCTATCTATCTATCTATCTAAACGATGGTTTCCTCAGAAGATTACATCATGCAACATATGGAGGCATCTACAAGAACATTAACAAAGAAAAAGAATCATAAACAGGAGGGAATGTTAGAGGAAAATAAAGCTGCATTGTTATAATAATTTTTCTGTCTGACTATTCAAGCATATTTTGTGTATCTTAAACTGTGTCTGCATATTATCAGTAGTTACATGAAGAACTCTCTATTTTGTCAAAGATACACTCAGAAACTCACAGCTCAGGCGAATCTGAAATGACCTTGCAAAGGAGATAACACAGTTTTAATCTTACTCCAAGACAATTGTTTCTTCAGTTAATTTCTTCTCTCTGACTGGTACGAGCTCCTTGCTGCAAGTAAATCTTTCTCTACCAAGGTTCCGCTGGTCTGTCGTTCCTGAATTTACAGTCTGAGTGATTTTTATCCAACCAGTAAGATCAGTATCGTAACTTATTCTTTTGACTTGTTCTGAACCTGAAGGAAAGACTTTGTTGTATATTTCTGTTATTTGAAACATTTAATAGAAATAATTTATTCTCATTGTTGCACTAACCAGACACCAGAAACAAGAAAAAAAAGAATTCAAGGCCATTGGTGGAAACACTTTAATCAGTTGAGGAGGAATAACCTCCAGAGTTCAAACAGCAAACTTGAAGCTCAAGTGAAGGAAAGTGTTATTCCAGATTTGAGGGTTTGCATGTGATCACTGAGCCAAAGTAAGTTGTCTGATCTTCGTGTACTCTCCATGTAGATTTATGGCAGTGGTTCCCAAACTTTTTCTGCAGGCCCCCACTTTTATTCGACAACAATGTCAAGCCCCCCATGATCCCACTACCACATGCACCCAGAAGAAACGTATGAAGGAATGTGCCATGAAACGGTCTTTAGTTTTTTTTGCTGCTACTTCATTAACTATAGATAAAACCATGTCAGTGGCAGAAGGAATTATCCTGATATAGTGTGAGGCATTTTAAAACAAGAAACTCTGCAAACTTGTTCAGGTGTGTTTAGCTTTCGATAAAACGGATGCTGCTTTAGTAAAAAAAAAACAACTCTTCTATATACGACAGCTGAGGCTTTTTTACTAAACTAATCAACAGGCTTTTCTTTCTGTTTTGGATGATACGTCCCCATGTGGCTTCATACTGTCAGATGCTGATATGTTGAGAAATATAATACACTATGGTCTCTCTCCATTACGCATTATTGACCATTACCATTACCTAGTCAAGCCTAAGACAAGACCAGCCTTGTCATCTTTTCTTTTTTGGTAGTTGAAATCTCTGTTGTTGATTCATCATTGTTTGCCAATTGCTACATTCACAAATTTGTCCATGTTTTGCTAGCAGTGAAAAAACTAGCTTTAAGTTTTGTGTAGCTTTGCTGCCCCCCCCCTCTTCATAAACCTGGCCCCCCCCCTTGGGGTCCTGCCCCCCAGTTTGGAAACCACTGATTTATGACATTAGCATGTCAGTAATTTGGGTTTCTCTTCTTCTTTCTCAGCAGGTGTCTGTGGCTTAGAGTTATGCTGCTCATTGACCCCTCCTTCCTTTCCTCTCCAACCCCAACCAATCCAGCAGATGGAGGTTCTCCTTCCTGTTTCTGCTGGAGGTCCTTCCTGGTTATGATCCATACTGGTTGCATTTGTTTGACAGGCCATCTTGTTATTGGGACTACATGCAAAATAGTCCCCGGAAAAGACCCAGAGCAACTGAGTTTTAAAAGTCCTATAGTCACCAAATTAATTCTATGGTATTGAAGAGCATTAGTCTTTTTACTTAGATTGCTTTCAATAATTTAAGATTTAAAAAAAAAAAAAATTTATTTTACTGTGCGTTTTGCAATTGTTGCTGCCATTTACTACTATTTGTTTTCTTTGCATGATCTGTAATGCTTTTGTTTATGTAAACCACGTTGAATAGTCATGTACAGGAAATGTGCTATACAAAAAAAAAAAAAAAAGAGAAACTAGTCTTAAACTTTGACTTTATGTCAATGGCTGCTCTCAGGCCTCATGGGTCATGAATGAGGGTGAAGAATGCAAACAGATTGTTGTGGTTGTTTCAACCTCTCTATGACTTTATTAGAGATAATACAGTGTTAGCCTTTTTTGACATTAATATAAAAACAAGTTGAGGTCAGCAGCCTCGGACTGCTCTCTGTACTGGCTCTCATGTCCATTTTTCTTCTCCTGTAACATTTTTTGGGTTTTTTCTCAGACGAGGAGATAGAAATCTGTATCATATGATTATATATGACAAAAAGCCTTTTTTTTCAGGCTGTAGAAGTGTCACTGAATGAAATGTTTGTTCTTCTCACAGTTCAACACAAATGAGAGCAGGGTTCTTGTGAGAAAGTTTTTCCTCTGGAGGATCATGGAGGGGACTCGTTATGAAAGGCGCTTCGATGATCCTTTCCCATCACCTCCAGCCAAAGTGACACCTGAACATCCTTAATGAAAGGAAGTATAAGAGAAGATACAGTGATATAACCCCCCCCTCCCTCCATTTTAAATGACCAACTTTGGTATCCACTGTTAAGTGGAGGTGCTCTGAATCCTCCATCTCATCTATAATTTCCATATTTCTTGTAAAGGCCAAGAGAAAACTGTTTTAAAAGAGACATAATGGGTCACTTTTGTCAACAGTAAAAAGTACCTTAACGTTAATGAATAAATACGGTGATGCTAAAATTAAACCAAATGTTCCCTCACATATGTTTAAATGAAATTTTCTTTTCTCCAGAAATTCATCTGCTGCCTCCATTTTTACCATTTCCTAAAATCTTTTTCTTTAAGTCACTCCGACTTCTTAGAAGTGCAGCGCCAAGTTTATTTCTAACTAAAATTCAACCAATATAAAAAGGCACACAGTTGAACATTATAATCCTTTTCTCCACGGAGAATTTTTGTCATTTATAGCATTTGTGTCAACACTGATGACAAAAATCTACATAAAAGGTTACAAACAAAACCAAAGTGGAGGGTGATCTGCTGTAAAGAAATCCATGAAACACCACACCTGTATTTCAGTCATGAGTCCGACCCATGTATATTAAATGAAATTGGACATGTTTGTGACTAAAGTTGTAGGGAATAAAGCAGGTAGGGGTTAAAAACTTAGTTTGTGGTCATTCATTTCAGCCCACATCATGAATGCAGAGCTCCACAGCTCCCACTGAGGACTGTGCAGTATGACCAAGAAATCTGTGTAAGGGTTTTGATAAACAGGTTTACAATGTTGTTTTACAAGAAAATTACCTTTGATTAAACCCGATGGACCAATCACATCAGGCTACAACCAAGCTGCAACACTGGAAATAGTTATGTGAGCTCTGCCTCTATCTGATACAGAAAAGTTTGGACTTAAGAGAACAGTGCACCAGACTGCTGGTTGTTCTGGTCCTCCCTTGCCTCCAAGCTTTACAATCATTAGATGCACATGTTGGTTGGTTGTGTGTTCAGTTCAGTCAACATCACAACAGTCTTAGTCTGAACTGTCTGTTCTTATAACTCAAGAGCAGATTATTCCCCTGGACCCTCGTGTTCAGTGTCAATCGAGTCCTGCACTGAGGCCGAAGTTGCCTGGTGCTGCAAGAGGATCTAACAGGAACCAGAACTTCAGAGATTCTATAGTCCTTTATGTCCATAGAGGAAGGATTTCTACTGTTGCTTCCAGATCAGGTGGTGCAGACTCATTCTCGGCTGAACAGTTAGTGCGAGCACAGATGTGGGTTGGCTGCTGGTCTCAGCTCCAGCTGGTACTCTGGAGTTCTTGTCGAAGCCATGAAGGCAGTGGTTGGCCCAAACGGTTCAATAAACGAAGCAGCTCCATGTTGTGGTCCCGGTAATACTCTGCAAGAAAGGCACGCGACTGCAACACACACAAACACACACACAGACAGAGATCATGAGAACCAGACAAAAGATCATATTACATAAACACAAAACCATAAAAGTCAGGACAATTCCCAGTAGAACATAAACATCAGATTTTTGAAACAGAGAAATTTTCCCAATCCAAGTTTCAGGTTAGTCTTAATGCAGGGTAGGGCTGATAAGTTTCCCCTTTCCTGTGTTGGAGTGCGGTGTCTGTCACTATAGACAATCTTTTTACCTGCATGCCTGTGTTTCTGTTCGGGTAATTAGTTATGCTTTCCACAGTTACAACACTGTTACCATTGCTGACGTTTACTGATAGCGGGTTACTATCAGATGAGATTTATTTTAGTTTTGGGTGAACAGAAGTTTCACATATGTTGGGATTATATAGTCCTGCTGCTGTAGTGGAGAAGGGGCGGAGTTATACGGTAGGAACTGGAGAATACACAAGAGTAGAAGAGTTGCTGTGTTCTGTTGTGACCGGGTGCTAGCATAGTATAAAATAGCATCGGGCCTGAAGTTGTCCCTGAAATATTTCTCATACCCCATGACCCAAATTCAGCTAACAGTTAACGCAGAAGAGGCAGATAGCGTTGCGGTATGATTCTGCTCACTGAAGCCGTTTTACCTTTATTCAACCACTTTTTTTAACCAAAACTTTGAAGCTGGAATGGATGGAAGCTAAGGTCGTCAGTTTTTATCAATGCTTAACTGCCATTGATCGCATGTATGTCCTAAGTTAACTCGCGATTAATTGCACACTAATCACAGAATTTTTAAAAATCTTTTATATTGATTTGATCTATTTTGTTTGATCAAATTTTTAACAGGGTATTTTCCATCATAGCTGTTCGGAAGCCAACAAAGATTAAAAGAAAAAAACTCAGATTTTTTAAATTCATTAACATTTTAGCTGCCCTTGTATGAGGTTGACTGTGGAGACCTGCACAACACGGGATTTTCAATCCCATTCCCGTCTGTCCGAGAGATTCCTTTGGGTCCAGAGTTTTTTTAATGCAAATTCAGAAGACAATCTTATAATTACAGTTTATGAGGGATTTTTCCAGAGTGCAGAGCATTGAGCGAGGCTTTGACACTCCACACACAAACCACCCTGAGTCATATGACCTGCGCTACTATGAACACCTGGCTGCTGTGCACACAGCCGGCTTTTTTTTGTTAATCACACTATTTTGTAGGATTTACAAAGCATTTTGTAACGGCATTCGCTAATAACTGGATTGTTACCTAGGTCATGGCCTATTCTCCAGATATTTTTCACCGGAAGAAAAATAAAATCATGAATTTATTTGTTGTGTTTTTTGTTTTTCATTTATTCACTGCAATTTTGCTAATACAATGATTAAAATCTGATTTTTGTGGAAGAAAAGTGTTTTCCGCGGGCATAAAATAAAGAATACCTAGTGCTGCTAGACGGATCAAAACATTAGTTAAATTTACAAAACCTATGCTGAACCCCAAGGATTCCTGAGGGGGTGGGGGTGGAAGAGAATCCCACCAGGCGGACCAAAAGATGACGACACGTGGCAACAGAAATACGACAATGACTATGGAATGCGTATGTGGTAAGTTATGCAAGAACCGGCATGGCCTGTGGATCTACCAGGCCAAGATGAAATGTGTGCACAAGGTTCCAGAATCACAGTGCCGAGGAACTACACCTGGCAGGAAGAGCCTGGCCCGGAAGCACCCCACAGTGCCCGGACCCTCCAGGTAAAAAAAAAAAAAAAAAACACTCTGGCAGAGCAATGAGGCGTCTTTTCCAAACACGCAGAGTTTAATGAATAGCAGTATTTTTTATATTCTCAGACGTTTGACACTAGCTCAAATTTGTCATTTATGCAGAGAAGAGTAGCTGAAATGACTGAATGATGTCTTGTGATACTCTTCAGTCCAAATATCAGTGGTGCACATCCACATGTTTCAATAGTAGGTTTTATTTCTGCCTGCGTGGCCTGCACATGGCTCTCAATATGTCTGGACACTGTGGTTGGATGTGGAAGCGCTTTTCTCACATCAAATTTTTTGTATTTTACTGCAATCTCCACTAGATGTTCAACAAATTTAATGATACCTTTCCCTGTGACCACGTCAAAGGGACAGATATCTCTGCAGCACAAATCCACACATTTTTCAGTGATGCCTTGTTTCACTTGAAGAGGCAACAGGGGAGTCGTTTCTGTATGACTGAAGGCTATTTTGCATTGACCAGGGAGAATAGCACATATATGCCGTCTTAAACCAAACGTGCCCATTTTGCCGGCGTAAACCAGGACTCTTGACAGTTTTTGCAGCTAGCATAGTCCAGCGGCTTGCCGTCTTCATCCACAACAATTTGGAAGCGACTCCAAATGTCTGACTTCCCACTTTTGTTAGCTTGCACTTTGTATGTGACATCTCTTATTTTACTTTCAACCGACTTCACCTTGCCCTCCAACTCCTCCTTATTAACCATCATCTGCTTCTCTGTCTCACACGCTGTTGTCTCTGTGAATCTTTTGAGACATGTGTGTGGGAGGCGGGACCTGAGGTGTTTTGGTCTCACCGCCCAGTCCCGCCTGGGGCAATGTGAATCCCACCCGAAACCACAATATTTGTGGCGGGTCCCGCAGGAATTCCCACAAGTTGCAGGTCTCTATTATACTTATAGAGTTGTTTTTTCCTAACTAACCCTGAATACAGCACAGCAGAATGATCGTAATGATCGCACGTCTCCGCAGCTATCTGCACGGACAGTCAGCTGATCTCTGAATCAGCTGTTGTTGCAGAGCAGCTGGTATTAGAGATGCTACATACGGTAACAGTTCACATTGACATGAGATAAAATACCTCAGTCTGGTCCAGATAAGCATCTTGAAGAGCTCTACAGCTAAACTGTCCGTGTTAAAGATCAATTCTGTGTCCATTTCTGCTTCAGAACCACAACCTGATTTCTTTATCACCTCCTGAAACTACGAGGACGGTTAAAAAAGAAATAGTGCCATTAAAAGGAATTGGTGTCAACACGTTAACTGACAGCTCTAATGGAAACAAAAAAATTGCCATTCTGGAGAACTACTGCCACCTTTTTTTTTCTTTTGCAATACAAGTGAGCTCTGTTGTGGTTTGAAAGACAACAGAGGTTGCAGTGTGTGCCTGTGTCTGCGTTTTTGATTGGTTGGGAGGAAGTAAAGCTCCATGATGGGCTGTAATGAAAAGGGAAGGAAACTGTGTTTTCTATCAAACCTTTTATCAACCCTTTTTTTCCCTATTGCGCCACACGTCAATTGTTCGATATATATCGTGATTGAATTAACACCCAACCCTATTTGTGTTACAAAAATTTCCACTCTGGAGCCCGTTTCATACCTTTGTGGTTTCATCAACCAAAAACCGATTTGCTGCACTTTCTATATCAAGTTAACCAGATCTTAGGGAGTATGTTAAAGGGGAGACAGTAAACCTGTAAAAAATCTGTCTTTTAGGACCAGCTGTGTAAACTGAATAAATATGTGGAAAGTGTCATGTGACTGATGACTGAATGAATGAAGAGCATTAATACAGATGTGACGAAAGCCTTTCTGACTAACGCCATGTCTGAAATGGCTCAGGTGTTTCAGGCGAAGATAGTGTAAGGCGCACCTCAGAGCTCATTTCTGGGTACTTCCTGCCTTTACTCTTCCCCAGGCATTTGGCTCGGCCTCCTTCCACTCGCTGACACCAAAAACCTTTGCTGTCGTCGTACCTTAAGACAAAAGAGAAATCATTAAAATAGTAAATGGACTGAACTTCATAGCGCTTTTCTAATCACATGACCACTCAAACCGCTTTGACACTACATGTCACATTCACCCATTTACACAAATTCATATAGCACTTATACTTATACATACTTGGTGCTTAAATATTTCTTCTTTTGTTTCTTTCCTAACCTGAATATCTAACAGTCTTATAAATATACTATATATTCTGTGTGTGTGTGTGTGTGCGTGCGTGTGCGTGCACTTTAGCTGCATCTGAGTGCGTTACGAACAATAGAGCCTGAGTGTAGTTGAAGATGGGAGTGACACCGAGGAACCTTTGGATTCCCTCCATCACCTGTGCTGGATTTGACCGGAGCAGAGCCCCGTCCACGATGTGGAGCTGAGTACAAACACAAAAAAAGTCATGACTCATTAAAACATCACAGCAACCAGAAGAAAGACCAGATCACAGGTCTAATATGATGCCATCATATTGTTGTTATGATGTTACCTGGGTGGGCTGGTAGTATTGCAGCCAGCGCTCCAGGTGACTAGTGTAGATCCCAGGATAAAGGCAGCGTCTCTGAAGTCCGAGGATATCTCTGGGGGCTGAAGGTCTTGCCGTCACCACTGCATGGAAAGTGTTGTTGAGGGCTGCGGGGTCCTGGTGGGCCCTCTGGTGCTGTGGTCATTAACACAAACAGAAACGATGAGGGAACCCTTCCATTTGACAGTTTCAGCTGAAGAGTAGATGATCCTCTAGAATGTGACGGTTCCCACCTGGTACCAGGAGTAAGCCCGGTCAGATGGGTTGATGAGCACGGCCAGGATTTTGGCTCTGGGTAACAGAGCTGCTGCTCTTTTAGGAGCTACATCTGTGTCAAAGTAGTTGGCACTTTTCTCAAACATAAAGTCTGTGCTGACGTTGGAGGGGAATGGGAAGAAGTCCATGTACCTGAGAAGAACATAGAAGAAAATATAATTCCTGGTTCTTTTGTTCTGCAGTCTCAAAGGAGTTCAGTTCAGATTCAGTTCAGTTCACTGGGCTTTTTTATCCTCATCTCTGTGCTTTTCATCCTCATCTCTCTGCTCCTTATCTCCAATGTATAAACATAT
>JBBBVU010000017.1:231948-242640 GCA_037177055.1 Atherinosoma microstoma
CCATCACCCTCCGGAAAAAGGCCCTCTTTTCTACTTTAATTTAGTTGTTTGTTTAATCATTATTATTGTTTGAAAAAAAAAAAAAAAAAAAAAAACCTCTGCTACAACAATAATTTCCCTCAAAAAAGGGATAAATAAAGTATTTTTCATTTAATTTCATTTCATATATTGTTATTGAATTATCACCCAGCCTTAGTGGTGCGGGCAATCAAATATGTGATGCCCATGTGTGTGGATTAAGTTAAATTAAAGCCAACCCATTCCTATAAACCCCTTATGGGTTATGCTACGATTGACCCAGATCACTTACCTCCACATCGGACACTTTCATACGAGTTCCCTCCTTGCCAACAAATATATCGTCCACGTCCACCAGAATGTGACGGTCCAAGGAGAGACACAGTCTTTTTCCCGTAAGGTAGGCAATGGCGTCAGCAAATACCAGCTTGTGAAGCCAATAGTTGAGATTATTTCCAAACAGAACTCTTTGAATGCCATCATGGAGTCCCATGTCTTGGATCACTGTGGCGTGGAGGGCCCTCAGAGGGCTGGGTCCAAAATGAGCCAAAGCCTCGGAAGACTTGGTGGCAGCCAGAAGTACTGGTTCATACGTAGAGTGGTTAGAATGGAAAATTGTCCAATCATCCCCTGGCAAAGGGCCCTGTTCTACCTGGTTGGGCTTTGTGATGTAGAGTAGTGGAGCACTTGGATTAATGCGGTAGTCCCTGAGTCCAAGGTGTGAGTGTAGGAAGAGGGGGAAACCTTTGAGCTGTGCACTAAGAAGAGAATTTTCGTTGGCTTTAAAGAACCCAATGACACCTACTCCGTACTCGATACAGTACTTGTCCAGCAAATCCCGGTTCCACACATCCAAGTTGACATACTTTAACACATTTTCAAAGATGATCAACGAGTACCGTCCACGGTTATGCTCTGTCAAAGAGGGCATGTCACCCTTACCAGGCGCAATCTCTGTGCGGTAGTGGAAGCGACTTGACTCTAAAATGGCAACAATTTCTTGGCCCAGTTGTGAGTAGATGCTCTCTAAAAACACCAGAACCACCAGTTCTGTCCTAGAATTATCCATCGCCTTCACTTGTCGGAGTCGTCCCTGACGAACTGGAAGGAAAAGAGGTGCCCTCTGGCCACCTGTACCTCCACCATCAGTGCCAGCACTTAGTCCAACTGACATTCCCCCACCTCCACAGTCACTAAACGGTAAAGGTGGGGGCTCTTTGATTTTGGGGCTGCTGGAAACATAGTAAGCTAGAAAGGCCATAGACAGCAAGCAGAAGATTATAAGTGCCAAGATGAGGCGGTAAAGCTCTGGCTGACGGAAACCTCGCACTAGCTTCAAAACACCCAAACCTGCACCCACCATGATGTTGGGAGTGGGGGGTGGGAATGGTCAGCAAGCAGCAGCAACGAAAAGGGCAGCAGAGCAGAGAAGTGGAGAAGGAATGATGGGAGAAGAGAGTGAGGGAGGAAGATTGAGCAGTAGATACTGTCACTGAGCTGTTCTGATGAATAGCCATTTACACTAAGTCACCATGGCCAACATCATCCATTACCTGCTCTCTATTTCTAGCTCTGAAGTGCAAAATAACACATTCAGATGACTAAAGAGAAGGTGGGAAGAAGATCAAGCCCAAAGAACAACCACAGCTACCTGCTGCTTAGTCAGTTCCCTATTTCAAGTCGCTATGCAGATCTCTTTACATGTGTATTTGTCCATGTCGGAGTTATTTTTCAGCAGTGGGAATGTCAAAGCTGTTGATATGAACATTGAGCCTCTCTGGTCACCCCGTCAAGACATCTGAGGCACTGTAAAAGGGGAAAAAAGATAATAAAAGACATGAGACAAAAAGGGGAAGACATAAACTAATGAGACAAAGAGGAGGTGAAACAATGTTAGCATGTAGTTTTACATATTTAAATCTTGCCAGAAAAACACTTATGACCTGAAAACCCTTAGATACTAATCTCTAAGACCCAGGTGGATTTATGACTATTGGGAAGGGGGTGGGCACTACTTATGATCCCACTTTCAGGTCTTACACTGACCTCTTTTAACCTCAGATCACATTTTGTGGTTTTCCTTGAGTTAGAGGGTTTCTTTTAACTAAAACTCTGGGCAGAACCCACAAGGTACTGTTGCCTTTCCAGCCTTAACAGAGGCTATAGCTGCGAGGACCTCCACCCAAGTAATTCTTATAGGGATGGGAGAGAGGTCAGGGTATGAAAGTACAAAACATTATTTGATGGGATTTAACTGCTTGAGAAACAGACAAACGGAACGATTTTTGTTTTTTCGTTTGAATGAAAAACGAAAAAAATTTTTCGTTTGGGTCGAACAAAACAAAAAAATGAAAAACGGATTTCAAAATAAAAGTCCAAATTTGTTTGTTCATTTCATTTTTTGTTTACCGTAATTGCTAAAGGAGTGTCAAGTGACCAGGAAGTAAAGTGACAAAATAAAAGCCCAAGATAGAGATAGATATAAACATACTTACAAGTTATTTCATGTGAGAAATTTTAAATTAAAAGAATGCTTGTGATAATTTGGGATTTTATTTCTTGAGCTGTAGTTACTCGATTACACAACTAGAGGGATACTTGAGTTACTCAGGTCCATCGGAGTAGATGGGAACCGTGGAGAAGAAAGGGCCTGTTTCTGGAGCTGGCGGCTTCTGCGGCTCTAAAGTTTTTTATCTGTTGCTTGGTGCCATTTTATTTTGACACTTTACTTCCTGGTCACTTGACAGTCTTCATTCATTTCTTTACCAATCACGTTAATACAAAAAATGAAATTAACATAAACAAATTTGGACTAAATTTTGAAATCCGTTCTTCGTTTTGTTCAACCCAAACAAAAAATGAAAAACTGCACCTCTCTCTAGTTTTTCATTTTTAGTTCAAAACTAAAAAACAAAAATCGTTCCGTTTGTCCGTTTTTAAAGCAGTTAAATCCGATCAAATAACGTGCCGGAAAACTTTAAAGGGGTAGTGCACCCTAAAACAGTTTTAGCTATAAAAACACAATAGTATTACTTACTTGTAATGAATACCAAATATACTGATCCTAAAAATTTGTAATTTTTTATAAACTTTTAAAAATCTGCATTTTGACTCAAAACGCCCCCTAAAGGGTAAAACCAGGTTTTGGTTTTCTTGATGTAGACCCAAACGTGGTCCTCCTATACGTCGCTAGAAAAAACAACTCATTGCCCCCTTCATCCAGATGCAAAAAAGGCGGAACCGCTACCTTTTTGAGAATAATAGATACACATGGTTGAAACTTTCAGCATGATTTATAAAACATACTACCAGACTCAACATGTCTGCAGCTACTTTGAATTTAGTCAATTCAGATCGCAACACTGACTGACTGGTTGCGAGCAGTCCGTTAATGTTTGCAGCCACTGTCAGAGTGGGCCAGACTAGTCGCAGCTTCTGCCAGCACCAGACTGGCTGTAGCCACTGACAGTTATATATCAATGGGTCGGGTCTAGATTTGACTGAAAAGATAAACGCCAGTACCGGGTCGGGATATATAATAATCGTAACGGGTTCGGGCAGGTGCGGGTTCAAAAACATCTTCAAAACAAAAAGTTGAGTCTCCCAGAATGACCAGGAGAAACCCATCCATGCATTCATCTCCAGGGGATTGGATTACTGTAATGGCATTCTAACTGGACTTCCTAAAAAGAGCATTAAAGATCTGCTGTGTTTTTTTAAATCTTTTAAATGATTTTATTGCGATTCTAGCTTGCTGTTTACTACTTTTAAATGCTTGGCACAATCTGTAATGCTTTTAATGTTTTATGTAAAGCATTTTTAATTGTCTTGAACAGGAAATAGAAATAAACTTGCTATAGAAGCAGCAAGAAATAAACTACAGAAATAAACTTGCCTTATTTTGTAAAATCGGACTTGGGTCTGCAGTGCTGTCACAGACAGCTTAAAAAAGAGAGGAGGGTGTGTGTTTGTGCCAAACGTCACTGCATCTGTGTGAACTTCACCGGGGCAGACGACCAAATGATCCACACAGCAGATTGTTTGGACCATTTAAAAATCAAGTGCGATGGCAATCGCCAAGTGGGCCAGTTCGGCGGTGAGTCCACCGGGAAATGTTCCAGTGCTCCCAAAGGCCAGACCGCCACTGAATGGTGTCACTGAAGTACAGTGATTTCATGCCACATGTGTTGCTGACTGACTCCCACATAAACATAGTAAATGCAAAGCTTTTTTTTCTCATTGGTTTTAAACTATTTTAGATCTGCTAAATATAATGAGAATAAATACAGACATATATCCGATCCCTGATTGGGATGCAACAGCCGATTCTGATCAAGACTGAAACAGATAGCAAAGTTTATTAAGAGAAACACTTTTCACACTGTCGTGACAATATACACTGTTAATACAGTCCTTATTATAATTACAGCAAAAGCAGATCAGCCACTTCTGCTGCTGCAACACCGGGTACGTGATGCCCCGTTTATACTGCCCACCCCAAATTCAAATATATATATATTTTTTTTAAACTCAGCTTTACTACTTAGCTTGTTTGACTGGAGGCTGCCGCTTCATACACTGAGGCCAGACAACATCTCCAAGTTGATTTTGAGTGATAAAGTGATGCAATAGAATACATCCTTGTACAGAGATAGAGAGTTGTTCTGCAGGAAGAAGTCAGTTTCCTGTTCAATCTTATCAAAAAATATTGCTGTACAACTGTGCAGGAATGTCCAGAACTATAAGTTTGTACATTTCTAAGATTCAGAGAACTTATGCAAGACATACCCACAATCCTGTGCAAAATAACTAACTCATTAGATTTTGGTTACAATATGTATTCAGATTGTCAATGCAACATAGGCCTACCCTAAGACTCAACACTCCATAGTATGTTCAAAATCCACTGAAAACTGAGCAGAAAAACAGCAACAACAAAAAAAAACTACTAAATGTTCTTACTTTTAAATTTTTTAAATTGAAATCTGTGAGTGTCTTACTTGGACTTTGCCTAACTGCACATATTTTGTGTCTGACATTCAGATGCCTTTTTTCCTCTTTTTTAAATAACATATGATGAGTGGCAGCTCTTCCCTTGGAATGTGTTTGAAGGTGATTGGATTTATTGTCATTTCTGTCTCTTATTCAGACAGATCAGTTGATTCCTGGCTTTCAGAAGCTGCAGACAGATCTGCTGCTGTTCAGTTTTTCTATTGTGTAACTATTGAGGATCGACCAATAATCAGCATGGCTGATAATATCGGCCAATATTGGGCAATTCTATAATAATCAGTATCTGTCATTTTCCCAACCGATAGCTGATCCAAAAAGTTTATTTTAAACCGCGCTCCTTTGGCTCTCATACAGCAGTTTCTCTCTGCCTGAAGGCACCGCTCTAGGCTCTGTAACAATGTCCTGCCTACAGCACCCACTGATTGGCTACACAGCCCCTGACAGCCAATCAACACTGATACTTCTAGATGCAGCTCCACAGCTGGGGAGAGGAGAGGACTGTGGTTGATGAGTGATGGTAATGCAACAGAAAATGTAGAAGTTAGGGTTGGCGGTATGGCAAGAATTTTATATAACGTTTTTTTTTTTTGTTTTTTTTTAAACATATCGGTTTTACGGTACATGACGTTTTTTTTAAATACAAGAGTGTTCTAACTCACATCATTTTCCAAAAAAGAATTTCTGCACTTGGGCTTTAAACAGCCCATTTTACTGTAATAAGGACTGTATCATGTTGTTTTCCATGTCCAGACATGGAAAACAACATGTCCAGGCAAATGCAAAACCCCTTAAAAGAAAGGTTACCAATAGGGTAGCAGACAGTAATTAAGTTAAAGAATTAGAACGATAACGGTTGGAGTCAAAATAGAACATTTTTATTTAACATAGTTTGAATAATCAGTGCAGTTAACGATCTTTATCACTGAACATCCTATGATGTTTCACCTGGTAATAAACCAGGAAAGGAATCTAATATTTTCTTTGAACACCAACAATCATTGTACAAATTGTTAATATTGAAAAGGTTAAAAAGTTTCCCCTCCATTTAATTATGCAACACAATATCTTGAAACGTGCAGTGACAGAATTGGGAGCGTGCTCGTCACCAGCTGGAGGTTATTGGTCCTCATGTGTGACACGGTGGATGGATGGATGGATGGATGGATGGACTCTCACCAGGATGATTCTCTGCTTACAGATACTCTGTTGTTCTCTCTCAGTGCAGAAGTACCTCGCGGGTACAAGTTTGCACGAGCGAATCACGTGCACGCGCGTGTTTACCGCAGTTCAAAACTTTCCTTTTCATGTGATGGAGTGTTTGTGTCCGGTGTGGGGAAAATCGGTCCCCACTGAAACACTTCCCCACTGCGTACATTCCGGACGTCGTCTGCGCTATTCACCTGTATAGCGGTATATGAAAAATGTATATCATAAGGAAAATAAACACCGGTTTCCGGTACACCGCACAGACCTAGTAGAAGTTGCAATAAAAACCCTCTATGCTGATGTTTAAAAAGACACCACAACCTTATTATGATCAGTTTCAATTACATGCATGCCCAGAGGTGAAATTTGGACCTGCCTGCCTGTACGTCTATATTCACATGTAGTGCGATACGGTTTTGCAATTAGCCTAAATGATTATGCCTCCAAAAAAAAAAAAAAAAATAGCACCATGGGGGGAAAAGTTTGCTAATCTTCATTAAGTGAACATGACCTGGTTTTCCTTTATTTAATAAAAATAAGACCTTGCAACATGGGTACAGCATGTAGCCCACAGATTAAGAGCGATAAACCCATTGAATTTCACAAGCAGAGTCGACTTTCGCAATACGTTTCATATAGTTTATAGTAAGCTTGATAAACACGCCACGTTCATACTGTAGCTCAGTGTCAGTTATGACCGTGTGTGGACATCTCTACACCAGGTCGGAGAAATCGCTGTTTCTGTAGGGTTTTTTCCCAAACACTTTATGAGTTTGGTGGCGCATTAGACGGGAATATGTTGAATATTTTTGACGTGACGTTGTCAACAACAATGCTGCTCAGATATGTTCACGTACGAAACGAAACTCATTAAACCGACTTGAAACAGCTTAAAACATATAAATTATAAATATATAAAATTATTTTCATGTAAAAATACATCTGGTGTAACGTCCGTGTTCATCCATCCACTAATGGGCTGCATAGGTTGTGTGACCTTGTCAACAAGTTAATAGTCACTATATTCACCTTTGTTAGTAATTATAAGTGATGCATTGTGCCTAGTTTTGAATGACATGTTGAATGTTCCTGCTATCACATATTAATACATAACAGATAATATACTTGTAGCTCTATCTGTATCACCACGTACACAATCAAGACCTACATTCAAAAAGTATAGAAGAATATCAATTAAATTTACTTGGCATTAAAGTAAAAGTAGTCATTTTGCTGAAAATATTAAATGTGACTAATAATTAATGTAATTACAAATTGTCTTAATAAAAACAAGTCTAGTAACCAGTGAAAGTTTATTTTTTTATTTATAAACTAATAATGCTATTTGATCTTAATATATATTAAAAATAACTATGAAAGCAACCAATAAATGAGGTGAGCCAAGGTTCCTGTTCCTGCCACTCTCTATTGGTTTGCACTTAATCAGGCTAGGTGCAACCATACACAAATATATTAGATATCTTTTAAAAATCTGCATTTTGTGGGTCAAAAATTACTCAAAACACCCCCTACAGGGTAAAACCAGGTATTGGTTTTCATGATGTAGACCCAAACATGGTTCTTCTCTCCGTCACGAAAAAATAAAAAAAAAACTCACTGCCCCCTCTCTCCAAAAGCAAAAAAAAGGCGGAACCTCTACCTCTTTGAGAATAATAGATACACGTTGCTGAATATTTCAGCATGATTTATAAAACATACTACCAGACTCAACATGTCTGCAGGCACTTTGAACTTGGTCCATTCAGATCGCAACACTGACAGACTGGTCCGTTAATATTTGCAGCCACTGTCGGAGTGGGCCAGATTGGTTGCATCTTCTGCAAACACCGGACTGGCTGTAGCCACTAACAGTGTTTGCAGCCACTGTCAGAGTGGTTGCAAACTGGCTGCTACCGCTTTGAGAATAATAGATACACGTTGCTGAATCTTTCAGCATGCTTTATAGAACATACTACCACGTTCAGAATGTCTGCAGCCACTTTGAAGTTGGTCCCATCAGATCGCAGCCTCTGACGGGCTGCAACCAGAAGTTGCGGCCACTCTTGACAGCAGCCAGCGGTGATGGCTGAAACTGATCACGGGTCATGTCAGGACCACCGTGTTCTTCCACTACTGTGGTGTCTAGCTGAGGGGATTCTGGGGGGTTCTAAGTTTTGTGGTCTATATTCTTAACCTTTTATACGCTGGGGCCCAAAGTGGCCCTTTCAAACACTGTATTGGTTTAATTGATTTCACTCTTGGTTTAATTTGTATTCAATAGCTTAACCCCATCCACTTGCAGTTTAACAGCTAAAACCTCGTAAAATATGACATGATGCAATGAGATCATCACAAAGACATTTCTATATCACATGTTTGTGAAACTGCACATACAAGAAGATGCCCAATAGGTTAATAATTCATAGAATAAAAACAGGCTCCTACAAGAACAAATCTAAAAGTTCAAGTCAGGTTTATAAACACAAAATTTATATTAGATTTTATTACATCAAAATAAAAAAACAAAGACAAAAGTGGGACATGGAAAAAAAAAACTAGTGGAAAAATATGGCAATTTGATCAATAAAAATGATGAAGTAATAAAAATATTCAAAATGATCAAAGGTTCAAATAAAAGCAAATAAATTTATAGTTAATTCAAATATTTACATAGAAAAAAATTAATTATAATACTATTTATCTTTTTAACAAATTTTCTTAAGAGTTGATAGACATGACAGACGTTTTTCTGCATCTATAGCTCATTTACTTTGTTAAAAGTTCCACCGGCTTTCCGTCCAGTGTTGGGTATTTGGTTGCTAGATGCTTCAATTTTTTCTTCATTTACTAGTTTTAAATACTTCTTCATAACTTTCGCTACAGGCTAGCGGCTAGCTGAATGTCTCTTCTGCTGACTGGAGTTTGTTGAACAACTAACGGACATACTACTGCCACCAAGTGGCGGGAGGCTGTATCTTTTACAGTCATTGCATGCAGCCTTCACGACCCTCACAGGCCACCAGGGCAAAACTGAAGAATTATTGCGCCCCTCCAGGTGGCACTCGAGGCCCAAGGGTAAAACTTTTTGCTTTACCACATGATCCGTCAATGACAATTGTCCGAGGTAGGGTTGTCACGTTACCAAATGTCTGTTTAGATACCAATACCATATTGTATTTCGATACTTTTCTGTACTTTTTGTAAAAGGTAAAGCAGTAGCCAGTAGCACTAGACTTTGGTAATTGGGGAAGGGAGGGGGTACAGTAATTCAATTAACATGCCATTGCTTTATTTCATTCATTCTCATTGTTCAAAATG
Organism: Atherinosoma microstoma; assembly: GCA_037177055.1. NCBI lineage: Eukaryota > Metazoa > Chordata > Actinopteri > Atheriniformes > Atherinidae > Atherinosoma > Atherinosoma microstoma. Next base: position 241,504 of record JBBBVU010000017.1, read on the forward strand.
TTTGCATTTTGAAACTATACGAGAAACATTATAACTAGAAAAATAAATTAGATATCTCATCTGTAATAAATCTGAATCTAAGTCTGATTGAGAGTTACAGAAAACAGCTGATTGCATTGATTGCCTCAAAGGATTGCTCAACAAAATATTAGCATATGAGTGACGTAACATATATTAATTTCTCATATTTTTTGCTCGTTTATTAAAAATATATTTCTATTGAACCACAATTGAATAACAATGTCATGATTTTCATCAAATTTTTATTTATTTTTACTTTCCTCAATTTCAGCTTATTTCAGTGACAGTTGTATTTTTTCCTTCTGTAATGGAAGGGTATTAATAATTTTGTTTATGACTGTATGTAACATTAAATGGACAATGTCTGTATAAGATCATGTTTGTGTGGCTTCACTATAACATCAGTCAGATCATTTCTGTAGGCCAATTTAAACTTATTTAAATGTATTGAGAATGTAAAATAAGTTTAAAAAATATTTTTAAAAATGCATTTATTAACCATGGACATGCTTTAGCTCTGACAACACTCAGCGTTGTTTACTCTGTGTATGTAGGCTACTGTAGGTTTACTACTGGGCTGGGAGAGGGTTTGTACTTTCTTTGACATAACTGGTGAACAACATTATCACCGGTTGTTCCTAACTAAAGTCAAGGACAAGTCCGCGTGGTTGTCCTTTAAATGTCTGGACAAGTTTAAAGCTTTGCCTCGTTTTGCAAAACACTTTGTAGCAGCGCTAGCAATGCTGTGCATAAGGGTTCAGCGGCTCAACTTTGTTGTTCGGTTTGAACCCGAAATATTTCCAGAACGTACTTCGGGCCTCCACTTTGTCCCCCAGTAGGCTAGGGGCTTTTCTGTTGCTGCCCTTTTCTCCCGGTCTGTCTGTTTGCAATACGACTTGTCTTTTTCCTCCTCCTCAGTGAGAGGAGCCAGCGTAACAGTTCCGCCTCGGCGACCTGGCCTCGCCACGCTTAAAGAGGCTCCAATTTACCAGTTCATTTGCGCTTTTAAAAAAAAGAAAAGAAAAAAAAAAAAAAAGTACAGGTTCTTTTTAAAAGCTGGTATAGTGCGGTTTTCAAAGCTCTAGTATTGCGGTACTAGGGTTGCATGGTATACCA
>JBBBVU010000017.1:316370-326633 GCA_037177055.1 Atherinosoma microstoma
AGGGGGAGTTACTGAACTAATCCCTACGTCACATTATGTAGGAAGTGAGAAACGTCCTGCTTAGAAACCCAATTTCAGAAAAGATGTACCCTGTTTTTTTATAGGAGTTTTTGGTCTGTTTGTGACTTGGAACGCCATAAGAGACCATTCTAAGCACTTAGAAAAGTGATTTTTGCATAATATTTCCCCTTTAAGAGAAATTATGAGATTATTATATTCATCCATGATACCTGTGGTAACTGTTATGGAAGACATTCTCAACGATCTGGAAACACTTTGCACCACATTAATGAACTTGTGAATTGAAGAGATGACATGGACATCTGACGTAGCTAGAGAGAGCTAAATCCTGGAAAAATTTTAAATTCTGGCTGGATGCATGTTTTTAGCTCACAAAAAGAGAAGACCTGTTCAATATCAAATATGTTTACATCAGATTGCTTCCTGTTTCAGAGAAGAAAAAAGCCCCTTTTCCCAGCTTGGTGCGGACAAATGGAACAGAGTTATAAGGCAGGACTTATGACAGTGATACTGTGTTCCCACCAACCTAAGCCATCTTGGTAGCGTCACGCATCTTGTCACTCCTGGAAAACACAAAAATGGGCAACAAGGAGGCGCTGAGAGGGGGGCTGTGAGCGTGGGGACGGATGATTGACACCCTTCAAACTCTGAGCTGCCTGTAGCTGAGAACTAGCTGAGCTAATCTGGAGCTGATGGGAGCGAACCAGCTAACGGAGGTAGGTGGGCTAAAGCTGAGGTGCACTGTTAGCCGGCTAAAAATCACGGTTGAGCTCCCCTCTGCCTCCTTACTGCCAGATTTCAAGATTAAATAACATGTAAACGGAAAAGTTATAAAAAATGTCCCCCCCCCCCAGTTGTCATGAAGGTAAACTTGACATTAAACTTAAAATGGTTTTTGCACCAGGCTGTACACATGGGGTTTATAGGGTTTCACTCCCTTCAGGAACTAGCCCCTAGCGGATGAGGGGTGAACTGCAATTTTGGCACTTCTGCATAGGCATCACTTTTAACCACCGGATGTTGCTGCTAGGGAACAAGTCAGGGCGTGCTAGTAGAGAAACATCCCAACCCAATTCTACCCCCATATGCTTTCAGATGACTTATATGAATGGGTGCTACACAAATAAAGCTGAATTTCCATCTCCTTCCTTGACATAATCAACATCTTGCCCCTTAATGATGAGCAAGTAATGATGGACGGAAGATGAACTTGCAACTGCTGTCAATAATGAACCACCAGGACAAGATGGTTTCCCATCATGCCGAGTTTTACAAGGATGTTTCGAATCGGTAAAATACCCTTTTGTACGACTGATTGTAGACATAAAACAAACTTTAAATATTTCATATAATTTAAATACTGAAGTCATTTCACTCATTTTAAAGTCAAACAGAGTTCAGCCTCACTTCCACCGATTGTGGAATGATGTTAAAATGATCAGCAAGGCATTGGCTGCAAGACTTGGAAAAAGTTACCTCATTCATAATTCACAAAAAACAAACAGGCTTCATAAAATTCTGGAACACTACATGCAGGTTGTTTAGTTTAATATACCTGTAAAATTAAAAGCAAAATAACAAAAAGAAAAAGTTCCTCGTGATATCAGTTGGACAGTTTTATTCGCAACATGACAAAACCCATGTACATGTGAGGCCCACAAGGGTTAAAGCCCCAGTGTGTAATAATTACTCCCATCTAGAGGTGCTCTAATTTAATGCAAACAACCGAGTGGTGCTCTCTGGCGCCTCGCCATCTAAGCACTACCGAAGCTGCGGAGAGTCAAAAATATGAAAACGTCAACATCTTGGAGTGTTCCGTCAGGTGATGAGGCGCAGAACAATATAATTCTGTTTCCTTATTGATGTCGATAAGTTACAAGCACGCCCTCCGTGTATTTGGTACCCAGCTCCTGCTAATAGCTAACATCGTCGTGTGAAATTGTTTTTTTCGTGACCTGTAGACTCAGAGATGATCTGATGAAGTGAGAGGGAGAGGAAGATGAAGAAGGAGAGGTAAAGGCAGTCAAAGCAGGAGCAGTGAACCTGTACGCGCTGCAAGAGGAAAATCCTGGCTGTAACCGGAGCAACGGAGCTTTTCCCCCTGTAGGCTAACAAATTAGCCATTTCTGCTGTTTTATATAGCAAGTGACAGTAAATGATCTGACCAAATATTTCTATTTCACAATTAATTAATCGTCATGAAAATGCTGTATTGCTTTTTTGATGACTCTCCTGGTCCTCCATATTAGTATAACATTATAATTATACTTATATGCAGTCAAAGTAGCTAACAAAAAGTTGTGATGATGAATAACATTTACCCTTTTTGTTGAAACTTCAATATCAATACCACATGACCCCTCTTCTTCTTGCAGTAGTAATTTTTAAAATTCATTTTGAACATGTAAACAACAACAATTATTGAATACAAAAAGGAGCAGAATAAAGTACTTATTCATTCCTGCCCCCTTTACTGGTCATAATTTTTCTATAGACCATTCTCAGTGACGTTCATTAGCCATGTTATATTTAGGACGTTACAATTACTGTGAGGAAACATTGCTATTTCAAGACTGTTCCGTTTACTGAGACCACGGGAAGAATAAAAAAGTTCATAACATTTCATTAACACTGAAAAACTGAAAACTGTTGTCACTATATCTGGCATTTACAGGTTGAATTTGTTGAATATCCAACTAACTTCTATTTACACAGTGAAACGTTAGATTTCTTTATTCATTTGCTGCTTCACAGTAAACATGGTTTACATACTTATTAATTGACTGCCCTCCTGATAACACATGAACAACATTTTTGCTTCCATTTCTCGTTGCATGAACAGGACTGTTTGTTCACATATATATTGTATTTAAGTTTATACACCTCTGTAGTCCTTACAGATACAGATATACTGTATGCTACATATACCTACATTTCTATATACCTATATAAGTCGGCATATATGTATATATACCTATTATATAGATACATACAGTCGTGCTCAAAATTATTCGTACCCTCCCATTAAAGAAGGAAAAAAAACAGCTGTCACTGACATAAGCTGAAATTGACAAAAGTAATAATAAATAAAAATGTAATGAAAATCATGAAATTGTTTTTGAATTGTGATAGAAATATTTCTTTAAAAAAAAAGCAAAAAAACATGATAAACTAATATACGTTAAGTCACTTATAAGCTGATATTTTGTTGAGCAATCCTTTGAGGCGATCACTGCAAACAAGTGTTTTCTGTAACTCTCAATCAGACTTCTGCACCTGTCGACAGCTATTTTGGACCACTGCTCATCAGCAAAGTGCTCTCATTTGTCCAGGACCATTCTGTTTGTTTGCTTTTTATCATTGTTTTCAACTCAGTTATTAATAACAATGTCTTATTTCACTCAATTATAATTTAGTACATTTTTATTTATTATTACAGTTATTTGAGTAACTATATATATTGTATTGTAAATTTTGCCTTTCTTTTATGAATAATTTTGAGCTCGACTGAATATGAATTATACATACCTTGTATATACATATATAGTAGCACTAGTGGTAGTAGTATCAAGGGTCTTTTTCCCTAAAAAACTTAATTTGTCACTGCAAAAATGTATTTAAAAACTTTACAATGATGAAAGGTTATTCCTATGTTGTTGTAGGTGTTTGACAGGGAACCGGAAAGCAAAATGGGGAGTCATGCCGAGCTGAAAACCAAAGTTTGACCTGTGGTATCTCAGCTCCAGGGCGTCGGTAGTTTCAGGCCCAGATACGTGCGTAGCAAAGGTAGTTGTACTACAAAACAGAGTTTTAAGGCCCAAAAACTTCTCTATTGTTGCTTTAAGATTCATGCTGATGTCACGTGATGAGAATTGGGCCAAATCCACCGAAGGTACAAATAAGAAAAGATTGTATGAAGACAACACCTGGGCTCAGTAGTGCATGGCATCACATTATTTTTTAGATCAGCTGGGTCTATTTCTGTGATGGCCTTGGGGAAAGAAACTGTTATATTTATATAACTCTAAATTAGTCAGTCTCCATAATCATGTACCTCTCCTCTCCTGTGGAAGATATTGGATTATTTGATGCTGGTGGGATTTCTTAACATGATATGACTTGATACGAAGTGACATCTGCCCAGTCCTCCATCCAACCCACACATACACAGAAACACCAACTCGCATGTGCACATTCCCCTTGCCCAGCTGGCCCACAGACTCTGACATGCCTAGTGAGCTTTCTAGGAGTGACAGACGGGCCGCGGGCAAGGAAGAAAGGAATGGCTTCGTATGGCTTTGTAAACACAGTCAGAGACTCACATGGGGGAGGAGAACGCACGCCCCGTCCCTCAATCAAGCTGGAATTGTGCCTCCTCTCTTGCCTTTACCCACGAAGGGTGATCAGGCTGAGCCCCTGTAGCTCTGAATAAGAGGGGATAACATGACCTGCCTGCTTTTCATAACGCAATCTCTTTACTCTGTTATGCACCACAATCCACACAACAGCAACAGTCAGACCAGACCAGAGAGGAATAAACATGTCAATAAATCCAACTGGAGACGTTTCCACCCTTTTAAAAAAATCAGCTAAGTTGGAAAATAAACCTCATTTTAGTGCCCGAGAGAGGGGCAGAATGAGACTACTGGGTATGGGTTACTTTCATTTTTCATCTTAAAAAACACATCTTTCCAATCTGTTTCCTTACCACTTGGAATTTCAGTTGATTGTTGGTGGGTGACCACGTTGATGGTTAAAAGAACCAGGCAAAACTTTATTGTGTGTACAAGTATTCACCCTGGTAGAGTCAATACTTTGTAGAGACCCATGATTGGCAGCAGTTACACTCTCAAGTCTCTTGGGTATAGTCTCTGTCAGCTAACCAGAGCTCTAAATCAAAACACGTCAACCTGCCAAATGTGGGTCAAAATTCAATTTGGCGGGTATAAATAAAACCTTCCTAGCCACTTTAGCGGGTGATGAGTTAGTCCTCAGAGGACTTTAAATTTAGAAGGCAATGTCGCAGAAAGTTGGAGAGTATGGATACAAAATTTTGGGATTTACCTCATTGCAAGTGGAATCGCCTAGAAGTTGGAAAGAGTACAATGCCCCACATTTCTTTATGTCGCAGGAGACTCAAACTATTCAATACTTTTAAAGTTTGAAAATGTCGATGGACTGGAAGGTTTAAAAGAGCTGTTCAGAAGGTATTGTGAACTGTGAAAAAACTTGACACACCAGAGATTTTTGTTTAATACCAGAGTGCAAGGCAATGCTGAATCCGTTAATGCTTACATCACAGATCTTAAGAATAAAGCAAAAGACTATGAATTTGGATATGTAACAGTGATTGATCAGAGGCAGGGTCGTATGTGGTATTACAAATGATCAGATATTAGCCAGATTGCTGAGGGAGCCCGAGCTAATGCTACAAAGAGCTGTTGATATTTGCCATGCAACAAAAGTTAGCCAAAGCCAGCTTAAGAAGCTACATGAAGAAAATGGCGTGCAAATGCAAAAAACCAAGCAACTCAAGATAAAGAAAGACATGCCACAAACAAAAGCAAAAAAACCCAAAACATTTGGAATCACTGTGGAAGATGCAGATATAAACATGCCAGGGCGGCAGTAGCTCAGGTGGTAGAGCAGGTGCCTAATGACTGGAAGGTTGGCGGTTTGAATCCTGCTCCCCGTTGGACAAGACACTTTACCCTCCTTGCCTCCAGTGTTGGCATCACTGGTGTACTCAGATGTAAGTCACTTTGGATAAAAGCGTCTGGTAAATGACTATAGAATAGAATAGAATGAAGCAAGGCAATGCCCAGCATATGGTCAAACCTGCAACAAATGTCACAGTGAAAATCACTACGCCAAAATCACGGACAGACAGATAACCGCCAGAAAGTACAAGGTGTAGAATGTGACACAGCAAGTAATGATGAAAATGACATGCTTATAGGGACAGTATATGTTAAAAAAGAAGACAAGCATGTGAACATTGATGCAAAAAGTGGCTGAGAGGTCTGGAAAGAAACTCCAGGGTTTCCGCTACAGGTAAATGATCGTGGCGCACCGCCACGGCAAAACAAATTTGCCACCATGCCATCAGAATTATATTCTGTTTAGATGCTACAAATGTGAATTATATTGTATAAATGGATCCATATAAATATAAAGTCTATATTTGTGCACATAATGAGAGTGTAAAATTGTATTCATGAAATGTGACTGCTCTGAAAATAATTTAATTAGAAAAATGAACACTCGAGTCTCAACTTCCTGTCCAGTTGTACTGCGATTCACTCTAGAGTGGCGGCGGCAAAAGGGGACAGTACGGGAAGTCGGCCACGGGGTAGCCACATGACTAGAATGCATGCAGTCAGATGGTCCCCCTGCAGCCTGTCCCTTTGGTCTGTCTTCACCTGAGTCATTACAGAAAACTACCCGACATCGTTCTGTTTATAGAAACGAAACTGTAACATCATCTGAAACAACACTTGCAAACTTTAATCATTCATGTTTAATATCACTGTCGTTAACACTTCGTTATCAACATTGACGTTGATCCCTCAGTCCCGGGGAATGCAGAAGCGGTGCGGAAGCGCCGTGGAGTGGTCGCGCCGCACTTTCAGCCCGGCATCCCATTCCACCAGGAAGCTTCAGAGCAGAGCATCTCTGTTGTGGCCGGATTCTCTAGTTCACTCCATCACCTGAGGATTAAGTCCCCCCCTTCGTACTTCTATTCATTGAATCAACTCAGGAAATGACCTGTTGTTTTTCAAATCAGACACTCAGCCAAGGCTTTTGAATCTGCTCATGACAGCAATGGTCTTTTTTTTTTACATACATATATAAACAACCCTGGTTCTACTTGCTGTAATAATGATCTTGGTTCTGGTTGTTGTCAAACTTCATTCTATTGTTAATGTTGCCGTGGTTGTTGCTGTTATATCTTTCATCAGCCCGAAGGAGCTACTGGTTATTCCGACCTTGGATATACAGGGGGTCCTATATTATGGGGAAATTAAGTTAAGTTAATTAATTTTATGTGCTGTGTTAAAGTGACAGGTGGATATTTCAGCTAAAGTAGTCTGTACACATTGGCTACAGGCCACATCTGTCCTTGTCCAACTCAAACAGCTGTAAACTGAGCCAATGAGGAACATTTCATTAGTCCAAGTTAAAGGCTGATGAGGAAACTTTTTGACTTTATCTGTGGGTCAGTGTGTTTATCTGGTTGTAAATTATGTGAGTGCAGCAAATACATGGTGGGTCCTGCTGGACAAAAAATACCTCAACAGGTGGGCTGCTGCATGGAAAAGTTTGCGAAACCCCTCTTAAGGTTAGACAGTTTCTTATCTGTCTAAGTTGAGTTGACTTTTTCATTTTCTAATGTTAGTTGAATCACATCAGGTTTATAGTTGTGTGTGAATGTCAGTCTATGTAGAATAATGAGCTTTGGTGATTACTAAGCATGTGTGTGCGTGTGTATCTGTGTGGATGTGTGTGCATTTGCATGTGCAGTATATGAGATTTTTAGATCATCAGGTACATAAATATGACTCACACAAGGAAGGTAAAAGGGTTATATTGGATGTCACTCTTGAGGGCCAGAGGATGGCTATTGCTAATATTTATGCTCCTAATTCTGCTAACCTGGAATTTTTTCACAAAGTTTGTCAATTGGTGAGATATATTGGGAATAATTAAATAATTCTTGGGGGGGGGTTAATCAAGTTAGGGATTTAATAATGATTTAATATTCAATAATTCAGGTTTTCTGGGAGCATAATAAAGGCTCCCAGAAAACCATGGAGAAATGTGGGATGCTTTCAAATCCTTCCTGAAGGGGCGTATTATTCAAAAAAGCTCACTTATCAAAAAAGCAGAGTCATAGGATACTTAAACTAGATATTAAAAGGCTGAAAAAGCAACACATGGCGCAACAGGACTTAGATACGGGGTAAACTGAATGAGCTTAAATGGAATTAAATTACATTCTGAATAGAAAAACGGAATTTGTTATTTTCTGCACTAGGCAGACATATTTTGAGCAGGGAGAGAGAGCGGGTAAAGCACTGTCATACAGAGTGAAACAAATACAATCTCAAAATATTATTCCATCGGTCTTTGATAAAGACAATAACCTTGTCACAACCAAAAGAGACATAAATACCACATTTAGGGAATTTTATCAAGAATTATATAAATCTCGGGGTGGGATAAACAACAACAAATTATAAAGTTTCTTTTCTTCAATTGAAATTGAAGCAACATGTATATCATATTAAGACAAAAATATCAAAAACTAAATAGAAATAAAGATCTACTGATGAATAGAGCTTTGTATATAATTTATTGCATGTGCTGTACATGGTTGCTTTTGTTTGTTTGTTTGAATTGTGAAGATCAATGGTGACTCATTTTTTGTGTAGATGTGTATCAATGTGGGCATACAATCTTTTGCTTCTGCCCGTTTGGTCTTGCAGCTGTCGATTGTTTAATGTTTGATTTAATTATTTGATGAAATTGAGTGACCAAGCAAAATAAACTGAACTGAACTGAAGTTATATTCTGCAAAAGACATGGGGGGATTAGCACTATCACGAACAGACTGGAATCATTTGTCATTTTCTTTATCTCAACTATCTAAAACTCACCTACCCCTTACAAAGGTCCCTCTGTGGATCAGGATAGAAGAGCAACTAGTGTATCCTTTTTCTGTAGAGGCTTTCGATTGACAAACAGATGGCTAGTGCCCTCCCAAGACCCAGTACTGGCTTTTGTCAAATTTCACATAAGATAGGGGAAGAAAATAGAGGAGCATCAAAATTTTATGAATTTATTAGGAGTACAAAAGTGCAAAAACTGGATGGCCTAAAAGTATGTTGGGATAGGGACCTGGTTCAGGAGATTCCATAAGATGAGTGGATAAGTGGATCTCCCCTTTCACCCACAGCCAGATTCACACATTCACTCTGACACCTCCCCACCTTCACCCCTCCCACCACCCTCCCTGTGTATGTAGTAGAGAGCGGGCGATGGGGAAGGGTCAGGAGATGTAGGTCCAGAGTGAAGTAAACCTCCCCCCAGAAGGTGAACCGCTGGCGGCAGAAGGCGCTCCCGTTACCTTGGGCCCCCAAAGAGCCCGGACAGGCCCGGAGCACCCGCCCAAACAACCCCGGCACCCAACGACCATACTCAGGGAGCTTCCATCCGCCCGAAAGCGTGCCCCCCTCCCCCTGACTGGAGGTGGGCGAGATGCGGCAGGACGACCCAAGGCCCACGTATGGAGAGAAAATAGACTCAATATCATTGTGTGTGCGTAATACATGGTTTGTAAACCGTATAAACTAATTTGTGTGTAACTTTGGGTACTTGTATGTGTAACATGTGGCTTGTAAACTGTATAAACTGTTTTGTACGTAACTGGGAGTACTTGCAATTGTGTTTTCAAATGCACACACAAATGTCTAGAAATTAACTAACACATGCACAAATTACAAAAATGCACAAACATTAAAATTCTACACACAAATTTCTTACCATAAACTTCACAAATTTCATACTTTCATGTTCAAAATGGCTCCTACGCACACAAATCCCTAAATACGTGTCCATGAGTCTGCTGGTACTCACAGACAACACTGCATTTACACACAGATCATTTTGCAGGTGCTCTAGAGGTTTTGAGACTCTTTTAACGCTTCCAGGAGCCTCACAGCTTCGAGCGCACATGGTGCATTCTAGTGCTGGTGGAAAGCTGGGTCATCTGGATTTTCGTTGGATTTTCTTCCCTAATTGTTTGAAAGTGGCTTTTTTATGACAGAATGGTTCGCCCTGATGGATGGATGGATGGATGGATAGATGGATAGATAGATAGATAGAATAACAGCTATATACCAGACTTCATGTATGTGATCAGAAGCTATTTTTGGTTTAAATAGTTAGCAAACCATTCATTCAGCATTCAATAGTTCATCCAAAGGGCATCATATGTAACTGGAAAAAAAGATTTTGTTACTGTCCTGTGATCTGTATACAATCATCAGAAACAAAACATTAATAGTCAAAGGTCACTAATATTAATATTACGGTAAATATTTCAGCCAAAGTATGAAGTCTTGAAATCCATCCATCCATCCATCCATCCATCCATCCATCAGGGTGAACTATTCTGTCATAAAAAGCCACTTTCAAACAATTAGGGAAGAAAATCCAATGAAAATCCAGATGACCCAG
>JBBBVU010000017.1:346196-360335 GCA_037177055.1 Atherinosoma microstoma
ATCTAAAAAGGCCCCACCTTCTACTTGAGTTGAATTGTTTGTGTAATCATTATGATTATTATTATTGAAAAAAAAAAACTAAAAAAAACAACACTCTGCTACAACAATAATTTCCCTCAAAGGGATAAATAAAGTATTTTTCATTTCATTTCATTTCATTTCATCTAGACCAGAGATCTCCAACTCCTTATGAGATACTGTCCTGAAGGTTTTAGACGTTTCCCTGCTTCAACACACCTGACGGAAATCAATGGTTAATTAACAGGCTTGTGCAGAATTTTTTTATACGAGTGAGGTGAGTTATAATACGTAAGTATCACAAGGACTTGAGTTGGGGATCCCTGGTCTAGGTTGTTCACACGGAAAGGAAAGGGTGGCCATTTCAGAGATCTTCACTTTAGGAACTGTTTTAGAAGAGCAGCGGTTTCAGACTCCCAGACAATATACAACTGCAGCAGTCCCCTTAACTCATTCCCGTGTGGATAGGGCCTGAGATTACAAATGCGTTCATTCATTTAGTTGCGGCTGCTTATAGCAGTGTTTCTAAATCCTGTTCCTTGGGACCCCTGCTCTATATGATTTAGTTGTTTCCAACTCCAGCACACCTGATTCAGATTAATCAAACTGCTTGTCAAGTTCTGTTGTTAAAGGGCCATTTACTTGAGTCAGGTGAGTTTAAGTATGGAAACCTCTGGAACATGCAGGGTTGTGGGCCACGAGGAACAGGATTGAGAAACACTGGCTAATAGGAAACTGACCCGAAGATGAGCTTTAAATGCTTTACATGTTGTGCCTTTCAACACAAAACCTGTATGATTTGAGAACAGGGAGGACATGACGTAAACCAAAGATTTGTCCATCCATGAAAGATTGCTTAGGTTGAAGTTTGTGGGCACATTGTTATTTGGAGCTGAGGGCTTGGTTTGGACAGAGAAGAAAGGCCACATCAAAAGAAAATTAAAACCTGTTGTGCCTTCTCCTTTAAACTTGCTCCATCCTCTTGCTTCATCCTTACACTTACTCTCTGACTCATAAACACATTTACACCCATCTTACACCCACTTCATCTACCCCAGTGTGCAGCACCCCTCCCCCTGTCCACCTCAACTTGTTTTCCCTTCCATCTGCCTTCCCCCCATTTTCTTCATCTCACTTCCTACCTCAAGTCTGCCCTCCTCCTTCCATCACTGCCACTGATGTCCTTACATACTCCCAGTCTTCCTCTTCACATCACAACTCTCCCTGCACACACTCCTCCTCTCCCCCCTCTTTCCTCTCACTCTTGTCTCTTCTCCTTTATGTCTAATTCGACTCTGAGTCCCGAGGCTTTGTCATTGCAAAGTGCTGGCTGTGCTCCTCTCCTCTACTGTCCTATGTTGCCTGCAAACATAAAGCTCTTGTCCATAGGTTCCTTTAAGTTATGTAAAGAGATCATCTGGAGACGAATGCTGTTTATTCTTTGCATGATAGTGTTATAACCTACAAATGTGCATTTCACGGTGAACTGTGTTCACAAACAGTGATTTCTGGAAGTCTTTCTGAGTCCATGCAGTGGTTTCCAGTAGAGAATCGTGTGTGATTTTAATGCAGAATTGGGGTCAAGTCCCTGGCACACAGAGATGCCTCTAGATTTCCAGAATCTTTGGATCATACTATGTACCGTACATTCTGCAGTCCAATGAGAAAAATGCCTCATTATTAACACGATTTTTGCAGATAGTTGAATTTCTGTCAGTCTTCATTTCTATGAAACTCTAACTTAAAGGTATTTTAATACCCAGTTGTGTTACTGACCTGTTACTACCTTGTGTCGCTAAGCTGCAAAATGTTTCTCCAGCTATAATTTTTCATACCACTTACTTTTCCAACCCTGTCCTTACTTTTTGAGACTTTATGCTGCCATCAAACTTAAGATGAGGAAATATTTTTTTTCTATGATATGGTAATAAAAAATGAATTTGATGTTTTATGTTCTACTGTGGATAAAATATTGGTTTATGAGCTTCTGAAATAATTGAATTCAATTTTTATTTAGATTTGACACAACTTTATACAGCCTCACAACTTTTTTGGAATATCACTCTTGACAGAGAGCATTTTAATCTCTTTCATTCATTAATTCTCTGTACCACTTAATCCAATTCAGGGTCGGGGGTGGCTAGAGCCTATCCCAGCAATTAGCAAGCAAGAGTTTTAATTTCACTTTGGTTTTATCCTGTTAAAAGGAAAAATGAAAAGTGAAAATGACTCACTGGTTGTTGATGCTGTTTTTTTTTTTTAGAAGTTTGACAGGAACCCACTTGAAATATTAAGGATAAATGTTATACTGAATACAAAAACAGGTGACATAAAACTTGTCAAAGAAGTAAAATCAAAAGAGATTAAATGAATAGGTGGAGGCAGTAAAATACAAGACAAACGTCAGTGTGGTTTCTCACATATGGAAATTGCTGATAAGGAACGAATCACTAACAATGCTTGTTTTCTCTGTGGTAGCTTATTTAGCCTATATAGATGCTGTTTATACATTATTCATTGATTAAACTACTTTAAATCCATTTATAATATTATTTCAACCAAAAAACAATAAAAAGTGTTGAACACATTGAGGCACCAAGTGGAGTTCAGGGCCCTCATTTATCAACCGTTCTTATACACAGATTTGTGCGTATTTTGTGCATAAGAACATTTTCACAGACACAAACATCTAACACTTAGAAATGTTCTTAGCGTTCACAGGATTAAATCTGGATAATTAATATTGACATAGAAAATGTAACTGAAATAAAATTTCTTGCTGTAATAATAGACAACAAATTATACTGGAAATCACATATAAATTAAAAGTTTCTAAATCAATCGCAGTGTTACATAAATCCCAAAACCTCCTCAATCAACTTCACTATTCACTATAATAACATTTTAGACATGGCTCCGCTGAATGCATGTGTCCTCTAACTGAGCTGCATCCATAGAATGACCCGCACAGCATTCATTATTGATCTCTCCAAGTGAGATACAATAGATCAATATCAGCCGTTTCATTACTCAGTGTTTCCCCTAGGATTATTTTCAGCAGCGGGGGTAGGCTCTCTTGGGAGCCGTGGCTGCGTGAACAAATGACACTTGACAAATTTTACTTTTACAACATAGGCGGCAGAACATATGTGATAACAATATATATTGCAATATAGTCTTTTCTTTCCTATAATGATGTCAAAATGACTGTTCTGAACATATTCATACCTCAGAACAAACACTTCAAAAAGTATAAATGGCTATTTTCAGAACATTTATTTTGCAAAACTTATTTAAAAAAATTAAGCTTCAGTTAAATCTGTAGAGATGAATATATCTTTGCAATATTTTGTAAACATTAAATGCTCAATTTGCAGCGTGAGTATCCACAGCTCTTCAGCTAGAGGTGGAATGCGACGGGGACTTGAATTGCTGTGAAGCGAAGCCACCGCCTTCCCACGGGACTGAGGGATTTTTACAGTCATTAGTAAAGATACAAGAGGAAAATTATGCAAGTGAGCTCAATCATACACCGCGAATCATTGTGTGACAAATCCTCGGAAATGGAACATTAAATGAGCTCCAGAACACGAGATGATCACTTTATAAGAGTCAAATGTTCAGTTAAAGTTTTATCTTCAGGAGTTAACCCTCAGAAGTCTATCAGATTACAAATTTTCAAAGCACCGTAACTAAAAAACTAGAGCACATAGAACTCTGCTGTTAACTTCTTTACAAAGTGGAAATTAAGATAAACTCTCAGAATTATTGTTAGACTTCGATGGATCAAGTAAAACCGGAGACATGATCATTTGGATTTGACTATATAAAAATAATAATGTGTGTTAAAGTGGGATGTGATGATAAGGCTCATTCTATATTCTCATCATTAATCAATTTAGTGTTTAATGTTATTTATAGATAGAAGGTCTAATAAACTGTTAGTTCCAGGTTCAAGTGGGAAATGTTATCATTAGAACACTGGAAAGCTGCAGATAAAGCCATAATAAAAAAAATTCAACCGATTGGTCATTTATTTACTGAGTAACAGTTTACCTATAGGCATTGACTAGTTTGGGGTTCAGTGTGTGCAATAAGGTTCTTTTTACTCACTTTTAAATAAACACTGAACCAGTCTGACCCTTGATTTGAACTTAAAAAAAAAAAAAGGGCCCGCTGTCCATTTGAGCTTGACACCCCTGACATGTTCTAGAAAGCTCTACTGAGCAAAAACCTCCATGATGAAACAAGACAAATGCAGCGTCAGATTAAACTAGTATGATGTAATAAAACCAGTATGATGTAATAAAACCAGTATGATGTGATTAAACAATAATGATTTAAAGACTATTTAAAATCAGCTTTTATATGTTTCATTATTTTTGATATTGACATTCACAACAAAATATTTGAGCCATGTCTACTTAGTTTTACGGTTTTCCTAAGTAAATGTTTCTAAGCGGATTCTTTCCTAGGAGTTTATTTGCAGCTGTTGCAGCAAGCTAGATCACGCCACACACGTAAGCAGCATCAGAATTAGCTACTCCTAATCGATTGTTTTGTTGCTGCATCCATACAGAATCGTCCATGTCCGCATGCATCTTAGAAACTATTAAATTAAACACCGCTACAAATTACACCATTTATTATGAGGTTAAATAGATTATTTAGAAGTTACAGCCAAAGTGAAGCGCTTAGTGCAGCTTCAGAAGCGCTGCGCGGTGCGTCCTGTGGAACCACTGCTCCCATTGACTTGAGCTGTAGGTGTATGGCAGAGCCAAAATCTCCATCGTTGGCCAAATTCATATAGTTTCTACGCATATAAAAGCAAGATATTTATCTGTAGTCTACCCTCGCGCTGGGGAGGACCCAGAAGGCCTCTGCTGTGAAGGTGGAGACATGCAGCAGTAATGGATTGGATGACGACAAAAAAAAAAAAGTGAGTGAGAGATATTTGAAGGAATGGCGGCTCGGATTTAGGAATGGCGACCTGCCGCTCCTAATGTAGAGGAAACACTGTTACTTTAGCATTATATGATACTTTTTTTCTAATTGTTCCCCCTCAAATAATTGATAAAAATATAAATACATTTAAAAAGTGATGTAATTTAGTTCTATGTTAGCTGAAAAGTGAATGTTGTAAGCTCGGAAGTATTTGACATTTTCTATTTGACATACAACCCCAAAGTAATCTCACAGTAATCTCGCTAATCTGTTCATTATTGATTTATTGAAGCTTTTTCTACTTCTGAATGATAAAAAGACCCAAAAGTAAAAAACTAAATGTGGCGTCTGTAAACAATTCAACATCAAACTTAATCAAATGTTAGTGCTGCAAAGATGCTGGGAATGTGTGTAAGTTACGGCAAATGAAGTCACCTCCATCTCCACAGAACATTTAAAACCAATCCAAGTTAACCAAAGAGCTTCACAGGATAAAAATCCATCATCCAGAGGTGGAAGTTCAGTTGGGTCGGTCCTCCACCTGCAGATACGTCTCATCTTTATGCTGTAAGATTTTATTTTATTTATTTATTTTTTGATATCATACTATTGAATAATAGGCTATCTCTCTTTTAAAATTCTCTCGATCCCAAATCGTTCTCTGGTCTCCCTTCTCTCTGAAGTGTTTATGTATTGATTTGGTTAGTTTCACCTTTTATTACGCATTCTATTGTTTCAGAAGATTATTAATTAATATTCAAATCCTGCTCTTAAACTTTTTCAAGTGAGCTTCAAACTTATTTTTTAAAACAAATGTTAGTTCAAGTTCATTCTCTGCTCCTCTGCATTGAAAAAAGCCAACGAGGTGGCTCAGCATCTGATCAGGATGCCTCCTGGATGCCTCTTTGGTGAGGTTTTCTGGGTACATCCCACTGGGAGGAGCCCACGTGGAAGACCTATGCCACATTGGAGGGACTATGTCGCTCAGCTGGCCTGGGAACACCTTGGGATACACCCTGAAGAGCTGCAAGAAGTGACCAGGGGAGAAAAATATGGAGTTCTCTGCTATAAGCTGCTGCACCTGCGACCTGACCTCGGATAAGCAGGAAAAGATGGATGGATGGATGGATGGATGGATGGATGAATGGATGGATGGATGGATGGATGGATGGATGGATGGAGTGTCAAGTGTTGCTTTCTATGATAAACTTATGGAATTACCATTCCCCCCCAGGAATTAAGCTTTGTGCTAATACTTTTAACATCACTTCACACACTCACAGAGACCACAACTCATTATCAGTAAGAAAAATCAGACTAATCAATCATTAATTTGATTTTAAAAAATTCCAACATACAACCCTCTGCTTAACAACAGCTCATGTTGCTGAGAAATTACAAATAAAACCAGTGGACATCCTGATGTTGTCCAATCACTGGGCTGCGGAACGTTGACAAAAGGACAATAAACACTGACAAAGCTGTGGTCACAGAAAACTGAAAAGTCCCACTTTAATCTGAGATTATGACTTGCAGATCCGTCAGAAAGAGTCATAATCAGTGGTCAGCCCTCTTTAAAAGATCTGTGTAGAGTAAAGATGCTGCCCTGGAGCTTGTGATTGTGAATCAGATGCCACAGAATAAATAGACAATTTCAGATAAACCCACCAAAACCATCAACTGTGAAGTCGAACGACAGAATAAAGCAGATTTCTTTGAATTATTCAGGCAGCAGTAATTTCCAAGGGATTATTACTTACAGAAACAAATACTACAAGAAGACATGTTGTTTTGCTCTGACAGAGACTGTATATGTGGTCTTATAGTGACAAAAATTCAATCTGATGTGTCTGCATGAACCCTAAAGGGATCCGTGTTGTCCTTCAGCTGCTGACTGTTGAACTCTGATGTGTGGACATGAATAAAAAAAAACATTTCCTGTGATGGAGATGTTTTAAAACTAAAATTTTACTCATTATTTTATGTAGCCTAATAATGTACTAAATGTTCTAAACAGCTATTAGAGCTTATTCTTTTTTGAGGGCAACAAAAAGCTGAATATAGACAGAATGTTCCCCAATATGCTCCTCTGTTCACCACAAACTCAACGTGAACGTTGTGTTCCTCTATGAAGGAAACATGGAGAGGTTCAGACTCGCCCTCACCTGCTCTCTGTGACACCGACTGGAGACCCACGACGAGCCCGAGCAGAACCCCAGCGATGCACATCTGGATGGCAAACAACTCCTTTCGCTTTCTCCGCCGGGCTTTGCTTCTTCGCCGGGTCAGCATCACTCTGCCTCCAACGGTGGTCTCCGGCATCCCTTCAACCACCATGCGGGCCATGACGCTCTTCTGTCCGCGAGCGTTCCGGCGGAACCGCCAATGGTGGTGCAAAGGTCCGACAAACTGGGAAGGGGAGCCGAAGTCAGAGGGATGTGCTGTGTGGGCGTTAAACTTACTCGACTGGAGAAGACAGGACTGATCGGAGACTGTGTAAAGTTAAACAGACTGAACAAGAAACTGAACATCCGGTGTGATGTTTCAAAATAATTATTTTTGCGTTTAGTGGCGGTGATTTGATAGAATTTAGATTGAGAGATTTTACAACAGATTCGTTCTCTGGATTAACTTGATGTAACAAAAAATCTAATCAGTTCAGTATTTCTGAATTAATAAGATCATTTTTAAACCTAATTAAAATTTGATTCTGTATTTTCTAAATCAACGAGATAATTTGACCTAAAACTAAAAATAAATACAATTATAACTGGTTTTGTTTTTCATGAACTGAGACTCTAAATACAGATCTGTATTTAAATCATTTTTAAAAATTGTTTCTGTTTTTCTAATGTGATGAGATTTTTCTTTTTTCTTTTTTTTTTCTTTTTACAACAAACATACTAACAAAAAACAAACAAAACCAAAAAGAAACTATTAAAACGTTTGTTCTATTTTTCTGGATTAACAAGATCATTTTGCCCAAAAGAATTAAATGATTTTTTTAAAGTATTTGTATGGATTAGCAAAATAATTTAAAACAAGAAAAAAATTATTATTTTATATACATTTTTCATATAAATCGCTTATAGCTCTTCTCTCATACGCAAGAAATAGTAAAAAAAACAAAAAAAAAAACATTTTCTTCTAATCCCATAGAATAATAATTTTGTCTATTTGGAGTCTTAATCTCTTTTTCCCTTTTTTAGTTGCTCCTGTGAAGTCATGACATTCAGCCAAAGTTTATTAATTTGTGTTTTGTCTCTGTTCGTTTTCCAACATGGTGACACAATTCGTTCTTTCTTTTTTGTAAAATTGTGTTGTTATTTGAGAAAAAACTCAAGCTCAAGCATTCAGATAAATAAATATTTAAAAACCTTTAATTCTGAAAAGCACGCATTTCCGGTTAGTAAGTGACACTTCTGTTTCAATACCGTTGGAGAAGATTTGGGAGAATCGTCTGTACGACGTTCCTTCTTCCTCTGTGGTTGGAGCCAGAGGGGCAGGCCTGCTGTCCGAATGACCCGACTGGGACTCGAGTTTCCGGGTGTGAATATTCAGAGAAAAACGCCGGAGCTTCGTGGCTTGCTAACGTCGGGCTTGGATGCGCCGATTCTCAGGAGATTTTACAAGATGAGGGGGACACGTGAGGAAGGGGGCGTGTACACACGTGTGTGTGCGTGCCAGTAGAGAGACACTGTGGACTGATTAACAAAAAATACCTTCAGTTGAAAAAAACAGATTCGCCGCTGATCAAAAAAGAGGTTCTGATATAGGAACAGTACTGGCATTATTAGTGCATACTATAAGAGAATCTAAACCTTAAAAAAATATGTTGAAATACTTTCTTTTAGATACAATTATTGTGGCAGCACTACCACAATTTGTGAAGCATAAAACACACAGTAGCTTTGTGGCACATTTTTGTTGTTGTGGTACAGTGTTCGTTTGTTTATTTCTTCTTTTTTCCCCAACTTGCCAGGTTGTGCTGAACAAATTGGGTTTATCAGGGGGAGCTTTATAAAGGACATAAAACTCTGTAGATATAAGGCTTTACTTGATAGTTAAAGGTACATTGTGTGTGAATTACTGACATCTAGTGGTAAAAATTGGACATAGAAATTACTTGAAATGCCAAGTACAGTTGTGAATGTACGGTGGCCATCAGTGGTCAAAATTCTTCCAGACAAACATGTTTTCATCTTTGAGAGGATCCAGTGGTCTCAGGTGCAGTGATGACTGCAGACTACAGGGAAATACTTCAATATTACTATCTTCTTCTATGGTCCTACTTATCCCAAACAGTGCAGCAGCTACCCAAAAAAAGACTATACTGCAGTTTTAAAGACCCACTATATGACTTATACTACTTAGCCTATCAACGGCTAATTCGGCATCCATCTTGGATCCTACCTGTAGTGTGAGCTCTTTCCAGACAGTAAAAATCTGTCTTTTCTCGACTCTTGTCTTATCTCTTGCTTTTCTTTGGCTCTCCTTAGTTTCCTCTCTTCCTCAGATAATGTCTTCTAGCATTTCTTTGCTGAATCCACCGGCATGCATTCAAAATGACCGGTTTGTTAACATTCGCGTGCTAGTGTTTAGAGCATGCGCAAAGAAAAACTCAACAGGCGACGTCCCGGATGTGAAAGTTCTATAGTGTGGTTTTTCTCAGCCACGGGGCGATGCTGGGCCGTGACGGCTCTAGAAATGTACGTAGTAGATGTCACTGTGCCATCAAACAAGTACAGAAAGCAGGGTTTTATGGTCAAAAAGTTACACAGTGGCTCTTTAAAGCCTCACACACGCAGTTGTTTGTGGCACAAATATGGCAGCTTCCATGTATGTGGATCCACAACAAGCTATAAATGGCTCATTCTAAAAGAATAAAAATATAACAGTTATCATATATAGATACCAATAGAAACACAGGTTTTAATGATATATCACATGTTTCTGTCACTGCCTTTGATTTCGTTGCATGCTGTACTTTTAATTTCTATATCTTAATGTTTTTAAAATTTGTTTATTGTTGAATTACAAATTAATGCTGGACCTGACAGGGGGACAGAAAATGGGGAGAATGAAGAAAAGAAAAAGGTAACAAAGATAGAAAGGAACAACAACTGCAGTCAACCAGCTGCTACACCTGTAAAGAAACTAAAACAAAAATATCCTTTTTAATAAAAAATGAACAGCAGACAACCATCAGGAGCACCTAAAGGAAGACAAATTTATAGAAACGTGAACAACACCAACAGCTAGTATATGAACTGAACATACAGACTGTATGTCTGTGTATGTGACTGTGTGAGAGATGTAAATAAGTTGTGGTTAATGATTGGTGCAATCGTGCAAAAGCAATCGCACCCCTTATAAGGACCAGAAGTAGATAAAGAGGACTCCAAGGCCTGGGCAACCAGCAGCCACCGTGGAGCATGGAACCTAGAAAGTCCACCACAGGAATGACCATGTACCACCCAGAGATGACATAGGAGGGTTACAGCCAAAGGCCCAAGTTTTTTTTGGCCTTTTGGCCCTGCCAGGACAGAAACTAGAGACTGATAACACCATAGCCCCTTTCAGACATGCTCTGAAAAGCGGTAATGTTGCGGACTTGGTCTTTTGTACCGGTTGCATTCAGACAAACGTTCCGCTCTTTTACCTCGGAGCTGTAGCGGACATTTACCGGCTAGCCCCCATGTCATAACAGCGGAAATGTTGCGGCACGTCGTTTTGCCTGAACACAAAGGAAATGTTCCGGACAAGTCGCAATACAAAGACGTCCTACCGTGTCTTGACAACCGACTTATCCAGAACATTTTTCCATGTGTGAATGTAGCCGCGGCGTTAAAAGTCAGCAAAGAAGCCATATGTTTGAAAAGACAACTCCGGTTAAAGAGCGGATGGACTTTACCGCACATATTCTGCAATGCAAGTCTGAAAGAGGCTCATGTGAGAGATAGCAGTGTGGTATTAGTGAATGAGCTCCCAGATTACACCCAGAGTCTCTTAGCCGGTGATCACACACACATCCACATGTTTCATTTGTAAAGGATTGGATATAATCCTCATCCTGAGCAACTGTGGCCCATAGCCATGATTTGAGACAATGACATTTCAAACTGTGATGGATTAGGGGGCAGCAATGGATTTGTACTCCCAATCTTTCGAGAAAATCTGAAGGATTTGTTTTATTTGTATTTAAAGCTTCTTTTTTTACTTCCTTTTAAAAAAAAATTCATATGACCACCTCGTCCATCTCATGGTCCCTTTACCATAGAATTGACTTGCTCCTTGTCATACTCTGCTGCCTCTGACAATATAAAGTACTACATGCTGTGTGGAAAGAAGCAAGATGCACACGTTTGAATAAATCAACATCAATGTTACAGCTAATATGAAAACAGCTATGTGCAGCAGTGATTAAAGCCATGCAATGCACGGTCATCTGAAGAAAACATGAAAAATATAATTGACTGTTTCCTTTTACAAATATTGATTCACTTTTATTTGTAATAATCAGTTTATTATTTCCTGAAATGTAGACTAATCTTTTTTTTATGAACTTATCAAGTTATTTTTAATGTCTCATTTACATGTGGAAAGTTTACCTACCAAAAGGTTAAAAAAAGATCTTCAGATCTAATGCAGTTACTCGTTAAAGCTACACTTTTTAATAACTGTGTTCAATAGCTGTTGAGTTTTTGTTTGTTTGTTTTTTTACTGTTATTTCCACATCTTTCCCATTGACTGTAAAATATTAATGGGCAGAGTCTCCGTCACATGACTCAGGTTTCTGAAAAGCTGAATTGAAGCTCGTTGGGTGGTTCCCACTGCCGCAATCTTGTCAGAGTCACTCCCAGCAAATACAAAAATGGGTGAAGAGGTGGCGCTGAGAGGGGGGCTGTGAGCATGGGGATGGAGGCTTGACCCCCACCAAACTCTGAGCTGCCTGTAACTAAGAGCTAACCAAGCTAACATGGAGCTAAGCAGCTAACCGAGGTAGGCAGGCTAAAGCTAAGGCGTGCTGCTAAAACCCATGGTACTACCCTCTGCGTCCTTGCTGCTGGATATCTGGCACCTGTCAATCAAAAGGAAACAGCCCTAATTATGAAGCATTTCAAGATTAAATAACATCTGAATGGATGAGTTATAAAAAAAATTCCCTCCCCCCACAGTTGTCATGAGCTATTAAACTTAAAATGTTTTTTTTTATACCAGGCTGAAAACATGTTTATTTCTGCTGTGAAATGTGCCTTTTTAACATGGGAGTCTATGGGGATTGACTCCCTTTTGGAGTCAGCCCCTAGAGGATGAGGGGTGAACTGCAATTTTTGGCACTTCGCTTGGTCTTTCCTCAAACTGACTCAGACTCAGAAAACAACAACAAAAGGAAAAAGAGTGAAAAAGATCGTGAGAGTTACAATCAGAGCTTTGATAGATTTGAGTTTTTAAATGGGATCACTGTACTTGTATAGCTTTTTTCTAGCCATGTTGACCACTCAAAGCGCTTTGACACTATGTCACTACGTGCTATTCTCTATCACACACATTCATACCCTGGTAGACTCACCAGTAGGCAACGTGGGGTTCAGTTTCTTGCCCAAGGACACTTCGACATGTAGTCAGGGGAAGCCTGGAATCGGTCCACCAATTTTCCGGTTGGCAGATGACTGCTCTTCTTCCTGAGTTACCAGCTGAGTCCTTTTTCCTCCTGAAGAGTTTCAGTTTTCCACTCCACTCCATCCATCCATCCATCCATCCGTCCGTCCGTCCGTCCGTCCGTCCGTCCGTCCGTCCGTCCGTCCGTCCATCCATCCATCCATCCATCAAATCAAAATGCTGAAAGTTTAAATATACAGTATATATGTATCCTGACAAATACAGTAAATGTAACTGAGGTTTGGAGGAAATGCCAACACACAGGATGCAGGTAGAAATGATTTTAAAACATTGATAACCAAAAAGCAATGAAATACCAACTCAGCTCGGTGGAAAACCTAGTTAATTTCCACATTCATGACAACTGTTCAGTCATTATGCACTGAAATTTTTCTGAACCTGTTTGGGGTAAAATAAAAAAAAATGGTGGCATATCTTAAAGTAAAGCTTCCTGCCTCTGGAGTCTCAGCACATCACCTGACATGAAACTTAAACTGTCTCAACAATTCTGCTCTGGAAAATTTACCACTGACAGAATTGTCAGAATGTGTAGTTTCTCGCATTTACATGTCTTTCCACTTTTCCTTGGTGTCTCTCCTCTCTCTGTACAGGCAGTGGCCTGATTGTTGTGTGGATTCACCTGTGGCAACGTAGTAGAAATATCATGATTATAAAGCCTTCACACAGTTGAACTTTGCAAAATAAAACCCAAATCTGTGTCTGTTCACTTCCATCCAAATTTCAACTAGCTGTGAACAGCTGCACCACAGTTAAGCATCACATCTCAGAACAAATAACGTCTGCAGCAGCTCAGAGATTCCTTTTTCCTTTTCAAATGTTCACAAAAAATCTGCCTATAAAGGTGGTTGTGTACATAGATGGAGAGTCTGTGCTGCGTGTGCACGTTGGTTTCAGTTTGTCCCATCTTATCGGCCGATAACCTGTCTCTTCACAACATAGAAGCTCCTGTCGGACATCATAGTGGCTAAGGTAAGTGGGCACATGGATCAAAACATGACAGAGGCACATGCATTGGTAAAAATACCAGGGGCCTCATGTATAAAAAGTACGTACGCACAGAAAATGTGCGGCGCATCATTTTAGGCACAACTAACAACTGTATAAAAATGAACGTGGCGTGAAAGTTTGCGTATATATACGCAAACTTTTTACCTGCTGTGAAAATGTGCGGCAGCCACGCAAACTTTTTCAGTGGACAATAACAAGCTACAAAGCAACAAAAATCACCTGAGTATCTTTTATTCTGACTCCATTCAGTGTTATTTAACCAAAGGAGCTTCTAACCTAGTGTTTTTTCATGGTTTTAATATTTTATTGTTTAAACTGAAACGATGAAACTGAACCACATTAATGAAATTAAATGAAATGAAAAATACTTTATTTATCCCTTTTGGGGGAAATTATTGTTGTAGCAGAGTTTTTTTTTTTTTTCAAATAATAATAATGATTAAACAAACAATTAAATTAAAGTAGAAGATAGGGCCTTGTTCCGGA
>JBBBVU010000017.1:369408-380006 GCA_037177055.1 Atherinosoma microstoma
TTTTACCATAATCATAATCAACTAATTCAAGGCAAAATTACAAAATTATTCAATGATCATGACATTTCAAGTAAAAAATATCGGTATCGGCGATACTGGCCCTGTATTTACTTGGTATCGGATCGATACCAAAATTCCCAGTATCGCCCACCCTTACCCAGTATTGCCCACCCCTAATTGTTACATCTCACTATTTCATTCAATTCAATTACATTCAACAGCTGGGCAAGAGTTACCTGGCTGTTGATGCATTTAAAACTTTTTGGAAGCAGTAGTGATGAGTTTGTTTTCCTTTACTGTCCTTCTAACTCATGGTGCTAACTTCAAAGTTCAAACACAACAGAATTGTTCAACATTGTATAAATGTTAAGAAAACATAGGAAGAAAAGCACAAAACTCAAATTCACTGATCACAAAAGACTAAATTGCCACTAAATCTGCATCTCCCATGATCCTTTGCGGTCAAGATACTCTGAGTTTAGATGGTAGCTCCGCCGCTCTGACAAAAACGTTCAGTTATCCTTGCTAATCATTTTTATCACACTGTTCAATGTTGAAAACTATTAGAAACATAATACGCATACAAAAAAATAAATAATTAAACACTAAATAAATTGTTCAAATAAAATTCAGGTTGACTGTGCACTCCCTTTTTCATGCTAGCTTTAACTTAACATCTTGAGTTAAATCAATGATGTCAACCTGAACAGGCAAGATAATTTAAAACTCTAAGTTAAACATCTGAAAACACATAAACTTAAGTTCTGTATGCAAAACTCATTATAACAAGTGGAGTTTAAGTAATAAAATAAGTTAATATAACTTAATGGGGCTGTTCGTTTTTATGGTGTGACATCAAAAAGACATTTTGGTCTAGACAACTGCTGCTCACTGGATATTTTCTCTCTTTCATTGCTCAGTTTGAACTTCAGTTAGTCATCTTCATGTCTACATGACTAAATGTATTGAGTTGCTGCCATGTGATTGGCTGATTACAAATTTGTTTTATTAAGCAGCTGGACTTATCAAGTGACCAGTGAGTGTATGTCCAGAGCTGCAATCCAGAACTTTCATGACTTTCATTCAAAAATTTGTTGCAGAGTTGTGAGTTGGGTTTAAAATGTAGAGTCTAAGTTTCAAGGCTGTTGTATACACAGGCTATCATCTAATCATTTTAATTCCACTAAATCTGTGGAGAACATTATTATTCTGATCATGGACCATTATACACCCCCAAACATTTATCTAACAATCTTAAGTCAGATAGCTCATCTCTAGTTTGACTGACCTTTATTAGATTTTGTCATTTCTTTCTGAAACAAATCACCTTTCAAGATTTTATTCCAGTTAATTTTCTGCTTATCTCCTTTTGCATCAGATCTGTAAATATGCAGAGGGAAGCTCTCTGTGTTTAGTAAGAAGGATAAGAAACACAGCTGTCCTTGTTCAACATGAGGTCTCCCTTTGACTTACTCAGCCAATTAACTACGTGGAATATGCTGAGGACATATACATTTCAACTTAGTTTTTCATGCGAACAAGATTACAAGAGTCCCAATAAAAGTCAACACGGATTTGGCTGATTAATATGTCGCCAGAGGATGATTTACAAACCATCTAAATTGGCGTATTGGGCTCTGATGGTGGCTGGTAGCTACAAAGTCAAGGACATGTAAATCAAGGTAAACTTTTTCTGTGGTAAGGTTACCCCAGACTCCATGGCATTCTTTGCAAACAGGCATAACCAAGATGCACAAGATCATTTTTAGCTAGACCAGCCACATTAATTGGCATATAAGTATAAATGACCAATATTAATTCTCAAATCATATTTACACATCTTGTTTATATCAACAAAAAGCATGTTTTTTATAATCTTTTTCATAAGGTGACAAAACACATGTCCTTGTCTAGTTTGTAAAATCACATTATTTTTTGATGTAACATTGAATATTTTAATTCTCTCAGTGCTTAAACATGGCTAATGACAGAAAGCGAAGAAAACTGATGATTAAAAACTATGGATTATGTTGTTTTTAGATGAAAGCCATCCTCTGGACATAAATGTAGAAATGATGTAACCATATTTAGCTCCACATCAAACTGTAAAGCACACCTGCATCTGCTCCTGCTGTCTGATGTCCTCTGAGTGTCTTTCTGTCTTTGACTGGCAGAGATTGATGCAATGCATGTGTATTTGTAGCTTTAGACACTTCACAGCATCAGTTTTTTTTACAGGAGTCTGAAGTGAAGTAATAAAACTGCGTGCATGTGTGTGTTTGGATGGTGGTGGGGTGTGGTGTATATTTGCCACTTCTTATTCTCACAATCAGCCAGCAAGTAAACTGTACTTGATGTTCAGCATAGATGAACAGGATCAGTTGGAGCCTGTCAGGAACACGGTGCATGTGAGTGGTTTTAGTTCTTTAAGCTGACGTTACAAAGTGCTACACTCTGAGTGAAATTACCATATTGAGGGCCCAATCACGCAATGCACATCAAGGAAGCTTGAAAATGAAAGCCCAATAACAGAGAGGTCCTTTTAATGTCGCTTGGCAGCTACAGAATTAGCTGTCAAATATATATTATCTTCTTAGCAGGAGGAGAGTTGAGTTAACCTACCTCAACATCGCTAAATGTTGTTCAACCCCAGTTGGGATGCTGTAAAATTTAACTAAAAATAGAATGTGTTGGTTTACAAATCTTATAAACTCACATTTTATTCCCAATAGAACATAAACAACTTATCAGATGCTCTGGTCTGATGCAGGATGCTGCTCAACAGTCCTGGCCCCTCATTTATTAACCGTTCCTACGCACAGATTTGTGTGTATTTTGTGTGTGAGAACATTTTCACGCAAAATGTGGAATTTACCATCTTGTTCTTTTACTTCCGGACCAAAACATATTTATTTCTCTAGAACTAACATCAGACGAAAGCAGTGCTGCTATGATGCTGGGAATATGTATGCAAGTTATGTCAAATCAAGTCTCCTTCATCTCTACAAAACATTTAAAACCAACTGAGGTAAACCAAAGAGCTTCAGGTTAAAGATACAACATTAAGGAGGAAGTTCAGATTATGTCCTCCAGCTGCAGATACTGTCTGTCTGTGCTGCGGTTTAAAAAAAAATTAAAAAAATCCAGATTTTTTTCCCCAGTGATTTGAAATGGGGCTAAATAACAATCTCTCCCTTTTCAAAAAATCTCATGAAGATCCCGAGTCATTCATTGCCCTCATTTCTCTCTGCAGCATTTATTTATTCTGTTAGTTTCACTTTTTTACGCAGAGTAATGTTTCATAGGATTCTTGAATAATATTCATCTCCCTTAAACTTCAGAATTTCAGGGTGAACTGTGTTCACAGACAGAGATTTCTGGACGTCTTCCTGAGTCCATGCAGTGATTTCCAGTAGAGAATCATGTCTGGTTTTAATGCAGTGCTTCCTGAGGACCCATAGATCACCAGCATCCAGTTTGACCTTCAGCCTTCTCCCATGTGTACAGAGATTCCTCATGATTCTGTAAATTTTTTGATAATATTACACACTGTAGATGGTGGGATCTTCCAAGTCTTCACAATTTTACATTGAGAAAATTGTTCCACCATTTTTAGACCCAGTTTGTCTCAGATTGGTGGAACCTCTGTCCATCTTTACATCTGAGAGGCTCTGCCTCAGAAATGCTCCTTATACCCTGTCATGTTACTGACCTGTTGGCCATTAACCTGATTAGTTGTCAAAAGCTCCTCCAGTTGTTTTTTAATTGCACCAACTACTTTTCCAGCAATTTGTTGCTCCTGTTCCTACTTTTACAGATGTGTCGCTGCCATCAGATTCAAACTGAGCTCATATTTTCTCAGTTTCAACATCTGATTTGTTGTTTATATTCCATTGGGAATAAAACATGGTTTGATGAGATTTACAAACCATTGCATTCTGTTTTTATTAGCATTTTATGCATTCAAATTTCTTTGTAATTGAGGTTGTAGTTCTAAGAATGTTTCTTTGTAATTTACACTAAATATACATTTTAGTGGATTTCAATCTGTGATATTTACACAGTTATTTTATATTAAGCCCTCATTGTATCTGCTTACATATTATGTCTGCTTAGGAATGTGATGTCCTCATGGTGGCCCCTCTGGGCTCTGTCCTTGGTTGTCATGATGTGTATGGTGTTTGTGCCACTCAGGGACAGAGGCCAGATAAAGCCTAGCTAGACTAGACACCTGTTTTCTGTTGTGTTGATAGTTGATAGAAGTTCGAGCCAGTGTTGTCTTGGCAGATTCACAAAATTTTGTCTGTACTGGGATTTGTTGGGAAAGTTTATAACCAATACATCTCAAAGTTTAGTGAGAGAAGAACTCCCCCCCCCAAAAAAAGTGCTTTTCTTCCTTCCAATTAGACATCACAACAGTCCGCCAACTGCAGAGATGACTGGTTATGATGTCCCTACGGTGGACTTGGCCTTCGTTCGCACGCTCTTTCTTAAAAAGCTAGCTATAAATAAAAAACCCATGGTTAGATGCATTTGTTTATTGGTTTAACTAATTATTAGTTACCTACTGCAGTTCCTACTGCAGGGACAGAAGAGTTACCTGGGGAAATCTAATGTGACAGCTACATTGTTGCAGAGAATGCCATTTAATCTCCTGCTGTAGGCTTGTTCTGTCTTTCTGTGTGTTTTGTATTATACTGTAGTTTATGCTCGACCGGGGCTTTCTAACCTCAGTGTGATTCAATCCAAATAAGCCTATTAACAGTAATTACCATATAAAGCAATAAGAGAGAAGGGGGAGCAGTTCTTCAGGAACAGCAGAGGAAAGACAAAGAAGAGATGCAGAGTGTGAGAGGACCTGATGTACTGTGCAGATTACAGTATCCATTACAATGGCTTTTTTTCTCAACTCCAGCAAAAAATTTTATATTATATTTATGTCAGCATTTGTGTGGATGTCCCCATGGTGGTGCGAAGGAGCACATTTCTTCCCAGTTATAGCTCACGAATGGTTACCTGTTTTTGTATTTGGTTCTTTTTCTCCTTCATTCCTTTATTTAATGATGTGTACATGAAGTGTGTGTATTTCAAGATAAAAACTACAGTTACATGCAAGTAGTCATAGGTGTGTGTTCATTGTTTCATGAGATCTGAAGGCTGTCTGAGCCAGATACATGGTACTGCTGGGTAAAACCCTTAGAACTGGCCAACAACACGTCCAAAATTTTCTGTTTCAGTTCTGGAAATATCTGGTTCACACTGAATCATCTCAAATGTCAGGAAGGTCATTACTCCTCTGACATTGGTTAAATGTAGCTTAATGTCCTCCAGATTCATGTCTACATGCCAAATAAATTGGTGCGTGAACACAAATGCATCGTGCCGCTGGACTTTTTCATTTAAAGGGAAAATTGTTTCACCCTTTTGACATTTTTCCAACTCTCACCACTTGAACTGCAGGCAGCCACGATTCATAGACATCCGGGTCTGTTTTTAGCTCCTGCGTCAGACTCTCTCACGAGGGGAACTTTTTATAATATAACTAGCTGGTGGTCTAGATGAGCACAGTGAACAAAAACACTTGTCCACATTGGTGAAACATCCTCACATTAATAATAGTTCTTAAATTTAGTTTTAATGTAAATTAATAAAATAATTTATTAGTGAATTATGATTTAATGTTGATTCATCGACCGTTCAAACATGACAACACACAGATGCATGAAAAGGCACAATGATGAGACAATCAGAGTTCATGTTGAGCTTTTAAAAATGGGTGAGCATGTTTAATGTGTGTGTGTGTGTGTTTGATCAGAGGTCCAGTGTTAAGGACAGGCCTCAGCTTTGAAGTTCCTTTTTTTCATATTAATGAAGCCGATACACTCGGTGTTACACACATGTACACACAACACATGCACCCATTTAAAAGCCCTTTGTGGTGGGGAGCAGATAAAACACATGTCCAGGTGTTGGCTTTAAGCCTGTTTTATCTGTTATGTATTCAGATTAATGCCATATACTCACTTTGTGTTCCTGTGTTTGCATGTGCGTGTGCTTGTCCTTTGATGATGGGCAGAGGGCCGACTTCTAGTTTAAATAAACCACTTATTTCTGTTCACAGTGTTCTCTCACTCTGTTTTTTAACTGAATACATGAATGAATAGAAATTTAAAAACAGATTCAAAGAAGAAAATAGAGAACATCTATAATCTGCTCCTCTGTCCATCACCCTCTGTGACACACACAGTGAGGTGCACTGAAGCGAAGCACACAGCTGTGAACCAGCCCAGAGGACAATCCTGTGTGTGTGTGTGTGTGTGTGTGTGCTCAGCACGCTCTGAAATGTATTTTGGTCTTAATCTATCCACTTTTTTCAGATTTTATCTGGAAAAAGTAATGTTTACCACATTAATCAGATCCCTCAAGTCAGCTTTATTTGTTTATCACAATCCAATCCATTCATAGTCCAATTAAACTAAATAGATTATATGAGCCACATTAGCCAAGTTCATAATAATTGTGTTAATTTAAAGCAATTTATGAAAAAAAATGCCTAAAGAAACAATCAGATTTAGTCTCAATCCTCCATCCTGAGCTGCACCAGGAGACACTGGAGAGGAAAACCTCCATCAGAACCAGAAGGACGGCCATCTTCCTGGACTGGTCAGGGGTGGAGAGGACAGGAAAGAGGGCTCAACAAGCAGCATAACTCTAAGGGATACCTGCTGAGAAAGAAGAGAAACACAAATAAATGACAACAACAATGGAGAGTAAAGAGAGGAGCCCAGCGCATCATAGGATGTCCCGCAGCAGCCTCGGCTTATAGCAATAAGGTTCACCAAACCAGACCTAACTATAAGATTCATCAGAAAGGAAAGTTTGAAGCTTGGGGACTGTTTTACAAAAGTAGAATGAAGTTATTCAGGATAAGAGAAGATGTCACAACTTGACTTTGCCTTGTCAGAGTTTCCTGGCTGACTTTGTTTCACCAACACAATCACAGGAACTGATTCTGACTTGGGAAAGTTGGTGCTTCTTACTTAAAACACTTAGTAGTAGCTGGTGAAGTGAAAGGTAGTGTAAAAAAATCTGTCTGATCCTGTTGTACAGAGGTAGTCCGATGTCTGTCGCCACACATCTACAGAAACTAGTTCAGCTGCTGGAGTTGGATCTTAAAATTGCAATAAAAGAAAGAATCCTGAAGAAACTGGACCTGGAAATCCAGAAACTGGAAATAGAAGTGAGCCGTTTTAATGGACAATGTAGTTGAAGTTTAACAAACTGAAAATTAAGTCATTTCTGTCGGGACATACTCCCAACTGGGTAAATAACTGTAACATTAACTAAGCCTGGATGTTAGCCTGACTGTAAACCTGACAGCTTGGCCATTATCCTGGCTGTTAGCTTGGTTGTTTAGCCTGGTCTGGAGCAGGCGAGCTACACAGGATAAAGCTCCATGGTTACTGATGTATTACTATTTTTGTGAAAACCAAATAAAGGACAAGTTTAGCCACAATAACTGGGAAATCCTATCTTGATCTCTTGTCTCAGTTTTGTGAAACAGCCCTCAGATCTTAAAAGGTAGAGATGGCACATATTAACCAAACAAGGATGTACCTTGGTCCTGTTATAGCCTACAGATATTTCAGGATTCTGGCCCTTTTCGGTTTATTGACCTCAGATATTTCCAGACATGACCTCAGGTCATATTTGGAACTCGTATATGACAAAAATAAGATGCATCTGGTATCCAGACACAATATATGTCCTCATGCTGTATCTTTTGTCCATATATTACCAGATGTCTCATATCAGCCACTCAGACCATGCATCAGAAATGGTCCAGATTTTTGTAAGACTTACACAAATATACCCTACAGATATTTCAGGATTGTGGCCTTATTCAATATATTGACCTCAGATATTTCCATACATGGTATCAGGTCATATTCGGAACTCATATATGACAAATATAAGACACATCTGGGGCCTATTGCACAAAAGTAGGATTTATACATCCAGGATGAGTAACTAAGCAGGGCTCATCCAATCCACAACAAGGGTGTCGAGGCTTGATCTGTTGCACAAAGCGCATGTCAGGATGAGCGGACATGGATTCATCAAGTCGGTGAAACCTATCTTGGATAAGTGCACGCTTGCTGCTTCCGCATATAGACCCTCGCAATCTATCACAGAATCACTGATCTACCATGGCAACAAGAGTGGCGTCCTTCTCTCCATCAGAGCAGGAAATCTTCCTAGAAGTGGATGAAGTAAAGTCAAGGACCAAATAAAAAGAAGGGAAACATCGCCATGGTTATAAAATTATTAGTATTACAGACTGCCCGAATGCGTTTGTAGTGCACAAATAGGTCTACACACTCACCACTCCGCTGGAACCAACACAATCCACATTATTAACATAGTTG
Source organism: Atherinosoma microstoma (assembly GCA_037177055.1). NCBI lineage: Eukaryota > Metazoa > Chordata > Actinopteri > Atheriniformes > Atherinidae > Atherinosoma > Atherinosoma microstoma. The sequence goes on from JBBBVU010000017.1 coordinate 377,838, forward strand.
TCCTCTGACTATAAATCTGCTGAAACTGCAGAAAAACTGATGCAGATGTATGTCTGGCTATTAAAGCTCTGTTATGTGTCTTTTAATATGATTTTTCATAAAATTGCCAGTGAGAGAAACAGGACAAGTGTTAACAGTAGACTCGTTGCTTTACATTTATGCAATGTCACTGGTGCACCTAACTGCACGCACATCAAAGGAAAATCTCCCGCAGGTGTTCATCGGGGTGAAATGAAAATGCTTTCACAGTAGTAATAGGTTTAGATGATTTTATGATTTTATCCAATGCAATGGTTCTCAATCTGCAGAGGCCAAGGCCCCCTGCATTACTGTCCGCGGAATGCCGGACACTGCATAGGCCTAGTGGTGCATATTGGTACACCCTGCTGAGCAGTTTTCAGCTCATTATGCAGAAAACTGTCCAATAGCTGGGCTGAATGTCTGCATTATCCAATCCGCATTTGGTTTGAAGGGCTTGTCCAATCAAATGGCTGGATTTAAACAAAATGCTTAATAATTAGTAAAAGTTAGAAACACCACTTCAGTAATTTAGGTTATTATCAAGAAAATGAGGAAAAATGTCTAGATATCAGCTCTTAAATTAAACTCTTATGAGCTATTTTTGTTGTTATCATCATGTTTGTCCAAACAAATGTATCTTTAGTTGTACCAGGCATTTAAAATGAACAAGAAAATGAGAAAACAAGGTGGTCTAATAATTTTTCTGTGACTCTATGTAAAGGCCTACATATGTATATGTCTATGGAGAAAGTATTAATGACAGCAAAGCCATCTAAAATTTATCGAAAAATATTGCAATTAATGAGCACAAGTGTTTAAATAACGACAGTGGGTCTGTGTTAATGTGATAACAATGTGTAGCGGGCAGTGAAATTAATATTGGTTTCCATTTGTGGTGACTGCTGACTGTAATAAGCCATTGAGATTGGCTAGCTCCACAGAATAAATCTCCATTGTAACTTGTGCCATAACATATCCTACTTTCCCTATCCTGCTTTTGTGCAACTGGATCAGGGATAAGTATATTTGTCCTCATGCAGTATTTTCTGTCCATATTAACAGATATGCCACCTCTCTCAATATGCACCATAAATAATCTGGATTCTTCTGATATGTAGGGAAGTATCCCCTGTGGATATATGGCCATTTTCATGCAATTGGGTCTGCGTCCTGAAACCAAACTGGGAGCTGGTTCCACAGAGAGGGATCTCAAGGAAACTCTGTGAAACACCACTCACTTAGCTTACTCTTCGTTCTTATTTTTGCACTTTTTTTCTAAATGACAAAATATTATTATTATTATTATTATTATTACTATTATTATTATTATTATTGTTATTATTATTATCTTTTCATTCTTTTTTATGCTATAAATGGGATTTTCACAAACATATGCTGGATAAATTCTTTACTTCTAATTCATCAGTAAATGTTCATATTTATTTCCAAAAACCTTTATAATTAAAGAGACTGATTATAATTTACCCCATTTATTAATTTTGTCAGATGGTAATGCCATGTAGATTAGAGTCAATACCAACCGGTATTCAACATTAGCAATGTGCAACATGGAAGACCTTTTGTGATATTCAACTTTGTCCATTACAAACCCATAATTCCCTACAAAAAGATAGGTTGTCCAAATCTGCACATACCTCCCCACCCCCTATCTTTACCCATCATGAAACCTCGACTGCAAACCCACAAGTCACACATACATAACATAAACACACCCACGGACATAAACATAAAATGATGTCTCTAAAAGTGCTGTCCTAACCCTCATCAACCGCACTGCGGAAACAACAACACTGAAACTTTAAATATAAGATGTCCAAATGAATAAAAACAATAAAACAAAATTAAGATAGATTAAATTAAATTAAATAAGAAAAAAAAGTAAAATGAAATGAGGTAAAATAAAATAGGATGAGATAGGACCCTAGAATAATGGAATGGAAAAGAATTATTTTAAAGACATAGGTTAAATATTAAAACAAGTTAATTAATAATGCAAAATAAATTAATCTGTTAAATAAGTAATGAATAATTTATTACATTAAATACATTTAACAAGATAGATAGATAGATAGATAGATAGATAGATAGATAGATAGATAGATAGATAGATAGATAGATAGATAGATA
>JBBBVU010000017.1:391508-403064 GCA_037177055.1 Atherinosoma microstoma
CACGGAGGCCACCGCGTGTGAGTCCTTCTTTGACTGTTTTCCAGACTTCGACATACCGAAAAGTTACTCGGAGCTGCAATAGTTGAAAGCAATTAAGGTGAGGATCTCAGGAACCAAAAAACGGGTTGTTTTTACAGGAACGTTTTTAAAAGTCGTGGGAGCACGCGAGCTGCACACCTACTCCATATCCGCCAAACCGGAAGTCTCAATGCACCTCGACATATTTCTACTTGATAGGTAAGATAATATTATGTCTTTATGACTTTTGGATAAAAACTACAGAGCCCGGCAAGTGTCAGCGGTTAAAAATAAAACAAACAAAAAGAAAGCCGGTTGAAATCTGTGTGCACGTATTATTAAACTGTGCTCTCTATTTGCATCCGTGGGAACACAGATTGTTCAGAGACCTCCGTTGAGTTTTGAGACGACCAATGTGGCTAAGGAGGTTGTTATATTAACATTAGCAATTGTTAGCAAAAATGTTGAACTTTTTCTCAGTGTAAAATAGTAAAATACTTCTGCATTAAGACACAGAACTGCATTAAGTCTACATATGACAATAGACTAGCAGCTGCAGGCCATGGAATCCAAACTCTACTGAGATCCCTGGGTAATCTGTACGCGCAAGGATTGCAAACAGAGAGCACAGTTTTATTATGCATTATTAAACGGAGAGCACAGTTTAATAATCCGTGCACACGGATTTCCACTGACTCTTTTTTTTAAAACCGCTGACACTTGCTGGGCTCCGTAGTAAACAATCGATGCTGCTCAGCGCTCGTGAGCCCTAAGGAACAAGCATTGTGCATTCCTCTGCTCTGAGGCGTGGCTTCGGGGGAAAACTAATGAAAGGGGTTTGGACTTTTGAATTGTGTGTTTTCCGACTGTAGTTTGCTTAAACAGTTTTTACAGAATCTCATACCCGACCTTTAAGTCCTACTTACAAGCCTTTTAAAAAGATTGTGGCATTCATGAAAATCTGTCTCTGTCTCACCTGTGTCTGTGTCTGCACACGCTCCTTCAGTCTTATGACCTTTTATGGGCATTTTCAGACATTTACCTGCAAATTAGGATCTGCCAACACATCCTTTCAACTTACAAAATGATTGTTTTTCACCAATATTGGAGGAAAGATTATGCACGTTTGGAAATCTGATGGAGGGTTTTCTTCAAAACATCTCTGAAGTACAACATAAGAACAAGTTTAAGAATGTTCGTGAAAAGATATTGGTGCATGAGGCCCAATGAATGGTACATTTTAAGAAACCAATCTCTTTTTTTCTCTTTTGATACATTTATTATTTCTCTCCAATAAAGCCAAAACTATTTATTTTCCAATCATTTGATTATTCAATAAAGCGATAGATGAAATACTCGTTTGCTGCAGCAAGTCTTTTTCTTTTCTTTAATAATCATCTGTCTCATTGGATAAAGCATTGTTGCTTAGCTCAGTCTTATTTGGCTCCTTCCTTTTCCTTCATGCAGACAGTCATGGTGGTGTGTGGTGGTTAGCACCGCAGCCACACAGTAAGAAGGTTGCTCATCAGAGCCTCGGGAGGGGTTTGAAGTGGGAGGGGTTTCTGGTTCGAGCTGGGGAGAGGTTTGAAACAGTGGCCTTTCTGTGCAGAGTTTAAACGTTCTCCCCGTGTATGCGTGGGTTCTCTCCAGGTACTCCAGCTTCCTCCCACACTCCAAAGACATGCATGATGGGTTAATTGGTTACCCTAAATTCCCCTGAGGAGTGAGTGTGTGCCTGAGTGGTTGTTTGCCTCCCTGTGTTGGCCCTGCAATGGATTGGTGACCTGTTCAGGGTGTACCCTGCTGGGATCGGATTAAGCGGTACAAAAAAATCAATGAATGAAAGATATTCAGGGGGAAGAACTTGTATGATTTGCAATAAAATCTGTCAGTAATCTAATAAAATGTAGGGTGGATACCTTTTCTCAAATATAATTTTCTCTACCTGCTTCATCCTGTTCAAGGTCACTGAGAAAGGAGATGTACAATGTGAGGGTTGGGATCAGGCTGGAATCTATCCCAGCTGCTCCTGGTTCAGATGTAAAGAGTGATGTTGAGCCTTCTTGAGACAAATTATCCTTAAGTAGTCATTTTATTTGGGATTAAAAACAACCAATTACATCAAAAGTCAACAGGACAGATAAAAACACAGTATATCCCAAATAGTTGGTCAAATGAAGCCCAATACTTTAAATATTTTTGAAATCTTGTATGTTTTTTCTGCAAATAATGGCTTAAACAAATTTCCAAAGGGTGAATTCAGTAGAATCACAGGGACTTTCTGAAGGGATATTCTTGACATTAGTGCAGATTCATGAAAACCTTATAGAATGTAAGCCATTTAAAACCAAGCTGATAGAAGTCTGGAGGCAGAATATTTATTGAAAGTCAGCCAATGGGGGATTAACATTGGAATCAACACCATTATATTTTAGGATAAAGGACATTTATTTTGTGTTTCTTTGGGGTCTTTTCTTTGAAAAAGCGTAAGGTTACCCAAGGTTGACTGTATTTCAGAGAAGCAGAAAAACAGAATCCTGAGGAGTCAGCCTTATTGTCTCTGTGTAGGATAAATTCTACTGTATTTGAGTCCTGACAATTTAAACATTTGTTTTGGCTGCTTTTCTGATTTCAGCAAATACTTTAATTTGGTTGTTGTTGTTTTTCATTTAGGCTCAAAATATTTACTTGACTCTGCTAAAATGTTGGTGTAAGAAATGAGAGTGGGGATTATAACCCAGATCATCCAATTCTAGTCCACCTCTTTAACCACTAGGCTACCACTCTACTTAAACAGGAACTGACAAAACAAAATAGGGGAGATGGTAATATATCATTTTATGCCATGACAATACATCCTATGATTAGTACATTTTTAGCTCAGGAAACTGAAAGGTGGAAAACTGACACATCAGGCTCCTGACCAAGAGAACATGTGGGGCAACCTGCTCAGGTAATGCCACTAGAAGCCTAAGTCTATACCAGGGAAATGCAAGTTCAGTCCTAGAGAACCACAGTCCTGCAGGTTTTCGATGTTTCCCTGCTTCAATACACCTTATTCAAATGAATGAGTCTCTGAACAGAACTTAATAAGCTGTTGGATCCATTTCATTTGAATCAGATGTGTTGGAGCAGGAAACATTGAAAACCTGCAGGACAGCAGCTCACTGGGACCGAGATTGCCTAGTCTATACAGCAGTGGGGGGTGAAGATGTGGTGTTTCTATCTCTGTTTTCATCTCCCTGAAAATAGGTGGGTTTATTAAATAGGTTACTGGTTATCTGTGGAAGACATGGCACCAGGATGCACAGTGGGAAGAAGGCAGTTTGACAGGAGACAATATGATGCTTGGGTTAATGTTCTGCTGGGAAATGTTCGGGCCTGGCACTAATGTGGATGTTTGGAAATCACCAATCCAAACATTTTTGCTGACAAAGAACAACCCTTCATGGAAACAGTATTTCCTGATGGCATAAACCTATTTTAGAAGGATCATGTGCCCTGCCACACTGAAAAAAATTATTAGGTGATGACTTGGCTTCCAGATTCTCTAGAGCTCAACTCAATCAAGAATCTCTGGACGCACTGGAAAATCAAGTTTGATTCTTGCAACTTAGAGAATTAAATGATCTGATTCTGCCAACTTGCTGCTAGATACCACAGCATACCTTTAGAGGTCTAGTGCACTCTAGTTGACGTGTCATGGCTGTTTTGGTGTCTAAAGCAGCATTTATTCAATATTAGGTTATAATATTATGGCAGATCAGTGTGTATATTGTGTGTGTATATTTTGCTTCTATGTCTTGATTGGCACTCTCTTTATTACAGCCAATGATGTTTAGCACTTTATTTTTTCAATGACTATAATGCATCTTCTTAACATTTTGGGAAGAATGCAAACTCCTGTGGTGAAGGCAGTTTGCAAATTCATGTGTATTTAAATGAAATTCAGTGTGAGGGGTCACCCCGGTGTGACCCCTGCTTTAATGTACCCAGTGAGTGATGGTACTGGGTTAATATTTAATGATGAAGCAGGTCTTAAGGGTTCAATAAATCCATCTTTACCAGGAGAGAACATATCTCTGATTTCTACTGAGCATAGACCCCATAAAACACATGTAAAATCATGTTTTTTGTTTCTTCCTTGTCTTTCAGCTTTGATGCCTCCTGACCACAACATGCCTCTCGATCCAATGCTGCTATGACAACACACCTAACAGACAGAGAAAGAGTGATGATGCATAAATGGGCAGATAAGTGATCCCAAGAATCGGAATAGCAAGGACAGGCTAAGGAGGAAAAGAGTGAAACAAGACAACATAGAGGCAAAACACTGGAAACACACTTTTGCTGTTGCAGCTATGCATTTCCACTAGAAAAGACAGAATGTTGTTGTTTGGATGGGTGGAGGCCCATCTCTTCATTGCCAAATAGAAGAGAGGAACAGCTCAGAATCTTTATGTTGCCAATATAATATAGTCCTACCTCTACAGAAGGACAGAGCTGCTTTGGGTTAAAAAGAAGCTTGATAATGTTTGAGGAGAATTTCCTCCAGCTGACACTGAAGGTTACAACCCCATCTTTTCACAGTTATGCCAGTGATCATCTAAAACCCAACCCAACTTGTAATCATAACTATTTACTACACATGATTTTTTTTTTATTAAAGGAAGGTATTTTCTGAAGATAATTTGCAGAGTTTTGGCCACCTTTCTTAGCATTGGGATATTTTATATTTACCTACGTAGTCAATGACACTTTTCTCTGCCTAACCAAGTTGAAACCCTAATCTTGAACTATTTGAATCTCTTCATTTCATTTGTCCTACATGATGGAGACTGATGGAAACGGATAATGTCTCTGCACCATAAGTAATACAAGTACAATGGTATTTTTACTGATAGTCAAATTTTTTACTGATGGTCAAAACTGCAACACTAAAAGTCAAATCAACCCAATCTGGCAACAGAACATGTAATAGCTGAGTTGGTCCAAAGGGCAATTTTTTACAGTTTTGAAATGAAGGCCAAACATTGTACAACACTATGTTTTCCTCATTCATTTCCCAACAGGGATGCAACTTCAGACTACGTTGACATGCAGGTCTTATTGCTTAATTCTATCTTTTTTGCTGCGAGCTGATGAGTATGGTGGTAGGCCTGTGACTTGGGTCTAATTTGAAAAAAAAAAGAAAAGATCTATGCTGTTCAGACCGCGATAGAAAAAAAATCTGATATTGGTCACATATGGACAAAAAAAAAGTCAGATTTGGGCTTTTCCTTGAAATGTTAATGTAGTCTTACATGTCACCTGATGTCCACATTAAACGTGTTCCTACTTAATGACATTAATGCTCAATATCCTGCTACGGCCATCAAATTGATCATTTCACTACATGATGACTACAGCCAGTGACAATAACTTTAGTAACTTTCTCTTAAATTTGGTTATTGCTGAGATTGATGTTAATGGTGGATCTGACAGTGAGAACAAGAGAGGGGGAGAGTGATTAGAAGAGAGAAAGAGAGAGTGAAGAGAGGACAAAGGAAATAAATATACAAAAGATAAAAAAGAACAACTGTACAACCAAAACAGAAAAAACAGACAACTAGCGGCTGCACCTGTAAAGAAAACATCAAATGGCCTTTGTAAGAAACAAACCAGACGATCATCAGGAGCACCTAGAAGAAGACAAAATGAGAAAAACATGAACAGCAGCAGATATAAATACATACAATAACTGTAGCTATCAGTGCTTAAAGCTGCAGGATAACACAGACAGAGAGGTTCAGTTGACTTAAAGTTTACATTGTATGGCAGGTTTTATCTTATCTTGGGGAGCCCACAGGTTTTGTAATAGATTCACTTGACCATTTAAAAAAATATATTTTTAAAAGTTATTTTACTTTATTTAGACAGACACTCATTTACAAGAAAAAGCTGTTTTGAACCAACAAAAAAGATTTTGTCACAGTTATATACAATTCCAACAATACATTATATAAAAAGGTATAGAGCAGGTTAAATACGCAAAAAACAAGAGCAATGGTTTTTGGAAGAATCCAAAAAAGGCTGAGGCAGGCAGCAGTCCTGGGCAGTCTGCTCTGTAAATCCAAATAAGACTGACAACCATCTGGCACTGAATGAGAGTTACACCTGTCCTTAAATAATGAAGGAGGATGATGATGGTGATCGAGTGCAGGTGTGCAGACATGCCCCAGGGCCGCTGCTCTGCCTCCACCTGAGGCCTGTACTCCGAAGCGTGATTAACATACCCTGGATATCTCTCTGTTAGCTGGGTTGACTTACCCAGACATTCAGGATCCGGATAAGCTGTACTACGAAGCTTGTTATTGACTCAGTAATTCAACCCAGAAGTTTCCCGTCTTATGTGAGCGCGCACTGATCAAAAGGGGTGGTGTCTGCAGCTTTCTGACCAATTACCATGGAGGAATCCCTGCAGGCTGCAGAGCAACGTACGTAGCCATGGAGGAGCAGACAATTGTTCTTCAGAAAAATTATGAATTTAGACACACCATCCAAGCAAGAAGTAACACTGTTGCCACAGTAACAGCCAGGAAGAAATGCTGGCAAAAAATGTCAGACTCTGTTACTACATGAATTCATAATATTATACTATATTAATTAATTGGTGAATATAAGCACTCTGATCACTCAATTTCATTTTATTACGGCCCAGGCGGCTCAAGCAGACCTTTCTCACTTTCCTTTATATTCTGTCTGCCAGCAACATAACTCAAAAAGTTATGGACGGATTTTGATCAAATTTTCAATTGCAGAAATCTAAGGAATGGAATGAGGAACAAGTGACAGATTTTGGGGGTGATCCTGATCAACGCCTGGATCCAGGATATTTTTAAGGATTCTTTACTATGGTGAGATAGGGATAATTGTGCCACTGAAGCTTCTAACTTAAAAATATGCCCACTGTCACTGGCAAAAAAAATAAAAATAGAAATGGCTTGGCAGAGGTCTGCGATATGCTTCTATTTTCCAGCGAGTTCTTCAGGGGCTCAGCACCCCTGTGTTTTTTGGAATATTGTTAAATTCATGGTTCTGCAATTCTGCCATGTATCATTATTATTATTGAACTCGTTATTTCAGATGCAACCCTGGTGGAGCTAAACCGACTTGGAAAAAGTCAAGAACACGTACAAGAACATACTTCAAAGCAGCTAGTGAAGGCTTTATTTCTTCATCAAAAGGATTCTTCTATCCATAAAAACTCTTTCTCTGCTCAGCTCTTCTCTCATGATCTGCCGCACCAACGTCATCGGGATCATCTAAAAAAAAAAGGGGCAGGCCATTTTCCAAGAGAGCAGATAGGTCAGGAGAGTGGTCTTTTTTACTTCCTGATTTCTTATCCAGAACATAACATGCTCCAGACCAGGTTAGCTGTTCAGTGTTTGTTGCCGCAGTGATACATCCCGGTAAGAAGTTAACCAGCTTAGTAGTTGGGTTAACCCTGAAGTTACCCCGATAAGAGAAAATCCAGCTTCGTAGTACAGGCCTCTGGAGGAAGAGAAAGAAAATAAATAAATCACAGCAGAACACAAATACAAAAAACTGAAAACCCAGACCTGACACCATCCCTCATGTATTGCTGTTCAAGGGTTGGGGTTTCCATCATGTTACATGGATACTAAATAACATAAAACAGTATATGGATACGTTTTAACAATGGATGGCAGCACCATATTATTTTGGTTATGTGGAAAAAGGTTGCTTTCACACGTTTTCTGGTGAGACTGGGTTTGTGGAGTATAGAAACATACAGCTTACATATTGAAGATCGGCAAAAATTCTGTTTTCTTTTTTGGGTATTCAGTCTGAAAATACACTTATGGTCAATTCCATCTGAAACAGTTACCAGGACAGATAGCATTTACCTCCAGTTTAGAAAAGAAATGCCCAAAATAGAAAAAGCAAAAAGATTTGAGCTGCCATTTTGGAGGTATGTGTGAAATGTAGATTCAGTTGAGACATTTTCTCGTGTCTTTTGTTTGGACCTTATACAATTCTCTTCTTTGGGGAGAAGAAAAAGTTTGTAGCTTATGGTTCAGTTTTTGTAACAAGGTCTGTTCATAAAGCAACAGTGTTAGAGCAGTATTATAAGCTTTTTGTTAGCTTTCATATCTGCGCTGATATGTGTGTGGATGTGGATACGGTTTCCCACACCACCAGTATCTACTCATAGACAACATGCTTTTTCATCACAGCATGGTAAAGAGATGAGTTAGTAAAAGTTGTCCTGGTGAAATTTGGAATCCAACCAATCAAGAACCACGATGTAAAACTCTTTAGTTCATATCCTGTGACCTTTGGTTTCTTTATATATTTTTCCCCTTCTACAAAGTCCTCTGCACAAATACCACAGGGTACAGCCTGGTCCCTGTGGGTTTCTTTTAGCTTATATTTGTATTTTTGAAAATAAACTTTGAAGGTGCTTCCAGTGCTGCGTTTCCTGGCAAAACCTCATAGTTCATAGATACATTTCAAATAAGAGGCAAATGTGTGATTTCTGAACAGATTTCTGAGCATGCATTTACAATGAGGCCATTTTTCCATCTGGGCGATATATGAACCCAATCTTTCTGACAACTTGAGATGGGGCAGGAAAGGGTTAAAGGTTTTCTTTTAGTGCTTGTTTTTTTAAGCAAAACAAAATTATTAACCCAAAATTACTAGGCTAAGATTTTTGTTGTATACCTGTGACTTCATATTCTCCATAACTGGCTTGTAACGGTGCACAGCTAATATTGCACATCAGCGGCTTAACCTGCTATCAACTTCAGTCTGAAAGACTGAAGTTCCCAGCTTTGGATCATCAGTGTTGAAGTCTATAGCAACTGATGCTGAAAAACCTAACTCAAGGATTTCACATAAGATAGACCTCTTTGTGTTTGTCATTCACACACATAGGCTACTCAACCACACGCTTTTGCATTAAAGACGAAACAGCACAAAGACAAGCACCTGGTTCAGTAATCTCCATCATAGGAACTGGTATTTTTCCCCAACCAAAGTCCATTGGCTGGTCAGGATTTATTTCATGTTGTTTTGTTTTCTTCAAATTAACAGAACTGCCATCTTTCCTGTCATCATTTGTCATGAAATGATAAATAATTTAGGCTCTTATTTGCTGGTCGTGGATATCCCTCAAGTTCCAATCAGGGATGTCTTTTATTTCACTTCATGACAGAAGCTAAACTCAAATTTTCTGTGTGGGACTTCTTGCATTAAGCTTTGTTTAATTAATAAATTGCCCCATATATGAAGAGTGTTATGGTTGGTATACACAATCCATGTTACTTCTGGTGTTTCAGTGTGTTTCACAACTATATTCGTAAAGGAGAAAGTGTAGGTTTCTCTTCACATCTTCTTTTTAATCTGTTAAAATATCCTGCACTGGAAAGATCATTGAAATGTGGGCCCTCTCTCCAACATTTAACCAAATTCTGATGAATTTCCTGTAGTTTCTTCATCATGTTATCTTTCATATTGTTGCATGTTTGTTTATCTTCCTTTAGCAGGTTAACCCCTCTGGCTACCTCACCCTGTGTCTTTCACTTTTATTAGCTGTAGCCGCTTGCAGACAGCTCACTCCAAAACCGTCCCCCGCCCATTGTCTAGGAATATTGAACATCCTAGATAAACTGTCAGAAGCTGGGATGTACCTGCATGCCTCCTGTCTTGAAAACGTTCACACAAAATAATTAATAATTGAACTTAGGGTGTAAATCTTAAATTTGATCACAAGATTACATACTATTGATTCAGTGGATAACCATTTGATTTCAACCAATTTCAGTTTGATTCGATTCAGGACTGAGTGATTGATATGAGATAATATCACATGCTGATTTAAAACAATCACTTCTATTCAAGATTCATATCTTCTTAGAAATAATTACTGTATATATTTGATCAATATTTTCAGTTTGGACTGGTGTAATTGGACCGTCAATCATTGAATCGATGTGTGGATGTATTGTTGCATCAGATCTGGACTATTCATCTGTGACCTCTAACACCTCTGCAATGTGAAAAGCCGGTTTAAAATCTCGTAGTGTGAAGTGGGCTCAGGTGAGGCTGAAAGCACAGATGCACCTTGATGAAAGTCCCAATTTAACGATAAATTATTTTCTGTGTTGTGCTTTGTGACAGGAAGTTTGATCTAATCATGTCTTTTTTCAACAAAATGAATGCAAATACCATTTAGTCTTTCTCTTCCACTAGACGAGGGCTGTTCTAATAAAACTCAATGCTTAGTCGTGTGGAACGTGAAATTTTAGTTGCTGCAATAACACACATATAGACATCCAACATCCAACCATACCTATTTATCCTCAGTCCATACGATATACAGTGTGGAGTTATTATATAGAAACTTGTTGTGAATCACAAACAGTGACACACAACAATGACTACATGCAGACATTCATAAATGTATGTTTATCCTGTATAACCTCTTCACCCTGTGGTATTTTTTTTAGATTTGGTGAAACAAGCAGGAGATATAATATACAGTATTATAAAAAACAATTATGTTTTGAAAAAATCTAAAGTAGTATATCTGCTTAGTTTTATAAATATAGAACTACAGTTATTATTTTTGACTTCTTGGTATTATATAAGTAATTATTATATCCAGAGATGTATGTACAGTATAAGCTAATAAAGTGTTTTTATGTAAAAAAAACAAAAAACGAATTTCTCTTGATTGTGTCTTGTTTGTGTGGTGTACTTTTTTTATTGTCTTAATACCAACACCTATACATTTTATTGTGTCATAGTTACACCTATTGATACATAGTTACAACTTTTGAATTGATACAATTTTGACACAAACACTAATAACACTATTTAAGACTGTTTAAAACATGTATCTATGTGTATGTGTATTTATTAATTTATTGTATTGCCAGAATTATCTAAAATAAAATTAAAGACTTTTCATTTCAAAAGTATTCAGACATTGAAATCAAGATAACTGGCTTTATTTTTTCAAGATGACAAAATGATCAAAGTGAGCTAAAAAATGAGTGGTTTAAAAATGAAAATGAACTTTTTGGTCAGTAATGTAGCTGGATTATTACCAGCCAATCAAAACTCACTAGCCAAACTAAACTAATCCATATTATGAGAGCAACTGAAGGCATTTAATGATACGTGTTTCTTGAAATTGTTCTATTGATGATTTTTTCATGAAAATGCCAAACAACAACATTGTCCTGATGTTTTTTTTCCAGAAATGATCAGAGAAAGTTATGAAAAGATCGACTTTCAACTTTAGCTAATAATTTCTTTTTTACCACATCCTCTCATCATTGACATTCTCCCCTGTGTAACCAGCCTCTTTCTTTACACCACTCAACCACCACCACACTTTTTTGCCCCTTTTATACATCATTCACTTCCTTTACATTAATTCCTCTTTCTTTCAAAGGTCTTTTTATTGAAATTTTCACAGGTCAACAAAGATTAACAGGTAGAAACACAGTGACTGTATTTTGT
>JBBBVU010000017.1:1014027-1024156 GCA_037177055.1 Atherinosoma microstoma
CACTAGATGACTCTCCAACACCAGGACAGTGTAGTACTAAAGTTGGCTACTAGATGACTCTCCAACACCAGGACAGTGTAGTACTAAAGTTGGTCACTAGATGACTCTCCAACACCGGTCCCTGGTGTCTCTAATGACACGTTTCTGACTATGGTCCCTTGTGTCTCTAATGACACGTTTCTGACTATGGTCCCTGGTGTCTCTAATGCTAATGCTCTTTCAAGATGCAATATTGTGCTGGCAAACATAACCTTGATGCCGATGCGCTGTCCAGGCGTGGTCATGCCGAGGTCCTTGATGACTCCCCTTCCAGTAAAGAGAATGATCTTGTCCACCATTTTGCAGAGCAGCTGTGTAATCCAGGTGAAGCTGCAGAGATTTCCCCTAATATTGTTGATGCCATCTGTCAAAGCAGTCTTGTGAGGGCTTATCCGTCCGGCTCATTTCAACCTGACTTTATCTTTGTTGAATCCCTAGCAATCTCTGCTGATGTCATCCCTGAAGGGTTTTGTGATGAAGCGCTACATGGTTTACCACTCATTCCATCTCTGTCACCTGCCGAGCTGCAGGAAAACAGCATGCCGACCCTGTAATCCGGGTAATCATCCACCAGGTCATGACAGGAGAGAAGATTCCCTATTCTGTCCGGGAGGAACTTCCTTAGCTGCCACTGCTGCTACAAGAATGGAATCGGTTGGAGCTGGAAGATGAGGTGCTGTATCGGAGGAGATGGGAAGAAGATCAAATCATTCTTCAACTTGTCCTACCAATGCAAGCATTTCGTTCTACTGTTTTGAAGGGCCTCCACAGCGATATGGGGCACATGGGCATAGAACAGACTCTTGATCTGGTGCGGCAGTGGTTCTTTTGGTAGGAGATGGCCGCTGATGTTGAAAATTTCATTAAAACCTGTGGCCGGTGCGTCAGATGCAAAACCCAACCAGAAAGGGCAGCTCCATTGGTGAACATCCAAACCAGTCGTCCACTCGAGCTACTATGTATGGACTTCTTGACACTTGAACTGGACAGTAGTGGCACAAAAGACATCTTGGTGCTGACGGACCACTTCACTAAGTTTGCTGTTGCTATTCCGACTGCAAACCAGAAGGCCAAAACTGTGGCGAAGTGTTTATGGAATGAGTTCATGGTCCATTATGGGATTCATGAACGCTTGCATTCTGACCAAGGACCAGATTTTGAGTCCCGACTGATTAAAGAACTTTGTGATGTCATCAGAATCAAGAAATCTCAAACTACTAAGCATGGCGGGAACGCTCGAGAACAAGCAAAAGTCAAAGTGGAAGGAGTATGTTAGACCACTTGTCCATGCGTATAATTGTACGCGGAACAAGATGACCGGGTTCACACCATATAAACTGTTTGGGCGATCGTCGTGACTTGGCTTTTGGGTTGTCAGTGCACGAATTGTCATCTCTCTCGCACTACCAGTATGTGAAGGGCCTAAGATTGCGCCTTGACGAGAGCTACAAGCTTGTTGTTCAGAATGTCTGGAATTCAGCTGGAAGAAAGAAAAGTCGCTTTGATCGGCGCATAAAGCCTGCTAGCTTGGAAGTTGGTGATAGAGTCCTTGTCCGGAATGTTCGAATTCGAGGAAAACACAAACTATGGGTCAAGTGGGAACAGGAGGTCTATGTTGTTGATCTCCCTGTTTACAGTGTTAAACCCGAGACCAAAGACTGACCTACATGCACACTCCATCGTGACCTCCTCCTCCCGTGTGGGTTCTTGCCAGAAAGTGCAAGTCATGATCCACCGGAAACTGCTCCTGCCCGAAGACCACACGCTCGCAGCCAGTGTCGGAACTCTGCTGATCCTGCTGATGTTTTGGATGGAGAGGACAAAGAGGATGCTGAATTTGTACCCTTTGAGAGTGCTCCTCAGCTCCCGATCAAGTTTGGTGTGGGGACAGTGAGTGGCCATGAACCATTGGTTGGGATAATTGAACCAGTGAGATCCGCCTTTTTACCGACCTGGCATAATTATGTGTGCGATGAACCCCTTTCCCAACCTGAAAAGCCTTCAACTGCAGTAACAGCTGAAAACGGCTTGCCTGCTATAGGAGAGGGTGAGTCAGTCACAGGTGAAGATCCATTGGTAGCTGGTTGTGAGTCAGCCACTCCTGTGGGGGTAGTCGTGGACGAAGAGAGTGTTAATCAAGATCCTGGTAATGATTACCCTGAACCTGTGAACCAACCTGTGGAAAAAGAAATACCCTCTGATCTGCCTGAAGAAGACTTACCTGAAGCTGGAATGCCTCTAGAGGCTGAGGGTCCCGAGATGGTCCAATCTGAGTCATCCGCCACTGCTCCTGATGTCATTATGGAGGGTGACATGGTTCCCAAACGCTCCAGTCGGCAGCACCGTCCACCTTAACGTCTTCAGTATTCATTACTGGGTAATCCATTAATTTCGGTCATCCAATCTCTTTTTCAGAGCCTTTCAAATGTTTATACAGAGGCTTTGAGTAATGCCACCGCAGCGAGCTCTATTCCTAAATTGTAGTTGCCATGCGACGGAGACGTGCATGATTTAAAGTCTTTTTCTGCTCCCAGTCCCACTCTGCATTTTTTGCAATGAGCCTAAGTTATTGCGAGATCTCATTTACATAACGCGAGATTTGGCTCACTGCGCTCCATCAAAGATGGCTGCACTCTATTGTGCAGAGTAGATCTGGGATGCGCTGGGTTTTGGGCAGATACCCCCGCCTCTGTGAACAGCAACATTATATTGCGTTGGGAGCATTTTCCTTGTTGTCCCAAGGAACTTTGGACTCTGCCTTTCATGGGCTCCGTATGAACTGTGTTGTGGTTATGACCACTCAGCAGGACTTATTTTCTCTCCCTACTGCGTTGGACTCATTCAGAACAACTACTAAATTACATTATATTGTGGACTGTATATAATGTAAATATATGTTGCAATCTCACTGTAAAAAAAGAAAATACATTATACCTACACACCACAGTTCTGTGTCTGAGGCTCATTAAGCACACCATTTTACTCCGAGCTGAACCGATTCTTCTGATCTGATACTAGCATTAATGATATTATTATCGTTCACGCAGCATCATAAATTGCAGCATCGTACATGATACGCTTCTAGTACACTTCTGACACGCTTCCGGTACGCTTCCGGTACGCTTCTGTCACATTCTGTCTGCTCCTCCTGTTTTCCAGCTCTGCCACTCCCTCTCATCAGTGCAACTGCTTCCACCTGCTGGCATCACCAGCTATCCGTCTCTCATTAAGCCAGTATATAGTTGGTCTCGTTTCACCCATTGTCTGCCACATTGTCTCAGCCTCCATGCCTGACTCCACCGTTCAATCCTGGACTGATTCCCTGGTTCCGACCCTGCCTGTTTCTGACCATTGCCTCAGCCCTGTTCTAGATCTGGATCTGGATTTTCCTGAACCACATTCTGGAAGGACAATCAACCACAGTGAGTCTCCACTTGTTTGCGGTTCTCATTTTAAATCCGTTGTGATCTCTTGGACTCAGTATTCACCAGTTCTGTCAACTTACAGCCAGTCCTGGTGGTCCCGTGGTAACATTACCTGGCAAGTGGATGACTAGGGTTTGACTCTTGTGCCTAACCAGCTTCTACTAATAAATCTCCTTGTACATTCCTGGGTATCTAATAAAGATTGTTATTCCTGCGCTGCTTTTGGGTCCTTTCCACCCCCGTTACAGTACAATCTTGCCAAAAATGGACCCAGCACACAATCCTTCTCCACTTACCCGCCTCGAGACCATAGAGGGCATCCTGCAACAACACAAGGCTCTGATGTCAGCTGCAGAAGCAAGACAGGCAGCCAGGGTTCAGAGTCAAGCCCTTGCAGCATTAGCTGGACAGTTGCAGCAATTGACAGCCTAACTGTCACAGCTCTCTTCAGGATCAGCTTCTCCTTCCAGTCCCTCAGCTGCCTCCACAGTTCTGTGCTCATCTTCATCCAGTGATGTTCCAGAACCCAGAGAGGGAACCACAGAACCTTATAATGGTGATGTTGAGACTTGTGGTCCTTTCCTCACCAACTGCTCTCTTCTTTAAGCCCTGCAGCCATGTAGTTTCTCCACTGAACCAGCAAAGGTGGCGTTGGTCATCAATCATCTGACAGGCAGAGCGCGACTATGGGGAACAGCAGAGTGGGAGAGGCAATCCCCAGCCTTCAAGTCTTTTGACTTGTTTTCAGCCGAGCTCCGTAAGGTTTTTGGATTTGAGAAAAGTGGCTCAGAAAATAGCAAGGAGGTTGTTAGGGCTAAGACAAGGCAGTGAAACATTAGCTGACTACTCCATTGATTTCCGTATTAGAGCCAGCCGCAGCAATTGGACTGATCCAGCTCTTTGTGATGTTTTTCTTCATGGTTGTCTGACTATATGAAGGATGAACTGGTATCTTATGACACCCACTCGACTTTGAATGGAGGTATTGAACTCAATATTCGTGTTGATCGTCGCTTCCAGACCCGCCGCCAAGAGAAGCTCAGAGGGGGACTTCAATGCCCATTTCTGCCCCGTGCCCGTGAGGGTTTCTCCATGGTCAACTCGGCCCCATTGGCTCCTCAGCCTGGAAATCCTGAGCCTATGCAATTGGGCCACTCTTCCCTCTCTCAGGAAGAAACGGAGAGGTGTCGTAGGTGTCTCTGCCTTTATTGTGGAGGAGCTGGGCACTACATCTCCAGTTGTCCAGTAAAAACCAGAGCTCACCAGCTGCAGAGGAGACCCTGGTGAGCTTGGCTGGCTTTTCAACTCCCCATTGCCAGAGGACTCTGCTCCAGGGCCGTCTCTTCCTTCCTGACGGTCCTCACAGCCTGGAAATCTTCATTGACTGATGCTTGTATTATTGAAGAGGAGGTGGCTCTTCAGTTGGGATTAGAGCGGGTTCCTTAGGCCAGTTCTTGTTAGAGCCTTGGATGGTCAGGTTTTGGGCACTATTACGCATCAGACCTCTCTTATTCATCTGCTGCTGTCTGGCAACCATCATGAAACTATTCAGTTCTACATTCTGAAATCTTCCCGTCTGATACTCATTCTTCGGTTACCCCTGGCTCTGTCTTCATAAGCCTCATATTGACTGGTCTACTGGGGTTGTCTTGGAGTTGGGTTCTTCTTGTCACCAGAAGTGCTTGCAGCAAGCTTCTGTTCCTCTGCAGTCTGAGTGTGCCATTTATTCTCCTGATCTTTCTGGGGTACCGTTTGAGTATAATGACTTCCTTCAGGTTTTAGTAAAGCTACAGCCATGTCTTTACTTCCTCATCATCCCTACGACTGTGCTATTGACCTTCTGCCTGGAACGTCTCCGCCCAAGGGTCGCCTGTATTCCCTGTCTGAGACAGAGCGAAAGGCCATGGAGACCTGTATTGAAGACTCACTGGCCTCTGGAAAAATCCGTCCCTCATCTTCCCCTACTGGTGCAGGCTGATCAGAGAAGGAGATGAGTGGAAGACGGCATTCAACACACCATCCGGACACAATGAATACCTTGTAATGCCATTTGGTCTTACCAATGCCCCAGCTGTCTTCTGCTTTGGGATATGATAAACCGTTATGTCTTTGTTAATCTTCTCACAATCCAAGGAACAACATATTCATCATGCCCAGTTGGTTCTTTAATGCCTGTTGGAAAACTCTTTGTATGTGTAAGCTGAGAAATGTGAGTTCCATGTCCCCTCCATGTCCTTTCTGGGTAGTATTGTGGCACAAGGGAATCACCAGATGGATCCTGTCAAGGTCGCAGTTGAAATCTCTTGGCCACCTCCTGAGAACTGCAAGAACTCCAGCGTTTCTTAGATTTTGCCAATTTCTATAGTTGTTTAATTTGTAACAATAGTTCTGTGGCCGCCCCGCTCACTGCCTTGACCTTTTCTAAAATACCTTTTCAGTGGTCGGCCTCAGCTGCTGTGGCCTTCCACACCCCTAAGGATTGCTTCACCTCTTCTCCCATTCTCCTGAGACATCTTGTCACAGCGTTCTGGCACTGATCAGAAACTCCATCCCTGTGCTTTTTTCTCCCGCCGATTGTCGTCGGCTGAGAGGAATTATGATATCGGAGGCAGAACTTTTGGCCATAAAACTGGCTTTCAAGGATGGCGACACTGGTTGAGGGGTTCCAAGGAACCTTTCCTAGTTTGGACGGATCATAAGAACCTAGAATACGTACGCTCTGCTAAGAGAATGAACTCTCACCAGGCCCGTTGGTCCCTGTTTTTCAACCGTTTCAAATTCACCCTTTCTTACCGATCTGATTCCTGTAACATCAAGCCAGATGCCCTATCCCGCCAGTTTCAGACATCATAGAGTTTGCTGCTATTCTGGAACCTGTTCTTCCTGCTTCTTGTTTTGTTGCTTCATTGACCTGGGACATCGAGGACAGGGTAAAGAAGGCATCTCTTGGTCAACGTAGTATCAGTTCCTGTCCGCCTAACTGTCTTTTTTTCCCCCCAGCTCTGAGGTCAGATGTGTTGCTCTGGGCCCTTTCTTCGTAGCTTTTCTGTCATACAGGTATCGAACGGACCCGGCAGGCCGTTCAGCAATGCTTCTGGTGGACCACTCTACTAAAGGACGTCCAGGAGGTCATTAAGGACTGCCCTACATGTAATCAACACAAAAATCTTCAGAAAACCTCCAGCTGGATTGCTTCGGCCTCTTCCCATCCCTCATCGCCCTTGGCCTCATATCCCTGGACATCAACACTGGTCTGCCTGTATCAAACGGTCACACTGTCATCCTGACCATCATGGACCTTACCTCTCAGCCCTGTTCTGGATGTGGATCTGGATTTTCCTGAACCACATTCTAGAAGGACAATCGCTGTGTGAAGGTAAACAGGAACCATTTAGATTATTGTTCTGTAAGCCAGAAGCAGAGCTTTAAATTTGATGTGCGCTGCAACTGGAAACCAGTGAAGAGCGACCAGTAGCGGCTGGTGGAAGATCAGTTGTTCTGCTGCATCTGAATCATCTGCAGAGGTTTAACTAAGCATGCAGGCAGGTCCCCCAGGAAGGAAATGACCAGAGCCTGAACCAATAGCCTGTCAGATAGGGTCAGATCCTCCTGATGTTCTAGACCGGGTGACCGCAGCAACATGGATCTTAAAGGTCTGCTGGTTGGTAACATGACAAGAAGATTCCTGGCAGAAGACGCAGGTACAAGTGTGATTATCTGGGGGGGGTAAGGAAGTACTGGCTGGACAGACGGGGGTAAGGAAGGGCCGGCTGGACAGACGGGGGTAAGGAAGGGCCGGCTGGACAGACGGGGGTAAGGAAAGACCGGCTGGACAGATGGGGGTAAGGAAAGGCCGGCTGGACAGACGGGGGTAATGAAGGACCGGCAGGACAGACCGGGGTAAGGAAGGACCGGCTGGACAGACAATCAGCTCAGTCTGGGACAGATTTAGTTGAAGGTGGCATTCCTTCATCCATGTATAGATATCAGAAATAATCCGGACGTTTCCACAGACTTTATTCTCACACGTTAACACATCAGCTTTAAACGCTGAGTCATTGTTTTCGGACATAAACATGTAAATAAAGCCGAACCCCAGCCGGCCCGGTGTTGCAGCTCAGGGTGAAACTGGACCAGCTTATGAATGATGATATATGATATATATAATGAATGCTATTTTTTTAATTAGGAATTAGATTTTGCATGTGTGTATTAATATGTTATATATTGTCCAGTATTTAGCTTTGCTTGTTCCGTATTCAACGTTTAGGCAAAACTTGTTAAAGTCCGTATGAAAAGGTTCATCGTTTTATCTGGAGGAAGATTTTTTTTTAACAAATGTAAATATTGGCCCACGCTTTACATTTTGGCCCAACGTGTACTTGAGTTTGACCCCCTCCTGCATTAAAGGCAGAAAGTTAGATTCTTGTTCCCCGTCTGGGCGTGAACCTCGTGCTCCTCTTCTCTGATGCTTTTAAACATTTTGTTTATAAATGTTCCATGTTTTAACCCAGAGGAGCAGACCAGAGGAAAAACTGCTGGAGCTGGCTCATGGCGGGGCTGTTAGGACCCGAGGCTGTTGTTAGGACCCGGGGCTACTGGAGCTGGCTCACAGCAGGGCTGTTGTTAGGACCCAGGGCTGTTGTTAGGACCCGGGGCTACTGGAAGATGCTCATAGCGGGGCTGTTGTTAGGACCCAAGGCTGTTGTTAGGACCCGGGGCTACTGGAACTGGCTCATAGCAGGGCTATTGTTAGGACCCAGGGCTGTTGTTAGGACCCGGGGCTACTGGAGCTGGCTCATAGCGGGGCTGTTGTTAGGACCCGAGGCTGTGAGTTAGGACCCGGGGCTACTGGAAGATGCTCATAGCGGGGCTGTTGTTAGGACCCGGGGCTGCTGGCCGTGGAGAGGCAGGCCTTGGAGAGCCTTGATGTCTGAATAACAACACGGCAGCTCCAGATGAATGGTTGCTTTCAAAGCCTGCTTTACTTTTACAAATGTGCTGATTATGTTGTGCAGGAAGAGAGCAAGCTGTTCTTGAACCCTCTAATGGAGAGCTCCGTCGGCTGGGGGGGGGGTGGGGGTGGGGGGCTACGCCGACAGCTGAGCTCACAAATATTTTTTCCTCTTTGCTTCCACAGCCTTGGAGCCTAAAATCTGAGGCTGCTTGTAAGTTTCTGACGAGGTCGTGAACACAAACTTTAGAGCTTCACAGTTTCCAGATAACAATTGCGATTAACTGTAGTTTGTGTTGGTGTGCGTAGTTGGATCCCGGGGTCGCCGCAGTAACAGAGGCTCAGACAGGCTGATGTATTTATATAGATAATGATTATTAGAATATTGTTTTTAATAAATGTGTTTATTTGCTGATGATTATCATCTAGTGGGTCAGAAGTCTTTATTTTTCTCTTCTCATTCAGATTTCTTCTGATATGGAAAGATTTATAGAAGCAGATAGAAAACTGCCTGATGTACAGCTCACGGGTCATTACAGGCAATTTATTCACGTTAAAGGCAGAAAACATCTCGGTGCCTTTGTGCTAATCTGCTGTTGACATACCAGACAGCCTAAAACCTGCAACAAAGCTTCCCAGTAATTGATTTTTTCTGTACGTTCTGGCTGAGTAGTTTTAAATAACCCTCTTTTGTGCCGCAGACAGAAGGCCTTGCTGTAGTAATTGTCACAGGTGTAATTTGAGCAGCTCCTTTGTGTCTCTGCAACAGTTTCGTCCTCGTCGGCGACGGCGGCGTGCATGGAGACTAAAGCCAGAGGGGAACAATGGAAAGCATCAGAAACAGAAATCATGTGTTTTTCTTCCGCTTGTTCCCCGTTTAGCAGCGTTTCCCGACACTCATGGATTTTCTCTCATCAGGGCTGATGTTTGCAAACCTCAGCGGCTGCTCTGTTTAACCTCAGCTTCACTCAGAAATACAGCAGCGAGGACGGCTCATCGCTTCAGGTTGTCCACGATTATTTCAGCATGAATAATAATAAAAAGTGTCTTTTTATTTTAAAACAATGTATGCTTTGCTTCAGGATACAAACTGTTGCTTTTTATACGAGTAATGCTTCAGTTTTCATCAGGTTCCTCCACATTTTGTCCACTTTGGGTGCAATTAATGAATAAATAATAAGAAAACCTTTATTAATCCCAAATGAAATTTAAACAGTGTCTGCTCATGCACCTTCACACACACTAAATAAATATACTAAGTGGAAAAAATGGAAAAGCTAAAACTAAATAAATAAATGTGAATAAAAATCTGTGTTTGTGTGATAAACGTGCATCTGTTCAATCTGAAGCACGAAAACATTCAGGACATGAAACTAGTCAAAGAAAATTAACTTTATATGATAAATTATTGTAAAAGTTATTAAATTTATTATAATACAAGAAATAGAAGTTATTCTGAAAATGTATTATTATAAAAGTTATTATCATAAGAGTTATTATAGATTATTATTATAAAATCCACAGGACGAGACCGCCAAGACAGCCTGTCCTCAAAGGGTCAGGAGGTGGAGTCGTCCTATAAGTACCTTGGTCTTTAGCTGGACCACAAAATGGACTGGTCGGTGAACTGTGAGCATCTTTACAGGAGGGGGCAGAGCAGGTTGTATTTCCTGAGGAGGCTGGCAGCCTTTAACCCCTGCAGAAAACTGCT
>JBBBVU010000017.1:1148019-1160329 GCA_037177055.1 Atherinosoma microstoma
TACCGGAGATCATTCCTGCCAGCAGCCATCACCCTCCAGAACAAGGCCCTATCTTCGACTTTAATTTAATTGTTTGTATCATCATTATTATTATTATTTTGAAAAAAAAACTCTGCTACAACAATGATTTCCCTCTAAGAGGGATAAATAAAGTATTTTTCATTTCATTTCACACTCGGCTGCGAATCGCTCCAGCGAGAGGTGGAGATAATGACCTGATGAAGCCAACAGAACCACATCATCTACAATATGCTGAGACCCAATCCTGAGGCCACCAAACTGGATCCCCTCAACACCTCGGCTGCATCTAGAAATTCTGTCCATAAACGTTATGAACAGAATCGGTGACAAAGGGCAGCCTTGGTGGAGTCCAACCCTCACCGGAAATGAGTCCAACTAACTGCTGGCAATTCTGACCAAGTTCATACAGGGACCGGACAGCTCGTACAAGGAGGTGCAGCACTCCATACTTCCAGAGCACCACAGGAGTCCCCAAAGGACACAGTCAAACGCCTTCTCCAAGTCCATAAAGCACATGTAGACTGGTTGGACGAACTCTCATGCCCCCTGCAAGACACTAAAAAGGGTGTAAAACTGTTCCACTGTTCCACAACCAGGACGAAAACCACACTGCTCCTCCTTTATTCAGGGCTTGACTATCTGATGGACTCTCCTCTCCAGGACCCCCGAATAGATGTTTCAGCCAAATAACTGTATGGATTTGAATCTCTCAAATTTTAGTGATGCTGGGATTAAATTTAGGGATGCTTCAGCACCGCCCAAAATTGTCTAGAAACGGCTCTGTAGGTCAGTTTATTCCAAGAGGAACAGCTGCAGACGAGCAGAGACACAGACAGAAACTGAGCGACGCGGTGTTAACAGGCTGCGCGCACTCCCACAGCCTTGTAATTTCTGGCAGACAATCACTTTAAGTTCCAGTATGCGCTTAATGTTGGAAAAAACTACAGGTACGCTGAATGGTCCAATTTTAAAATGCCAATACTACGTTCCTGTGCATACCAGCCCACTTAAAGCACTGATCTTGACTAAAAATTAATCATAGAGTAGGTTTCTTAAACTCCAGTCCTCAAGGGCCACTATCCTGCAGGATTTAGTTGCTCCACTGCTCCAACACACCTGATTCAAATAACATGGATTCCATAGCTTGTTGTCAAGTTCTGCACAATAACCCATTAATTTGAGTCTGGTATGTTTAAGCAGGGAATCATTTAAGACCTGCAGGGCAGTGGCACTTGAGAACCAGAGTTTGAGATCCCATCTTAAAGGTAGCTGGTAGAGTATCTGCCTAAAAACAGTACTTTCAGGAAGTCTTAACACAAAAGACGAATCAGTGCAAATAATCTAAATAAGCCCAAATTCAACCTGGTGAAATGTCGTCGGTGTAATTTTACAATGAGGGGGAAAAAAGTGTTCAATAGTAGTCAACACATTTAATTTCATGTTGTTTTGTCTTACAGGACCTTCAAAAAATGACATTATGTGAAGATAATACATTTGTTAAATAATCCAATAAACAGTTAAATTGAGTATTTTTTCCTTCAATGAATATCCATTTGAGGTTGAATTAAATTTCTACATTAGGAAATTATTTCCTTACTGAAAGTAAGAATTAATCGGAAAAGTCTGCAAAACTCATTTTGCTACTCTGCATGCAAATCAAAAAGTGGTCCATTTTATTTCAATCTTAATATAAGTAAAGAGTCACAAGCATATTGAAAGTACTTAAGTGATTTACTGAACAAATAACAAGAAACACATTTATTCATACAGTTCACTGATTCTTACAAATATTTTGGTTAAAGTTGCTTTCAGAAACGGAAACAGTTACATTTCATCATATGCAATTATTTTTTTAAGAATCACACTTGCAAATTAAAAATGTTTATGGAAGGAAAAGATGTATAAATAACACAACATACATACAGTTTATAAAAACAGCTTTCTTCATTTGGTGAAGTTATTGCACAATAATAGTACTGTAACTGACATTAACGTTTAACAACTTCTTTCTGTTCTTGATTACAAATACAGTTGAGGATTTAGTTTTGTTACATGTATATACAATACCTCAGGACAGAAGCTTTAGGTCTCAGATTAACCTTGGAAGAATCAATCAGCATCTTAATCCTTGATGTTTAACCCAAGCATATTTGAGAGGCCAACTGACAATTTCTCATTTTCATCAGATGTTGAAATTTCTGGAGCTACTAGGCCCAAGACAGACTTTTCTGGCTTTTCTACTTTGAAAGTACCTCCCCTCACCAGAGAGGAATCTCCTGCTTCTGCGGAGGCACTGACATCAACATCTGGGGTGGAAAGTTTCAGATTGATATCAGTTTTCTCTTCTGTTGGTGAGATAGCTCCTTTTTTCTTTGCCATTTTCAATCTTTCCAAAATGTTAATCTCGTTTCCTGTCTTTGGTGGTGCATTCACTATCGGCAATCGTATGCCTTTGCTGACAACATAATCCTTTTCCACTGTGTCAAGTTTTGATAAGCCAACTGCTTCTGCAACATCTCCAATACCAGCAATGGTGTATGTAGGCAGCCTGTGGAATTTAAATGTAGGAATCTCCACTTCAGTATTTGACACATCACTTTCAGAGTCAACATCATCATCTTCTGCAGGGTTTGCACTGGTATTCCCCTCTGGAGTTTTTGTTTTTGACCCTAACTTTGGGAACGAGAAAAGTGGCTTGGACTTCTCAGTAATGACATCCACATTTGGAGCTTGCATTTCAACTTTGGGTCCATTGAGAGTACCCTCTACTTTTGGTGCATTCAAATCTTCATCAGGGACAGAAACGTTGGCAGTGGGAAATTCCTCCACAGGACTTGAAAGATCAAGGTTTGGAACCTTGAAATGAGGCATTTTAAAGTCACCAAGGTGGGTATCTAAAGCTAGATCTGGGGTCTTTATCTGTGCATCAGGTCCCTTGAAGTCTGCTTTGGGCAAGTTAATGTCCACATTTGGAGATTTCACACCAGGAGCTTCCAGTTCAACTTTTGGTAACTTGGAATCTATGTATGGTGCTGAGAGGTTTCTGTCAATGTTTTGTGAAGTTAGGCTGAGATCTTGTGTTTTCAAGTTGAGGTCTGAATTAGGCAGATCCAGACCAGGTCCTTTTAAATCTATTTTAGGTAAATTAGGGTCCATGTCTGGCCCCTTAAGCTTTGCGGCAGGGAGATGTATGTTTGGTAAGTATGTGTTAGCTTTGGGGGCAGAAAGTTCAGCATCTGTCTCAAGATCGGAGTCCATATTTATTCCTGGGGAACTGAGTTGCCCTTCAACTTGTGGGACATGTAGATTCAAGTTTGGTGTTTCTAGATTCACATTGGGTGCTGTGAGATCAACTTTAGGCAGGTTTGCATCTACATCTGGAAGAGAGATATCCAGGTCTGGACTGTTAATGTCAGCATCTACATCAAGTTTGGGCCCTTTTACCCTTGGTCCAGACAAGCCAAACTTGGGCAATTTGAATTTGGGCAGTTTCAGTTTTCCAGCTGAAGCATCAATATCTGGAGTTTCAATGTCTACATCAGGGCCTTTGAGATCAGCTTTTGGTAAATTGATGTCAAGATCTGGTGCATCAAGACTGCCTCCCATTTTAGGTGCTGACAAAGAAACATCTGGTGCTTTTAGATCTACTTTAGGTGCATCCACATCAACTTTGGGTAAGTCAAGACTGCCATCAATGTCTGGTGCATTTAGATCAACCTTTGGTGCTGAAAGATCAGCTTTGGGAAGGTTTGCATCTACATCTGGAAGAGAAAGATCCAGGTCTGGACTGTTAATGTCAGCATCTACATCTAGTTTGGGTCCTTTTACCTTTGGCCCAGACAAGCCAAACTTGGGTAATTTGAATTTGGGCAGTTTCAGTTTTCCAGCTGAGGCATCAATATCTGGAGTTTCAATGTCTACATCAGGGCCCTTAAGATCAGCTTTTGGTAAATTGATGTCAAGATCTGGTGCATCAAGACTGCCTTCCACTTTAGGTGCTGACAAAGAAAGATCTGGTGCTTTTAGGTCTACTGTAGGTGCATCCACATCAACTTTGGGCATACCAAGACTAGCATCAATGTTTGGTACTTTCACATCAACCTTGGGCGCTGAAAGATCAGCTTTGGGCAGGTTTCCATCTACATCTGGAAGAGAGAGATCCAGGTCTGGACTGTTAATGTTAGCATCTACATCAAGTTTGGGCCCTTTTACCCTTGGCCCAGACAAGCCAAACTTGGGCAATTTGAATTTGGGCAGTTTCAGTTTTCCAGCTGAAGCATCAATATCTGGAGTTTCAATGTCTACATCAGGGCCTTTGAGATCAGCTTTTGGTAAATTGATGTCAAGATCTGGTGCATCAAGACTGCCTCCCATTTTAGGTGCTGACAAAGAAAGATCTGGTGCTTTTAGGTCTACTTTAGGTGCATCCAAATCAACCTTCGGCAAGTCAAGACTAGCATCAAAATTTGGTGTTTTCAGATCAGCATCCAATTCAGGACCATTCACTTTTGGACCTTTGAGTTTGGGGAATTTAAACTTGGGTAACTTCAGCTTGGTATCGAGGTCAACATCTGGACCACTAAGATCTACATCAGGACCTTTAATGTCAGCATTAGGTGTGTTGATGTTGAGGTCTGGAGTGTCAATTCCACCATCAATTTTTGGTGCAGAAAGATCAATGTCTGGTGCACTCAAATCCACCTCAGGGCCTTTGAAGTCCACTTCTGGTACCTTTACATCAGCATCAATGTCAGCCTTTGGTCCTTTTAGTGTACCAAATTTGGGTTTCTTGAAGTTGAACCATTTGGCTTTCCCAGAGGGACCATTAACATCAACCTCTGGAGAATCAATATCTAACTTGGGGGCTTCCAATTCTGCTTTTGGTAAGTTTACATTGACATCTGGTGCATTAATATCACCATCAATTTTTGGAGCAGAGAGATTCAAATCAGGAGCTGAAACATCAGCTTCTAAATCTACATCTGGACCATTAATCTTGGCCCGTGAGGCTGACCACTTTGGCTTTTTTAGAGTGAGCCATTTGAACTTACCAGATGGAGGCTCGATGTCTAAATCGGCTCTAGGTAAATTCAGATCAACATCTGGTGAACGAATCTCACCATCAATTTTTGGAACATCGGGGGCGCTTACATTTACATCTGCTTCAACTTTGGGGCCGTGTAATTGAGGTTTTTTCCATTTCAGATGAGGCCAGTTGATTTTTCCTGTGGGAGAGTCAATATCAAGATCTGGGGTGTCAACGTGTACATCAGGACCTTTAAGGTCAGCTTTTGGGAGATTCAGCTCAGCATTTGGCATATCAATGTCACCCTCAATCTTTGGAGCTGTGAGATTCAAATCAGTTTTCAGGTCTGCATCCATGTCCAGGTCTGCTTTTGGGCCTTGAAGTTTGGGCTTTTTCCATTTCAAATGAGGCCAGTTGATTTTACCAGATGGAGCATCAACATCAATATTTGGGATTTCCAGATCTACATCAGGACCTTTGATATCTGCATCTGGCATGTTAATGTCAACATCTGGAGCATTAAGCTCACCCTCACCATCTAAGTCCAGATCTGGTTTTGACCCATGAAATTTTTTCTTCCACTTAAGATGAGGCCAGTTGATTTTACCAGATGGGGCATCAATGTCAACCTCTGGGGTTTGAACATCTACGTCAGGGCCTTTGATGTTAGCTTTGGGCAGGTTAATGTCAACATCTGGTGCACTTAAATCACCATCAATCTTGGGTGTGGAGACGCTGACATCAGGTGCTGAAAGTTCAGCATCTAAATCGGCATCAGGAGTTTTCACTTTGTGACTTTTCCATTTAAAATGTGGCCACTTGATTTTGCCCGAGGGAGCCTCAATATCAGCATTTGGCGTTTCTACATTGACACCAGGACCATTCAAATCCACTTTTGGTCCATTCAGATCCAAGTTTGAACTTTTAAGATCTAACTTTGGAGCAGAAAGATTGAGATCTGGTTTCACTATATTTCCACTGACAGAGGGGAGATCTACATCACCAGACATGTCTATTCCTGTTTTTGGTGTTGTGATCTGAGGTAAATCGAAGTGTGGCATAGTAAATTTGGGGGCCTTGAAATTAAGGTCGCCTGTGTTGAGCTTGGGAACGGAGACACTGGCACCAGGTGCTTTAAGGTTCCCACCTAGATCTGCTTTTGAATCTAGTCCTGTCAGCCCAATGGAGGGCACTGTGATTGCAGCACCAGCATCAGCTGAGGCTTTATTTAGGCTGAGTTTGGGAACGTCACCATTAACAGTGGGACCCCTAATTTCAGCCCCTATCCCAGGTGCAGCTTTCAGCTTTCCATCCAAGCCATCCACAGAAAGAGTTGGTGCTTCAGCGGATGCATTCAGTGACAGATCCTTGTCCAGGAGGTCCTGTAATACATATATATATTATTTTTCAACACCTATTTCAAAGCTGTTTTCTGCATTAGTGAGAATGGTAAATTTGTTAGTTAACCACTTAAGTGGACATCAGTGAGTCATCCAATACGCTTCCACTATCTGTACCTTAAGTAGACAGATTATACACATATACACTACCAGTAAGATTTGGTGATTTTCCCATATTTTTCCCATATAAGAAAATACAGCTGTATCATCATTATATATATATATATACATAAATTTAATAAATTTAATAAATATATATGTATAAAATGTGTTTTTCAGAAATTCATGCATGAAGGAACTGAAGTAAATTGTCTATACAAGAATTGGTCACCACTATCATCTAAATTTAGTTTTTATGCACAAATATTACTGCTTTTGTCTTCAGGACGAAGACAGAATAACAAAACTTTGACTGACAAAATAACAAATGTCTCTGTTCTTAATGGCTGTGATGTTTACCTGTGCAGAGCCTCTGAAACCTAATCCCAAGGGGCCAAGACCAGCGCCGGCACTCAAGTCCTTCTTTGTCACAACTTTCACATCGTCTTCATGTGGCTTCAAACTCTGGAGGAAGTCCAGAACTTCTTTCTTGTTGTCGTCATCTACTTTTATTGTGACTGCAACAATCTCATCCTCTGTTGCAATTGGAAACAGTTTTAGATCATCAGACTTTATGCACTAAATGTGAATGTGAATGTGTCTTTTTGTTCACAGGATTTTTTCTCACCAGCTTTCAGGCCACTTTTTGCAGTGATTGTGTCGTTGGTGCTGCCTGTGATGGCAAGTCCTCTTCCCGAGTCTTCCAGAACCAAGCCTTCCCCACTCTTTTTTTGTAAGTGATACAGATAAAGAAAAAAAATACATGTTTGCATTATAATCATACATCCACTATCCCATGTGTTATAGTCCAAATTTTTATTGTAAATTAGGAACCCGCAGAGGTGGAAAAAGTACAGAAAAATTGTAATTAAGTAAAAGTCTCTTTACTTTGCTTAAATTCTACTCAAGTAAAAGTAACAGTACCCATCTAAAAATCTACTTGAGTAAAAGTAAAAAAGTACTTGATTTAAAATGTAATTTGAGTAAAAGTTACTTAGTTACTTTCATTATTGATTTCATGACGGCATATTTTGCTTAACGAGGAAGTTTTTAACTAAAAAATGAATATAATGTTTGGGATACACAGAAAAAAGCACATGGCGTTACACCGAACGTCACCAAGTAGATTGGCAGCGGAGATTGATAATCCATGACGTTCGGCATAACACCGTTCAGGCTTTTTACCCTGCCCCCCTGCATTTATTTTTTTACTCAGTAACGGGGGAAGTTACCAATGTAATGAAGTAAAATTACTTGGGTCAAAATGTACTTAAGTAAAAGTAAAATTACTTATTTAAAAAACTACTTACAAAATTACAAATTACTCACAAAAACTACTTAATTACAGTAACTTGAGTAAATGTAATTCATTACTTTCCACTTCCTGAAACCTGTACATAATAATGTGTATTACCTGTTTTATGTGCTCGTTTGTCTTACTTACCATCTTTCTTCACTCTATTTTATGCCCATATATCACAGATGGTACACCAGGAGGTTCTTGGAAACGCTGCAGAAACAGCAGAGAAACTGTTGTAAGTCGTTTCGTCATTGTGACGGGACAACACTAAAAGCTTTATCCAAAATGAAGACACCACAAGTCTGATGACATGAATAGATGGCTGGTTAGATTATTGTAATAATAGCATTATTTTTAAATACTTTTCATTGAATTGAATGCTTTTGACTTAAATCAGAAATAGACAGGTCCCATAAATGTGTGTATTTTTCCTTTTCCCTCTAGCTTAGATCGACATTATATAAAAGAACATTTTTATGCTGCCATTTGATAGATTGTCTCATTTTGTGTTTAATATAATCTCTAATAACCTTTAAGGCATAATCTAAACTATCATATATGGCCTCAGGTGATGCAGCTAGAAAGATAGAAACAACATAAACAATTTGAGCTGACCCTCATCACTCATTGTTGAAATAATTCCAGTCTACAGTGTGTTTTTCTCACAGGAAATAAGGTCAGCCTGAAAATGTGCAACACTCTTTATCTGCCTTCAGCGGATCTTACATTTCCTGAGCTTGACTGACAACCAAACAACACCCACACACCGTGTTGTCTCACACTTCAGGAATCCAAAACTTCTGCAGGGCTTGTTCGGGGAATGTTTGCTCTAAACCAGTTGGTTTGGATGCATTTGGTCTGACACAAACAGACACACACACACACACACACACACACAGCCCTCCCTTGGACCACACCCCAACATCTTCATGTGGAAATTCTAATTAACATGCAGATGGCGCAGGGTCTGAGTGACGCTACGCTGGATTGTGTCCTCAGAGGTGGAGAATTGAGGATGACTAAATCAACTACTGTCCACCTTGTTAATGTGAAAAAACTTGTGATCTGCAGGAATTTGGTTGAAAATTCCTGCAGATCACAAGTTTTCTTCACATTAACAGTCTGGCTCCTATAATCCTACAGCAACCTGTTGATTAATAGGTGTGTGACTCTATGGATACACAGAGACTAAACACATCAGATAACTGCAGATAACTGTGACTACGGCTCTGTTCCTGCATAGGTGCTCTAGATCAGTGGTTCTCAATCTTTTTTCCTTGAGGACCCCCTTCAAGCATACCAAAAAGCCAGGGACCCCCTGCCCCACCCCGTGCTGAAGCCATGCTTGATTTTATGCTTTCAAAAGTGAGATTCTCACCATGAATACTGTATTCTGGCTGAGTCTTGTCCTTAGATGAAGCCAAAGTTCAATTAACAATTTTTCTTAAAATAGGTACAATGTGTGGACATTAATCACATTAGCTCTGAATCTTCAAGCCTGAAGAGCCTTTTGCTCTTCAGGGGACCCTGTGGGTCCCAGACCCCAGGTTGGGAACCACTGCTCTAAATGACAAATTAAATCCAAAATAGTAATGATGTTTTATGAATCCCTCTCTATGTACAAAGCCAGTAAAGCCACTTAGAGAACAGGAGTATAGCCTAAAAGAGGGCGGCAACACCAAGACATACCATACACCACAGAACAGTACACCAGCTAAACATATCAACAATCTTCTACATAAATGATTAAATATTGTATATAATTCATTTTTAGTTTTAACTCTTGGTGTTAATGTTGGAAACCTCAACACATGCAAAATCTTAACTTATCAGCTGGACCATGATCGATCAAATCAACATTTTGATCCACAACACTGCAACATAAAACCACATTTCAAGAGTTTATATCACATATTTCTCTGTCCACCCAAATCTGTGGCATAGCTGAAGTTAATTTAATGTTAGCTCTTTGTTTTGTCCTGGAACATGTCAACAAAACCACAGTAGCAAACCTATCCTGCATCATTTTTACATGAACTAATTTAAACTAATTTATCGCCTGAGTTAGAGACTCACCAGGTTTTGCTTGCAGAGACGTGTCCACCTACAGAGAGATGTCTCCTCTTCAGTGTATTCCTGCTGCTCTGTCAGATGGGACAGGACCAATCAGTTAAATGCCCGAAAGTTCAAAGACAGCCAGGAAAACAGGTTCAGCAGCATCAGGACCGCCTCTCCTTACAACACTCACATGCTTTCAGACTGGACTCAGAGGCAGCCGAAACCTGGCTAGAAAGCGTACAAGTAAAAGATGTGGCAAAGAGAAACGTACCACTCCTTGTGAACAGGACTAACCAGGTCAACAGAGGAGAACCATCTCACACATAAAAACTGCACTCATTCCTTCATTTCATCTCTTTTCCTTTCTTTTTTTGGCTTCTCATGAAATAAAACTCTATAATTTTTATTCAAATTGTAGAGTTTTTGCACAGAAGTTAAATGATTATAATACTGAATCTGATTTTTCTTTTACTATATTCCTAAACAGTGTTGATGAAGGTGTTTACTGTATCCCAAACCCCTGTTGTTTCAGTCGGCCACATTATGATATTAAGTTCCAGGACTTCCTGTCTTCAGCCATTGTTACCTTGTGTGCAGAAATTTAACAATTACTACAATGAAGGAGAGATGATTATAACATTTCTTCACAGCCCGTAATCTTCATATCTAACTTTATGTAAACAAACACATTTTGAAACTCAGTAGATGTTTGATCCACAGATGTGGTTTATAATAGAAGACAAAGTATTTCATGGATATCATTCATTTAGCTACATTTACAGAAAATGCAACTGTCTGATATGTTGATGGTATCACTGGAAACAAAGATGCTTTATACATCATCATCAAATTCATTTGCTAAGTAAACAATCTCATGATGTTCCTTGAATAAAGTAAAATATTATGTTACCAACTGGAAACTTCTGGAAAATCCCAAAAAGGTGCCCAGTTTGGACCAATCAGGTCGTTTACCTGAAAATAATGATAGCCTTTTAACCTCTAATTGGTTGGTTGGTTGGTTGGTTTGGTTCCCAGATAGCAGACATGTTTTGGCCGAATCCAGGCTACTTTGGGCACTTACGGCTCAATTACAGCACTGGCTAGTGTTGTGTGGGCCAGAACTGCCAACCTGGCAAGTCTCCTGTGGGCCACATGTGGTGGTCATGTGACATTTTTGGCATGTGCAATGTTTTGTCCCTAACAGTCATATCACTGCAGCATGTTGAACTTCATCAGATGAAATTAATGACCCATACTGTGATACTCCCTCAGAATGAACTCCCACTATGTCAATAAACAGAACTGAATAAAATAAAGTTCTTCCAGCTATTAATGTGAGCTCCACTAAATGAAGCATGAAACTATGCTGAATCTGTGTGACATGGTTTCACTGAAGCGAAGATAAATATTTGATACAGGTGTTAATAAGGCAAGACATTCACGTGTGGAATTGTTTCGTCTTTAAATGGAAGAGGTGGTTAAAACTCAACTTGTGGTTGACAGTAGAATGATGCTGATCTGGTTCCCTTTAGCTGGCTCAAAAATGTTGATTCAACTGTTTCATGTTGATGAGCTGAGCTGGCTTTCTGATTGAAGACTGAAACACTCTCCTCACCAAAACACATGCCAAAAAAATGAGTCACCACCCAACCCATCAAACAAATGAATACAATGTAAGGACTGTTTGCCAAGGACAAAAAAAAAGGGTGTTGACATATTTAGCCCACAGCTTAGAGACACACTCCTTAACTTTTACCATTTTCTTAGTGATGTGCCCTCTATCGACGGCTAATTCAGCACCCACCTTGCATCTATCCACACAATAGATATCACTGTGCCATCAAACATACCCAGAACGCTGAGTTTTAAGGTTGAAAAGTTAAGGAATGGGTCTTTAACAATGAACTATGGAATCTGGAATTCTTAATTAGAAAGAGACCTGAGTTCAATTAATCCAATGGTAGCATAATTAGAATAAAATAAAGAGTTCCCACTTGTTCACATTTGGTAAAATACTTTGCATGTGCAGCACATACACTGATGAGCAGGTGGAATCACACCAGGATAGTCTGCTGGACTCAGTAGGACTAGGGACTTATTTCAGTTGGGGACCAGGGTAGTCCACTAGACTTGATACAACACTCGGGGCTCGGTGCAGTTGGGGGAGGGTGCAACATTCAGCTGGTCCAAGTTTGCTTGTTCCCCGGGGTCCCACGTGCACCCCCCTATAGCACCGCACCGGGGTCGCACGATTTGAGAAGGACTGCCTCTAGCACTAAACAGCAGCACCTGTGTCCAACTGGACTCACAGCAGTCTAACTAGCATGTAAGTGTTATTTCTATAGTTCTAAAATATAGAACTTAATCAACTGTACATGTACTGAATCGAGATGTCATGTTCTAAGA
>JBBBVU010000017.1:1179960-1190998 GCA_037177055.1 Atherinosoma microstoma
ATCGCGTTCTTTTTGTCACTACCCATGGCTCGTGACCATAGATGAGGGTTGGAATGTATGTATATATAGATATATATATATAGATATATATATATATATATATATATATCAGTATCACACGTAGATCATCGCACACAAACATACCCCGAGAAAATACAAAGTGCAGTCTTTAAATGACATTTATTCTGGAAAAAGACCTATCCAAACCCTCATGACCCTAGTCATGCTTTAAGACTCCAGCGAACCACGGTCAGAGCCATTATCCACAAATGGAGAAAAACTGGAACAGTGGTGAACCTTTCCAGGAGTGGAAGGTCTACCAAAATTACTCCAAAAGCATTACAATGACTCATCCAGGAGGTCACAAAAGAACCAAGAACATCTAAACTGCAGGTCTTGCTTGCCTCAGTAAAGGTCAGTTATCATGACTCAATAAGAAAGAGACTGAGCAAAAATGGCATCCATGGGAGATTTCTAAGGCCAAAGCCACTGCTGAGCAAAAAAATAACACAAAGGCTTGTCTCACATTTGCCAAAAAACATCTTGATGACCCCCCAAGACTTTTGGAAGAATATTCTGTGGACTGACGAGACAAAAGTTGAACTTATTATTAGAAGGTGCGTGTCCTGTCACATCTGGTGTAAAAATAACAGCATTTGTTAAAAAGAACCTCAGACCAAGTCAAACATGGTGGTGGTAGTGACATGGTCTGGGGCTGCTTCATATCTGAATGGCTTAAAAACAACTACATTAAGGCTTAGTAGTGGCTTAGTCAAAGTCCGGACTTGAATCCAATTGAAATGCTGTAGCGTTACCAATTCATGCTCGAAAATCCTCGAATTTGGCCGATTGGCCAATTCAGTGAAAAAAGATTGGGCCAAAATTCCTCCACAGCGATGTGAAAGACTCAATGCCAGTTATCCCAGATGCTGCTGGTACAACCAGTTACTAGCTTCAGGGGGCATCTGCTTTTCCACATAGGGTCATGTAAGCTTGGAGAGTTTTTTTCCTTAATAAAATATCATTTGAAAACTGCACTTTGTATTAACTCGGGTTACATTTGTCTAATATTGAAACTTGTGTGATGTTTGGACATTATAGTATTCATTCAGCTGAAACTTAAGTCTGTGATTCTACAAGCTCGTCTTGTATTATATTGTAGATGTTTGGAAAAAAATCATGGCTGTTATAGACCTAAACCCAGTAAAAATTATTTCCATGAAGTGACTTAAAGGTAAAATCAGAGGGTTTTTAACATAGAACCCAGTGATGGAAAAATATTCAGCCAGGTAAAATAATTAGCAGTTGGAAAGAAAAGAAAGATTAAGATGTTTATATCGGAGAAAAAGACTGAACAGAGCATTGCTTTGCAGAAATAACCTGCCTCTGCATTCCTCAGCCTGAATGTCGTTCTAGCATCCCTCTACAGACGGGCAGGAATGCTGCACTTCACCCGAGTAGGTAACATGTTGAGCTGCCTTAGTAACAGAGAATATTACAGATAACAATGACTCAGGTTATAAGGAAAGTTAAATCCAGAAAACATACCCACACATAGCTGCAGCTTGGATTACAGGAGTGTTTTATTTAAAACTATAGACTAAGAAATCGAGACTGGTGAAAAGTCATGAACATACACGGTATGTTTAAAAGCTTTGCTCAAACACGGTGCAGTCAGCACGGTGTGAAGCGTTCAGATCATCTTTACAGAAGGAGATAAGTTCATGTTGGCTGCCGTCAGCAGGTCGGCAGGTTGTCTTTGACTGGAGACATGGGCTCTTTCTTACAGGGAGCCATCTTCTGGGTGTCCCTGGGAAAAAAGAATGTTTTATCACAGGGGTGAAGAGGTCCAATTAGAGAAAAACTTTTGGTTAGTTTCTGTTGTCACAGATTCAAAAAGAGGTGGGGGGGGAAGAAAAGTTTTCCTCTTATCATTCATATATCTATTTATTTTCTATTGTCATTTACATTTTCCAAAATAATGCGGCAGCTGTAGCTCAGGAGGAAGTTGTGATTTAATTTAGCCAACTGAATATAACTCCATCATCACCAGTTTGACCAGTAAAATGTTTAGATCACAACTGGACTAAAAGCAGACAGGACGTAACTGTTTTTACTGTAAATCTTGTTTAAATAAACTTTATCAAAAAGTCACTAAACAAAGTGAACTTAAACTTGTGAGCTGTTGACTCGTCTTTTAAACCCAAACAGTGAAAATCTAGTGTAAAGGTGTGTTACTTGTTGAAGCTGTAGTTCTTCCAGAGGCTGCTGATGGTTGCCTGGACACCAGGGTTGTTCTCGTTGTTGGGGGAGGAGCATTTCTTCCCAGAACCGACCGATTTCTTCCTCAGTCCACTAACTCTGGCCGGGCCCAACGTTTGGGGCTTGGCTGCCCGACTCTGACCGCTGGACTTGAGCTTGGACAGGCCAGATACCTTGTTACAGACAGGAGGAAACATTAAAACAGAGCAGATCTCCTGATAAACATCTTTCTATGTGACCTCATGCAGCCCTGTCATCTTCTAAATGAAGATGTAATGATGCATTTCTATTATTACCCAGTTTACCCAATGGTTCATGTTCTAGTTGAGTTTGTAACCATAGAGACGGAGGTGAGAAGATTTCATCAGAACAAACACTGATAAATCAGATGAAATTATGCTAAGATCTATAGGTATTTGTTGATGAATCCTGCAGCTTTTAGGTCTTTAACTCTGACCCAGTGATTATTCATCACATGCCTACACAAGCAGTACGAGAACAGTATCTTATTGAAGCCTATTGGAAGTTTTCCCAGTCTGACAGTGGAACCTGGTTTAATGTGATCGAGCTGCTAGCGAAACTTCAGCCTCTGAAACAGCAACTCCAAAAACTTAGGTTTCATATTCAAGTTCTTCATAAACTGCTCTCGTGTTGAATGTAATTGCGACTAACCAGAAAGGTCTTCAGGCACATCACCATTTGATTTGATTTGATTTGATTCAGATGACTGCGATGTAATTATAAAACAGTTATTGATTCATCTTTCTTCCCCGTGTGATTGCTTGACTACGACCTTTTTCTATATGGAAACGAGTAACAAGGCTTCTCATATCTATCTTGACAAATCTAACTCATCTATTGGTTAATGCAGGATAAATTCTGCTTCCAGCACTGGATGCAGTGCATCGCATGCTGATGGTATCTGGTTGATGAGATTTCTATCAGAGTTCTTCCACGTCTGACCACAAGATATTTCTCCTCCTGCAGGAGGATAACCGAGTCATTCACACTGAAACAAAGTAACTAACCAAAAACAAAAAGCAGCTGTGATGAGGAACAAATGTGAGATCAGCATCTGTAATATCTCAGTGTGTAAAGGTAGCCATTTCCATAACAAGAGGACTCAAATTTTAACAACCAGATGCAGGAAAATGATGCTGATAAAGTTATTTATGTTGCAGTTATCTGCTCCAGAAGATCCTTTTCTCCAAATCCAAGTTATCTGCATGACTTTATGACAAAAAAACTTAAACCAATCACATCTTAGTCAGTGCCAGCCTTTAAAAAGCCATTAAATGGTTCTGTAGAGTATTGTTGTATGGCTCACTCTGTAGTGAATAAAAACTACATTTGCAGCTGGATTGTAAACCTCCTGGATGGGATATAAATGCCCAGAAAACCTCCGGAGATCAGCTAAAAGGTAAGCTATCCATCACAATTCGCCCCACAGAGTTGCACACGGCCCTTCCTGAGAAACTGATGATGATAAAAGAGATAGTACTCTGGGAGATCTGCTGCATTGTACAGGATCAATAACAGCCAAACTAATGACTCATAAAGGCATCCTCCTCCCTGGTAAAGGAACTTTTGTCTTTTCTGCCTTAAATGAATAAATAATTCACTTTTAGATAAGAAATGTGAGAAATATTTGATGCTACTCTGGGATGAACTGACCTTTGACCTCAGCATGCCAGCTTTCCTGTCTGTGTCGGCTGAGTGGATGGACGAGTCCAACGCTGCCATTTCCTGAGGAAGCAACATGAACATTTCAGAACTCAAACAGAGCTTTCTGTACACCCACTTAGGAGATGATGTCTGATCATCATCATCATCAAACCACAAGGGATTTGACATTTGAAAGGGAAGTGGAATTTTCTGTGCACGTACCAACGCTGCATCCTCCTGAGAGGAGGGGGAGGGGAAGCTGGAGGTGGGGGTTTCCTCTTTGAGGTGAGGCTGGGACTGAGAGAAGTAAGCACTGTCCTGGGAGGGGGGAGAGTCGGGGAGGCCGTCCTGGTCCTCTGGTTTTCTGCAGAGGAACGATGGTGGTGAGGAAGGTGAGTTTCCAGACTGAGTCTTCTGAGAGGAGGGAAAAGTCTCCTTCTTGTAGGAGAACTGCCGCAGGGCGGCCAGGCCCGGGGAGGATGCTGGGGTTCTTGGTTCTGTTGAGGGGGAGGAGCCGGACCACTGGAACAGCCGGAGGCCCTGACTGGCTGAACTAGGAGATGTGTTGTCAGGTGATGATGATGGGCTGGGGGTCTCCACAGACGGGACGTCAGGGCCATCGCTGTCCTTGGTCTGGGTGCTGGGTGAGGTTTTATCCTCGGGGGGGTCCATAGCTGTAAAATCTGCTTCCTGATTGGACTTCTTTGTTCTCAGACTGGCTGCTGGACTGGAACTGCTGAAGAATCTGCAAATGGGGAAAAAACAAAGCCACATGAGGACCCACAAAGACCCCCTGATGCAGGATGATGGTAGACGGAGAATCTGAGGAGGAAAATGTTGTGTGGAACTCGGATAAAGTCAGACTGGGCCGTGCTAAACCAGCGGTGATGTCGTCTCACATCACAACTTTACTGGGACATTAAATCAATATCTATTGATAATGTGATCATGATTTACACCCCTGCTGCTCATCTGCTTCGTACCACCCTCTGTCTGTGTACAACAGTTAGATGCAATAAACTCCAGAATTTTTTAATCATTAAAACTATGTGTAAAAGGAAAAGAGAGAAATATGCAGAGACTGATGAAAGGGCATCTACACGTCGTCATCTTTCATCAACCTCGGAGTGAAAACACAAATACAACCCCAATTTCTGCTCCCATTATCATAGATAATCAAAAAAATGGTAAATGGACTGCAGTTTTGGGACATTTGGTCAAAATTCTACAACTTTCTGGAGAACTGCAGCCGACACAATGTTGCCTTAAGCTTGAAGCGCTGATTTGTTACCATCCCAGGCCACCACCACCCAACTAACGCTAAACACCAAGAGTGAGTTAGGTTGGGCCCCTACTGATGGAAGAGTGTAAAATAATAAAACTAAGGCGACACATGCACCACACACAGCTTTATCTGTTTCCCCTACGAAATAAATATTTCTGTTGTGCTGGACTCAAATCACATAAACTGAAATTGTATTTCATCTACCGGTACTACAACACTCTTTAATGTGCAGCGTGTACATTTAGTGTAGTAGTACATTAAATACAACAAGTTACACCATCATCCACCTAAACTTGTCTGCAGTGCTGTTACAGACAGCCTCACAAAAACAGAGGAGGGTGTGTTTGTGCCCAACATCGCTGCATCTGTGCGAGCTTCAGCGGGACAGATGCTCAAACAACAACGTGTTGTTTGTTTAAAAATCAACCTGACCGTCAGCAATCACAGGGTGGGCCGGTTCGGAGGCCAGGCCACCCGATGGCCAGTCCACCCCTGCTGGAAACAGTAATGTTTAATCCTTAACCCTAATCATTTATATTTTCCAGACTGATTTGTTCTCTGCAAACACACACAAATGTCTCTGTGTTGTTTTCTGCTTCTGGGTGGAGGTTCATCAGACGCAGTCTCCACCTTCAGTTAGAAATATATGGGCTGTAGCTGATCACCTGCAGAGACCCAGAAGACCCTCACAGACGGGACAGTAGGTCAAAATGTATGTCACATGGGCAGAGCGGCTGCACAAACCATGACAACTAAATATGGAACCAGGAAACTAAAACTTGAGCCTCAAAGTCTCTTTGGACACCAAAGGACTGCACTCATGCTGACAGGGTGTCTAGTCAGCTCATGGTCCTCTAAATGACACAAACAAGTCTTGTTCCATTGTAGAAAACTTTTTTCATCCTGCTGAATATTCAGTCTTCTCTGAGGTCCTCAGATCTCCAACACTCATGTTATGATGCGACTACAGGATCCTAATCCTACAGGATTAAATACTTCAACAACTCATCTCTGTAATTGGATCATTTTTCTCTTTTCATGTATAAACAGAAAAACTAACGGATAAAACACGGCGTTTGTGGAGATTATCCAGAACATGGACCGATAAACCATGTGAAGGAATCACTGGGACGTTACCTGCTGCAGGTGGCCTGGCCATCCTCCTCGGCTTCCTGGTTCCTCCTCTGCAGCAACGTGGAAAAGCAGTTGCGTATCCGGAGCTGGCTGCCTAACGAAGACTTTTCTGGTTGTTCTGACTTGGATCGCTTCTGGCTGGAACTGGAGTACTGCTGCAGCACTTCCTCATCAGATACACA
This sequence comes from Atherinosoma microstoma, assembly GCA_037177055.1. NCBI lineage: Eukaryota > Metazoa > Chordata > Actinopteri > Atheriniformes > Atherinidae > Atherinosoma > Atherinosoma microstoma. The sequence continues at coordinate 1,186,489 of JBBBVU010000017.1, forward strand.
CGAGTCTACGAACAAAACATGAATGAGATCAGACAGGGAAGCACTCTGAGGTGGATTTTCTATGAATACATGTTTCAATTTGACTTCTTTCTCATAACAAAAAATATTCTTACATATACAAATCAGAAATAAACTGAATTTAATTTGTCCCTACACATTTATTTTATTTTAATGTCATCAACTTTCATCTACTCTGAAGTCAGGCTCATAGTTTTGGTTTATTTTTATCAACATTACCATCTTAAAATTGTTGAAGAAATAACCCCTCGTGCCTGGTGTCATCAAGGCATTACTGGCTTTATTTCAGATTTATTTAATCTATTTCGTTATTTTATTTGCTTTTAGTCACTCATATTTATGCATTTAACTTACATATTATTTATTAAAAATGTTTTTTTCCATTGTTACCAGTTTATCTAATATCCAATTGCATTTTACTTTATTCAAGTCTATTTTTTACTGTTTATTTTGTTTTAATTTCATAGTAAATTAATTAAAATGTGAAAGGCTTAAATAGAAAAAAGAAATGAATAATGAACGACAAAAGTTCTAAAACTACTAGCAAGTAAAATTTTTCATTCACTATACCGCTTGGTCCAGTTCAGGGTCACGGGAGGCTGGAGCCTATCCCAGCAATTAGCAGGCGAGAGGCAGTTACACCCTGGACAGGTTGCCTGTCAGTCACAGGTCCAACACACACACACAAACAACCATTCACACTCACACTCACTCCTAGGGAGAATTTAGGGTAACCAATGAACCTAAATTAAAATAAAATAAAAGTGCCCTTGAGAAACTACTCTAGTGATTGTGAATGTTGTTAATGAAGCTAAATATCTCGGAGAGCCTTTAAGCATTTTTTACCTCGTTTTAACCTGGTGTGCTAATCGTGTGGATATGCATGCATCAATTCACAGCTTAGGAGGAAAATTGAGTTTGACAGATCCTCAGCTGAGCTGACGAGGATGTGCTCATAGTCCACGAGACAGAGCAGATCACAGAGAAAGCAGGCAACATGTCAAAACACCTTCTCCCTATTGTTGTTGTTGATGAATGAATGTACTCCCATCGGCATTAAACCTTTACCTCTAACCACTTCCAAGCTCCAGCCTTTTGAATTCATCATATCAAAGTTTAACATTTACCTAGAAAAACTCTGGCAACTAAAGGGTTAAATCCCAGTGAAACTCTTATTGCTAACAATGTTTGGAGAACGTGCAAGATGAAAACGGAGAGCGATAATTTGCAAAAGGTTTAAACTACTGGGAAAATATGAAATCTTCTTTGTGAAGATGAATACTGAGAGAAGAGAAAACTCAGCCGTAGAAGGAGTTGGGTACGTTAAAGCCCGAGTCTCACCTTCTCTGGGTCTCTTCACCCGCAGCTCTCTGCAGGGAAGCCGGAGGCCGGCCAGGCTGACGACTCTCTCCTTCCCCCTGGTGGAGGGAGGCCGATCTGGAGAGGCAGCAGGCTGCGGAGGGCCAGCAGCAGCTGGTTTGAAGCCCCTGGTCCAGATGCTGGTCCCAGCGGAGGCAGGTGCGTTGTTCCAGCTTTGACTACGGGGTTTACACAGCTGAAATGACATTTACAAAGCTGTTCTTACAAAAAGACTTTATTATGAGCAGCACACCACCTTTAACTGCCTGTAGTCTGATACCTGTGGATTGGGTTTGTCTGGATTAAAGTCATCGATCCTCTCCATGGTGTGGATGTCCAGGTTCCCCAAGGCCATCTCCAGACCTTTGTAATCTCCTAGATTTCTGAAATGATCACCATTAAGGTCAGAATACTGAGTGAGAACCAGAGAGGAATCAGAGATGAGCTGCATCAGCTGTGTTTCAGGACGGAGGATACATCCCAGCGTAGCTGAGAGTGGCCGGGTCCACGTGCTCCGGGTACGGGTTGAGTGGTACAATCTTCCTCCGGATGGGATCAAACACCAGCTGGTACAGGAAGGTGTTATTGGCTTTGACAAACCCCTCAAGGTACTGTTCAGGGACGAGCAGATTCATTTTCAGGTACTGACCCATCTTTCTGATCACCTGGTGAGGAGAGGAGAGTTCACACTCAACACTGCTAGTAGAGAACTGGGACATTCCCAAAATAATGCTGGAAATGAAGCAGCTGGATCAGCTGGGTTGAATTTATTATAAATCTGTTTGGCTGTAAGTGACACCACACTCAGTTTTGGTGTTACCTAACCAATGATCTTCACTTCACCTTTAGGATGTCAGGGTCTTTGGCGAGCCGGAGCAGCTTGCAGGCCTTTCCAAGGCCGATGCCATGAAGGGAGGCCAGATAATCGCAGCCAGCCAGGATGCACATGTAGCGGAACTTCTCCTCCGTAAAGACGTTTCCCAGCGAGCGACAGCGGCCCAGGTTACTCTGGTCTATCTCCAGGCCGTTGCCCTGCTTGTCCATTTTCAGAATAACCTACAAAATTATGAGAACAGCTTGTTGATACAATCTGAAGAGGTACAGTTGTGCTGATACGTTTACACACCCTGGTAGAACTTGTGGTTTTTTGGACATTTTTCAGAGAATATGAATAATAAGACAAAAAGGTTTTTTCCCTTCATGGTTAGTGGTTGAGTGAAGCCATTTATTGTCTAAAAACTATGTTTACTATTTATAAAATCATAATAACCACAGAAACTACCCAAATGACCCTGATCAGAAGTTCACACACCCTGATGATTTTGGCCTGATAACGTGCACACATGTTGACACAAACAGGTCTGAATGGCTACTAAAGGTAACCATCCTCACCTGTGATCTGTTAGCCTGTGATCAGTGTGTGTGGATAAAAGGTTGGAGAGTTTCTGGGCTCGTGAGTTGCATCTTTCATCCAGTGCTGCACCAATGTTTCTGGATTCTGAGTCATGAGCCCCTTCCAGACATGCTCCGAAAAGCGGTAACTTTGTCTTTTATACCGTTTGCATTCAGACAAACGTTCCGCTATTTTACCTCGGAGCTGTAGAGGACATTTACCGGCTAGCCCCCAGGTCATAAGAGCAGAAATGTTGCAGCACGTCGTTTTGCCTGAACGCACAAGAAATGTTCCGGACGGGAAGGCTGTTGCTGTGGGTGCACACATTTATTACGTCCTATCCTGTTTCGATAATCAACTTATCTGGAACATTTCCCCATATCTGAACGTAGCCGGGACGTAAGAAGTCCACGAGGAAGCGATTTGTTTGAAAAGACAACTCTGGTTAAAGAGCGGATGGACTTTGCAATGCAAGTCTGAAAGCGGCTTTAGAAAAAGCAAAAGAATTGTTCAAGGATCTGCAGAAAAAGGTAACTGAACTGTATAAAACAGGAAAAGAATATAAAAAGATTTCCAAGGAACTGAGAACACCATCAGTAGAGTTCTAACTCAACAAGTGGAAAATGAGGGATTCTGTAGAAACCAAACCACAGTAGGTAGACCTACAAAGATGTCAGCCATAACTGCAGGAAGCACTTCAAGCCGTCACTGATGTTAAAGGGGCAGTACGCGGTATTAAGAACTGGGGTGTGTAAACTCTGATGCAGGGTCATTCAGGTAGTTTGTTGTCATTATGATTTAAAAAGAGTAACAGTTGTTTGACAATAAGAGGATTCACTCAGCCACTAACCATGAGTGAAAGAACAGCTTTTCTCTTATTATTCATATTCTCTGAAAAATGGTTAAAAAGATAAATAGATAAAAATCACAAATTCTGCCAGGGTATGTAAACCAGGAACAAGTGAGCTGCTGGTTAACACCTCAGTCTGCTGGAACAAGAGGAATTCCTGCTATCTGCTCCCTGAGACATTTCCGAGCCGGAGAAGCAGTTTTCCTGTTTGGGATGTTGTTAGATTTGGCTCAGTCATTTTCTGTGTCGTGGTCAACGTCTAACTACAGCCCTGCTTCACCAGCTCGGTTATTGTGGCTGACCTCCAGCATCAGACTCACCAGCCAGCATGCATCCACCGAGAAGTCAATATTTTCTAAAGCGGCCGTTTTCCTGACCGCAGGCAGCTGGAGCGAGCTGGGAAGATGAATGAGGAGGTCAGCGCTGATGTTGGGCTTTAAAATAACCTCCTCTGCTCCGTCCAACCTCAGCCAGCTGGTGGTAAACGCCACAGAGAGGGACAGACAGAGACAGAGGACACTTCCAGGCATTCAGAGGGAAATAACTTTTCCACTTGTACTTACTCTACTCTACTCTACTCTACTCTACTCTACTGTACTCTATTGTACTCTACTCTACTGTACTCTACTGTACTCTACTCTACTCTACTCTACTGTACTGTACTCTACTTTACTCTACTCTTCTGCATTCTACTCTACCCTACCCTAACCTACTCTACTCTACTCTACTCTACTGTACTCTATTCTACTCTACTGTACTGTACTCTACTTTACTCTACTCTTCTGCATTCTACTGTACTGTACTCTATTCTACTCTACTCTACTGTACTCTATTCTACTCTACTGTACTGTACTCTACTTTACTCTACTCTTCTGCATTCTACTCTACTG
>JBBBVU010000017.1:1211338-1221667 GCA_037177055.1 Atherinosoma microstoma
TTAAATGAGACCAAAACGGTTTTCTCAGTCTTCTCAAATGTCTCTCCTGAGAAATAAGTCTCACAGTGAGCACTGTGGGATCTCTCTAAATTCTCTCACGTCTGTCTCTTTTCCTGATCTTTCCTGATCTCAGCTGATCTCAGCTAAGACTTCTAAGGGACCCTTAGGAGAAGTAATTCAGAAAACAATGATCACAGAATGATAAAAATATGAGAAGCTCAAACTGATCTCATGAGACGAGATTGGAAGTGGTCAGGACCAATAAATACCAGCGTCTGCAGCTGGATGACGAACTGGACTGGTCCGACAACACAGACAGCATCCTCTGAAAAGGACAGAGTCATCTGTAGTTCCTGAGGAGGCGAGGGTCCTTAAACATCTCCAAGAAGCTGTTGTTGTGTCGACGTCGGAGGATGCTGGATGATTGGACATACTGGTAAGGTGGGATGGGCACAGAGCTGGACTCTCTGGTGTCAGTGGTAGAAAGAAAACGGACCCTTTTAGACCATCCTGGACAACACACAGCAACCACCGAACTCTGGTCAGGAGCATGTTCAGCTGTAGGCCTGCATATCCCCCAGGATGAGTTCTGTCTGTCCGTCTGTCTCTTTGAACAACTGACTTTTGAACTTTGACCTCTGTGGATATTTGAAGGTTTATCATTAAAGAAAACAAATTGGGGTGTGACCAACTGTTATAGAGAGCTCTTGACCTGAGCTGTCATGTAATAACTTATGTGTTATAACCACCAACTGTGGACCTATATATAATAGGCCTATGGATAAAATACATTTTCACCCATTTAACAATTAAATTATTAACATTTGAATCCACAGTTGCGTTTACCACCCCCTTTAATCCTTCTGGTGGATTATTAATCTAATATTTGAAACTTTAAATTAGATGCAGAAACGCTCCTATTTTGCAAAACGCCATGATTGTAGTTCTTTACAGAACAAACTAAAACAGTACATCGGTTACGTAGCCTAGATCAGGCCAACCTAATAAAGCTGAACTAATGATTACACTGCTAGATGATACATGTTGATAAAATGTAATTATGATGGATTTATTTAAGATATAACCTATAATCTTTTATTAGGCTAAAAGGAAGAGGGCTTTTAATTGTTCTGATTTTTTATTGAATTGATAATAGGAGAATAAAATGATCTTTTCAATCATGTAATTGAAACAGATGCCATGCTTGATCCAAAATGATCTGATTAGGCTGTGTAAAAAAAGAAATGTGAAATTATGATAAATGTAGGCTATCTAGAATAGGGTTAGGGGCTATTGTCCAGCATATTTGGCCTTTTTTGTTGTTTTCTGAACCAGAAAAGTCCCGCAGACAACATGACAGAACCCCAAAATTGATTCATCAGCCCTGATGTGCTCAGGATTTTATGAGATATGTGCGAATATCTGCGCATTAGTTTGCTAGAAGTCACATGAACCATTTGTGAGAACGGCCTGACAAGTTAATTTAGTTAAATGAAATAAACATTTCAAAAACATTTTTTTTCCTGCATTCGGAAACGTAAAATGAAGCCTTTTGTGGAACCAGTAAAGTCGTGTGTATGTCACGAAAAAATTCCCCATTGATTTTGCATTGCCCTCATTTTCGTGGGCCCAGCACGTAATTTTGATCAATTACGTGCCAACACATGAATAAGTGGAGGGATCGAAATAACATTGTGCTTATTTCCCGTATTTTTGTGAGATCAGGTTGGCCATAACCACCCCGATCAAGGAAACCCCCATAGCAACGACCCTGCAGACAGGCATAGCCCCTGATGTGGAGGATCCCCATGAAGAAAACACTGCAGCTAAAAGGTTAAGAAGTTTAAAAAGAAGCACAGGAAACAATAAATAAATGAATAAAAATGGACCTAAAAACAACAATAAGGACAATAAGATTAAACATAAATGATAAATAAGTACATAAAAAGTACATTATAAAATAAGTTAAGAAAAAAAGATATAAGATAACGGAAAAGATTAAATAAAATAGAAATAAAAACTCAGTTGAAAGCTAAGCTAAAGAGGTGGGTTTTGAGCCTCTTTTTTAAAAACATCTCTCTGCAGCCCTGAGGTTCTCTGGCAGGCTGTTCCAGAGAAGAGGACCATAATAATGGAACGAGGCCTCACCATAATTTTAGTTCTCACTTTGGGAATAACCAAAAGGCCAGTACCAGAGGACCTCAAGGTCCACGAGTGTTCATAATTTAATAGCAGGTCAATAAATAAATAAATAAGAAGGCCCAAGACCATTTAGACATTTATAAACTACTAAAAGAACCTTGAAACCAATCCTGAAATGCACAGGGAGCCAATGCAGTGATTTTAAAACTGGTGTAATGGGTTTCCGACCCTTGGTCCTTGACCTTCCCTTGTATACGGTTATTTAAATTAATTGTTGTATGTAGATGACACTGTTATTTTTGTATCTGGTCCAAATACTGACATAATTAACCATAAACTCAATGAAGATCTGCAGTCCTTACATGGTTGGCTGCAAGATAATCATTTAACAATCAACTTAGAAAAACAAAACAGAACACATGTATTTCTACTGTCTAAGGAGACACTTAGTCGTATCTGATCCTGTTTCTATTACAAACTAAATACTCTCCACTGTATCAATGACTAAAGATAAGATACAACCCCTTCACAGATAGTTTGAATTATTTCCCTCAGGGTGACATTATAGTATGGAGGGAGTGAAACTGCCAAAATTGAAAATAGATACAGAAATATAAAAATGGCTCAATAAACTAATGGATATGCCAATAAATTATACAAAACATTTTGGTAACACTTTACAATAAGGTTCTCTTAATCAACGTTAGTTAATGCATTATTAAGCAATAATTAAGGGTTAAATAAACCATTAACAACCATTATTATGTATTACTTAGCATTAGTTAGCGTATAAGTTAGTGCATTAATAAGAAGTTAATTAATGATTACTATTCAACCTTACTTCATGCACTGATAAGCATAATAATAAAATGTTACATAAATGTATATTTCTTTTGTCATTTTTAACTGTTTTGATTTTAGCTGTTTTGTGTTAATACTCCTAATATTCACTTTTCCATGTAATTTTCTGTTCAATATTTATTTAGTGATTCTTTACATTATCCTCCCTTTTTTTTGCCTGTATATTTATTTCTGTATTATTTCCCTTTTACATTTTCTTATCCCCAAAATGTATCCCCAAAATTCTTATCCTCAAAATATTTATTCATTTAATTATTGACACTTTTTAAAATTCTGTCATAATTACTCCGTCATTATTTCCAGTTCTTGCATTTTCTTCCTCTATTTATTTCTCCAAGCATATTTATTTTCTGTCTTTCCTTTGTACATTTCTGCATGAACTTCCGCCTCATTATGCAATTTCCCCCTGGGGATCAATAAAGTATAATTCATTCATTCATTCATTCATTATGTGGGGAAGTCTTTCAGGGCGTGTCTTGTCTTGGGGCGGATCCCTGAGAGCCTCGACTATTCATCAATCAGTGCTCAGTGTTGTGTAAAAAGGAGACAGAAATGTAAAAAGAAAGACAGACATACGCTTGGAGAAATAAAAAGAGGAAATGCAAGACTGGAAATAATGAGGGGGAAAATATGACTGTGAATAAAAAAGTATCAATTAATTAATTAATTAATTAGTTAATTACTAAAATTTCAGATTAAAATAGAATACAGAAATAAATAATTTTGGGGATAAGAAAATGTAAAAGGCAAATAATACAGAAATAGCATGCGTAAAGATAAAGGAGAAAATGTAAACAGTCACTAAATAAATAGATCAATTGAACAGAAAATGAAAAGTAAATAAATAGGAGTATTTACACAAAGTTAAATTAAAACAGTTGAAAATGACAACAGAAATATACATCTATGCCACATTTGATAGATTTCTTAATGGAAAACTTTTTTTTATAATTTTCGTGGGATATCAATTTGTTAATCGAGCCATTTTAATATTTCTGTATATATTTTTTAATTGTGGCTGTTTTAGTCTTCCATACTATTGTTGTTATATTGAAGTCAGACAACAATATAAGGAAATGGAGCTGTAAATAGAAACAGAAGTTGTAATTGTTGTATATTTATTGCACACTGTCACAGCACAACTTGAACTTTCCAGTTTGTTGCAAAACCATGATGTTCCCATTATTTTGTCCATCGGTTCTTCTCGTTCTCTCTTTTTGTTATCGCGAGATGTGGAGAGAGAAACCCAGCCTGGAGTTCCACAGCGCTGATGGTGAATAGCCAGCCACTGCTGCGGTTACGGGTGGAGGAGAAGAAGCCGCAGAAGAGTCAGCAGTGGCAGGGGGAGTGATAGTTTGGAATTAGTCTAGTAGATTTAATAATAATACGTGTGTTATTGGATCCTTACAAAGCCAGAAGGGAAGGGAAGGGAAAAAATAAGGAAAGATGGCGGCCGCGGCCTCGCCGGGCTCCGGCTCGTCCACCTCCTCAGACTGGATTGTACTGAGAGACGGTTGCCTGCGTTGCGACGAGGAGGGCCTGCGCAGCCTGTCCTACCACCCGGCCCTCAACGCTATCTTAGCCGTTACAAGTCGCGGCAGCATCAAAGTGATTGACGGCACGTCAGGGGCCATTCTCCAGGCTTCAGCGTTGCACGGTAAGTACCGGAGCCTCTCTGTCAAGCCCTGACAACATCAGTTTCAGTTTTGACAAGCCAACCTCAGATTGTCAACACACACAGGTCTCAGGTTGAGCTGAAACACCATCTCGCTGCCGCTAGCGTCTCATACGGGCCTACCCCGGTTACCTGGCAAACAGAGGCTTTGTTAAGGCTGATTTGCTTGTGTAAAAACTCAACTTTTGCAATTTGATGCGTTTTTGCCCGGCTACCTCAGTGTTGTACAGATATCGGGATTTCACTGTTTACCACGGATTCATCATGACATCTCTGCATGCTAGCCAACAGTTAGCAAGTGGACTTAGCATAGCGCTTGTTAGCCGGTTAACCTTCCTGGTCAGTTTCTGTAATTCTTGTGGTTACTTGTGACATGTCGGTAGAAGTAAAAGTCATATCTTGGACAATTGACGTAGCATGATAGCCATGACCTTAAAAACATCAGCTGTCTAAAGGTGCCTGACTTTTAATTTGAGAATTGTTGTGGTAGCCATTAAGCTAGCTAGCGGCTCATCAGCCGCATAACTTTACAGTTCGCCGGGCGCTGTGACAGCCATTGGGAAGCATCAGCGTGATGCTGATAGTAGACGGGTAATATAGTTACTGCAACACAATGGACATGCATGTACAAGCTGTCTAAGCTGGGCTAATTCTACCCACTGACTTTATAAAACGTAAGATTTCAAACCGGCTTGCAGTAATGTCAGCCAATTATGACGAGACGTTGCTATTTTTATTTTTTATTTTTTTTGCAGGAGTTGGTAATAAGTTGTCGAACTGGGCTTCTCACTTATTTAGTTATTGCTATTAATAGTCGCCTTCACTGTCGTTTACATATCACTGCTTATACAGTAGTGTTTTTGTTGGCAGGAACTTGTTTGGGATGTTTTTGACAGTCTTTTGTTTACATATAAATTGCAGTAATCTTTCGAGAGCAGCTTTTGCATGGAGTTGTGTCCCTTAATGAAGAGATATTTAGCAGCACAGCTATTTGATAACACAAGTTACACATAAAGCATCCTCGAATCTCTGATTCCAGGAAGTTGAGTGGTCCAGTTAGCCCCTCCAGAACCAGGATTCCTAATGGTTCCGATTGTAAACACAATAATGTTAAGACATCTATAACATTTCCCCCCGGTTGTTGTTTTAGATATGCTGCAACCTGATGACCTGAAGAAAAAGGAAAATCTATAAGCAGGACTTGTAGGGAAAAAAAGACATCTCTTAGATTGATAGTCCTATAAATGGTTCCCCATGCCAGAACAATTTATCTTTTACTTTGAATGGAAAATGCAACTCTTGAGATTACATTTTTTTTTGCCAATATAACAGTAGCTTGATCAGCTCTTAATACCCAGCGATATACACACCAAAATCCCCAAAATGTACGTACACTGTGTTTTATATTGTAAAAATAAACTGCAGAGTGCATCAAACCTAGAGGACATAAGGATATCACAATAATTTGGTTGTGTTAGGTCTGACCAGATCTCATATTCAACCATGACGTTTGTAGTCAGATGTTCTTGCCTCCAAATTCTTAACAGTTTCTGTGAAATTATTTTATGAAACCAGTTTCCTCAGGTTACAAAGGGAGCAGCATACACAAACTCTTTTTTCCTAGTTCAGCATAAACTATAGAGATGATGTTTGTAAGGATCAGGTTTTGAGGGGTATTTTTTGTGATATTGATCCTGAAATAGGGTCGAAGCAGACCAACTAAAATTTTGTATAAATGTAACAGTATTAGTTTATAGAAGGACAAAGTAGATTATCCAACCCAACCATAGGAAGATTGCATTTAATGGGTATAAGTGTTACACGTGATCTCCATACACAAGCAAAGACTTAAAACTGAAAATGACGGATGTCTGTTGGCATAAGGGTTTTCAGTGTGTAAAAGATAATGAAGTATAGTGATCTTGTATGATCAGACGGTGCTCACATGCAGGTTAGGTGTGGATATCAAAGTGAATCTACTCTCATGTCTTGCATTTATAGAACACCAGATCACAACAGGAGTCTTCTCAAGCTCTTTACATAAGGCTAATGATTTATGGTAAAGTCTGGTCCAGCAGAACAAGTCTCGGGGAGGGTGGCCATCTGCCTCGATTAGATGGTGTGATGAGAGAAGAGTAGAAGAGGGAGAGAGACAATGGTTACTATAAATACTGAGCTGGTTGGTCAGAATAAAACTACTCAAGAGTCACATTAACCTGCAGAAAGATGCAAAAACAAAAAGGAAAATTATAAACTGAGTGTGTTTATAAAGTTGATTTTATATAATTTTTCATTTATTAAACCCATTTTTCTGTCCACAACCCCAGGCCATGTTTTTTTTTTTTACTGTTGTCTTTTTTTTCCTGTTCTACCACCTATTTGATGTCTGTGTCCAGAATAACCCAACAGATGGAAATCTGTCAAACAGTTAAAGTTGCTGTGGCGTACTACAGTATCAGCCATGCTGACAGTATCTTTATCACTTTTCATCAGATGTGTTGTAATGATCCAGCAGAGAGAGTAAAATCTACAAGTGTTTTTTTTTATTTATTTTTTTTTATTTTTTTTTACATAGATTAAATCGGGTGCATTTTTGATCCTGTGAATGAATCAAACACAGATTATGGATGTTTTAATACGTTTTTTGTGTTAGTTTATCTATTTTTTTTTTAAATTATGCCAGGTGCTATGATAAAGTAACTGGTGTCATTCAGTAAGGACCCTGAGTTCCTGTTGGTTTTCACTCTTGCCTAAGTAAGGCCTAGTTTACACGACAACGCTGCTACCAAATTAGCATTTTTTCTCCTTTGCGGGATTGAAAAAAAACTGCATTTATACGACAGTGGAATTAATCCGATCGCTGTTGACTGACACAACTCTGAAAATTGAGTGACTACGATGTAGTACGCATGCCAGGCCTTTAGATGACAGTGAAAACCAAGTTGCAACGATACACCCCCATGTTTACACTAGTTTCTACTGCATCCTCATAAAACTGGAAGACAACATCTTTGCTGGGAACATACATGCTGCATGATCAGTAAGTTTTGTTTTAAGAGACCACATAATTTGAAAAGATGTAGCAGCACAAAAAGAACACCGATTTGCCGTTGTTGTTGTTGTTAGGTTGTTCGCGTGGCTTGCAGAGTGTCCAGCGGGCAGTGATGTCGTCCTATTCAAGAGCTTCCACCTTGGGTTTACACGGCAGAAAATTCCCCCCTGGAGTCCGTCCTCAAAACATTGCAGAGTCAGTCACCCCCACAACACTCCGTTGTCGTGTGCAAGAGAGGCCAGATCCCAACACAAACGTTGTGTCTTGTCATGTAAACATGGCCTAAGGCTGCAGCGCTTCATGCTTAATTCAGACTTTATTTTTAGCTTTATCCCCCCTATGGTTGTTGACATTATAATGTAAATGTGACCTCTACTAGACTCCAGTGTGATCAGTGTATAGTCCTGACCTGAAGTAACCCACATGCACGTAAGAAGGCGTGACATCAACGCAGCACGCTTTGTTTACACGTTCCGCCTCCTCTGGTGCATCACTCTTCAGTGGCGTAGAAGTCGGATACGGATCTGGTGTAGGACCACACATGAAACTGGTCAGAGTCTGATTGGATAAAATCGGATTTGTTCTGTTCAGATATGGGTCACATCTGGAGAATAAAAGTCAGATTTGGCCCTCGGTGTGAATGTAGCTGATGAGTTTTAATGTTTGTGTTTTGAACATTGGTAAAGTATTTAATTAGTTTTTATAGCTTTCATAAACTTTGCCATAAATATCATCTTTGTGCCCCCTGATGGAAATGTTGGTTTATAAAATACAGTCATCCTCTGGCAGATCAGCTGGACCTCTGATCTCACTACTTCTGAAATCCTTCCTTCAACTTGCCTGCTTTATCAATGAGATTAACTTTGATTGAGACTGACAAACCAAGAATGTTGAGACACCTTCTGTTTCCAGGTGTCCATTGATCACAGGTGTGGCGCATTCTTTTTCCCCAGACTGTAAGCACACACAAACTTGTTTGTGTTGTTGGTAACTTTCTTGCTCAGATTGTGAATTTAAGACAGCCCAATTCATCATCTAAGAAACACTTAAGTTCATACTAACGGTGTTCCAAACTTGGATCAGGTGTCTTTTTTTTTTTTTTTAAATAAATGGATTTGTTATGAGTTGGGCCAGTTGTGTCCTTGTTTTTATTGATGTGTGATTTTATTGAGTTTGCAGCTGGGTCAGAGTTGTCTACAGTACCTGTAGACTATGTTGGAAGACATTATGTGTGATGTGGGCTCAGACACGTGGCTCGTTTATCATTTCTGTTGACATGTGCTACGGGTCATTTTCATGTGTGGACATGTACAGAAGTATGACGACGGTTGTTTCTGCTGATGTTGGAACTTTACTTTAATTTCTGCTTGTAAAAAATAAAATAAAAATCCTACCTGCAGCGACGAGGTGCAAAAATTCCTTAGATTACTAAGTAAAGATGATTTTTGTTCAGGGTTTATTATTAAGCAACATCACAAGGGCATATAGGAGCACACAGGAGACCATGGTGCTTTCATAGAGCAGCTTACGGATTAATTTGTGTTTATAGTTGGTCTAACTCTCAAGGAACTGCCTTAATTGTCAGAGCATCTGTCCCCAAAGTCCAGAGTGAACTAGGTAAAAAAGGTTTTATGTTTGCTGCTCCCTCTGCTTCTGAAGGAGCTGGTTTCACTTCATAAATTTGGGTATATTTTCAACCCAATAGAAGTAGATACATCTGGCTGTAATGCTTTGATTGATCATTCTGGATTGTTTTGGCCTGTCATGACAGTGGTGATTAAATTACACAAAGTTCTGGTGTTTTAAGATTATAAATCCTATGTTTTTATAGCTTCTCTTGAAGGTATTTACATGTATCTTTACTATTGTGTGTTCCCTCTGTGTGTTCAGTTGTGATGGTGAAGAATCTGGTGAAATGTTTGGGCAGCTTGTAAATATACAGTTGTGCTCATAAGTTTACATACCCTGGCAGAATTTGGGATTTTTTTTTTTGGACCATTTTTCAGAGAATATCAATAATAAGAGAAAAACTGTTCTTTCACTCATGGTTAGTGGCTGAGTGAAGCCTCTTATTGTCAAACAACTGTTACTCTTTTTAAAATCATAATGACAACAAACTACCCGAATGACCCTGCATCAGAGTTTACACACCCCAGTTCTTAATACCGCGTACTGCCCCTTTAACATCAGTGACGGCTTGAAGTGCTTCCTGCAGTTGTGGCTGACATCTTTGTAGGTCTACCTACTGTGGTTTGGTTTCTACAGAATCTCTCATTTTCCACTTGTTGAGTTAGAACTCTACTGATGGTGTTCTCAGTTCCTTGGAGATCTTTTTATATTCCTTTCCTGTTTTATACAGTTCAGTTACCTTTTCCTGCAGATCCTTGGACAATTCTTTTGCTTTCTCCATGACTCAGAATCCAGAAACATTGGTGCATCACTGGGTGAAAGATGCAACTCACGAGCCCAGAAACTCTCCAACCTTTTATCCACACACACTGATTACAGGCTAACAGATCACTGGTGAGGATGGTTACCTTTAGTAGCCATTCAGACCTGTTTGTGTCAACATGTGTGCACGTTATCAGGCCAAAATCAT
>JBBBVU010000017.1:1221767-1236240 GCA_037177055.1 Atherinosoma microstoma
AGGCCAAAATCATCAGGGTGTGTGAACTTCTGATCAGGGTCATTTGGGTAGTTTCTGTGGTTATTATGATTTATAAAGAGTAAACACAGTTGTTAGACAATAAAATGCTTCACTTAACCACTAACCATGAGGGGAAAAACCCCCATTTCTCTTCCTAATTATAATCTCTGAAAAATGCCCCCCCTCCCCGCCAAAAAAAAATAAAAAATCACTGCCTGTATCACTCACTGTATGAGCACAACTGTATGTTCTGTCTCCAGCTGGGATGCAATTCTTGATGAAAGAATTTTTCTGTTTCCTTGGTAAAAAAGCAGAATAACTGAATTGGTGTTAATTTAGCAAACACATTTCAAACAAATGCACAAAGGAAGCACATTGAAGGAAAAATAGCAGTTCTCAGATTTGAGTGGTTTGTTGTCTGATCACAGATAACGCTTACGCATTTCGGCACAGACGTCATCAGAGCATCTTCCAACGATGAATTCTTTACACCGCATTTTTTATCTGTGGTGTCTCAATAAACGACACAAATGTGAGTACTGCTCTTTTTCCTTCACTTTGGGATGTGCCACCCTTTTTTAATTTTTTTTAATTTTTTGCAATTGTTTAAAGTTGAGCATGGCACTTTCCAAACGATACGCAAGTTCAAGGGCAATTTCTTCTCCTCCTTTTACAATAAATTTCAAACAAATGTTTGTATCTGGGACAAGATAAGCACCCAGGTTTGGTGAACAACTGCGATATTCCACTAAAGGTTACGCTCAGACATCAGTTAACTTGGTCTTTTCTCTTTCTGGCTTTGTGTCCTGTCATCCTGTCCCAGCTAAACCTGGAGGACGTGTCAGGTGTCAGTACTTCCCTGCAGTGGACAAGGTGCTTTTTGTGGACGACTATGCTGTGGGATGCAGGAAGGACCTGAACGGCATCCTGCTCCTGGACACGGCCCTCCAGCCTCCAGTGGCCAAACCAGAGGATATGGTTCAGTTGGAACTGCCCGTCACAGAGGTGAGAGCCGACTTTCTTGTTGACAGACAACAGGAAGCCCCATGTGGACGTGTTACCTGATATACCACAGAATGAGAACATAACTTTTCTCAAACTCAACCGTGTCTCCATCCACGCTTTTATGTGAAAGATTCTGATACGTGGGGTTTAGGTATCTGCTGATACAAAATACCGATCGGATACCTATGTTATTTTATTAAGATGTCTATTAGATTTATGATTTAGATTAATTTATTTATTGTAGACATTGATTTATGATATTGTTACTATTGTTCAATGGCCAAACTTAGGTTAAAGGATAAACGTGAATAAACACATGAAAACAATGATTGCCGCAGAATTTTTTAAATGATTGAGTAGATAAAATCAAATCAAAGAATTTCTATTAAAATAAATCTTGGAATTGGACTTAATGTGAACGTTTCCAGGACAGACAGGAGCTTGTCATTCAGGACAATAAATTTGAAAACTTTCTCTGTTATTGCGGTGGCTTTCTGCCTTTTTTTCCTGTTTTTTGAAAGCATTTTCCAGTGTTTGTTTTTGCTGGGGTTTGTTGTGTATTTCATTTAACTTTTTAATACCAGATGCTGTTGCAGGGACAGAAAATGTCTAACATTCTTTGAAGTACTGTAACTCTTTCACTGTTTACGTTATCGTCGTAATTCCAAAAGATTCTGAAAGCTTAGAAGTGCAGCTTTGTGCTCTTTCACGTGATGGAAACCAAAAGCTTTCAAAGGTTGCTGGTGGTAAATGTGGCAGCATTCGTGCCGCCTCTGGAAACTTCCGGCTTGCATATTTGGTATGTCGCTGTTTTGCTCGTGGGATTTTCAAATGAGTAATAACACCAAACTGCTGACATAATGCTAATGCTAAATATTAGCACAACAGTGACTCATGGGCAGCTTCTTCTCCACCTACCAACTCAAAACAATTGTCACGCAAGATGTGTCTGTGTGTGGTGGTGTTAGGCAGGAAAATAAGAATTATATTAATGTTTCTGTGGCATCAGATGGTGTTTAGAAAGAAATGCTTACTTTTGGCAGGATCAGCGAGTATTTCCATGCTGATATCGGATTGGCCCAACTCTAATTCTGGACCACGCAGTACTCTTATCAAGTCATCTGCTGCAGAGGTTTCTGCATGGAGTTGTTCCCCTGCAGCTCGTCCCTCACATCCCCAACCAGGAGAAAGACTCCTGTCAAACCTTCTCCTGTCTTATCTCAGGCTGTCACAATTATTTTATAATCACATGATTATTTTCATCTTTATTCACCTGGATAAACAGTTGAGTCAAATAAAACATAGATGTCATCTCTCTACTGTTTTGCAGTTTGATCGAGCTGCAGACCATTATGATTATAGATGTTCCTGGTATGATTAATAGCAGAGAAATAACCAGATTATTCTGCATTAATTCATGTCCCAACATTATAAATGTGTAAAACCACATGAACACTCCTTATAGGTCTTTTAAGTTTTATTTATTTCTGTCTTTTGATGCCAGCATAGAGTAATATAATAAAGTAAATTCCATCTAAAATCTGTGTGCAGAATAGATAAATCCCACATATTGACTCGGATGAAAAGGCTACAGGTCCTCTACCTGAACTTGGGAGGCTTTTTTTTAACTAAGTTATAAAAGTGCTTTTTAACATTTCTTTAGGAAGCCAAGAAAGTGTGTCGCTAGCTGTGACTTCCAGCTGTCCTTTAGCAGTATAGCTGCTGTTTGACTCATAAATAATACAGGAACAGTGGAAACAAAAACAAGACCACATATCTGGAATTAAATATGCTTTCTTCTACAAACACAGACTATCAAACACTGAGCACTAAAAGGCATCGACTTCATGCCCAGTCAGTGATGTTGAACATCCGTATAATTTAAGCTTCAGTAAATGAACTGGTCACGTTGCTGTAAGACCAACCAGAGTTGTACAGAATTCTAAAATAACAGGATAAGATTTAATGTCAGTTTTCCGTTCGTTAAACATCAGCATAATTTAACCCAGTGACTGAACATTTCCCTTTACTTTGTGCTACAAAGCTGCTGGTTATCCTGCAGGAAGTGAAACATATTTGGTGGTATTGCGGAAAAACGATTAATTTATATGAGGGCTGCTGTGAGCTACACGGGGGGTTCGTTGTCAGACGCGTGTTCCAAACAATACTCCAAGCACTTCTGTGTCAGCAGTGATACATTTATTCTTTAGTTCAAAATCCACAAGCTCCAGTTTAAAGAATGAAGCGGTATTCTATCAGACACTATAAATATACATTACGTGATACGTACTATGCGTTACGTGATATGCGGTCAACATAATGTATCACCCCGCTTCCTCCTCCATTCATTCTAAACAAAGAAACCGTGAGTTGTAGTGCACCTTTCATACCTTTGTGACGCACAATGCTGATGCTGCGACACCTGTGCCACCTCATGAATATTCAAAATACTATAATGGCTCCTACAGGTGGATTTTATTTTTTATGTCCTGGTTTACAGGCTGGTGAGCCGTCCTCCATGATCGCACCTAGATCATTGTTTCTCTCACCAGGATGATTTAGTCTGTTAGTTTGGAGGGAATATCTGATCACATGGTTCACACATGATTCCATATGGAAAGTCAGGATATTAAGGATTTTTATGTTAAATTAATCACGACTTTTCTAATGTAGATCTGTCACTTTTCATCTCTGTGCTGCCACCACCGGTCCCTCACGTCCATCAGACCTACTGTATTTGGAAGTGGAGTCCAACGAAGCCGGGGTGGAAACACTTTGGTTCATACACAGATGATTCTCCGTTTACCAAAACACAAATAAACTGTTTCTTAAACTCCTCCTCAGCTGGGAATGTTCTATACTTTGAGCTATTTTATTTATTTATTTAAGTTTTTCTGCAATAAATATGGAAATGATTGAAGAATGAAAACAGGAACAGCGGAGTGTTTTGTCTGTGTTGAAATACAGCCGATGTTGACGAATGAAGATTTTAACTGAAGTTCTCCATGTCTGACCACTGAACTCACCTGTGTTAGTTCAGCTTCTCTGTTGCCTTCACTGCCCTCTAAAATAAAAAAAACTTATTATTGTTTTATCGATGAATTCACCAGAAAAACTGTCCATTTTAATTTACATCTCACTTAGTCAGAATACCCTGACTAGGATGTGACTGAAGTCACTTCATAATGCACAAGTCTCCTTAATTTCCTTTTTATATGAGCAAAATTAAATAACAAAACAATGGATAAATAAATACATAATTTTAATCTTTTTATTTTTATATAGTTTTTGTTTATATATTTTTTTATTTTCATTTTTGAATTTATTTATTTATTTTTGTTTTTATTATTTTGTTTATCTTTTATTTTCATTGTAATTTTTTTCTTTTTTCTTTTTAAATTTGATTGAATTTTGTTAAATTTTTATTTAGTTTATATTTTTATTATTTTTCATTTATTGTTATTTTCCCGTCAGAGCTTCAGACTCGGCTAAAGGAGCTGGGCTTTGTGGTTCATCATGTGCTTCCTCTTCAGATTAAACCTGAAATGAGTGTGTGTGTGTGTGTGTGTCCAGGCCCAGCAGATGCTGTCAGCTTGTCAGGAGAAGATTGATGTGTCCACCACAGAGGGCTATGAGCTTTTTATCACCCAGCTTAAAGAAGGCCTGAAGAATACCTCACATGAGACAGCAGCCAATCACAAAGTGGCCAAGGTGAGTGTTAGCTGCTAGTATCTGTTTACTTTTGCCTCTGCTGTCATATGATATGCTTGATTTAACTGAATCTCTAAAGCTGCTTTCAGACTTGCATTGCGGAATATGTGCGGTAAAGTCCACCCGCTCTTTAACCGGAGTTGTCTTTTCAAAAATGTCGCTTTCTTGCGGACTTTTAATGCCGCAGCTACGTTCACACATGGGGAAATGTTCCGGATAAGTCGTTGTTGAAACAGGGTAGGACGTCTTTGTGTTGCGACTTGTCCGGAACATTTACTTTACGTTCAGGCAAAACGACGTGCTGCAACATTTCCGCTTTTCAGAGCATGTCTGAAAGGGGCTTATTAAAGCTGTTCTTATTTGTTTTTGTGCTTCTGTTATCAGAACTAGTGCTATGTAATGATGATACATGTTAGATTACACATGACGTTTGTTGATGTACAGCATTGTCTGGTTAAAATCCCCTCTGGCTACATCAGTGTTTATGATGTTGGTTGTACGTGGATGTTAATGACTGACTCTGTTGACTAAACTATGAGGAAGAACAACTGGGAAGAGTCATGGCAGTGACTGTGTTGTCGTGTGTAAAGCTGGTTTGACTCTTTGTTCCACCAAAGCAAGAATGTAGCATCTCCTGTAACTGTGCAAACACTTAGGCATGAAAATATGCTGTCGTCAGTCTGAGCTGCTGCTGGCATTGAAATGGGGAGGGTGTTTTCTTTTTTGACCCACAAAAAAGAATACATTAAAAACCATTAATACATGAAAGTCAAGTTCTGAATGAAACAGCCTCTGTAACCTGTTTCTGGTGTTAATGCCAGTGAACCATCCTTCAGGTCTGCCTCCAGTAATCTGAAACTAGTTACATTAACATGATGAGCTTGGTGGAAGTAAATGGAACCAGTCTAGAGTAGGGGTTCTTAGCCTTTTATACACCAGGGCCCAACTTTTCCAGTACAAAGTGGTCCGTGGGGCCATTCAAACACTGGCACGCTGGCATTAATGTGTTGCAGAGACAAATTCATGTCGATAGATATCTAATCAATCACATGGCAGCAACTCAACCCATGTAGTCACGTAGACATGATGAAGAGACGACTTGCTTAGGTTCAAACTGAGCATCAGAATGAGGAAGGAAGTGGATTTAAGGGACTTGAAATGTCTTGTTGATGCCAGAAGTCAGAGGAGAATGGGCAGACTGGTTGGATATGATAGAAAGGCAACAGGAAGTCCAAGAAGAACTGGTTCTAACCAAAGTAATTCACACCTCTGAACACATCACATGTCCAACCTTGAAGCACATGGGACATCACTGAGAAAATAAAAAAAGTTGACTTTTGCCTCTTTAAAGACACTTCTTTGCCGTATCCGCCACAGTGCACGTTCAAAATGGCCGGTTTGTTTACATCCACTTACTAGAGTAGTAGAGTGTAACGCATGCGGAAAACGAAACTCGGCGCGCATGCGTCTCGGATGAGAAAGTTGTATCGTGCAGTTTCAGCCACGGGATGAGTACGGAAAGCTTTAAGGTTGAAAGTTAAGGAATGGGCCTTTAAGGTCTAGATTTTATGAAATATTGAACTTATTACGACTAAAGTGGTCATGTAATGTAAAAGAAATGAAGATAAACTTGTAAAACTAGCTAATGATATATTATTTTCCAACAGTTGTTGTGATTCTGCATTGTAAGACCTTTATCACTGCAAGAACCACCAAAACTACATCCTCCACACTTCTGAAAAACTTGCTAAACCACTGCTGGAGACAGTGGGGTGGTGGGAGGATATGATGGGTATGAAGCGATATCCCTTCATATATAAGACAGATTTTCAGGGTTACTGTGTTCTCTCAGCCAGTAGATTGAAGGAGATCTCCTGTCTCAGTTGATTCTAGAGCCAAAATAGACTTAATTTGATGTGCAGGGCTCCAGACTATTGGTTGCACTGGTGCGCTAACTTTTTGATATGGGTGCACCAGCAGAAAATTTGGGTGTATCCCGATTTTCACAACGTCCGTCTCGGCATCTCATTTTAATTATTGTCTTTTGATAGTTTCACATTGACGTTGATGGTTATTTAAGTTATTATGAACAATAATGAGGTTTAGAAAAATGTTGTCTTTATTTGAAGCATGAATTTAAGAAAATAAACTTAAAAGTTCTAGCTCCTCTGGACTTAATGAAACTAAACATGCTAAACTCTGAAATGGCTCATGAGGTTCTGCTGCTTCTTGCAAATTCCTCTCCTCCGGATTTACTTTTAATCTTTTTCATAATTATCTACCTGGACTTGAATTTTGTGAAAGGCAGCTCCTCTTTAGTGAAATATTATATGTCATGTTTCTTTTGGTTTCTGCAGACAGAAAGATGCAGGGTTTTGGTTTTTCTGTTTTTTATTTTAAATACACAGCTGTTGTCATTTCTGAGTCGTATTACGGCTTAAAATTGATCCAATATTCTTTGTAGGTTTTATTAACATCAACAAGTTATCCATATTCTATTCTCTAGAGCTGCGCAGTGATGGATTTCTTCATTTTTTTATAACCTTTTTTATAACTGATGAACTTCTGGGGAGACTTAAACTGGGTCAGGTCAGCTGACGGGCTGCCGCGGTCAACCTTCATCCAGCTTTTCTGCTTCATTTTGCTCAGACACGGTTAAAAACCCTTTAATGAGTGAGGATAATGGAGAACAATGTGATCAAATTCCACCATATTCCACGTTTTACATTTGATTCCAGTTTCTGTGATTCTCGTCTGTGTTGTTCTGTCCAATGTAAAAACCAACACACAACAGTACAGCTGTGGATCAGAGGTGAAAACCCACCCCTTCTCTTGGCTTTTTATCACGGTTTTATTCTTCTCTGAGCTCGGGTAAGGATGGAATGAACACAGAATAACCAGACAGACATTCAGAGACAGAGTTAAAGTCCTTCATCTAGACCTGTGAAATGTCAGGCGCACCGGTGCGACCAAGAAAAAAAGTTAGTGGCACTCAACACATTTTTGTTGGCACTCTGCAGCCCTGGTGTGTATGTTACACTAGCTCGCCTCTGGTGTTTGTCTTGTTCTTTCTCAGTTATCAACTTAAAATTCTTGCTGCAAAAGCCTGAAATAGTTTTTCTGGCAAGCTTTCCAATCTTGTTGCCGTCAACTTGGCCGGTATCGTTGGTGAAACAGTCTTAAGTTATAAGGTAGTAAATAGCTTGAGTTGTCTGGATTTAAGTATAAAAACATTTAAGTGGTCTTTTAATGAGCATTAGATGAGTCAACATGGGAGAGTCGTGCTTTCAGGGCTTTCTATGCAAAAGGTTTTTCCTGTGTGTTTGCGCAGCGTTTCTCCAGGTGCTCCAGTTTTCTCCTTCAGTTGTGGACCTGGGAGCTGTTGCCAGTCTCACCCAGTTTCTGCTGGGATTGTTTCTGGGATAAGATAAAAGGGATAATGATGGATGGATGATGCACTCTGTCTGCCCTGGGTGACCGGTGCCCGGCAAAGTGGGTGGCTGCTGATCTCGGCCCGCCGAGGCCTGTGCCCTGTGGCTGAGGGGGGCTTTGGCGGGGGCCTCCCTCTGCTGCCTCCTTGGCGGATACTGGGTCGTCTTCGTGGTGGGGTGGCTGCTAATAGCCTGGGTCTCGGGGTCACCCTTTCTACAATGAGTGACTGTTGAAAGAAGTGAAGAGAGTTGGAAACAAGCTGCAGGTTCAGAGTCCTGCAGGTTGACACTAACTGGCTCTGATGGAAAGCTTCTGTTAGCACGCTGTCACATTTTAAACCAGACATTGTTATTCTATTCTGTTCTTTAATGATGATGTTTGAGTTGGAAGGTTGTGTTCATACAGACTGCCACACCACAGGAAGAGTGATGGCTCATTGAATGAACAGAATGTGTGAAACGTACGCAGGGCGTGTCAACCTGACCTGCTGCCTTACACAATGCACCACTGTAGTCCTGCTACTCTGATGCTGCTGCTAGCCGAGCAACATGGTCCTCTCAGTTTTCCTGTTTGATTTCTGAAGGAGATGAAATGTTAAAGGTGCTCAGACTGAACGATCAGTTCCTTAGTTATGCTGCATTATTGCTGCAGACGTGTCTGTAGTAGGAGCTCCCTGCAGGACAGAGCTGTCCCTGGCAACCGTCCCGCTGTGCAGCACCTTTTCTTTGCTGCTGTGCAGGTGACCTCTACTACAACCGTGACAGCAGACATGGAGGATGTGCTTTGGACCAGTGTTTGAACTGCAGATTTCAGCCTGCTTCTCTCAATCAGTTTCACAATTATTTTCATCATCAGTAGTCCAAACCAGTCCCCTATATTGTGTGCTGTTCATAAAGAAAACAAGTATAAATACATTTGTCCTCAAAATTATTCATACCTTTCCATTAAAGAAGGAGAAAAACAGCTGTTACTGAAATGAGCTCAAATTGACAAAAGTAATGGTAAATAAAAATATTTATGAAATTCATGACATTGTTTTTGATTTGTGGTTCAATTGAAATGTAAAAAAAAACAAGCAAAAAAACATGATGAACTAATATACATCTCATACACTAATATTTAGTTGGACAATCCTTAGAGGCAATTAATGCAATCAAGTGTTTTCTGTAACTCTCCATCGGACTTCTGCACCTGTCAACAGGTACTTTGGCCCACTGCTCATCAGCTAAGTGCTCTCATTGGTCCAGGACTGCTTTTTAAAAAAAAAAAAAAAAATTATTTTCAACTCAATTAGATTAAAAACAATGTTTTGTTTCACTGAATTATAATTTAGCAAATTTGTGTGTTTTATTACTTTTTTCAGTCTCCAGTTATTTGAGTGACTATTGTTAATTTTGCCTTTTCTTTAATGAAGGGTATGATTAATTTTGAGGACGACTGTACATAAACTAGAAGCACTCAGCAATTTATTTTACTTCTTCCTCTGTTTTTAGGGAGTAAAGTTGATGGACTGTGTTATTTTCCACGCATTTCAAGCCCTACTGAGATGTTGTTTTGGCTTTTGTTTGGGTGAATTTTGGCTTGTGTTGGAACATTTTCAAACTGTCTGATAAACCTGAAAACTGTGAGATTGTGTCTGTGTGATAATTAGCTTGTTGTTAAGTGTAAATATTATCTTGTCATTATCAATGGCAACAGCTGAAGTTGTTTCATGGAGGAACATTCCTCGAAAAGTTTTCACAATCATTCTTTCCTTCTTGCTGCTGCATGTTTCTGTATTTTGCTCTGTTAATAACCCACATCTCTTTAACGATGCTCCCATCCTGTTTGCTTTAAGCTTTTCTGAGTTCATGCTAACTGGTTTACTTCCTTTCTCATTTAAGTGGGCGACCGTCACCTTCCATCTTCCTCATCACGTGCTGAAGCTGGTGGCCAGTGCGATCGTCAACGAGCTGAAGAAGATCAACCAGAACGTAGCTGCCTTGTCTGTCGCCTCATCCATCATGGACAGGCTCTCCTACCTCTTGTCAAGCGCCAGGCCTGAGCTCGGAGTGGGCCCCGGGCGGTCTGTGGACAGGTGAGGGGTCTGAAGGGTCCGGGTTGTGACAGACGGACTTTTATTTCTTGAATTGAGCTGATCTTGATTGCCTGTCAGCGTTGCATACTGGCTGTGTTTCCAACTGGTTGTCCTCTCCACAGGTCTTTGATGTACAGCGAGGCCAACAGGCGGGAGACGTTTACCTCGTGGCCACATTCTGGGTACAGATGGGCTCAGCCTGATCCCATGGCCCAAGCCGGGTTTTACCACCAGGTATGATCACACTGAGGTCAGAGGCAGGTATAGCATCTGTTGCGTTTAGTTAAAGGTAGGGCTGCAACGATTCGTTGACAATAAAAAACTATCGACGAAATTTAATTGTCGACGCGTCGTGTTATAAACGCCTGTATGGGCTTTGATATTAAAAGTGTGCCAGGCATCTTAACACCGTCCTTACCAAAAAAGACTTTTCAGTCAGTATGAGAACTCCCAACACTATTCAAATAACTGCAACAGGAAGTGCTGGGGACAATTGAAGCCCGATGGCGGTGCAACACAAACAGTCAGAGTGACGACGAGACGAGACACTAGTCTTTCCAAAGTTTGGGAATATTTAAAGTTAAAGTTAAACTTGTGAAATGTGCAGTCTGCCACGCACAACTGGCATACCACGGCAACATGACAGTCATGCAGGAGCATCTGAAACGAAAGCGCACGGATGGGTAAGTTGGCATTACAGAGTCGATAAAGAGTAATTAACAGATTAGTCAACTAATGAAATAATTGTTAGTTGCAGCCCTAGTTAAAGGTCTGTCTGTGTCCATAGTAGAGGAAATTCTGGTTTGCTGGATGGTTGTTCAGTTACATTTAGAAACATGAGTTTAACCAAAATAGACATTAGTGGCAAAGAAGCTGCGATCAAACTGAGCAAACACATCAAACACCATCAGTGTGTGTTTCTGTGTTTATTTACCTGCACTGCACTGTTGCTAAGTGTTTATAGGATCTGTTGACCCTCAATGTTCTCCCACAGCCTGCCTCTACAGGAGATGACAGAGCCATGTGTTTCACCTGCAGCGTCTGTCTGGTCTGTTGGGAACCTACAGATGAACCCTGGTGGGTGAAGATCATGGATTTATCTACCAGCTACGATACATGCTGCTTCTCTGCTAAATACTTCTTATCCATCCCCCCCCCGCAGGTCCGAACACGAGCGACATTCTCCCAACTGTCCGTTTGTGAAGGGGGAGCACACACAGAACGTCCCGCTGTCTGTAACCCTGGCAACCAGCCCCGCTCAGTTTCCCAACAGCCCCGACAGTTCGGATAAGATTGCCTGTTATGGTTTCGGCAGCTGCCCACAGTTCCTGGCTGCTGCCACCAAGAGGGGGAAGATCTGCATCTGGGATGTCTCCAAAATGATGAAGGTCAGAGACCAAACCTCGCAAACATCAGACTGAGTTATGTGTGGTGTTGGTAACATAAAGGTTAGCCTTTTAAAGACTGATTGTGTTGTGAACAGGTGCACTTGAAGTTTGACGTCAACCCGTATGATCCGGCCATCTTGAGGCAGCTGATTGTGTGCACCGGTGATCAGGGCCAGCAGGTGCTGACGGAGTCCCGGAGACCAACGCTGACCTGGTTAGAGGAGGCATCCTCCTGCTCTGACCTTCCCAAGCTAGAGGGGGACAGGTACAGCTCACAGTCTGCAAAGCACAAACACTCATGCTCCTCTCAGCATGAGCTTGGCCTGGTTGGGAACAAGTTTTCATTTGAGAACACGTAAATAATGCAGTTAAACTTGAGTTGAAACTCGACAACCAGTCCTTGAGATGGCTGCTGCGGTGTCCAGCAGAGAGAAAACATCTAAACATCATCAAACACTCACATACACAGACACATTAAACTTGCATAAATTAGACTTAGGTTGCCATAAAGTACAATATTTGAAAATATGGATAAAATAAAGTCCCACATTTCTATAGACGAGGCTTGTTTTCAGCTTCTATGGTACTTTTAATGGTTCCTAGAGATATACAAAGTCTTTGTTTGTCTTTGGAAATATACGTTAGTCTTTCCAGGCCAATACAGTCTGCAAGTTTCTTCATCCAGTCATAGAGAAGGAGTTTCCATACTCTTCCAACATGGTCCGCAGCTCTCCTGACCTGAAAAAGTCCAAAGTCCTGTACTTTGGTCTGTTTCTGCACATAGAGTTGAACATTTAGAGGAATCTTTATACTAAACAGTGTAGGGCTGCACGATAGATTGTTAAAAAAATCGCGATCTCGATTCTCACATACACGTGATCTCATTTCTACACACGACAATTCTGAAGAATTTTATATGATGAGTTGCATCACAAACAAATGCTCTTATTTTCCTGTCATTTAAACATAGTTCCGACATATGATGGAGTTAGATGGGGTTATATATGTTTTCACCAGCCACTGACATGTCAGTACTAGTTTAAACTGTGTGTTTATTGTTAGTGACGGTGCCTTAAAACAAGCCTGACATCTGTCTCCTTGGACATCATCTTTCAAAGGATTTAACTTTACCATTGCTGAGTCTTTAGAGGAACTACTTTTAAATTATATCAGTAATAAACCTGAGATAAAGCTTAACCACAACTCACGTCACACATACTCAGTTCTGCCTCCAGAGTTGTGATTTTTGCACTAAAAATCAGGAAACAGGGAAACTTATGTCTACATGGGGGTGTCAAACTCATTTTAGTTCAGGGGCCACATTCAGCTCAACATGATCTGCAGTGGGCCGGTAAATAATGAAAACATTTCGCCCTTTCTTTTGTGTGTTATTAAAGAAGTACGTTATCAAGATGTTTACATTTAATGAACTATCCTTTAAAAAAACATTTAAATTTCTGTAGATAAATAGATGAAGTTTCAATAATGTTATGCTTCAGTTGCATGTTAAAGGGATACGTGTAACTTTTGACCCAAATATCAGCCTAATGTGAGTAATAATGGATGATTTCTGGGGTCAATATACAGTATTTGAAGCGTGTCGGTGCTCCGAGGGGGCTGCCCTCTTCAGAAACCAGACATTGTAACTTCACAGGAGCGGATCCGTCTCTCATGGAATCATGTGACCTGCAGCGCTTTGCTTTACGGCTTCCCTCTATAAACACAGAGGGCTCTGCTTTGTGCTGCTTTTTCCTCCTCTTCGATCGAAAGTTTCTCATGGCTGAACGAAGTAAGAAGGTGAAAACGGTGTCTGAGGAGGCCAGAAAGAGAAAGCAGGAAAGGGATCGCTCCAGAGGAAAGACACGAGTAGACCAAATAATTCGCTTGTTGATGAAAGAGCAGTGTGGATGCAAAACCCACTCTCTGTTTGCCTCAGTATTAATAGACTGGTAAGTTGGCTTATTGCCTGTTGTGCAAACGTACCAAAATGTGATGAACTTTTTCACATCTTCCTGCCAGCGTTTATTTAAAACAATGGCAGGAAGTTCCTGGTGAGCGGCAGAATGTTGCAGCATTCACCTTATTTCGTCCGGTCCACTTTTAGCGTATGCGTCTTCCGGAATTGTATTGACACTTCCGATTGCTAGGTTACGTTGAAAAACACGGTAGCCTACATAGCAAGATACAGCGACTTACTTGAAAATACACCAAACATACTCTTGAAAGGTGGATGGTGAAGTAGTAAAACATCACTTGGGTGCCAATCCGAATTACTTTGCTATCAGCTGGTCGAAGTGGTCTGCAAACACGATTCCAAAACACAGATGGAGACTTTTTCATTTTGCAACAGTATCACGAGGCCTGTGGGAAGTTACAAGTTTAGCGCCCCTAGTGGCCAAAAGTTACACAGTATCCCTTTAAGAGCAACGACAGAAGAATGGTTGGCAGAAAGTTTCAGTCCTTCACGGAAAACTTGGACTTAATTTGTTTTTGTGTTTTGTCAGTTAAAAAAAAAAACTCTTCTTGTGTTTCAGTGATGACCAGTTAGAAGATTCAGACAGTGATGAGCATTCCCGATCGGAGTCTGTAACAGGTAAGCCGAGCTCTATCTCTTCTATCATCAGTGTCTCAGGAACGGTAGTGTGTAACTGTTGCAACCCCTATTAAGTCCAGGGGGAAAAGGGGAGGCAACACAAACGATTGGAGACAGTGATATAAAAAGATAACAGTTGAAGTTAAAGTTAGTTTATTTGAAAGGAGACAGTGCAATTTCATAAAACACCTGATTACACATGGTTAAAAAAGCCAGAATTAGCCAGAAGGCTAGTTTTCATCTGTAGTCCCCTGGCCATGATGTAAA
>JBBBVU010000017.1:1242062-1260641 GCA_037177055.1 Atherinosoma microstoma
ATGTTGCTATGCTACATGTTGTCATGTTGCTATGCTACATGTTGTCATGTTGCTATGCTACATGTTGTCATGTTGCTATGCTACATGTTGTCATGTTGCTGTGCTACATGTTGACAATGCTAACATGTAGCATAGCAAAGCAAACTTCATCTCATGCTGTACGGGGGGATCCGGTGAAGAAGAGGTTAAAACATGAGAGTCCAGTCTGAATGTTCATGATGATAAATGTTTACTCCACAGTTTCATAATAAACAAGCTGGACCAGAATTAGAGTCCAGTCAATGTTTATTTTGGCCCTGAGAATGACTGAGCAGGAGAGCTGGGAAATGTAACCCAGTGTAACTGTGTGATGTTTTTAGTTTTAGATGATGTATGAAGTAAAACATTGTTCCGGTCATGTGAGATCAGTCTTTCATCGAATGGAAAACTGTCCAAAGTTTTGGACAAATGAGAAAAATCTTTAATTTTATTCCAGTCTCTTTTTATTTTGTTTGTCTTTTTTCTTCTGAAGGTGGAGAACTTCATTTCCTTCAAATTGGAGGTGTGTGTGACGATATAGACGATGGAGACATGTTTATTGATGGCCCCCTTTCTAAAGGGGCTGAACTGCTGCTTGAGGGGGCCAAGCCCTCCTCCAACCCTTCCAGCCCTGGAGTCACAGGTGAGGCCTGAAAAACAGGAAGAATTTCTTCATCACTTTTAGAATGTGGACTTTAAGTTCTCCCTCCTGTTCCCCATGCAGGAGTGGACCTCCTTGTGGACCAACCGCTGACCACCGAGTGTTTGATGTCCTTGGTGGAGATGACGCGCTTTGAGACGTTAACGCCCCGCTTCTCGGCGACCGTGCCGCCGTGCTGGGTGGAGGTGCAGCAGGAGCAGCAGCAGCGCCGCCACCCACAGCACCTCCACCAGCAGCACCATGGAGATGCCGCCCAGCACACCCGCACCTGGAAGCTGCAGAGTGACAGGTAGCTGCTTCGCTCACTCTGAGGTCACACTGGATCCATC
This sequence comes from Atherinosoma microstoma, assembly GCA_037177055.1. Classification (NCBI taxonomy): domain Eukaryota; kingdom Metazoa; phylum Chordata; class Actinopteri; order Atheriniformes; family Atherinidae; genus Atherinosoma; species Atherinosoma microstoma. Next base: position 1,243,071 of record JBBBVU010000017.1, read on the forward strand.
CAATGAATCAGGAGGAGTGTCTAGTTGGACTAGCATGAGTCCCCGTCCTGCAGGACTGACCTGATCTTGGATCTGTCCCTGCTAGACACTACCTTTTAAACTAGTATGCATTTATCAATGTTTCTGATCTTTATTGCATTTCTATTCTGCCATGGAGCCAAGTTGGTTATTATTTATTTGACTCATTGTGCAGCAAAGTTTTGCTAAAACATCAATGTTTACATGAACTCTGCAGTATGTATCAGTAACTGCAGGAGTTGGGGGTAGATCAGCTTTAAATCCGACCCAAAGAACCATCTTTGGTTCTGGTTTAACCTGACCACAGATAGGGATGTCACACTGATAGATGTTCTAGGTACGATTATTGTCAGAGGAATAATCAGATTATTCTGCATGAATTCATTTCCTGTCACTATAAATGTGTAAAAGCAAATAAAGACTCATAGGTCTGGTCTGCAGGACCTCTACCTGGACCTGAGTTGTTGAGGTTCCTTTTTCCAAAGATGAGCTGTGTTGTGTCCACAGCTCCAGCTGGGATGAGCACGTGTTTGAACTGGTGCTGCCGAAGGCCTGCATGGTGGGCCACGTGGACTTCAAGTTTGTCATGAACGCCAACATCGTGAACATTCCTCAGATTCAGGTCACTTTACTGAAGAACAAGGCGCCCGGGCTGGGCAAAGTCAGCGGTGAGGACCCTGTTCATCTACCTGCCTGTTTGCCTTGTTACAAACACAACACATTTTTGGTTACATTATAGCTTATTTGGACATTTAAACATAAAATGTCAGAAATTTTTTGTCTTAATGTTAGGAATAAAGCAAGAAAGTTTCATGTTGGTACCTGTTAGTTATAAATCTGACCCTGTCCAGCTGTAGTGTCTCTCCTTCATCCCAGCTGTATGTGATGAAAACTTCCTCCAGTAAATCCTCAGCTTTCCATCAGTCAAGCCCTCTTCCTCATGTCTTCATCTTCCTCATAGAACACTGACTTTCTGAGAGTGATTGTGTCCAAAACATCGATCCAAATCACTTCCACCAGTTATGTTCAGCATGTGAATGAACAGATTTAGGCTGTTTGTTGTCTCCCGTCAGCATCGACTGCTGATGAACACGGAGGTCACGGTTCCAGTGTGATGATTTCGGTCTGGGTTAACGTCTTTACAGACTTGTTTCTGCCGGCAGAACTGATGTGAGTCCGGAAACCGTGTCTGAATGTTTGTCTGTCATCTCACTGGCAGAGACAGCGGTGGACAGACAGATCTCCTTCCCTCTTTCTAACGTCCTCCATGCCAACGGGGAGAAGAACGGCCAGCCGCTGCTGCAGGACTTCACAGATGACATCCAGTTCATGGACATCGAGGAGACAACGGGTAAAAGAAGTTTGGTCTTTTCACACGATATTGTCTCAGAAACTCACCTAAAGAAAGAAAAACTCACACCTGGATTAAATGCTCTGAGCCTGACATTAAAAACACATTTCAGTTATTAAACAACGATGCTGGAGACGTCCTGCGGTGGTGGAAAGGATCCTCCTCTGCATCTAGCAGAGAAACCACTATCCACACGCTGTGTGATGTTGCAGCAGAGTTTCTCTTTACACAGCGCGTCACACACCAGCAGTGGATGTAAACACACCCATCATTCATCTCGTTCACAGGCTCGGTGTTGTGTCCATTCCTGGAGGACCACAAGGAGGACATCCTGTGTGGTCCGGTGTGGCTGGCCAGTGGGCTGGACCTCTCTGGTCACTCTGGCATGCTCAGCCTCACCAGTCCCAAGCTGGTCAAAGGTAAAAACCAGTAACTGTGACCCAGTCATTTCTTTTTCAGTCTGTGCCTCCATGTTCAAACTTTTTGTTTTTCTGCTGCAGGCATGGCAGGAGGGAAGTACCGCTCCTTCCTGGTTCACATCAAGGCGGTGAGCGACGGTGGCGTGGAGGAAAGCCCGAGGCCCGTGGTGAGAATGCCGAGCGCCAAGCCGCAGAGCTCCAAAGCTCACTCGCTGTCCACCCTGCTGCAGCGTGCTCAGGCCTCCAAGGTACGAACTCTCCATGACTTCCTTCCTCATCGCTCCAGTTTGGCTGCTTTTCTTGTACAAAAATGATCCATAAATCATTTTCTCAATGAGTGAGGTTTTACAGAGAGGCCGGTTTTTAAATTTGAAATCAATAAGATGATCTCAGGTAAAACCGTCCCATTCATTCTCCATATTGTGTGTAGGAGAAGATCTCTGCAGGGAAAACCGAATCCTCGGCACAGTCCAAGAAGGTGGAGAACCTGCGAGGCTGCGACCTGCTGCAGGAAGTTTCTGTCACCATCAGAAGGTTCAAGAAGACGTCAGTGCCCAAAGAAAGGTCTGGAAACTGTGCCGGTTCATGTTTAGACGTGGAATTATTGATGATTCACAGATAATGTTTTTTCTCTGGTTAAAGCAGCATCTTGTCTTCTCTTCAGGGTCCAACGCTGCGCCATGCTGCAGTTCACTGACTTCCATGAGAAGTTACTGGATGCTCTGTGTCGGCGAACAGAGGGCAGCTCCATCACTGAGCATGCTCAGAGCCTTACTCTGGACATCCTGTGCTGGCTGGCGGGGGTTTTCTCCAACGGACCCTGCAGGTGAGGCTAAATCAAGGCCAGCAGGATGTTACCTGGTGAATGTGTAGATGCCCGATCATTAACTAATTGTTAACTATTGTTGTTTGTGTTGTAGCATCAGAGAAGGAAAGGAGGGCCTGCTGGTGAAAACCAGGGCCCGGCTAATGGATATTGTGCGGATGTGTTTCTTCGAAGCTGGTCGCAGTATAGCACACAAATGTGCCCGCTTTCTTGCACTTTGTATTAGGTAAGAAACCCATTAAAGGACTGATGGCTCTGGTCCCCTAGAGGTGCTTTAAACCCCTGAAACAAACCATCTAAGGCTGAGTGATTTACATTTGCGATGAGACAGTAACAGTGAGAGCACCTCAGGCCCAACAGAAGCTGCCACTGCAGACACATTAGTGCCGAAAGATGGGTGGATTATTTTTGTTTTAAAAAACATGTTGCTCCCACAAAAAAAAAGAAGAAAAAGAAGAAGAAAAACATTTTTTTTTTATTTATGAAAATAGGTTTCCCCTAAATCTGCTCCACCAACTCTCCCTGATCCGATGTAGTTAACATCGGGCTCAGCCCTCCATCCATCGTATCCCACAAAGACACAGTCTCTCTCACCCACCAACACACACACACACACAACTACACACAGCAGCTTTCAGGGTCATTCCCAGGAAGTCCCCATGTCATCATATATTAGGAGCTTGTTCAGTTTAACCACCTCAAACTGGGAACGAGCAACAGCTTGAAGAATTATGTTAAAGTCTGTTTAGAACAACTGAGATATTTCAGCACCTCGAACAGAGACGTGCTTCCAGTTTGTTTTCTATCTAATTAGGAAAAACAGGTTAAGAGCAAATTCTTATTTACAGCTGCAGCCTGGCAAAAGGCGAACCCATCCCAATGTGGGGAATCAGTGTTGTTCAGCAGCTCACAATTTTACTCAGGTACACATATTAACAGTAAGATAAGTAATTAAAATGAATGTAATCATTATAAACATAAAGATTTAAGATATAGAAGAGTAATTGTAATTAAAATTGTAGTTAAAAATGTGATGTGATGCCTCTTACCACAGTAGCTACGTTACAAGTATTTTATCTATCCGATTGAAATCAATCTGATCAGAGATTCCAGCTGACATGTTTACATCAACGCTGGATAATCTCATTATTAATCAAGGGACTAAAAAATGAATAAATAAAATAAGCACTGCCTCTAGCACTCCACGGCAGCACCTGTTTCCAACTGGACTCCGCAGTCTGACTAGCACTTAACCAGGATTTCCCCTCTTGTTTGATTTCTTGCTTGTGTTGTTCTCATTGTCAGTTGTGAGTCGCTTTGGACAAAAGTGTCTGCTAAATGACTGTAGAATAGAAAGTGATCGATGAGTTGTATTTACATGTAGAACTGGTTTGATACGATTGTTTAACCCAGTGGTTCCACCACCACATGCACCCCGAAGAAATGTGCCATGAAATAGTCTTTAGTTTATTGGCTGCTACTTTAACTATAGATGAAACCGTGTGAGATGTTTTAAACCAGGAATCTCTGCAAACTACTTCGGGTCAGTTGAGCTTTTGAGGAGACAGATGCTGCTTTAGTTAAACAACTCTGCTATATACAACAGCTGAGTAGTTTTATTCTAAAATAATCAACAAGCTTTTATTATGTTCAGGATGAGACTTCCCCATTCTAGCTTGTTTGGCTTCATACAGTCAGATTGTAATATTTTGAGACATACGACACGCTGTGGTCTCTTCATTACCCACCATTGACCATTACTGGACCATTACCTGGTCAAGCCTAGGGACAGAAATGTGTCAGCGTCATCATCTTTTCTGGTCTTTATGACGGGCTAGGTTGTAGCCCTTCCCTTATTTCTTTTCTTTTTTTTGTTTTGAATTCCTACACCAGCTTGTTATTGTTAATTACATCTGCAAAGATGAAGGTCCTCCGTGAGATCTTCCATCCTTGCAGTCGTTACGTCGACGAACTTGTCCCAAAGTTCTCGTCTGACCATGAAGTCAGACGGCAGATAGACGCAGTCTATCTGAATGGGCCTGTAAGTTCTCTGGTTTCCATGACGATAATGGACATGGTGTTTTCTTTCTCTCCGTAGCAATGGGAAAGGAGACCCAAGTCAACAGGGTTTTGGCATGAGCCTGCTGAAGGCTCTGCTGGAAAATATGCCTTATTTACCTGCAGCAGCAACAGGTGGTGAGTACCTGAGCCCCAACATGGAGCAGCAGCATCTTTCCCTTTAGATCTTCCCCCAGTTTTCATCTTCTACCCTGTTTGTTGTCAGGTTCGGTGTTCTGGTACTTTGTTCTGCTGAACTATGTGAAGGAGGAGGACCTGGCGGGCTGCAGCACCACCTGCGCCTCCCTGCTCACCGCCATCTCCCGACAGCTGCAGGACCGCCTCACTCCGCTGGAGGCTCTGCTGCAAACCAGGTACGAATGCATGCTCCCAGCCTCGGCTGTCAGTGCTTCCGCTGCTCCTGCTAACCCTCCCCTGCATCATGTCCACAGGTACGGACTGTACAGCTCTCCGTTTGACCCGGTGCTGTTTGACCTGGAGGTCAGTGGTTCCTCCTGTAAGAATGCCTTTAACAGCAGCATCGGCGTCCAGTCAGATGAGATCGATCTCTCCGATATTCTCTCAGGTACTGCTTCTTTTATTTAAAGTGAGAATACATCAGTAAAATCTCAGTGTCAACCACTTTAGTGATCTTTGGGTGCAGTTAGTTGGAAATTCTGTGTGTAATGCTGAAATCTAAAGGAAAACATGTTGTGTAGGGAACGGAAAGGTGAGCAGCTGTGCAGCAGCAGAGGGCAGCTTCACATCGTTAACTGGACTCCTGGAGGTGGAGCCTTTGCACTTTACTTGTATCTCCACCAGTGACGGCACGCGGGTGGAACGAGATGACGCCAGCATGTTCACTGGTAATACACACTTTCATTTTTTTCTCCCTGAAGTTTCACTGTCAGCTGGTTAGGGGTGTAAGAAAATATCAATGTACTGATCTATATTGTGACGATATTGTATCTTGTATATTGTAATTTGCTAAACATGCAAACATCTACAGTGGTGGTTCATTTTTGTCTAAACTTAACTTTTTAAATTAAAGTTTACTTGAAGAATTCTAAGCATTTTAATTTTAATGATGTAAATGTTGAAAGGATAACAGTAAAAGTGTTGTTTTGATTTTTCACCAAGCAGACTTTCTTCTGATAAATACTTTGAAATCAAAGTGATATATTCTGTTTGACCATTCAATGACCATTGTTGATATATTTGTTATATATTAAGCTACATATTTTTTATATTGCACTTAAGTGGTGGTATTTTACTACTACTACTTGAGGGATACTTGAGACCTTTACTGATAAGGCGGATTTTAATTTCTTTATTCATTTTGTACATTTAGAGCAAATGTTTTTATTTATTCTGCAGTGAAATGTAGAAACTTTGTTCTCATTCAGTATGTTGATGTCAAGCATGCAACAAGTTTGAGTACTTACTAAGTTGCGAACGTTTTCTTATAATTAGATTCTGGTAAAGAAACATCACAACGTATGGTCTTACTTATAGCATCGTGATATATCGCAATATATTGTATCATTGCCCGTGTATTGTGATACATATCTTATCGCCAGATTCTTGCCAGTCCACATCTTTATTGCTGGTCATAAATTAACTTTTTATTTTCTTGTAACTTCAGTGAGTACGTTTGGCGTGACCCCGACGGTGGGCGGCCTGTCAACAGGGACAGTCGGAGAGGCTTCGACTGCTTTGAGCTCTGCAGCTCAGGTGGCCCTTCAGTCCCTGTCTCACGCCATGGTGTCGGCCGAGCAGCAGCTGCAGGTCCTGCAGGAGAAACAGCAGCAGCTGCTGAAACTGCAGCAGCAGGTGAAAAACTCAGAGACCCTGGATTCCAAGAAGTTTCTTTTCCTTCCAAATGAAAAAGTAGAACTCAGAAAAACAGTTTTTTTTTTATTTGTGCTCTGAACAAAAGTGGAAATAATATTGATATTTATAATCAAAATATTTAATTCTGGATAGTTTTATCATTATCAACTATGGACGTGTAGTCAACACAGCATACAGATAGTAGAGAACTTCCAGGTCATGTGACTTCTCTCACATTGAAAAACTAAAATTAAGTTTTATTTATAAAGTACTTTTATACAAAAAGTATCAGTTAAACATAGAAGCATGAAACGTTTGTATATAGAGTAGATAGCATTGAGCTAATTCGCAACTCGAGTCCCTAGTTGGGCCTTTCAAGCTAGAAATAAAAGCATCCGTGCCTTTGTGCCTGCAATGCCTTTAAGATGATAAAATCCAGTCTTTGAATCATTTCTAATATGTGGAATAAAATCCAGGCCAGCGGCGAGGACGACACCCAGATTTTCTCTCACGACATAGGGCTGAACGATAGATCGTTAAAAAAATCGCGATCTCGATTCTCACTTAGACATGATCTTATTTCTACACACGGCGATTCTGAAGGATTTTATACGACAAGCTGCATCACAAACAAATTCTCCTATTTTCCTCCCGGATTTTTACGAGCGCCCCCAAACGCAGCACTGCCGCTACCTCCTCCCTCAACCCTCCGTGGAGGAGGTCCGCCTGCAGGTCAGTGTTTGGAAACAGTCTGCGAGAGTTTGCGGAGGAACGTCGGCTCTCTGCGGTAATGAAGGTTTAATGGATGAGACTAAAAACCCAAGTGGTGGTGTCGAGTCACCCACCCACCCGAATCACACTCGTGACCCAAAACGGTTGGCACATGATGGTGTGGAAGTATTTTGGATTTAAGCCAGACAATATAAACCAATGCTAGTTGTATTGTAAAACGTGTTTTACTCTGGTTGCAGCGCCGTAAGGCAGGACCACAAATCTCTAATCACATTAAACGTCACCACAAAGTCCAGCACGATGAAGCCGTGCAAAGATATGACCCGAATAAACACTGTACAACATGAGGGAATACGGAAAATAATAAACACTTGACAAACGGTAATCCATGCCCCCCCGTTACTAATTTACAGACATAGCGCTCCCCGACATGTTCAATAAGCAGCGCACTGTGGAAGAGGCAAAATTATAGCTGCATCTGATTTATGGTCCAGTTGGAGCCACATTTGAGCCTGACGGGTCATTTTATAGCGTCTGATTTCAATATCAAAAGCCGGTGCTTACAGACGGCCCCAAACAGGATGTCATGGAGTCTAAACCAAAGTGCTCATTCATTCCTTTTTTCCATTTTTGTTCTGTGGACAAAATTGTTAATAACAGAAACTGTTTGTAATCTGATTTATTTTAATTTATGAAACAAAAAATCTGAGGTTTTTTTTGTTTGTTTTTTAATTTCAAAGGGCAAAAAAAAAAGCTAAAACGTGAACCAGGCCATCAACAAGTGCTTGGAAAAAGTCTCGAAAACATGTAAAACATGTCCATCCAGTTTTCTCCAGAACGTACTGATCTGTTTCTGTTTGTGCTGAGAGCAGAAAGCCAAGCTGGAGGCCAAACTGCACCAGACCACCTCTGCAGCAGCTGCCGTCGCCTCTGGAGTCGGACCCATCCACAACTCCGTGCCTTCCAACGCCTCCGCCGCTCCGGGCTTCTTCATTCACCCCTCCGACGTCATCCCACCCACGCCTAAAACCACGCCCCTCTTCATGACCCCTCCTCTCACGCCACCCAACGAGGCGGTGTCTGCGGCCTTCAGCGCCGAGCTGGCTCACCTGTTCCCCGGTTCCATGATGGAGTCCGGCCCTGTCAACCTGGCTGCACACAAGAACACACAGAAGGCCAAACCGGTGAGCGAGTTGCAGCTCAGTTCCTGCTGAAGCTTCACAGCAGACACAGATGGTGGGCTGTACCTCAGCCCCCCCATTTCCACTGCAGGGACTAAACTGACTTGCAGAAGTTTCACCTCAAAGTGGTGCTGAACCACCGGGGCTCGATCATATGAGCTGGGTTTGGCTGCTGTTTGAGTAAACCAGATGTTTGGTATAATTGGTATTTTTTATTTTCTTCCTTCCCCAGAGCCATATGGGCAGTGGTCTTGCTCTGGCCATTTCCCAGGCATCTCACTTCCTGCAGCCGCCTCCACACCAGTCCATCATCATCGAACGCATGCACTCTGGTACGTCGGTACCGTCCAGCTTACAGGAGACGAGGCTCATTCATCTGAACGATGTCTGCATGAACATCTCTGTCCCTTTCTAACTTCCCTTCACCACCAGGAGCTCGTCGCTTCGTCACGCTGGACTTCGGTCGTCCCATCCTGCTGACTGACGCTCTGATCCCGACCTGCGGCGACCTGGCTTCTCTGTCCATCGACATCTGGACGCTGGGGGAGGAAGTGGACGGCCGGAGGCTTGTGGTCGCCACTGACATCAGCACCCACTCACTCATCCTGCACGACCTCCTGCCACCACCCGTCTGCAGGTTCATGAAGGTTAGTGTCTTTCATCTATCCTAAAAGAACGGTGCTTATCAGTGTAAATATACTAGGATTAGCCAAAATGCTACTTTACATCTGCACTGCCTGGCATGTTGACACAAACAACAACACACCGTTACTACACACTACATAACAAAGTTGTGTTACACCCCTCACAATTCACCACAGGGAGGTGTTTAAGTCTTTCCTCATTGTTCCACCCTGCTCCCGCAGATCACCGTGATTGGTCGCTATGGCAGCACCAACGCACGAGCAAAGATCCCACTGGGCTTCTACTATGGCCACACCTACATCCTACCGTGGGAGAGCGAACTCAAGCTGATGCACGACCCTCTGCGGGGTGAGAGCGAGGCTGCCAGCCAGCCAGACGTTGACCAGCATCTCACCATGATGGTGGCGCTGCAGGAGGACATCCAGTGCAGGTGAGATGGGAGATCCGTCCGTATGCAGACGCATGTGAAAAATAAATCTCAGCATTCTGTCTTTGAGGGATTGAAATTCAAGGTCTTGCTGTTGTCGTTCACCAGGTACAACCTGGCTTGCCATCGGCTGGAGACCCTCCTTCAGAACATCGACCTGCCGCCTCTCAACAGCGCCAACAACGCCCAGTACTTCCTCCGGAAACCGGACAAGGTGGTGGAGGAGGACCAACGTGTTTTCTCGGCCTATCAGGACTGCATCCAGCTGCAGCTGCAGCTGAACCTGGCCCACCACGCCGTGCAGCGGCTGCGCGTGTCACTGGGCGCCAGCCGCAAATCACTCCCCACAGCCAGTGCGGCAGAAGCTCATGAGCTGGTCCACAACTCTTCAACGGAGCAGCTGAGGACCATCATCCGTTACCTGCTAGATACTCTGCTCAGTCTGCTGCACTCCAACAACGGTGAGGCAGAGAGCTGAACTCCATTCACGGTCAGAAATGTTTAACTTCATCACTGTTCATCATGTGTGGGGATGTTTCCAGGCCACTCGGTGCCCTCCGTGCTCCAGAACACCTTCCATGCTCAGGCCTGCGAGGAGCTTTTCAAGCACCTTTGCATCAGCGGGACGCCTAAAATCCGCCTTCACGCCGGCCTGCTGCTGGTGCAGCTCTGTGGAGGAGAGTGCTGGTGGGGGCAGTTCCTATCCAACGTGCTGCAGGAGCTCTACAACTCTGAGCAGCTGCTCATCTTCCCCCAGGACAGGTGGGAGAACCAGAGCCGCCACATCTTCTGTGGAGCTGCACATGTGTTGTCATGGTGACAGTGGTTGAATATTAGTGAAGCTGATGAGGTTAGATTGTCTGATGTAATGTTCCAGCTCCAGTAAATACTGGAAGTCTGACTACTTCCTGATTCTCCGCCAGAGTTAGGTTTCAGGTTTATGAGCGGTGCGTGGTGGAAGCTACGGGCAGTAACTCCAGTTCTCTCTGCTCACCACAGGGTTTTCATGCTCCTGTCTTGCATCGGCCAAAGATCTCTCGGTAACAGTGGTGTTTTGGAGGGCCTGCTGAACCTCTTGGACAGCCTGCTGTCTCCACTGCAGCAGCCACAGGTTGCTCCTCAGCACAGGGCTGAAGGTAAAACGGCTCTCAGAGAGAAAACATCCGGACGTTTTGATCCTAAATGACTTCCAGGTGACGTACAGTGTGTGTTTGTGTGTCTTCCAGGGGTTCTGGATATCCCCATGATCAGCTGGGTTGTGATGCTGGTTTCCAGGTTGTTGGATTATGTGGCCAGTATAGAAGATGAGGCCTCAGGAGGGAAAAAGCAGCTTGGAGGGAAAGAACGGGACCGACCTGTAACTGGTAGATATGAGAAACCATTTCCCTTCTGAGTCAGATCAGTTTCAGATCCTAACTGATCTCCTTCAGCTACGGACTTATTTACATGAAGATGTGAGACAATAAAACACAAAAGTTTAGTTGAGTTTTGGTCTCTCGTTTCCACGGCAACAGCATTTTGAGTGAACAAAACTGCAGAGGATTGAGAAGCGGCTTCAGAGTGAAACTTTCTTTAAATGGAGGGTTAATCCCGTCCATGCACAGCCAGGCCGTGTTTACACCTGCGAACAGAATGACAACAACAACAATGGCCGCCGTCTGTTTGTGCTGCTCAATCTTTTTAAGTTAGTTTTGACCTCTGGAGCAAAACCTGCTTTTTTGCAACATTTATGTAGTCAGCGAAGACGCAGAGATTACAGATGCTAGATCAGTGGTTCCCAAACTTTTCGAGCCATGAACATTTGTGTTTTCAGTCTGCATGGAAGTAGTTTTCACTCCTCTGTGTAAATGCAACTTTTTCCTCAAACGCAAAAGGGAAAACAAAAGAATATTTATGTGAATCAATGTTTTTCTCCCGGCCCTAATGTGGACAGCAACGTATGACAATGTTTGAAACGGACGTCCCTATTTTCGTTTGTAATGGAGCATAAATGGACCTTTTATACAGCCAACATGTTTCTGGCTGAAGGTTCATGAACTCCTCCTGGACAACCAAAATTCCAAAAAAGTTGGGTCGAAATATGTAAATTAACCCAGAATTCAATGACTTATAAATCTAAACTCATATTTCATTCCCAGTAGAACATAAACAACATATCTGATGTTGAAGCTGAGACATTTTACCTTTTCATGGAAGATATGAACTTATTGTGAATTTGATTCCAGGGTGATGTTTGGCATTGTGTAGCATTTAACAAATGTCTAAGTGCCTGTAAGTGTATGTTCTACTGGGGGTAAAATATGGCTCGATGAGATTTATGAATCTTTAAATTCTGTTTTTATGTACATTTTAATAATTGGGTTACATATTACCTTAAAATCAAGAGAAGCACAATCATGGATTCTTACTTTCAGTCTGACATTATTTTACATTATTTTACAGCTCATTTAGATTGATTTCAGACACAATTAATTCATTGCATGTAATTATCCGGCACAGTGATTGTCAGGAAGAGCTTAATAAGTTTTATCTTTATGCCTTTTCTTATCCTGTCGTCTGGCTGAAAATGTCTTCACCTCTACTGATCCTGTAATTGATGCTGCCCTGTGTGTATTTCTGTTTGCCAGGTATTCAGTGGAGCTTCATCAACAACAGTCTTCAGTCTCAGAACTCCAGCAGGTCGGCTAAAGGCAGCAGCAGTCTGGATAGACTCTACTCGCGCAAGATCCGCAAGCAGCTTGTCCATCACAAGCAGGTAACTGTGTCCCAGTCCGAAACCAGCTCCTCACATGTGTCAAATACAGCTGAACGTCATGATTGTGTTGAGTGGGTCCAAGGAAAGGCTGCTGGATGTAAAACTCACAGAAGAAAGTCCAGAAAATTTTTCCTGTTTTTTGTTGTCGTTAGTTCGAATGCTAATCCTGTCCCTTTTTATTGTAGCAGTTAAATCTTTTGAAAGCCAAACAGAAAGCTCTGGTTGAGCAGATCGAGAAGGAGAAGATCCAGAGCAACAAAGGTTCCTCCTACAAACTGCTGGTGGAACAGGCCAAACTCAAACAAGCCACATCCAAGGTGAGCTGTCCATCAACTGGAGGTGAGACCTGCTTTCTCTACCAAGCATCATCCATGAGCTGAAGTCTTTCCTTCCTCTTCCAGCACTTTAAAGACCTGATCCGTCTGCGGCGGACCGCCGAATGGCCTCGCTCCACGTTGGACGCTGAGTCCACAACAGCCAAAGAAGCCCCTGAAATAGAACCTCTGCCCTTCACGCTCTCCCATGAACGCTGCATCTCTGTGGTGCAGAAGCTGGCCCTCTTCCTCCTCTCCATGGACTTCACCTGCCATGCTGACCTGCTGCTCTTCGTCTGCAAGGTAATCCTGCCACGCTGGAGCACGGACGTCCTGATCACAGGATTCTAAACAATAGATCAGGAATGGGACATGCACAGATGCTTGTACTGGTGTCTGTTAACACAGGATGAGGAGTCACGTTGTAGACTAAAATACACTACTGGTCAGGTTTTAGGAAATCCCAAATTTTGGGAGGACTGGTAGCCGAATGGTGGGAGAGGTGGACTCTGGTCTGGAGGACCCAGGTTGGAGTCCCTGGTCTGGCTGCTGAGGTGAACCACTGTGGGTTTACAAAATAGAAAATTTTGCGTGCTTAACACAACATATTTTTTGACACACAAATATTTTCCAGTGCTCTTTGGGGACCATATTAAACCAAATCTTGCTAAAAAAAAACTGCAAGATTTAGAGTTCACATCTGGACTGAATTATTGTGCAGTGCTTTTCATGTTGATATGTTAAATCTGTATTCTGTTTTTTCAAATATAAATAAGGATAATTTTCTGGGATATTTTTTGCATCCAGAGCACATTAGACCAGGTCCTGCTGGAAAACTGAAAGACTTAGGATATTCATATTGATAATATTATAGAGGATGGAGATTTAAGAACACTAGGTTTTACTAATCAGGAACTATTTATGAAAATTCAATTTAATTTAATTGTTTTTATTTTATTTGTCTTTTAATTATTTTATTTGAAATTGTTCTTTTTTTTTTTTAAATTAGATTTTTAAATGTATTTTCTTCTGAATCTTTGGCCCACGTCGTTGAGGACTTTCTTGACTTGACCTTTCTTGGAGGCGTGGCCTTTATCTTGGCAGATAAATTGCTGTGAAACAGAGTGGCCTGTTAAGTCAAAAAGGAAAATAATTTAGAAAATGTTTGATGTTAAAGTAGAAAATTCTGGGGATTTTTTTTTTGTTCTTTTTTTTCATATTGGCAATCTCTTTATTCTGACTTTCAGTACTCGATTTTCACAGATTTTGGTCAGCCGAACAAAATAATCTGCTTGTTTGTTTATTTGTCTGTTTCTGGCGTGATGCAAACACACTCACTGACTACCTCTGTTATCCCCTCAGGTCCTTGCTAGGATAGCCAATGCTACACGACCCACAATCCACCTGTGTGAGGTGGTGTCTGAGCAGCAGCTGGAGCGACTTCTGCTCTTACTTGTGGGGACAGACTTCAATCGGGGAGACATCTCCTGGGGGGGTGCATGGGCACAGTATTCTCTCACATGTATGCTGCAGGACATCCTGGCAGGTGAGATGGGAGGTCTGTCCGCATCTGATGTTGTTGTCAGGGTAACGGTGTGCATGTTTTAGAGAGTGTATGAACATGTTTAGGTTATTTCCCTTTCTGATTTTACATTGATTAGCCTGAATTTTCATTTGGTATACCCCAACGCTCCATACTAGGCCCTCATATGTTATAAATGCTGGTTGAGTCAACATTGTTGGAAAGACATCAGTAACACAGAGAAATACAAGAAATTTAAGGAAAATGAATGAAGTCTTATTATGTTAAATAATTTTTTTCTTTTTATTTCTTTTTATTTTTTTGTAAATTAGATCAGAAGTGGATCATTTAGAGACTTATTCATTGTCAAGTTTACTAATTAGAACCACCACACTTGCAAAGCAGATACTTTGTTTTTGCAGTGGAACGTAGATTATAAACGTAAATTGGAGTCGTATAAAGGAAATCTGTTATTTACAGGTGTTGCATTTCGTTCCTGTCAGATTGCTCAGAGGGCAGATGTTTTTACTTTTTGTGTTACATGTTGACTTTGTTTTAACCCCTTGATATATGAGCATAAATGAGCAGCAAATTAATTTTTGTACCAAGTTTGAACTGACTGTGAAAAGTTGTGTTAAGAGCAAAATACGCTTGAGACCGTGGCTGAAATAAAATCTCAGAACCAGCTAACAAGGATTTAGCTTTTCAGAAATATTCCTGCTTTCATACAGGCGGGAAACCCCAGCTTTCCGTTATCCATCATTTGAGTTTCCATCAGATTATAGTTGGTGATTCTTTAGATTTATTCCCCTCAAACATCCATGGACCACCTCCCATCCTTACTGAACATGAGCTTGTTGTCGTCCCAGGTGAGCTGCTGTCTCCAGGTTCTCTGGATGCCATGGATGAAGTGGTGGTGGGTGACGAGGCTGGAGCATCGTCCTCCTCAGCGGGGGTGGATTCTGACGACTCCCTGCCCCAGCCAGCACCCATCCCCCTGGTCGAGAGCATCGATGAAGCCCTAGTGCCTGATATCATCGCAGGTACTACAGGGACCTCCTCAGTATTCCAAAGTGCGTGGGTAGCCTCGAGTTTGCTTCACACCTCCCACATCACATCATCATCACACAAACACACAGTTTTATCTTTTTTTACAGACGTGCACTTTTAACATTTTTTTATCCAAAGTTTCCTTTCCGATTTATATTCTTATTGTGTCGTATTCTGAAGTATGTTAGCGTGTAGTCATGATGCAAGTGAACACAGACAGGGAGAAGTATCTCTGAGTAAGATGTTGACTGGTTCATAAAGTGTTGGCTGGACTGGGAGTAAAATTCCCAGTATTGAGGTTTTCTTGCCTGTATGTTTTCTGCTGTGTTGCACGGCAATATTAAAGCTGTTTTCGTTATCTAAAGGTGCTCCACCTCTGTCATCTTTGGAAAAAGATAAAGACATAGACTTTGACTTGCTACAAGACCTGATGGATGTTGATATTGATCCTTTAGATATTGATTTGGAAAAAGATCCTCTCGCTGCCAAAGTGTTTAAGGTATGTTGATGATATTTTTCCTTCAGTCTGACTGACATGATTTACCTCCAGCAGGAAAAAAATCCATTTATTGTGTTTACTAATCAGGAATTATCAGACTTGAGACAGAAAGATCATGAAATGCTTACATGATATAAATATTTCTTGAATTTAGTCCCTTTTTATTGAAAATGGAAATAAGCAGAAAAACATGTTTTGTAAGGGAAGACATCGTTTTTTTTTGTTTTTTTGGGGGAATAAATATGATTTAATGTGAAAATTTTACTAAAATATAAGAGGAATAAGTTGAAAATATATCATTTTTAGTGTAAAACATTTTTAAATTTTATTTTTCATTTAATTAATTTAGTTTGTTTATTATATTTACTATTGTTTGTTTTTGGTTTCATATGATTTATTATTTATTTTTATGTATCATTAATTTACTTTATGTTTTATTTATCTCCTGACTATTTATTTTTTCATTTATTAGTGTTTTAAAGTATTTATTATTTACTTCTATGTATTTCTTATTAATTTACATAATGTTTAACTGTATTTTATTCCAGTCCTTTAATTTCTTTTTTTATTATTTTCTTAATTTTTTTTCCATTTTTTGAGAGTATTTATTTTGTTTTTATGTAATTGTAAATAAACATAGGCGTTAATAGGTTCATGAGTGATTTTCATGATTTTATAATCTGCGTTTTATCCAGTTTGTAGCGTAGAAAGTCGCTTTGTTTTACCTTTACGTGGGGTTATTTCTGACTGCTGATGAGTTCTCATAAATTGTGTTGATTTGCAGCAGATGAACTATTCCCATCATCACCAGTCCAGTGACGTGTTAGCCTCATGTTAGATGAAACTGTTGCTGGAGAAGTGATATAAAAAGCTCTTTTTCCCCAGTGGTAATGGATAAAAAGATAAAATTCCTTTTAGTTATTCCATATTGCTACTACATACTCTGATGTCTGAGTGACTATGATATGATGATAAATGTAGGAATGTTCCTTTTCCCCCCTCATGTCATGTCATACTCTCACTCTCTCCTCTGCTTGCAGCCTATAAGCAGCACCTGGTATGACTACTGGGGGGCTGACTATGGCACATATGGGTACAACCCTTACATCGGAGGGGTTGGTATCCCGGTCTCCAAGCCTCCGGCTGCGGCTGAAAAGCCCGGCTCACAGGGTCTATCAGTCTCCGTGTCACAGGGTGAGCAGAGGTTGAATCTTCCTCCTTCACGATTTTCTCTTCAGTTCATCTTCTAAATGTTTATCACGTGACCGTCGGCTTCTTTCACAGCGTTGGACGCCCGCCTTGAAGTGGGCCTGGAGCAGCAGGCCGAGCTGATGCTCAAAATGATGGCAACCCTGCAGGCCGACTCCATCCTGCAGGCTCTCACCTCAAGTTCATCCACAGGTGAGCAGTGGTTGGGATCTAAGAGAAGCCAGTTGCTCTTTACATCTGAGATGAGGCTTTATTTCCACCGTTTAATGAATGAAAGTCCACGTGTTGCTTCCTGTCCAACCTGCAGTGAGTCAGCCCTCCGGTGGGACTGACGACTCCCTGCTCCGCGCTCTCCACGGTGGGGGCTCTCCTCCCGGTAGCAGCCTCATCGTCCAGCCCTCATCCATCCCCATCCTGAGTGCCTGCTTCAACAAGCTCTTCTCCATGCTGCAGGTCCACCACGTTCAGGTAAAAACCTGCAGCCACAGATTTCACCTTTACATATGATCTTCTTTGTTTTTACCCTCCTCTGCTTTATCAAATAATATTTACTGTATCTATTCATCCTGCGTTGATTTATACAGCTGGGAGGTGCTGACAGACAAAAAGTGAATAAAATAAAAATAAAAAATATATAATATAACGTGTATCTATATGTTTACATATATGTATGTATATACAGTATATATATGTATGTGTGTGTGTATGTATGTTTCTCTATATTTGTATGAG
>JBBBVU010000017.1:1283232-1328900 GCA_037177055.1 Atherinosoma microstoma
AGAAATAGAGAGCGAGAATGAAAACATTAATAAAAGACACTAGAACCTCAACCATATAAAATACATCATCACAAAATGAGATAGTAAAACAATGTTAGTTTAAAATAAGTGAAAGCTAACACAGATCTGAAGTCCAAACAGAAAGTTCCAGAGTTTAGTTTTTAAGTTGAGATCCAGGAACAATGAACCCTGTTGGACTGTTTTTGCAGGAAGGGAATGGCCATGGAAGGCTCTGAAACTATTATTTTTAATAGTATTCTGACCTTGATGACAGTCAGTTGAACTAAATGGGAGCAGGTCTGGAATGAGATCATCTGAGAGTCTTCATCAGCAGCTCTGCTTAAGACCAAATCAGATCAAAGCCATAACACTCATCTTCAACTCCACCAGGGATTCAACCCGACTAATCTTTGCTACGTTTATTAGCTGGTAAAATCAAGAGCAGACTAAACTGTCTATATGTTGCTTACACACTGGTTCATAAAAAAACTTAGATTATGTTCAGTCGGTTTCACAAAACTAAAATCCAGAGACTGTCCCCCATGAGCCATGGCGACCCACAGCAGAAACGAGTAGCTCTGTTTGATCTGTGCTTTTCTGAAAGAAGTGATCTGCCGAATGCAGCTCAGTGGGCCCAGAACACAACCCTGAGGAACACCAAAACACAAAAAGTTAAGATGATTATGTGAAAGACCATAGATTAGCATTTAATATCAGTTTCTGAGAAACCCACCCACTTTCTAGAGCTGACAGCTGCAATATTGTGATCTGCTGGATCAAATGCAGAGCTGAGATCCAGAAGAGTTTAGCCTGGTAACACTGTGAGATGCAAATAAATCCAGACTGAAATGCATCAAAGGCATCATAATCTTCTAAGAAGTATTCACTGTTTACCATGAAATATTTATCTAATGTTGAATGTCTCAGCTTCTGTTTGCATCTGAAAGAAGAAAATAATGTTGTAATCTTCTTTAACTGTGGCCCAGACAAGCTGACAGATAATCCTCCTTCACCCTCCTGATGACAGCAGCATTCACTAACCCTGTTTGGAAGTTCAGACACATTATCCATAAATCCTTTTCCCAACACTCCCAGTGGCTTTTTCATTCGTCACCCAGAGTGAGAGAGGAGGCATCCCCCGAGAGCAGCTCGATGAGCGATCACTCCATCAGAGCTTTATATGAAGACATTTTGTTGATGCAGGACGTGTTGGACTTTGTCTCTTTGCATCGTCCCGTCTGACTTCAAAGTCAAGTTTTAAGTGTAAACAAGGACATTAAGAATGTGGATCATTATCTCTTCTTTGACAAGGACACGGCTCATTTGCAGACATGAAGGCCTCCTGATGGATGAAGGTCCTCGGTCTGTCGTCTTCTCTGATTGCTGTTAAATGTGTAACAGAAAGTGAGTCCTCCTCCACTGCTGCATACTGGAGTCTGTGTCCTTTCAAGCAGCTTGAAAATAAAATCTGATTTCATGTGGTAGGGAATGTTTTGGTTTCCACCTTGATCCATAGAAACAGAGCAGGTGGATGGATGGTTTCTGGTTGGACAACAGTTTCCTCCATCTATAGAGGCTCACTGCCCTTTAGCATGATGTAAACAGTCGGCTCAGCTGCCTGAGTGAACGCAGACCGGGAACAATACTGACTTTCCTTTTCAGTGATGAGACGTGGTGTTACAGATGGGGTGCTTCCACGTGCTGCACTGTGCATGGACATTCAACAGGTCCTCTTTTTGTTTTCGTTTCAGTGGATCACTGCGACATGCTGAATAGCTGTCCTGAGGATGAGCCCATGATGGCCGGTGAGGAATGTCTGGATGCTGCCACAGACGAGTCCCTGCTGGAGACCAACCCCATCCAGTCCCCACTGCAGGTCTTCGCTGGCATGGGCGGCCTGGCCCTGATCGCAGAGAGGCTGCCGATGCTTTACCCCGACGTCATTCAGCAGGTGATTCACCTTCTGTTCAAAAACCTCAACATATTCTGGAGCTGAGACTGAGACCAGGGAGTCGGACTCATCTTAGTTCAGGTTCCACATCCAGTACAATCTGGTCTCCAGTGGATCGGACCTGTAAAATAACAGCATAATTACCAATAAATAGTGTTTTACTACAAAGAAATACAAGTACATTATCAAGATGTTTACATTTAATGAACTATCCTTTTGAAAAATATTAAGCAATTGAAAATATTCTGTATTCTGTTATCTACATATATTTTTTATTTTTACTTCTATTTAATGTTTTATTTAGTTTGATAAAAATGATAACATTTTCCAATGGAAGACTCGGATGTGGGTTTTCAAGCGGCATTATTTATTTTATTTTAATTTGTTTTTACATTTATATATATATGTATATATAATTATGTAAAATTCAGTTTATACATTTTATAAAAAATTTATTTACAAAAATGTAGCAATTTTTTTCATAAGTTTGAATTTTTAAAAAACTTTAAAACTACATTTTTATTCTATCTTTTTTTTATATATATGTTTATTTAATTTATTAAGATGTTTTATTTAATCATATTTTTATTTTAAATATTTTATTGATTCCTATATTTTATTTATTTGACATTAGAGTTTTACATGTTGGTAAATGTGTAATAAGTGGCTGATAAAAACAAATAGGGGACATATTTCTAAGTAGGGCTGGTCCAAACTCTCGTGGGACCGCTGGCTCTAGATGTCTGACCTTTCCTCTCTCCTCCTTGACGGGGGTCCACAGGTCAGCGCCCCGGTGGTGCCCTCGGCTACGCAGGAGAAGCCCAAAGACAGCGACCAGTTTGAATGGGTGACGATTGAACAGTCGGGCGAGCTGGTGTACGAGGCGCCGGAGTCCATAGCTGCCGAGGCACCGCCCGTCAACAAGCAGCAGTCGCAATCGTCTTCGTCGTCCTCCTCCTCGGTGCAAACCATGTCCCCAATCCCCGCCCACTCCTTGGCGGCGTTCGGCCTGTTCCTGCGCCTGCCGGGGTATGCCGAGGTGCTTCTGAAGGAGAGGAAGCACGCCCAGTGTCTGCTACGCCTGGTGCTGGGTGTCACGGACGACGGAGAAGGCAGTAAGTCTGGAACACTGCACATCCACCAACATCCACACATGCATGGAGACAAACATCAACACGTCTGCTCTGACCTCCTCTCAGGCCACATCCTGCAGTCTCCGTCCGCCAACGTGTTGCCCACGCTGCCGTTCCACGTCCTGCGAGCGCTGTTCAGCAGCACCCCTCTGACCACTGATGACGGCGTGCTGCTGCGTCGCATGGCTCTGGAGATCGGCGCCATCCACCTCATCCTGGCCTGTCTGTCGGCACTCAGCCACCACGCCCCTCGCAACCCCAACGCCAGCAGCAGCGTTTCAGAGGTACAGTAGAAACGTCTGTGGTGCCATGGATCTGTAAGGTGACTCGGTGAAGGAGGCTGGAAGGAAAACATGGAGGACTAAACACCATGACTGGAGCAGATAGAGACCATATGCACACATCTGCACAGGGTCATGAACTTATCAGCTGTGTGAAAGTTGATGTCCCACAGCCTGAGGGATCCTTCTATTACCAAAACTAGAAGGAAAATGAAGGGAAAATCATTGTCATTATGGATGGCTCTGCCATGCTGGCCTCTATTCAAGGCTTTCTTCTTTCACATCGGTCCTGTACGTGTCCTTGGACTCCGAGCCCTGACAGATGGCTTAATGGTTCAGTCTGAAATAAAAAAAGTAAATGAGGTTTTGTAGAGAATCGGGGGAGTGTCAGAGACATGTCCTCTGTATTATTGACGTCCTCCGGGTGAGATGCAGAGGGAGGGTGTTCATCATGAACTTAGACTAAATAAAATGTACTTGAAGAGTCCGTCCCACTCATCTGATAGAAAACATTTTAAATGTTTAGAGACAGGTTCTCATGTAAGAAAAATATGCACTTAGTGTCCTCTTTATCAGGACCGCCTTCTAGTACCGGGTCGTCCTCTTCATCAGGACCGCTTTCTTGTACCGGGTCGTCCTTTTCATCAGGTCCGCCTACTAGTACCGGGTCGTCCTCTTCATCAGGTCCGCCTACTAGTACCGGGTCGTCCTCTTCATCAGGACCGCCTTCTAGTACCGGGTGGTCCTCTTCATCAGGACCGCCTTCTAGTACCGGGTCGGACACCCTCTTTAATTCTTGGTGTGATAGATCCAACAAAGTGACGGAAACCTTCCTCAGAGGTTCTTCTCCATGTTGACATGATAGCATCACACAGTTGCTGCACATCCATGATGAGAATCTTCCGTTCCGCCACATCCTTACTTCCACCAGAAACTGATAATCCTTTTTTCCTTTCTTTGCTGGGTGGGAGTTCTGCACAGGGATGATGTCCCAGATCTAGTTTCTTTAAATCAAAACTGATTAGAGTGCTGAATTTTACGATTGTCCCTGAAGGGGATAAAATGGTCTGTTTGAATGGAAACATCAGTTCTAATGAGTTTATTGATCGTGTGTGTGTTTGTTTGCAGCCACAGATGTCCAGTTGTCATGGTGGGGGGACCAGTGAAGAGCAGCAGCTGTACTGGGCTAAAGGAACTGGTTTTGGTACTGGTTCTACAGCCTCAGGATGGGATGTAGAACAGGCTCTTACCAAACAGCGGCTGGAGGAAGAGCACGTCACCTGTCTGCTCCAGGTAATCCAGGCTGTGACATCATCAGCACACCTTTATTTTCAGACCAGCTGTGTTTTTAAGTTTTATATTGTTTTAGTAGAACCAGCGTCTCTGGGTTCTGTTTCTCCACCATTACGTTCCTCTCAGTATTTGTTTAGGAATATGTTCTGTCGCATCTCTTGACTACATATAATGTGTCTGAAAAACAGTCAAAGACTTCAAACATTTTTTATTAACCCCCAAAGAGAAATTTATAGCTACAGTTTACTGAGGAAAGAGAGAGAGGGGACAGGCTCAGTTTACATTTCCACACATCAGAAAAACTGGGAAATTCCTCTTCCCAGTGACCCTCTCCAGTCCCCCTGAGGGATCCTGAGTCGTATCCTGGAGCCACAAGGCAAAATATTACCCTAGTTTTTTCTGGTCCTGCCCTAGAGTGTCCTCCCAGGCAGGGCTGGGTCTGCCCCAGGATCAGGTGTGTATTCATGTCAGGATGTTTTGTTTGACAGGTGTTGGCGAGCTACATCAACCCAGCGGGCTCCAGCGGCTGCCACAGTGCTGATGCCTCCTCTGCAGACAGCAGAGCTCACAACAGCTCAGCTCTGCCCGCCGTCCTGCAGGAGCTGCTGAGCCAGTCCTGCCTCATCCCGGCCATGTCCTCCTACCTACGCAACGACTCCGGTAGGTCCCACGTCTTCACGTTTAGAAGGAATGAACATGAAGGTGAAGGAGCAGAGGAGGAGCTGCTCTTTGTTGCTGTGGGAGAAATCTCCAACTTTCAGTGGAGTTTAGTGTCACACTTGATCAGGAGGGAAGTTGAAGTGATGGATGAGCTGCCAGACGAGGCAAGCAGGTATCCATGCAACCAAACCTGCATCTCTGACAACTTTTCCCTCCAGTGCAGTCCGGTTGTTGCAGCTTCAGCAAAACTTGGCTTTTTCTGCCTGAATAGAGCTTAACCAGCAGAAAAATAGGAAAAAAGATTTGACTGTCCACATCAGACATAAGATACAACTTTATAAAACACTACAAATACTTCTGAGCCTGAATGCACCATCCTTCAATAACCCTGTAGAGACTCAGCAGCCTCTCTGAGAGCAGACGTGTACAGATGCAACTTCCTCTTCCACATGGAGATTTTTAAAAAAACATTTAAACACATTTAAAAGTAAAGTTTATTAATGTTCCTACAAAAAGTTTATTTTATTGTAATTTAATTAATCTTAATTTCCTTAAATTATTTTGTTCTTTTCTCCGGAAAAAGACAACAAATGAAGGAGTAACTGTGCAAAATGTTTACTGCATTTTCACTTCGATAAATATCAAACAGAAGCATTTATAGACATTATGTCAGATGATCTTGAGTTAAATGTCTTGTTGTATCTTTCCTTCATTAGTGCCATAAAATGGTTTCATAACAGTGATAACAGATAACATTCATTCCTGTAATTTCTGACACATTTTATTGTCCAGAATAAGTATGATAAACTGGGGTTAAATAATTCTCCCCCTTCAGGCTTCAGCCACTGTTTATAATGTTATTCAGCTTCTTTCCTCGTTCTTACACCTCCAGATTTAAACAATATGAAGCTTTTTGGCTGGTTGAGAATTACGATTCCATCAGTGGTACGACACCTTGTCTAGTCCCTGATTCAGATAGAGCTGGTTACTCTGGTTTATCTCTGGAGTCTGCAGTAGATTAACTTCAGAAATATCTCAGTAATTTACCTGTTAATGGGTGTACGCTCCTTCTCCCAGTATACAAGCACAGGAGGGGAATTGATGGGTTGTTCATGTGAGATGTTGCTTTTTCCATCATGTGATGCAGACACGGTTAAAGCTGGAGTCGGTGCAGCGTGGTATTCCTCTGGTTCTGCTTCAAAACGAATACATATGATGGAGGCGGTAGCAGCAGATGGAGCTGCTGGTTCTTACTGAAGCTGAGCTGCTCTTTGTCTTCAACAAGGGGAATTAGGGTTTCTTTTTTCAGTTCTGGTGTGTTGGTGTGTTCACTCATACCTGCGGTAAAGCGAGAGCTCAGTGGGCTGCAGCACCACCACTTCTATCTTG
Source organism: Atherinosoma microstoma (assembly GCA_037177055.1). Classification (NCBI taxonomy): domain Eukaryota; kingdom Metazoa; phylum Chordata; class Actinopteri; order Atheriniformes; family Atherinidae; genus Atherinosoma; species Atherinosoma microstoma. The sequence goes on from JBBBVU010000017.1 coordinate 1,289,940, forward strand.
TCTGTCCTCAGTGGACTCGCTGGTTCTTCCTGCTGGACTTAAGCAACGGTGTGTGCGTGGTAACAAACCACCACCGAAGCTTTTTGACCACTAGGAGATCGTTAGAATCTAAATGAGAGGAGGTGGTGAATGAGCCGGAGTTTAGAGGTTTTCTGTGCAAACAGCGAGGAACACGAAGAATTTAGCCTCAGTGTTTTTGTGTGTTGTGGCATATCAGCCCAGAGCAGGTACAGCTGAGTGCACACCACCTCTTTGTGCTGCTGAGTGTTGCAGGCGTATCTGGGACGTGTGGATGTCTGTGTGCGCCGCTGGTCTCATAGTTAAATCACAGCTGATAAAAGGCATTGTTAGCATTTTTAATTGCTCCTCATTATCTGGTGAATGCCACTAATCCACACCTGCATGTGTTTGTGTGAACTTTCCTGAAATTGCAGCCAGTTGTTCTCTTCAGTATAAGCACGTTTTATGTGTTGACACGTCTTTAATCTGGTTTATGTCATTTTACTGATGTACACAATGATGTTTGAGGCCATGCTGTGTCCCATCAGCTCGATCCCCAAACGGAAATTGTAAGGACAAAGTGTTGGTGATGTTGCAGAGAGGGAGACGTTGTTGAAGTCTCCAGAGATCGCAATGAATCTGTTGCCTAGCAATGGCTGATCTGATGTGTCTGTAGTGGTCCCAGTTATGATAGAACTGCTACCAGAATAACATGGAGAAACACTCTGGGTAAATAAGGAGGAAAACTCTCGGCTAACAGTTCGATGTTGGAGGTGTTGCAAGAGAACTGCAACACCTCCACCTTTCAACTTCCTGCAAACTTGGTTGTCTCTGTGAAACCCATAATATTGCTTTCTCTGTATTCCTTCCTTGTCCTTGTTAGTGCTTCAAGCTCATCCATTTTGTTAGCTGGCAACCTCACGTTGGAAGAAATGGTTTGAATGTCATCAATGTCATGTTGGAATATTTAGCTTGAGTCAAAGTTGGGATGCGTTTCAGGACCAGATGTTGACCAGTTCTGCTGTGAACAGGCCAGATGTGGTTCTCTGGTGGCCGATGATCTCTTTTTACTTGATAGGCATCACCCCACCACGATCATGTGACACCATGTGAGAAATCTGTTTTTGTCCTCAGATGGCAGCGTTCTGCACAAGTTTTTATCTTCGGCTGCAGCTCTGCTGACTCTGTGCAGGACTTTCAATAGTTCAGTCTCTGCTTTCCTCCTTATGCTGTTGCCTAGCAACCTGTGATCATTTTTCCTCTTAGCCTAATTGTTTCCTTACTCCATTTTCCTGTATTTTGTTTTACAAACTATAATGAGTGTTTTCTAGACACCCACATAGTCCGACCATCAGTCTACATTTAGATTAACATTTTGTTATTCAAATGAAGATTAATTTTTAGATAAGATTGCATCATTTAGGAGAGGAGAAGGTGGACATTGACCAACTTTAATTGGCTATTTGCTTTTTGTGAGAAAAGCACTAATATTTAGCATACTGGTTCAGGACTTGTTGGGACTGGCAAGGTGTCTGATCTAGTCGGATCTAGCTGCTAGACCTTCATTTCTCTCTCCAGTCCAGTCCCAGAATGTTCTACACTTTAATCATTAGTCTTAGCAAAGCCTTAGGGATCTATTACTGGGACAGCAGACACATTTGGGCCTAATCTGGGCCACTTCTGGTACTTGCGGCCCACATTTGGGCCAGTATAGATAGAATGTAGGTTTAATAGAAGGTAACCCCATCATTCATGCTGAGTGGACTTGATCCTGATGCTGGAGTGTAAACAGGAGATGACTGGCCTGTTGGAGACTGGTTTATAATTTTAGCCCAAAAGGTTAGAGAGTGTTTGTTTTTGTGTAGGCAGCCAATGTTGTGTAAAAGCTTCAGTGTGTGTCTTCTGTTTCATTTATAACTTCAGTGGTTTTCACATCAGGTTTGACAGAAATGTCTGAGCTCAACCACAGAAAACCAGTTCACTATTTATACTGGAGCCTATTCACTTGGAGAACTCTGTGGGATGGTTGAGAGGTGGGAAACCATCGTCAATGGAAGAAACCATACTTCACTTCTTCCTCTCATGTACTCTATATACCACTATCCATGACTCTCCCTTTTCTGTTTTCTTTAAATGCAACAATGATTTCTAAATATTTGGCTTTTAAGAACTGTTGTCCCATTGTAATGATGGCATATATATTATAAACTTCTAAATGTAGGAATGTTTTTGGTTCAATATCTGTCACACATCCTGCAGTTTCCTGACAGAGTTCAAGGCTGCTCTTAAGGCTCATTAATGCTCCCTTACAGACGTAAATAGGGACGTCCGTTACAAACATTCTCATGCGTTGCTGTCCTCATACTTTCATGCGTCTTTTACATTGCCACCTCCACTAGTGGGCAGTGCTGAGTTTAACTCCCACGATCCTACGTCAGCGTTAATACACCGCTATAAAAACATGTTTCTAACCACCCAACATGCCCTGAACACTCGCATTGCCTAATTTTAAAAGCTTGTGCAACTTCTACAGTTTTTGTGCTCGTCTTAATTCTTCTTCTGCATTTTTCCCCTTCCTGTTCCTGTTCTTCTTCTTCTCTGGTTTGTTTCTGCTCAGCACTGCCACCGCTGTTTCCGGTGGTTTTGCTCCGTCTTCAGCGTCGAGTGACGGACGTGCAAGGACCCTGAAACGCACCAAATTACGCACGTAACCAACGCAGGAGACGGACGAAACTGTCTGTCTGCGTATCCGTCTTCTGCGTCGAGCATAAATGGCCCCATAGGTTTAAATACAACCTGTCACACAGTACATCTCAACTTTATTCAAATATTTGTAAAAAGCATTTTGAATACAGGGAAAGGATTACTGACACTACCCTGAAATCAACACAGACAAAGAATTAAATCCATCTCCAACCCCAACCACCCTTCATGGACTTCAAAGTCTGGAGAAAAAAAAGAGTTCCCAGTTTCATCTTCAGTAAATCAGCCATGTTGTTCAATTACAAGCCGGCAATGGTCTTGGATTCCTGGAACAGACCACTTTTCTATAAAAATATCTCCATAATTTGATTTGCTTACTTCAACGGAGCTTTTCTAGAGCTCCACGTCAGCATGGCGTCAGGTCGTATCTCGTCTTGTCAGAAACTGGAACACCTTGATATTCATGTTATTCGGGACACGGCAGGCCTCTCAGATGTCTGCACAGTCTTGTTGTTTCGGGAAGGTTTTCCAAGGCCCCTGACGTCTCTGTGGGTCTGGCTCTGCAGGCTGATTGGTGGCCAGCAATTGTCCCTAGTGTATTTCCAAGCTCACTTTTTACAAGCTTCACTTTTAATCACATTGCTTCGAAGTCCCTCTGGGCGAGTAGTGATGGCATTCCTACCACCTTTAGTTAAATCTCAGTAAATGAAAAGACGTCGTCATTCCTGTTGATTCCAAAACTTCAGATCAAGGAAAAGTTTGTATTTCCTGTCCGGGGTGTGGCTAATTTTCATCCGGCCCTTTGTTATCTCCCTGGAACATAGCCGTGATCTGGCAATATGGCTTCTTCCTCATCCTCAGTCACTCTGTCCACCTTCCTCCTCTCTGTTGGGTGGATGTTCATATCCAACTCCTTCCCATACCAGGTTTTCCCTCACGGCAGGGTTTACCTCTGCGTCACAATGTGGTGTAGATGTAAACAAAAACAATGACAAAGAGGTTCAGGAATGTGCCAATTATGCCTAACAAGGCTAAGATGGACTCTTCCTGCTCCTCCTTGGCCTCCAGCGCCTGCACGTCATCAAAGGTTATGACGGTGGTGCCCATGATCCTGATTCTCACCTAACCTGGCAACGGGACATTTTTCTGGAAGAGAAGGAAAAGAAAGAGCCCATGTTAGACAGACACGTTCACGTTTCTTCCACAACTTAGAGCTGCTTCTTTTCTCTTCCCTCCATCAGTTTATGCCCACAGAGCTGTGAGTGTGGGAAGCCCACCGCTGGAAATCCTAACTATGAATCAAACAAACAGCAGAATAGAAATGACAGAACATGAAGGATAAAATGTTGGTTCAAGTTAATTAGAAAGCTTTATTTAAAAACTGGACTTAATATGGTGATGATGACTTTACGAATCAGAAATGTTTCGATACGTTGCTTCAACATGCCAAAAGTCATGTGATCACACCAACCGAGGCCTTGCTACGTCACACACGAGATGGCTGAGTTTCAGTCATTTACACCTCAATTTTATGAATAGATTAACAAACTACTTGTCTTTATTTTTCTACTTTCCCCTGATTTATATGGAAAACCTTTATTACACATTTTACCCCATAATATCATTTCATAATTTATGTAATTGACAGGAAAAAAGAGCGACACGCCTGTTGAGAACATTTCCTTTATTAACACCCAAACCTCCCCCCGATCTCCCCGAGGTCGATTTCTTCTACCATCATTAGTTTCTCAGGAACGGTAGTGTGCAACTTGGGGTAATTGGATTGATAACTTTCCCTTTAGGTCAGTTTATACTCCCTTATGTACGTAAATAGAGACATCCGTTTCAATCGCTGTCATACGTCCCCGTCCTCATACTTCCATGCGTCTTTTACGTTGTTAGGTCAATACCTCCACTAGAGGGTGGTGCTGAGTTCAGAGTTCACCCCCACAAACCCGTCTGTTTCACACACTTGTTGGCAGCGGTAATGCACCACTATGAAGCTAGTTCCAACCACCCCAACGCATTAACATTGCCTTTCTTCAAAAGCTCGCACAAATTCTATAGTTGTTCTGCTTTTCTTCCCTGTTCCTCTTCTTCTCTGGTTTGTTTCTTTCGGTGGTTGCATGTCAGCTATTCTGCTCAACAGTGATCCTACGATTTTTAATGGTATTGCTCCGTTTTCTGCGTCAAGCCATGGATGGCTTAGCTCCGTGAAAATGGACCAAATTACGCGCATAACAGACCCAGAAGACGTGACGAAACTGTCCGTTCATCTGTCTTCTGCGTCGAAATACATGGGGTTAAGATGATCTATGGAAGTTTTCCAGACATTTATATTCATTTATATTCCATCCAGCCATAAAAGACGGAGACTCTATATTCAGAGCCTCGATATCAGGGGTGTCCAAAGTCGGTCCCCAAGGCCTGCTCTACTGCAGCATTTCAATGTTACCTGCTTCAACACACCTAACTCAAATTAAAAGGATACAACAGCCTATGAAGCACTGCACAATTACTCATTAATTTGAATCAGGTGTGTTGGAGCAGAGACACAGTGAAAACCTGCAGGATTCTGGCCCTCGAGGACCGGAGTTGGACACCTTTGCTCTATATGATAAATCCAAATGAGTGATCCATGATAACACCATTATTTATCAGATTTTTATCCTAAAAAATGAACTCCGCCAAGAGCATGTTTTTGATCCTCCAGCTGAGTTGCGGTTGGTTTTGTGAGGATATGAGGTAAATAGTAGCATGAATAATTAGGGATGTAACAATGCACTCAGGCCACGGTTCGATTCAAGTCACGATTTTAAATTCACGATTGCGATTTATTCGGATTTTTCCTCAACAAAAAGAATTGAAGCTATTTCATGGAAGTATGTTTTTTTATTTCAACATCTGTTCCTTGTTTCAAACTCTAACTGTCTGTTTTCTCACGAACAGAACTTAACACCGAACAAAATAATAATTCTACATGAAATGGAAATCATCCCAAACTGGAAGAAGCTAGTGATGGCTCATTGAAGGGAGCCTTTCACTTCCAAGAACCGGTCAAAAGACTGGCTCTTTAATGTTTTTTTGCATTCTCTTAACAGACCAATGTTTTGATCATAAGATAAACACTGATGAATAATACATAATTTAAGTAATATTAAATTTAATTGGTGGGACATTAAATATGGTCTTATTCTGAGAAATTGTTAGTTTTATTGATATATGGGCTGACTTCATGCCATAATAGTTGATATACATCAGGCATTTGTTGGAATTGTGCACAATATAGCTACATCTTGACATATTATGTGGCAAAGTGTCAAAATGGAAAACAAAACAAACTTTCATGCAAAATAACTTATTCTCCTCAGAACAACAACCATAAATGTATAAATAGCAGAAAGAAAATATAGACACAAAACACATCTAACTCTTCTCCAACTCCGCCAGTTCCTCCTCTCCAATGTCATAAACTCTGTCCTCTCTCCCTACCCTGAGTACACTGTTCTCCACAGCTTGTTTTGTTCCGCCATGAAACTAGTAGCAACGCAGTGGGCACAGCTCAACCCCCCCCTCAGGGGCGATTCAGAAACGCTGCGCAGCGCCTGGTGGAAGCACTCTGACTAGAGCGGCCGCGATCAGCCGTGAAGCTGCAGAACAGCTGCTCTGCAGCGCTTCTGTGTTCGATGGAACGGAGGGCAGATGACTGAAGGAGGAAGAAGGGAAAAAAAGAATGGCTGTCTTTTCATTCCTGAACGTCACATCCCTAAAGCGTCCTCTATTTCGAAGTTGCTTGCTGTCGCCATGCTGGCTTCTTGTTTGTTTATTGGACCTGCAGCCGTCCACAAACGCAAAGCAATGACATGCGGGGCAGCGTGTCAGATTACGTCCTTTTATGGGAGTTTATTTACAGGCTGTTCAAATCGATTCATTTATTTTTTACATCGATTGACATTTTAACCTGTTTGAACCAATTATTAACTGATTCACAAAGCGTCACTACATCCAGATGAATAACTATAAATGAGGAAAAAGTGTAAATATGTAAATAGTTTCTGTTCTGTATTTGTTTCAATGCCAATATTTTAATTGAGAGAATGATGTTGGGATGAGAAAAGTCTTGTCACTGTTGATGTGTGTTATTTCTACAAAGTACTGTTGGTAATAAATTCTGTTTTTTTGTTCTGGTTGGCCTTCATGGTGCTATATCTATTCATACATTCATTTTACATCGTTTTAGCCTCATAATCTGACAACTGAGGCTGTCGTGAAAATAAAACGTCTGCATTATTTGGATTAAAAGGCCTTAGCATCTATTGGCTGGTTTAAATTTAAAACAGAAACAGCTAAAAATGTCTTGGAGTTTAAAGGGTTAATCTGGGTCAGAGATGAGATGAGGAGACGTGACATAGGTGGAGTAACGAAGCCCTGTCAGCGCCTCTCCACCACCAGCAGATGGCGCTCTTTGGAGCCACTGAAACATTTTGAACCAGTGAAGCATTAAGTGAAGCAGGCACAACATTCGAAGCTTCAGGCGTCATCGGTCACATAATAACAGTGTTTTGAAATAAGCTCCGAATCCTCTGCATTTTTTTCCCATCAGTAATTTACATAATGTAGATCCTGTGAGCAGAGAAGAAGTGAGACTCGTCCTCCCCTAAAACTGTCCATGAAAAGAAATGTAAACAAATGAAACAGAGGAATGTGGCTTACCCGAAGGCGTTTCAGGTGCACGCCATCATCCGGCATGCTGTTCAAGTCCTCATCGGAGGAAGGAGGCTTTAAAGACATCATACATGTGGAGATCCAGGAGAGGAGGAGGGGTGAGGTTGGAGTCACAGTCCTGGTGGTGCGAGCATCAAACAAAGTGTTGGAGAGAGATGAAAGAAGGCAGCGCACCACTTTTTCACTCTTGTCGTCGACTGAATCACTTAAGTTCAGCAGCTACCCCCTCCCCCCCAACTTTCCTTTCTGATGAACTTCCTTCTTTGTTTTATGATCAGGTTAAACACCATCCGTCTCTCCTTCCATCCAACCCAACTCCTACACCTCCCTTCACTCTGTGTCCTCAAATGAACACCCCCCCTCTGGTTCCTCAGCACACCTCCACTCCCTCTGGACTCCTCTGAGGATCAAAACGAGAGCGTTTCAGAAAAACCTCCTCACAGAGCCGACACCGAGCGTGATGATGATCCCAGATCAGACCAGTCTGGAAGGTGATGTAGTCCAGAGAAAATTCCAGTTCAGAGGGAGTGTGATCGGCAGCTGCCACTGATCTGCCCCCGCCACCAGTTAGTCACCGTGGGAGGACTGGGCATTGCATAACCATGCAGAACGATGGCGAGGAAGGGAAGACGGGTCCTGATGGCCGTGGCAATGAAGGAGAAGAAGCATGAGAACGGGAGAGGGAGGGGGGAAGACGGAGAGAGGAGGGAGGGGGAAATGATATCGCTCACGCTTACAGCTGTCTCCTCCTCTCTCACCGTTGTGGGGGCTGGTGGAGCGCACACACATGCACACACAAAGCTTCCACATGAACAATAGACAAGTGGGGGAAAAAAAATCCCAAAAAAGGAGGAGAATCCAGCCTGCTCCGGTCCGGTCCATCATCAGCTGGTGGTGTTCTGCCAGACCTGGAGAACGAGAGGCGGCAGGGACATAAAGAACGGATGTGGCTGGGTAGAGGACAAAGATCTGGGGGCTACCATGCCTGCAGAGCTCCACTTCTCCTCTGCTTCATGAAATACACATCAGACCTGCTGCTCAGCGGGGTTTCCTTCCATTAGCAACGCAAATCTCAAGCCAGCTAGAAAACGAAGCTGGGAGGTGAGGAAACGAGACTGAATTGAGTCACCAGAGGGTGGCAGTACAGCCTGGGGGGGGGACTGGTTATTCTATAGAAACTGTAGCTGCACTGACCGTAAACTAGGGGTGTTAAACGTACGGCCTGAGGGCCAAAACTGGCCTGCAGGGGGTTCAAATCTGGCCTGAAGGATGAATGTGGTAATAATGATGATGATGATGATGATATTATTTTTGTAGTAATTTTTTACAGAAGGAAAAACAGGAATACAAAGTGTGATACATTAGAAAATTAACAAAGGAAGATTAAAACCTCAAAATACATGTTTAAATGTAAACTATTTCCAAGGCAGGGGGATAACTATTAGATGTGACTTCAGTTTGTATTATGAGGTGAGTCAGTTCAGGTGGTCAGGATTACTACACACATGTTGAAATGTACATGTATGAACACTTAAAATGGCTTCTAGATCTGGAAAAGTTACTGTGATAATGATGTGTAATACTGGATTTTTCACTTTCAGATACCTGGGGTTAAATGTTTGCTGATCTGGAAGTTGTAATAGATACATATATTTTAAACTGAGGCTAAATATTCTTGAAACTTAACTTGTTTTTCTTCTTAAATTTCAGGTTGTTCATAATATTTTCTATAAGGATAGATCAATAAATGTACTTCTTTGAAGTAAAACAAACATAACTAAAAATGATGTGTTGTAAATTAAATTCTAGGGAAATTAAAAAAAAGTGGTTAATAGTTAACTATAGAAGACTGTAGAGATCTCTTCTTCAGGAATTAGTTAAATCACTGAATCATATCATAAACACTCTCAGACAGCACAACATTGCTGAACTACTGACATCCTAAAGGTAAATTAACACTTTCTAATCGTCCCAATTGAGCCAAGATGTGTTCGTTGCATGATTTAAAGATGAAGATAATTATTTTTATTTAATAGATATATGTAAATAACTGTAAAAAGAATTGTTACAGACTGGATGGGGTGAAGTCACGTGACTACACACGTTGTACATGTAATACAGCGTCTTAAAGGGACATGAAAATAGCCTTCCTACACACAGCCAAAAAAAAAAAAAAACGCCTTGTATTTTCATTTTTTTAAAAACACTGAATTTACCGACATGGGCAAAATGACGTCTGTTGTTGTCGTAAATTTCGGTATCTGTAAATTTTCGGTTTAATGTCCAGGGCCGAATTTCAACAGTGAGAACCAGCAGAATCTGGAGGAAGGGTAATGACGATAATGGCTGCAGTGTCCCGTTACCTCAGAGATTTCTGAAACGATAAATTTTTAATCTGCAGAGGAAAATATTCCGAGTATAATGGAAGAAGGGTTAATAGTGTTAGGGTGTTGGGGCAGCTCGGTCAGATTAACATACCACCAGAGATGAAACTATCTGACATTCAGAATTCAGATCAAAACTGAGCCCAACAAAGACTCAACTCTAACTATTACATAAAACTTCAAGAGAATCAAGAACTTTGTTCTTGTTGTTGACTCTGCAAGAACAAATTTAGTTTTGGACCGGTCCAATCATATTCTACGAGAAGCTTCGTCTGAAACGGGGCAGGGGTTACTGCAGGGGGATCGTCTGTCTTTATGTGCAATGAGCAATTTACCCAGTTATTTAATATAACCTGAAACTTCATCCATGGTAGGGTGGGGCTGTGCACACAGCAGTATCCATTTCTTTATATAACTTTTTTGTACTTTCTCACCACCTCGATCAGCTGTAAATTAAAGCGATCCGTTCAACCTTGCATCAGTGGAATTGCGGAAGTGACAACTTTCCACTTCATGCTTTTCCACGATAACCACGCCCACCTCAAATGTCCGACCAAGCCACACAAAACTTCTTGGAGCCCCACGAGAAGAAAGTCCTCCCAGCGCGATGTGTCGAGAACTGTCCTCAACCACATCCTCAAGAACAAAATGACGTAATTTTGTTCTAGTGGCCTCGAGAACAAGAACAAATTTATCGCTTCTCGCGGAGTATGTAAGAGCCTTAATGCTGACAAATCTTGATCATACTCGGCAGTCAGTGTTTGATTTAATGATATTATTAAATATCACTGCTCAAACAAATGTCACAAAGTGCTTCACACTACAGGAATAGAAATATGATTTTCAGGGCAGAAATTCAACCAATACATAGAATCCAAAGTGTCAGATGTAATCCGGATGGGCTCTCTGATTAAAAGTTTGTTTTAAGACGAGATTCAAAAGAAAACTCTGACTCTGCTCAGACAGCTCAATCCAGAGTTTAGATGTTCACCTCTGGTTTCAGACTTTGGAACAAGTTAAAATCCTGTTTGAGTATCTCAGACTTCTTTCAGGTTCTTATGGTTACAACAAACTGGGAGCTAAAGAGGCTCAAACAGCAGTAATGTCCTCTCGTTTCTTTTTTCTGGTTAAAAGTCTAGCATGAAGTCCAGAGTTTTAGTTGAGAAGAAGAAGCTTACAGAAACACTGTCTCTGGGGGATGTGCCCATGAGGAAGCGTACAAACAAAAGAAAAGGAGTCCTAAACCTGATCCCTGTGGAACACCAAAGGCCTGTAGATACTGACAGCAACACAGACCTTTCTCTGTGATAAACAGGATATGAACTAGTGTGAGACTGCCTGTCCTAAAAAAAATCACATTAATATTTCTGCAGGCTGCCTTTAGCTTTGATTACAATGCGTTTTCAATACCCTAATGCTCCCGTCACTCTCAAATGGGGTAAAACTGGACTCATCAGACCACGTGACCTTCTTCCATTGCTCCAGAGTGCAATCTTCATGCTCCCGAGCAAATTGAAGCCTTTTTTTTTCTGATTGTCTTCCCTGATCAGTTGGTTTCTTTGGGCGTGTTCACAGTGCAGCTGTTTGGTCCACTTTAAATGGACCATGGTCCACTTAAAAACCAGGTGTCAGAGGGTAGCACAACCGCGGTTTTTAGCCGGCTAACAGCGTGCATGCCATATTATCATTCCATATTAAAGATCTGAATATGGAATTATCTCAGGGAGAGAAGCTGATTGTAAGTGACAAGTGGAAGTGACGCAGCTCTTTGCACAGGCTCAGATGTAAAGAGACAAAATAAATCAGATATGCCGGTCATCAGACCTGTGTTAATCCGAGTTCTCATAATCTGATAATGGTAGTTATCCGTCTACACGACTACCTGAATGATCTGATAACTTCAGAAATCAGATAATTACCAGGTTTTTGGTGTGCATGTAAATGGGCTCATGGATTATCAAGCGAGTAAAAGCTTCATTATACTGATTGAGTTGCTGGTTTGTGATCGTTTGTTTATGAATCTAAAACTACCTTTGCTAGTTACTGGACATGACTTCGGTCCATCGCCCTCTAACGGGTCACCTGATGAGATGCAGCTCTGCTCTTCTTTCCTAAAACAAATCCAGTCAGCTCTTCTGATATTTCAGATTACATCGGATGGATTTCTGCTCATAGTGATTGGTAACTGATTGATTGGAGCAGCCTTATCTTTGAGCTGTTGGCCCATCCGTGAAGGCAGATACAACCTGTGTGATGTTACCTCTGTTTTAACCAAACAGCTCTCTGGACATGACTTTTCTTGGACAAACTAATTCCAGATTCCTGTTGGACTGTGCTTGCCTCTGTCTCTGTTTCATTTTTCCAGTTGGTTGTAAATATTTGTAAGAGAAAGTGCCTGGTGTAGTTTTTTTTTGTTATTTTCAACTTTAGTTTTATTCTGTTAGAGCGTAACTTTAGTTTCTAACCCAGTTCATACGTCCATGCGGTCTATTTCAGCACCACGTTAAGTAATATGACGACTGGCTTTCCAAAAGAAGTCTTTCTGCACTAAAATGGAACGGGTGCTCAGAAATGGCAAAGAGCTCCAGGCCACTTCTTTCTGCTTGTTCCACACAGTCCTGCTTTGATGCACATTATCTGTGGTGTCCACTGAGGCAGACTGTGTGTTTACAGAGACATGTCATAGTCTGAATATTTCAGCTACTCTCTCCTCTGTTCCTCTGCCCCGGAGGGGTCAGGAAGACCCAACACTGTCCAGCCACCCAGCCTGACTCACAGTACTCACCACCCACTCGCTGCGACCTGCATGCTCAATGCTTCCTTTCCCCTGAGAAGTCAACAAACACCCGTCGCTAACAGCAGCAAGCAGCCCACGCACACACTCAAACACTGTGTATGCTGCCTGGCTTTGGGTTTGTGACACATACACTGAACTGTTTATTTTGGCCAATAGGGGTAGAAAAAAACCTGCTGACAAACAAGAACAGGGACATCTTCTGGTTAACCATCTGATGGACGCATGCAAGGAGTCCTTCTGCAGGGAGCTGCTGTTCTTCTTGTTTCTGCACACATCAGTTAAGAGACTTGTTTTCCAAACTGGGAAGAATTTCTGTGATGTGAGGAAAGCATGGCCTTGCTCTGTTGTTCCTGGGCTGCAGTCTGCTGTCTGGGATCGCTGGCTGTGCTGCTATGATTAACATGCAACATCAACCAGGAGTTAACCAAGTTTCCTTTAAAACTCTTGTGTGTTTACTGTGTGAATGCCCCTCATCTGTTGCGCTCCCCCCGGTGAAATACCAGCCATCAGTCAGTCTGTCAGCTGTAATTACTGGAGTCTTCCTGTCTACACATGGGAACATAGACCACAACAGGCCGTAAATTGGATGAAAAGTGATGCTAAGGCCGCGAGTGGACAACAAGGTTTTAGGGTTAATTAGAATTTCTCTGCTTGACATTTGATAGCAACGCAGGATATTTCATTATTAGAGCTGTTTACAAGTTTCCGCTGAACAGACGCGGGTTATTGGAGATGAGAAGTTTTCCATAAACAGTGAAGTAGGGCCGGAGTAAAACCTCAACAAGAACTGTATTCTGATTATTATTCATATTTCTTCTTGGTTTGGTTTTGTTTTAGTTTTTTTCCATTTTTTTTAAATCGACGCTCATCGTCCACCGTCTGGTACCATGTTAGACCCCCTTTTTCTTTCAGAACTGCCTAAATTCGACCCTGGGCTGTATGTTTGACACTCCTGGTCTAGATTATGCAGCTCCTTCATACACTTGTTCATTCAGGTCATGGATGATCAGCCAGCTTTTATAGCTGTTAATCAACCTGTACATCCAGCACGTTAGAAAGTTTCTAGCTGTAGAAACCTTCAAAGAAGTTTGAAAAAAGAACTGATTTGGTAAAAACAACCCAAGTTCAGCTGCTGGAATCGACCGTCTGAAGTCTGGATCTGGTTTTAAGGCTTACTGGGGGTTACCCAGCAAACCCACCACCCTCTTGGCATGTCTGTCCATACTTCACATGCCGGTTAGTCTCGTATATAACAATGGATCTGTTGAGCAAGAACATATGACAGGTGGGTGCAGCACCTCCGAACAGGAGGCTGCATCCTCAGATCCCTGAGACCTGTCCGGATAAATATGCATTCAGCCTGCCAGAAGTCCGCTCTTACAGCTTCACTTCGACAATCACCTGAGCTGCCATCATTGATTGACAGGTGTTTACCTTGGTTACCATGTGGATAACAAGCCACCAATCAGAACCAACATTGACCCCATATACATGACCATCAAAATCCCATAACTGGGAGTAATTCAGTTACTGTAACAGTCAGGTGTGAAGTGTATACATCCTCTTCAGAAATTATATATTATAAAAACCCAGCTCTATATTTTTCATTATCAGATTCCTCTGAGTACGTACGCAGTGATGTAACTTCCTGTTTTTCAGAACATCCGGTCTTTGTTGAACATGGCGGCGCTCACCGTTCTAGCATTAGCTGCTAATGTGGGAGCTAATAAGCTGATGTATATACTACACACGAATGTTTTACTTGGTTGCTACTCCGACCTCCTTTGCCCACATTGAGACGCCGTCTCTTCCGTCTTTTAACGGAAGACGATGAAATGATGGAAGCAACAGATTTTTGCACACGTGCAGATATGAAAACTTACATTAATCAAATATATGGGTCTCCATGCACAAAGACAGAGTGTTGGGGAGAAATCTAGGTGTGTTAATCAGATTATACTGTCTACATGTTCACTTTAATCATCTGATAACTCCAAAAACCAGGTAATGATCGGGTTAATTGAGATTTCAGTATGTCGTCTGGCAGCTGATTGATGGACGATACGTCAACTGTGTTCATTTGATTAATTTATTATTATTTTAACCTGAATTTGGTGGGAGTTCGTTTAGAGTTCTGGTGGTGTTCTAGATAAAGAAGAACAATTGTAAACTATAGTATGAATCATCCTCTGAGGAGCATGGATGAGTTCTGGTTCATTCATGTTGTAGTTCAGGAGCAACTATGTCATTTTGACAAGTCATTGGAGAATATTACGAGGCTATAAATTCTGTTTCAAGTCAGAAAAAATATCTATGCTGCAAAGTAAAAAAGTTCAAATAACAGAATTAATAAAATGATTTTATTTTCCTCTCCTCCATCTGCCATAGCGTTTGCCGCCCCTTCCATGTTATTCCTTTCTCTTCCAGTAAAGCTCATTTGGCAGGTGTGACCCGGAGTGTTGGGAAAAAGAAGTCTGACATTGACACGAAGCAGGAGGAGGAATTCTGATAAGTAATTACGTAGATGTATCTGGATGGGATTGGGATTCTGAGCTCGATGCCATCCAGAGACACTGGTTAAAGGATCTGAAAGCAGATTAAAGCTGAGGGAGGTCGCCGTGGAGCAGATTCTGGGAGGAGGATGACAGTTGGGAGGTTGGGATTTCAATATAAATGTAAAGTAGTCTGGGAGCCACAAACAAGAGCTGTTCTATTTATTTTGAGGCTGACACTTGAAGGCGAGCTTACGGAGCCCTAAGTGTGTCTCCGTAAATGCTCGGCCTGTTGATACTCAACACTCTTCTGTCTAATTAGCTGCTGATTCACATCACTTACAGGCTGAACATGAAGCCAACTCTCAGTTTGTTTGTTTTCGCGTTCACATGGTGTTTTCATCGTATGTGTTAAACAAATGTGAGTCTGAATGCAGGCATGGTCTCATCGGAGGAGCAGGAGAAGCAGCATCATCCTCATTTATATATCGTCACCCCGCAGGTTCACCAAATCATTTATCATGTTGATTATAATCGTGTTGGTGCCCAACATTTACAAGTTTTCTTCTTATTGCACATTAAACACAATGTAAATAAGACCTGCAGTGCCGACTCTAGCCACTGGTGGCAGTACTGAGCAAACAATGCTGTTTTTCCTGATGTAAACAGTTATTTATCTTTCCTCTGATTATTATTACATCACCGAGAGACTGGTTGTTGTCAGACGGGTCAGATCTGGTTCTGCTTGGGTCATCTGAGTCCATCAACGTCTCCTTCTCATCTCCACAGTGCTGGACATGGCACGCCATGTGCCGCTGTATCGGGCATTACTGGAGCTGCTGAGGGCCATTTCCACCTCCACAGCGCTGGTCCCACTGCTGCTGCCGCTGTCTGGAGACCAGGGCCAAGATGAGGAAGAGGAAGATGAAGAGCACTCAGAGGGACAGACCTCTGTAGGAATGCTTCTGGCCAAGATGAAGACGTGTGTGGACACATATACAAATCGGCTCAGGTAAGAGCAGAAAGTCTGAACTTTTTCTCTATTTCCTCCTCAGAGTTGAACAGTTCAGACTAATGAGACTGACCTCATTCACAGAAGGTGACGGCTAATTCAATACTTTGATCTCACTTCACCATCACACCATCCTAACAGAGAATCTTTATATGGCCCGGCGCGTTTCATTCCTGATATAAAGATGTGGCCCTGGGGAGCCGGGGGACTCGTTGAAATTCAGACACAGAGCCACCACCGAAGGTGTTCAGGGACACAGCTTCAGAAATGTGTTGTTTTATTACCCTGCTGAAGTAGAAAAGTACCTCACACACTCAGATCTGGCCACTCAGCTCCTCTAAGCTTTACATTCAGACACACTGAACGTCCATGTCAGAGCTCCTCATGATGAATGACGTGTCCCAGGATATGTTGTGAAAAGACCTGTCATGATGTTGCAGCAGCAGAGAGCTTCACTTCAGGTGCAGCAAGAAGAAAACCTTCCACTTCCTGATAGGTCGGTGACATCTAGGTAACTCCATGACCCCCAGAACGATCTGACCACAGATGTTTGTCTGTTCATGAAGAAGCTGCAAATCAGACGTGTCCAACTCATCTTAGCTCAGGGCCGCACACAGTTTGATCTCCATTGAGTTGGATCAGTAAAACAGCTTAATAACCTATAAATAATGAAAACTTCTCATTGAGTACATCAAAATGTTTACATCTAATGATCCTTGTAGAAAATTTTGTGAACCTGAAATTTCTGATTTAAAAAAAAAAAAAGGTTCAATATTATGCCTCATGTACACATTTACATTTTTTGTTTCATTTTTCTTATTTTATTTATTATTTATTATATATAAAAAATGTATGTATTTATATTTTAAATATAAATTTTACATAAGATTTTTTTATACTTAAATTTGAGTATTTATGCAATTCTATGCATGAAATAAAACATTTTAAAAGAAGTTTTATACATGTTAAACTTCATACGTAAAAAGGTTTTTAAAAAGGCTTTCATATAATATATTTATTTTCAAATTTGAATATTTACTTATGTAATTTAATGTATAAAATTGTTATAATTTTTAAAATGTTTTATACATATTTTAAACTTAATACATAAAATGTTTTAATGTCTAATTTTATTTGATTTATTTAACATATTTAATCCCAGATATCAGAAAAATTTATCACGTTCATTAACATTAAAAAAACCACTGAAATGAAAAACAGTCAATTCACCGAACAGAAACATCCCGAACCACATTCTGGATGTTAAAATGTTCACATCATGGAAAAGAATGAATTTGTATTCGTAGACAAGGAATGAAGATATCCTGTAAACCTCCATCTGCATGTGTGTGTGTGTTCCAGGTCAAAGAAAGATAAAAGTAAAGGCGTGGTGAAACCGGACGGCTCGGACCCGGAGCCTGAAGGTTTGACTCTCCTGGTTCCTGACATCCAGAGGACGGCCGAGATCGTCTATGCAGCGACCACCAGCCTACGGCAGGCCAACCAGGGTACAGCACAAACCCACCTTCATGTCCTCAGACCCGATTGTAAACGGCAGACAACACAAATCCATCCACGTACTCGGCCCTGCTTTGTTTTCTCCTTCCACCTTTTAACAAGGTTTCTCCCCTCAGCTCGTTTCTGATGTCTCCATTTGTCTCTCATACCCTCATCTCTTGTCTGTCCTGCTCTCTCAGTGCAAGGACACAGAAATGGGTCTCTAAGTTTAGCCCACCAAGACGTCCCCTGGCTGGGATCGCTTGACAGTTTCATGTCAATCATTGGCCTGTTTTCCAAATCTGGACTTGACCAAATTTTCTCCTCTTAGTTACTGCCTAAATACTCTTCTGATGGTTTACAGTAGGCTCAGAAATCTTCCTGAAAGATGAGATGTTCAGATTGTACCACCAGATTCAGACTGAAGATCCATAAAGACCTCAGTACACGTCATAACTTGTTTCAGACTTTCAGTAATGAGTAAAGAAGGAAAATTCTTCAAGCGAGTCATTACTCACCTTAAAGAGGCAGCGCTATCAATAAGATGATGAAACATCCCTCCCTCCCCATTACCTCGTCTCCACACATTACACAGTATTAATTATCCTCCTCCCGCCCATCTCTTCCAGCTCCCTCCAGAGGATTTTTATGCTCCGTCCACATAAACGGCCGTCTAACTGATCATTTATCTGGGCAGCCAGCCATTAAACGTGATGGAAGTGTTCATGTGGGATGGGGGGGGTACAGATACAGATCAATGTCATGTCTCTTCATGTACAGAAATCTATATGATAACTGCCTCTGAAGGCGAACATTACGCCGGCTTGTATGATGTGGAGCCTTGACAGATGGATGATGGTTTCATTAGTGAAAAGGATTCCGTTCAGTAACTTAACAGGACCAGATGATGGTTCTTTTGAGGCTGGATGGATGGATGGAGATTTATTCTTCTAATATCTCCTCCACATGTTAGAAGAATCTCCTGATTGACCAGTTCTGGGGTCTGAGCCTTGGTTTTTCCTTCATGAACCATATCTAAAATATTTATCATCTCCATGTTTGTATCCTGTTTTCAGCACGACTTCATCTCTTTGATCAGATCATTACTTTACTCTTTAACCTGTTCTAACAAATCTGAACAGCGGCGCTCTAGGTGACTCTGTTTTCTGTTCCGGCGCCGTCCTCTAAAGCCTGTTACGTACTCCACGAGAAACCAGAACTTCCTGGTTTGGGAGTTCTTGTATCCTGACCTCTTTGCATCAGCCGGGCAGAACTTTTTTCTCATGGGGTCTGAGAAATATCGTGTGATTGGTCGGACATTTGAGGTGGGCTTGGTTAATAAGGGTGTAACAATACATTGATATGCGTTGATATACATTAATCATATGGTAAATGTTGAACGTTATCAATCCGAAACGCAAACCATGACTACGTTTACATGCCATCAATATTCGGGTTCAGGTCAATATTCCAGTTTCTGAAACTTTTAGAATTCCCGTTTACATGCGTGAGCAGACAGTTACTCCTGTATACATGAAGGTTGCAATCAATCAGAATATCCCGACCCAAACCGCGACGCACAAAGAACGTCATGACGTAAATATGCGCTATTTTCCGCTTCTTCCTGTATCCATGGCAACAACAACTGCACTTTGGTGCTTTCTTCCGTCCACGAAACACAACAGATTCATGTCTTTTACCACTGTGATGAAAAAATTTGTTTCCTCCTCGCTCCAAAAGTGTGGTGTGATGCGTCTTGGTTGCTCCATGTTTGCTTGCGGATAGAACATGCGCAGAACACAATTTAATATTCCGTTAGATGGAGATATTCCAACACGCGTTTACATGACCAAATATTCAGGTTGGAAAAGGAGTAACCCAGGGGTAATATTCAGGTTTTTAAAAACCTGAATATGGGCATATTTGGGTTTCTGCTGGTGTTTACATGGCTGTGCACAACCGGGTTATTGCTAATATTCCTGCTATGAAAGGGTTATTGGCTGCATGTAAACACAGTCGTTGTTAACAATCGACTTTTATCGTTTATCAAACGCACTTTTTTTTAGAAAATGGCAGAATTTTAAGTCCCCTGGTATGTTGTTTTCCCTTTATTACTAGTTTGTCTTTGTAATAAAAAACAATATTTTTTATTTTAATTAATTAATTTAAATACACAAGCTCATGAATAAGAATGTTAAATGTTATCTTAGTCGCTTTTTGTGGTTTTGATATGAATGGAAATGGCTGTGGTCAATTACCTTTAAATCGAATCGAATCAAAATCAGATTGTGACTGAATTTGAGATATCGGCAAACATCGAATCGCAATCCGTTAAATTGATATATTGTATTGTTATCATCTGGTAATTTACACCCTTAGTGGTTAATGCGAAAAAGCGTGAAGCGGAAAGTTGTCATTTCCACATTTCTGCTGGTTCAGGTTGGATGGAGAGTTTTACTGAACAGCTGATCAAAGAGGTGAGGAAGTACTGAAATGTTTATACAACCCCGCCCTGCGAATGACCGAGTTTCACGTTCACAACCCTCCCCAAAATGGTTAGAATTGTTTGATTAGAAACGGCCGTCTGCAACTAAACTCCCAAATGCACAGTACATAAAGTACGTAGTTGGAAAGTGTTTTCACATCACTGAAGATGTGCCAAGTTTTTAAAATGGTTATTATCAGAAGAACATGACGGTAAACCAGCATCTGTGTCCAGTTGGGACTGAACATGTTCAAACACTGGTACAGGCTTTATTTTTAGCTCATAGTTTTGTTATACATGCAGCCTTCAGTAGTAAATATGAAGAATTGTATTAGTTTATCTGAATATTTCCTTTCGGTCATGTAATGTGACTTAACCTGAAGGATTAAATGATGAGCTCAGATTCTTGGATCTATGTGGTTCTTCTGGAAACTGTGACTATTTGCTTTTTTAAACGTAATTTTGCTTTTAATGTTTGGTAACTTACAGCAGTATTTGCTGATTACTTTATCTACTTTACTGGTGCCCCGGCTAAACAAGCCGATTAAATCCTTTCAGTGTTCCTCAGGGTTCAGAGCTGGGCTGAAATAATTCATATTAAACATAAATGATTTGTGTTGATAATCAAACATATTGACAGTTAAATCATTTGGAATATCATTTTCTCCAGAGACAGTTTGCAGCAGCTTTTATGGGTCACAACAAAAATAGATACAAATAGAAATAAATATAAATAATTATTTGATCTGAATAAATAGTTTTTTAGCTGTCTAAAAATGGCTTTATGTACTTTTAAACTAAATCTGAGTCCTGTAACCTTGATGAGAGAACTGACTGTAGTGGTTTTATTTTATATTATCTCAGATTGTTTCGTACGTGATGAAATTCCAGCAGCCTGTAGGTGGGATTTTAGCGTGCCACATCTGGTTCTACTGTGATGGTTTTGTTTGTTTTTCATAGAATAAAACTTCATCAACCCCCAGAAACAGATGATACAGTTGCAGTAGAACATGGATGATTCATTGATTTGAATAAGATAAAGAAATAAAAAGAAGAACCATCTTTATGGTTGAAATATTCCTCGTGTAAGGCTGTTTCTGTACCGGTTCTCTACAGCAGCACTGAAGAAGCCTCTGCCTGAAGGATGATTTTCTCCCAGATGTTGATCTCTTTTTCTTTGCTTCCAGAGAGGAAACTGGTGGAGTCTTCGAGGAAGGTGTCAAGCCGACCCAAGCCGCTGTCCATCATCCGCTCTCTGGAGGAGAAATATGTTGCTGCCATGAAGAAACTCCAGTTTGGTAAGTTTGTTTGTTTATGAATGATGTGTAGCTTCATGATAAAGGTCTCCAATG
Organism: Atherinosoma microstoma; assembly: GCA_037177055.1. Classification (NCBI taxonomy): domain Eukaryota; kingdom Metazoa; phylum Chordata; class Actinopteri; order Atheriniformes; family Atherinidae; genus Atherinosoma; species Atherinosoma microstoma. The sequence continues at coordinate 1,311,387 of JBBBVU010000017.1, forward strand.
TTTTCCACTTGGGAATAATCTTTTCTTACGGTACAGCGATGGACTCTGCACACTCAACCGAAATATAAACACACAACATTAAAATATTTTAACAACGGTGAATGTGCAACGTTTTCACTTTTCTGTCAACAATTCATGAATTACGTCAGCATGAACACAGAGCTCACAGCCCTCGGTACCCAACGTGTCCACCATCAGCATCACACAGTAGCAGCCTGCGGCATGTTATCCTCCTGGAGCGCCATGTTTCCTGGAGCAGGGACGCATCAGTGACCCACAACATCTCACAGGTTGATGACATGGCTGGTAAATTAAGAACAGAGACGATTACAGGCACTACTATGTTGCTAAGAGACCTCTATTTTGACCTGGAAATGATGATGAGGCCACTTTGTGTCAAACTTTCCTCCAATCAGAGAGCTTACATTGAGACCAATGTCCAATCAGGAGCAGCCAAAGATCAGCAAGTGAGCAGAAAGTTCTGTGTGTCTGAAAAGAAGAAAAATAATGATAGTCTATGGCTGGAATAAAGCCAAGAAACTCAGTTGGAGTTGGTTTTGTGAGGACAGGAGGTCAATAGTAGCAGAAATTACACTGTAACTGAGGAAAAAGTGTAAATATGTAAATAGTTTCTGTTGTATGTTCGTTTCAATGCCAATATTTTTTCTCCTGAAAGCCAAAACTTGAGAGAATGATGTTGGGATGAGAAAAGGCTCGGTCACTGTGGATCTGTGTGTCATTTCTACAAAGTACTGTTAGTAATAAATTCTGTTTTCATGTTCTGGTTGACCTTTATGGTGCTATATCTATTGAAAGATTCATTTTACATCATTTTAGCCTTACGATCTGACACCTGAGGCTGTCCTGAAAACATCACTTCTCCATGGTGACTGGGATTAAAAGGGTTCAGCTTCTACGGGCTGGTTTATATTAAAAAGAAATCAGGACCATGAATAGCTAAAAAAAAAAAAAGCATGGGGTTTGGTCCTAGTTTTAGATCCATGCTGAATGTAAGATCTCAGAATTGGAAGACAATGTTTTTTTCATCACATGACCTTAATTACTAAAAGTTTAAATTATTTGGTAGCAGTGTTATCTGAGCAGTGTGCAGATGAGTCGGCAGATCTGAATTCTCCTCCCATTACATCTGTACATGCACTCCTTCCTCTTCTGTCCGGTTTCCTCCCTCAAATCCATCTTGGATCTTCCCCTTTTTCATCTGTCTTTCACTCTCTGTTCAACCATGTCTTCATTAATAGATGGATAGATAAATACTTTTTGTATGTAATGATGCTGAGTTTGGATTCTGTAAGCAGCTGGATGTGAGCTAACAGGAAGCAGGGCTGCAACACGGAAACTCAGAGAGGTCTTTAGTTTGTTCTGGACCCTACGCCTGGAACCATAAACCCTTTCAGTGGTGAATTTTATTAAACGAGCTTCCACATGTATGCTCATTTTTACAGGAATGGTGTCCTTAAACGAGGAGAAGCTGAAAAGTTGTGTCGTATGAAGGTTGGAGGCAGTAATGATGGGCTCGGGTTTGAGTTGGTCACATGACGTTGTTGTCTTCTCTCCATCCAGACACGTTTGAAATGGTTTCGGAGGACGAGGAGGGGAAGCTGATGTTTAAGGTCAACTACCACTACATGTCTCAGGTTAAGAACGCCAGCGACACAAACAGCGCCGCCAGGTCCCGCCGCCTGGCCCAGGAGGCAGTCACCCTGTCCACGTCCCTGCCTCTGTCCTCGTCTTCCAGCGTCTTCGTCCGCTGTGATGAGGAGAGGCTGGACATCATGAAGGTAACCCCTCTCCAGCATGATGGCAGTAGGTTTCATTAAGATGTTTGTAGCACGCTACGGCTGCAGGGACATTTATTAAACAGCTCACACGGATTTATGGCAGTCTGCTCGGCTAAATGTCAACACGTGAAAGGCAGGAGGGCGATCCTCGTCACAACAAAGTCAGGAGGAAGATAGAAACAAACCATACTGGGTTACATATTTAGTCCTGAGTTCTTTACCAGTCTGGTTATCATGGCTGAGCTAACCTGAGCCAGCGTGAGGCTTTGCAGCCTTACAGCAGCTTATGATACTATTTTATGATCAGACATTTTTATGAAACTGTCTTTGTCTGGATGTTGGCTGGGATTGAAAGTGTTCAGCTTCTATGTCAGTTTATAAATATTTAACAGAAACCAGGAGGACCATAAATAGTAAAAACTGGTTTTCAGGGTTAATGTCTCCCTGTCCTCGTCGTCCTCGTGTTTACAGGTTCTCATCACGGGCCCGGCCGACACTCCGTACGCCAATGGCTGCTTCGAGTTTGACGTGTACTTTCCCCAGGACTATCCCAACTCCCCCCCACTGGTCAATCTGGAGACCACGGGCGGACACAGCGTGCGCTTTAACCCTAACCTCTACAATGACGGCAAAGTAAGTGGAAATGTTCCAGTTCAGAGTTGATCCTGTTTATCCTGTTGAGTCCCACTCTGGACACGACACCCACAGCTCACATGTTCTTTCAAAATACTTCATTTATTTAAAGAATTCAGTTTTTTCTCATCTGTCTAGTGTAACATTCAGTGAACACTGGCGTTAAAATGTCAAAAGTAGAAAATCTAATATAGCTAAAATGACGAGAACAAATAAGAGCGATAAGTATGAAAGTTTAGATGAAGGAGTTCATAAGGAAAAAGTTACAAAACAGGCAGATATTAAATAAATGAGCACCTCCCTCCGTTTCCTCCCTCCTCAGATAAGTCACCTTCTCATCTAGTTTCTGATTGGTTGATCTGGTGTGTTTTTCCACCAATAGGAAAGGCGGTCTTATGTGGATCAACATTTTTAACTCAAAGTGACCAATCAGAGGTTGACTTGATCTGCTGCACTTATGCTTTTTTTTTTTTTTACTTCTTGTTTACCTTTTTAATGTTTTGGATGTATTTGTGTCTTTTTTTTTTTGCGCCCATGCATTACTTTGAGTTGCATGTAGGTTGTGATGTCCAGCTGAAGAAAATGTTCCACTTTGGGGGACAATAAAGATATTTTCTATTCTGTTCTAAAGAAAATGTCATTTCAGTGTAATGAAATGATTTCTCCTCCATAAATAGTTTTTCAACTTCTTTATTGTAAAAAAAAAAAGAAAAAAAAAAGAATAATACCCTGCTTCAACAATAATTTCCCTCTAAGAGGGATAAATAAAGTATATTTCATTTCATTCATTATGAAAAAATGCCCAGCTGATTGTTGTAGTTTCAGCTGGTTTCTTATTTATCATCATGAAAGATGGAGAGGGACCGTAGCCCTGTCATACGGCCTTATCTTCTTCCAGCCTTCAGTCTTTATGCCCTCCTCCTCCTCCTCTATGTTGCATGAACTGCAGCAGGTGACACCATCAGCATCATTGAAGTCAAACAGCTTCTGGTGGATCCCTGAACGTCTATCTTATAGATGAGAAAACTAAACTATATTATGGTAAATGGACTGTACGCGTATAACACTTTTCCCGTCATGTTGACCACTCAGTGTTGTGACACTACATGTCACATTCACTCATTCACACACACACACACACACACACACACACACACACACACACACACACACACACACACACACACACACACACACAGAACTTCTATGATAACATACTTGGTGCTTTTCTATATCACACACATTCATACCCCGGTGGGGTTCAATGTCTTGCTGAAGGACGCTTCGCCATGTGATCAGGGGAAGCCTGGAATCGATCCACCAACTTTCCGGTTGGCTGACGACTGCTCCCGAGCTACAGTCGGCCCATTATAAAAGTTTTAGAAAGAAAGTTAAACATATTGACAGTGAGGATGCTTTAAAGTGACTGGTCTCATCAGGACACGAATGGTTGAAGTGTCAGATGAAGCCGTCATGTCTGAAAACCTCCCCGAGAGCATCGGATACCACTTTTGATTTAAATGTGACATTCATAAGCAGACATGTTGCAGTATGTTGATCATCTGAGGTCAAAGTGTGGATTCCGCCATCAGCTGCACCTCATTAGGCAGCTGCTGACAGTCCTCATCAAGTCCTGGATTCCCACATCTCTGCCGTTCATTGTCCATCATGGAGCCATGGACGGTCAGCATGAGGAGAGACAACACTGATGGGTTTTAAGAAGCTGCTCAAGCTTAACCGTGAAATGATGATGATAATCTATCAACCCACATCGACTCAATGATCCAAACATCTGGATGCAAGAATCATCAGACGTTCTTTAGAAAGAATGAGATGAACAAAAATGTCTGATTATAATCCGATTAGGAAATGTGATTACTCTTTGCAATATATTTCTATATCGACACGTTTGGAAAACCACCTCATGAAAACGTGAAAACATTTAAGCGATATTTAAGAGGTTTTTTTAAATTTAAGTGTTTCTGTTACCAGATTTTGACTGTGATACTTAGGTTAGATAGGGTTAGGGTGATGGATACGCAACTTGCGATATGGACGAAAATCAAATCGTCGTCCACTGACTCGATTAACATCATGATCAACCTCAGTCTCCAGTTGGGACAGTTGTTCAGCAGGCCTGAGAGCAGAGATGGGTTTATAGATGCTGTGATGAGTCTAGCTGTTCAACGAGCAACTGATATCCTGAAAACGGTCAAATTATCAGCAACTTTTCCTGATCTGCAGATTTCTGTGGTCCTAACACTGATTTCTGTGGATGGAACGCTGATTTCTGTGGTCCTAATGCTGATTTCTGTGGTCCCAACACTGATTTCTGTGGATGGAACGCTGATTTCTGTGGTCCTAATGCTGATTTCTGTGGTCCTAATGCTGATTTCTGTGGTCCTAATGCTGATTTCTGTGATTCCAATGCTGATTTCTGTGGTTGGAACGCTGATTTCTGTGGTCCAAACGATGATTTCTGTGGATGGAACGCTGATTTCTGTGATTCCAATGCTGATTTCTGTGGATGGAACGCTGAATTTTGTGGACGAACGCTGATTTATATGGTCGGAACGCGGATTTCTAAGATTCCAACGCTGATTTTTGTGGACGAACGCTGATTTATGTGGTCGGAACGCAGATTTCTGTAGTCCTAACATTGATTTCTGTGGTACAAACGCTGATTTCTGTGGTACAAACGCTGATTTCTGTGGTCCTAACAATGATTTATGTGGTCGGAATGCTGATTTCTGTGGCTGGAACACTGATTTCTGTGGTCCTAATGCTGAATTCTGTGATTCCAATGCTGATTTCTGTGGTTGGAACGCTGATTTCTGTGGTCCTAACGATGATTTCTGTGGATGGAATGCTGATTTCTGTGGTCGGAACGCTCATTTCTGTGGTCGGAACGCTGATTTCTGTGGTCGGAACGCGGATTTCTGTGATTCCAACGCTGATTTCTGTGGACGGAACGCTGATTTATGTGGTCGGAACGCTCATTTTTTTCTGTGGCCGGAACGCTGATTTCTGAGGTCTTAACGCAGATTTCTGAGGTCCTACTGCTGATTTTTGTGGTTGAAACGCTGATTTCTGTGGTCCTAACGCTGATTTCTGTGGATGTAACGCTGATTTCTGTGATTCCAATGCTGATTTCTGTGGTCGGAACGCTGATTTCTGTGATTCAAGCGCTGATTTCTGTGGTCGGAATGCTGAATACTGTGGTAGGAATGCTGATTTCTGTGATTCAAGCGCTGATTTCTGTGGTCGGAATGCTGATTACTGTGGTACAAACGCTGATTTCTGTGATTCGAACGCTGATTTCTGTGGTAGGAATGCTGATTTCTGTGGTAGGAATGCTGATTTCTATGGTCCTAACGCTGATTTCTGTGGCTGGAACGCTGATTTCTGTGGCCGGAACGCTGATTTCCGTGGTCCTAACGCTGATTTCTGTGGTCTTAACGCTGATTTCTGTGGTCTTAACGCTGATTTCTGTGGTCCTTTTTGCTTCTGAATGCACACATCCAACTGTTCAATGTTTAAGTACTTATTGCACAACATGCTGGTCTCAAGATGAATAACCACTAAAAAATCCCAAAAGGAGTCTGAACCATGAATCGTTTAGTAAATGTTCTGGTTCAATGACAACTTGTACTTAAACAGTCGTCTTTATCACACTGGACATTTAGACCAAGACGACACCTCACACATGACAAGTTATTAAGATATTGACATTTTTATGTTGTGGTACACCCGGCGGTTCTCAGCTTTTGTTTCAACAGATTGTATGAAATGGAGGAATCCCCACTGCATTATTCTAGTTATGTGCCCTACATTCATGATATAATATCAGAGTAGCATGAACTTCATGTGTTCTGTAAATTTCCCCTGAAAGCTAACCCAACTTTTTATGAGTACTGTATATTTAGTTTTCTGAAGACAGCGAGGAAGTACGGAGTAACAGCTGGTTCACGGTGACCTACCGTGTTGCTGATAATTCCTCCAAATTCATGTTTACATCAATAAATAAAAACAGTGAACAAATTATCTGAATAAATCACTGAATTGAGAAAAAAAAAAAAAAAGGAGATAAGATGAAAACTGTCGGATGATTCCTCATTTTTTAGTTAACCAGGATGAACAAAGTAGAGCTCGAAGGTTGGCTCATCACTTCCACCACCTACCTCCGTAAACTCTGGTGTGGATGCGTCCTGACCAATCACAGGGCTGCACCAACAAAGCAAAGCTGCTCTATAAACAAGATGAACACTTCAACATAAATCCCGGGCAGGATTATTTACCACATCTGTGTAAAATGTATCCTGCTCCAGTATGTACTGTAGGTACCGTTCCAACTATAAAACTATCCTCTTCCAACATTATTGGGTCTAAATCTAGGTTGTTTTTTTGCCTCCACTCTTCATGTTTTATTATAGTTTATTTCTATTGTGGACCCAGACGTGTGTGTAGACTTTGATGGTGAATCTGATCCCAGGAATGTCTCTTCCTCAGGTGTGTTTAAGTATCCTGAACACATGGCACGGGAGACCCGAGGAGAAGTGGAACCCTCAGACCTCAAGCTTTCTACAGGTGAGATGGAGATCCATCATGGCCGTCTGCAGTCCATCACCGCTCAGTCATCACACCCCCACCAGCACCATATTAATGGGCTGTTTGGACAGCTGATATGACGAATCCTTTTCTAAACTCCATTTATTACTGAGCTGTAGTGACACATAATGGGTGTTAGTCCAACCAAACACAACCTGCCATCGCTGGAGCCTCCAGAAGCTGCATGTCTGTCCAGCGCTTTAGTAAAAAGGAATTTACTCGTGTTTCCAGAACATTAAAGTCTGGAGGATTAACAGGGATCCAAGCGATGCTCAGGTTTATAAACAGGAAGGTTCCTGAGCCGAGCTTCAGCACGCACCCACGCCATTCATTTTCAGCTCGTATTGATCCACCAAGGAGCCAGTCCGAGCCCTTTAGAAACGGATCCTTGAATTCCCTCATTTGCATGGTGGGAGAGTCCATAGAGGTGTCTCCATTGATTATTATTCCAGTAAGCGTGCTGTAGATCAATAATGGAAAATAAGGAGGTTGGTTGACTTTCTCTGACACGCCAAGATCATGTAAGAGGTTTGAGGTGGAGGACAGCCTTGCATGTTGGGCTGATAAATCCTGGCTACATCTCTTGCCTCTCTTTCTCCTCCTCCAGGTGCTAGTGTCGGTGCAGTCCCTCATTCTGGTGGCTGAGCCCTACTTCAACGAGCCGGGGTACGAGCGCTCCCGCGGGACCCCCAGTGGCACACAGAGTTCCCGGGAATACGACGGAAACATCCGGCAGGCCACTGTGAAGTGGGCCATGCTGGAGCAGATGCGCAACCCATCGCCGTGTTTCAAAGAGGTACGAATACAACTCCCACTGATGTGTCTGAAGGTTTGAGGAGCTGCTGGGTAGCTGGACCTAAAACCAGCTCCTCCTCCAGTTTACAGAGAATATGCATGTCTTTCTGCTCTCCAGCTGGTAGACTCTAGATGTCTGAACACTGGACCCACTCACCTGCAGCAGCAGCTTCTTCTGCTGTAAACTCAGAGTCAATATTTCCATCAAACATCCTGGTGGAAGCATGTCTCTAGCTGGGATCTCTGAGATGGTCTTGACTTCTCATCTCTTTTTAAATACATCCATGAGTACATCATCCAAACTTCTGTGTATGAGCGATATAATAGTTGAATATTAGCTTAAACCAGATGTTTCCTCACAGTTCAGCTTCTCACCTTCTTCATGCTGTCCACATAATAATCAGAAAGCACATCTCCTGCCTGAGGGCTGCTCAGAATAACCGCCCAGCAGTTAAACACCCCTCCCACCCCCCCGCTCTGCCTCGCAGGTTTCCTTTAAATGGTCCGCGGTGAGACGGATGGTGTTGAGGAAGATAACAATCTCTCAGCTCGCTCATCCACAGCAGGCTCATTCAGAAATGTCAGGATGGAGGAAGAGGAGTGATCTGGAGAGGAAAAATGTGAAAGAGGGAGAGAAATAAAAAGAATAAGAACAGCTTTATGTCCTGAAAAGAGACGGTTTGAATGTGGATTTTGGTTTTCCATATTTGTCCAAATCCAGGCTGATGTTGAAGGAACATTCTTCTGATTAATTTTCCCATTAAATTTGTTTATTTTTCTAGATATTTTTTTCTGAAATGTGTACACAGTGAGGGTGTATGTAATTCCAGTTACTGTGATTGAGACTTTTATGGGTTTATCTGTCTAACTGGGAGCGCTCGGGTTCAGGATGAAATCACATTTTCTGCTAAAAACCATCTCCTGACATCACAGCCGGCGTTTCTGTGGGTTTGAAGGCGATTCGGTGAAATGGACCGTTGGATCAAAGCTTTGGAGGAGGGCTTGTCTGCGTGATTTCACACACACGTTCAGTCTCCCCTCTGCTTTTCTCACCTCTGTCCTTTTAGCACCTTTAAGTCCTCAGAGGAAGACCATCTTTTCATCTCTACATTTTCCCAAATTCTGTCATAAACGTACATCTCCTGCCATGAGGAGAACATGTGATCTGCTGCAGAGAGCTGTGTTGGCCTCCGTTAGCCAGCTGCTGTAAACCTCCTGCATGGTTAGCTGAACGTACTGCAGCCATGTCAGCTGACATCCTGAGACAGATTCTGTCGCTTACTTCAGCACATCCTGTCGGTCCTGTGAGTCTCCGCTGTTTTGATTCGTGAGTGACACTTAAATGTGATGGTTTTGGGAGTGGCAGTAAGCTGTGTCATCACCGTGACCCAACATGGGGGCTGAGGATCTGCCCGACCGACCGCTGCTCTGTGGAACATGTTTCCTTTATCTTGTCCCTGTAGATATTTAGAGCCTGTCTTCCAGAACGACTGAAAATCAACAGAGTAGTTCAGCGTGTCCTGGAAGACATCCTCCATGTGAAGCGTTGGTCTTTGTCTTATTCGCTGCTTGATCAGAGGCCTCCTCATCATTCTCCGCTGTTTGCTGGCAGCAGCTGCCCTGTCACCCCTTTCTTACATTTATCCATCATCCTAACCTCATTTTAAGCACTGCTACTTCCTGTCACTCAACGTGCATCTGAAGCTGTGATGATGGAACAAAGAAACAAAACTTGCAGACAGGAAATAATAAAAAAGTCCTCCAAAAAGATCAAACGGCCAGTAGATCTCTTTCTCTAACCCTGGTTAGATTACTTGTGTTAGTGATTTAAAAAAAAGACCATTTATGGTTGAAGTTTGTCATATTTAATCGCCTCATTAATCAAAGCAAAGATTTGATTCTTTCGGAAGTCAAAGAACGGCGTCTTCAGACCACATCATGGAGAACGGCGTCTTCAGACCATCACATCATGGAGAACAGCACCTTCAGACCATCACATCATGGAGAACAGCACCTTCAGACCATCACATCATGGAGAACAGCATCTTCAGACCATCACATCATGGAGAACAGCACCTTCAGGCCATCACATCATGGAGAACGACACCGTCAGACAATCACATCATGTCCGTGGATGATGAGACGGCCTCTGTCTATGGGCTTCTCTCAATGGTCCCCACCTGAACTGAAAAGACAGAAAGGGAGTGAAGTACAGATGATTGACATCATCCATGGACTAGTGACGTACCTGATGATGTCAGAGTGACTTGAACCGCTCCTCAGTGATGTTATGAAGATGCTCATCGCCTCCACACGTTGGAGACACTCTGCATTTTCATGTAGTCATGTAAACTGCTCCATCGTTGGGATTCTTGGCATTTTCCCTGCCTCCTGTCTGAGATGACATCCCCAAAATAAGTTAATATATCCTCACGACTACAAGAGCTGTGTGTATAATCTTGATCTCTGCAGTGAGCTGACACGTGAGATTACTGCAGACGGTGTTGGCAAAATGTTTATTTTCTACATGAACTAGTTCAAAGTTCAGCTCACATATTTTAAAATGAACTAGTTCTTTTTTACATATGTTGCTGCAACCAGTGTTGCCAGATCTTGCGAGAGAAACAAGCGACCAGTCGGGTGAAAACAAGCCCAAAAGAAGCGACTTGGCCCCTAAAAAAGAATGTGTGTCAGCTCTGATTGTTGAAGAGCAGTGTCACATGATCCAACGTGAACCACCACCTCTTCTGATAGGGGAGCAGATCCTGGAGTTTAATAAGTCAGCAGCACTAATGGCAGGAAAACGGTGTGTAACTACGTTAAAGAAACGTGCGATCCTGATTATGGAGTCGCAGACGATCTGTGCTGTGGGCAGGAAAAGTGGCCGAGGAGATGACTGGACTCCAGCTGAAGGAAACTGACCACATTTAAAGTCGTCAGGATGAGCCGAGTCAGCCGGCTCCTCCGGGGACTTTCATATCGGGGGGGCTGCGATTGTGGTGTCTGTGGAGGGCTTTGTGGTCACCGGATGACTGGAGCCACCAGGGCTCTTTCTCCTCACGGCTTCTCTCAGCACTCGGTGGTGAAGAGGTGGTGTGTTGGGGGCGGTTTGGGATTGAACCTCCTGCTGCAGGTTCACTGGTGCAGCAGTGAAAACGGTCCCCCCTCAAACGTTGTTCAAGCTGTTTGGCTGATTTTCTGCAGCATTGAACATCTCCGTGGAAACCATTACAGACTGGAAAATGTGTATGTGTGACTAACATGGATGTTTGTGTGTTTCAGGTGATCCACAAGCATTTCTACCTGAAGAGAACGGAGATCATGGGTCAGTGTGAGGAGTGGATTGCTGACATCCAGCAGTACAGCAGCGACAAAAGGGTTGGCCGTACCATGTCCCATCATGCCGCTGCTCTGAAGGTAACTTCCTGTAGTTCAGTCAGAACAGGTTCCGTGTAACGTCCAAGTTGATGAGACGCAGTGTTTCCCACAGGCCAGGTAGCAATGTGTGGTGCTGAGGGAATCGAGTGTCAGTGGAGTCGGTCATTGGGGTGCATGCAGAGTGTGAGCAGTGGGCGGCATTCAAACAGTTTCTGAGCTGCCACATTAAAGATCCACCTGTTGTTCTCCAGACTAATTTAAGCTACAAGAAGCATTTGAAATGATTCAGTTCTTTAAGAGAAGACAAACCATTTTTACTGAACCCCGCCTGGTTTCACTCCTCACCCCAACTCCAGACATTACAGGCCACATACAAATACCTGGGCCCTCATTTATCAAGTATTAGTATAAACGTTCCTAAATTTAATTTTACCAATGAAATTTAGAATGTGTGTAAATGCAAAAAACCTGGATTTCCCAACCATGTGGAGGACAGTCGTCGCATGTTAGTCAGTAATCAGCTGTTGATAAATCCCACCTGCTCGTGCCCGAGTATGCTCATTTACATTCAGAAACGCCCTCATTTAACCAGATATAGAGACAACACGTCCCTTCAGAAGTCACGCAGAAATCGCTTGTGTTTCTGCTCGGAGAGACGAAGTATCTTCAGGCCGGCTGAATCTGTGGCGCTGCGCCACACATCGGCCGATGTTTGGGAAACCCTGAGATGTTCAGCTGTTTCCAACCACATTTCTTAAGACGACTTTTCCCGCTATCCTTCCAGTTTTTAATGTTCTTAACCCATTTTTAGTAGCTTCTGCATCTCCTCAGATGTTTTCTCTGCTTGATGACAATAATCTGACCCTCCTGAAACACACCAACATGTTTATTGTCTTTCCACATGGTTGTTTAAGGAATGAGAAGCTACTCATTGCACCAGATGGGGTTAAATGACTTGTTGCAGCTGAAAGATGCAGGAATGATCCTGTTTATTCGCCTGTTTGCTTACTTAAATCCGGGTGTTATTATATTTTGACCATTAATCAGCCTCCCTGCAGAAAAGTCTGGTCAGTGTGTTGTCTGTCCGTCTGTCTGACGTGTCGGTGTGTTGTCCTCCTTCAGAGACACACGGCTCAGCTCAGAGAGGAGCTCCTGAAGCTTCCCTGTCCCGACGGCCTGGAGCCCGACGGGGACGAGTTCTCAGAGAAGAGTTCCTCCCTCATCCTCAAAGAGCTTCCTGGTCAGGAAGCAGAGAAGCCCGGCGGCAGTCAGGACGGCCCCTGCAGCGAGGGACAGCTATGAGCCCCTCCTCCAGCATCTCCTCCTCCTAACGATGATGATTACTCTCTCAGAGACTTTCAGGCGGCTTCAGAGCGCGAGCCGTCACTTTGTCCATATTTGTATGTAAAGATCTACTAGCAGATTAGCCGAAGGAGAGGAGGCGAACTCTGAACTATGCTACGCCCTCATTAAAGAGTCAACACAAACTTTTATTTACCTGTAAAAGAGTGTAAACATTTTGTGCTTTTTCCAATTGTGAAATAACCACTGATTGGTATGTTATTAAACTTGTTTATGTATACATAATGGCAGAGGAAGATGACAGATTATATAAGGGAAACTACCTTTAGAGAAGAATGTTTACTGAATGTTCATTTCTTTATTTTCTTGTTGACTGTTAGAGTGATAACAGCTGTAACCCAGGATATATCGCTCATTCTAAGGATACCATCGAAAAAAAGAGAAAACGCGCCGGTAACAGAATCAGAGATAACCCCCCCTCCCTCCCCCGCCCTGGTCATTCCTCGCTACGTGGGATTTCTCCAGGATCTCCACGTAACGGACCTTCGTCAATGCTTTTTTTCCTCCTCTAGGCTCCACCCTGCTTTGGATAAACATTCGTTGCCTCTCCCGACTTCTCCATGACTGCTTCTCCATGAACATGAGCGTAGATCAGCGGACTGTGTGTCGGGGCCACGTGGGAAACCTGTTTTGAAGGCTTGTGCATGTGTATGTGTGTTTTCTGTGCGTGTGCAACAATCCCCAGTGAGATACAAAGCTGTGATGTGCCTTTGATCTACACCGTACCACCAAATACTCTAACAGAGTACCTTTACTCATTTCTTTGCTCTTTCTACAGAATCTGCTCCGTCTGACATGAAAGAAACTGCTTTGATCTTTTTTATTATGTTAAACTCCAATGAACAAAGAAAAAATGCACTTTCTATTTTACTCACTCCTTAGAGCGGTCACATACTCCTTTTGCTAGGACATTAAATGGAGCTTGAAAGTAAGGACTGGCTGGATGCTTCTTTCTGCGTGTGACGGCAGGACCGAGGTTTTAGTTTCATCTCTTCAATAAGAAAGTAGATTTTTTACAAGCTGAGAAAATGTCGGTTTACAGATCTGAGCTTCTCTCCGATGAAGATGCTCCCAGTTCGTTTCCGTCTGTTCAGGAGCTCCGTCTCATGTTTATTTACACAAACGGGTAAATAGATACAACCTGCCTGGCCACTCAAAACAGATTTCTCTAACATTCAACATTTTCTGCCCAAAACCCGTCTGAGAACTGGCGGTTCATCATAACACGGTCACAATATAGATTATTAAAACATCAACAGAATGGTCCAACTGGATAAACCAGTTCATGTTTTATATGGGGGGGGGGAGCCTCTTCCAGAGCCATGTTTATCTAATTTATATTAGTAAATCTATATAAATCATAACTAGAGCATAAGAGACGGAAAATATTAAGAGACAAAGGATGTCCCTGAAGTGAAGGAGGAGGTAAAAACATGTTAGTGGGATTTAACTGTGTGGTTGTCCTCTGAGGTCATATTTACAGTCTAATAATCCGTCCATCATCTTCTGCTGCTTATCCTGGATCGGCTCGCAGGACCAGCAACCTGAGCAGGGAACCAGTGTCCTTGAGAGGACCTTCTTCCATTCTGGCCGCTCTCCTGGGACTTCAATGCTCACATGGGCAACGACGGTGACACCTGGAGGGGTGTGATTGGGAGGAATGACCCCCCCCCCCAATCTGAATCCAAGTTGTGTTGCAGATGTTTAGCAATGTCAGTTCTACCTGATGAAGATGAGAAAACGTCCCGACTGTGTAAAGAGGTAGTTTATTTAACCAGGACAAAAATCCCTTTGAGATTAAAAACCTCTTTAAAGTAAAAATCTGAAAGATTAAACCAGATGTTCCTGCACAGCTTGGACATCATGGATGGTTTTAAAGGAGAATTTGTACATGATTCATGGACCAATGTTTGTCTGGTTGTGCTTGTGTTCATGGAAATGTGCTGTAAATCAGCCCAACATGGCTGCAGAGACAGATGGATCATGAATATTTAACCCAACTGTCAGACATTTTCAGAACCCATTTTATCAGTTTTACATGGAAGTGAGGAGTTCATTATCCTGCATCATGCTCCAGCATCACAGTTTAAATCCAAGTAGAGCTGCAGACGTCATGTTCAGCATAAACATCAGATACGACTAAAGAAAGGAATTTTGGTAAATAAATCATAAAGGCTGCTAAAGACAGAGTTGGGACTAATTTCTCAGGAGGAAAACCAAACCAAGTGTTTGGTCTGATGACGTCATCTCTGTTAAAGATGAGGTGTGGGTGTCCATGAAGAACGTCCGTCTGTCCTGGGTGTAGATGTCTGAGACTGAGAGGATTTTCTGGACCTGCGGATGAAAAGTCTGAACTAGCAAAGCTGTTTTAATGATAGAGCCCAGCCTACATGAAAACTCAGATTACCTGACATCAGGATGAGTAACTTCATGACTTCATGACTAACCGTTCAGTTTCTGCATATAATGCAAACTTTCTGACATGATCATGTGATTTGGTTCATTGTGTCTGAAGATCAGATGAAACAACAGATTAATTATAGACACCTTTTAGGAATCAAGCTCCTGATCAACTTCCTGAAGTCAGGATGAGGTCTGGACTCTGGACCACGCTGAGACCTCCCCCTTCAGCCTGTCTGGTTCCTGCAGTCAGGTGAAGAAGCAGCTGAAGAGACTGAACCAGTGTTTTGGTGAAATGTGCAACCTCAAAGATCATGAATATACATTATATATATACAGTATATATAATGTACTGTATATATAATTTTTTTATTATTTATTTTTTCCCAGCACACTATTATATATAAGGTACCAGCGTAGGCCTATAGGACACCAGGTTAATTACAATGAAATTGTTTTTAATGTTTTCACTTGTGGTGCCAGGTAATTAAAATCTGAACTAAATTTAAACATTTGACCTTGAATAGAATGAAAACTGAACTGCAATAAGAAAAACCCCACTATGGTAAATTAAGCTGAACAAAGGAAAACAAATATTAAAAGATATGAAGCTATAACTGGTGTGTTGTCATTAGTAAAAATAACTTTAAAATATTATTCAGCTAAAGATATTAAGTCTCACTATTTAAGTACACATTAGTGGGCCTATCATACGGAGTTATCAATATTTTTCATAGTAAAATCGGCAGACAGCCAAAAACATATGGGACTTTAATTAATTGACAACATTATGGTGGTATGTTGCTTTCATGCTTGTTTGATCAGTGATCTTAATGTTATTTATAGTGTCATCCAGATGGCGACACAGTGGTTTTAACACACCGTCTGCTGATGTTTTGGTTAATTTTAATAAGGAAAATGTTAAAATCGAGGTGCTTAATGTTATTTAAAACGTGATCCAGACGACAACGTGGTGGTTACACACCGTTGGCTGATTTGTCTGTATTTTATTTTGAAAAATCTTCTATGTCGTTCCATTATGCTGTAAAGTCATTGTTTCTTCCGGCCCTGTGGTGGAGGTGGCCTGAGAGTGGAGCCTGCAGCTGAACAGTCCCCACAATGGAGGTCTGAGCCAGACTCTCTTGGGCTCAGTTTAAATTGATGAATGTATCAATTCATATATTATTTATTAATGACAATCTCAAAACAGTTTGAATAATTTATAATATACCATTTCTATGAACATAGAGTTGAGAGCAGCATGTATTTGTGGGCGTGATTTCTTGTGTGCATGTGCAGAAAGAAGAGGGAGGATGTCTGGATCGGTAGCAAGAAATGTTAGAACACCTCAACAAGGCTGCAGGTCCAGATGGTGTCAGGGATCTGAAAACCTGTTGCCTGAGTCAGGGGGGAAAGGATCATGTTCATAGATTTCTCAAGTGTTTTTAATACAATTCAGCTGCTCTGTTATGTGAGAAGCTCCAGAAATCCCAGGTGGATTCCTCCACTACCTCCTGGATTTATGACTACTTGACAAAGAGATTGAGAGCTTGTGTGTCTGAGATGGTGGTCAGCAGCACTGGAGCACCACAAGGGACTGTACTCTCACCATTTCTCTTCACACTGTACACCTCAGACTTCCAATCCAACTTGGAGTCTTGTCATCTGTAGAAATACTCTGATTACTCTGCAGTTGTAGGGAGTATCAGTGATGGACAGAGAACTGCTCAGTCAGAAACAATCGGCTCATCTGGAACACAAACAAAACCATTGTTGACTTCAGGGCCTGTTCCAGAGACAAGTTTAGTCAAAACTCAGTTCACGCAGAGTTAAAGGAAACACTTAAGTTCAGCTGAACTCTGAGTCGGTTACCATGGTAACATACTCCATGGAACTAACCTGCTCGCTGGCAGGTTTAGACCCAGTAACTCATAGTTTATACTCAGATTGGACTAAATCGTGGACCAGACTAGGCAGGAATCTCCACCCGGAGAGGATCAGACCGTTTGGGTATTTAATTCTCCAATGATTTTCAATTTGTATCGTGAATACAAGCAGCCGAAATGAGTTTCCTCCGCATGGTGGCAGGGCCCTCTTTTAGAGATAGGCTGAGAAGCTCGGTCATCCGGTTGGAGATCAGAGTAGAACCGTTGCTCCTCCACATCCAGAGGAGCCAGATGAGGTGGCTCGGGCATCTGGTCAGGATGCCTCATGGACGCCTCCCTGGGGAGGGATTTTGGGCACGTCACACCAGGAGGAGACCTCGGGGTAGACCCTGGACACGCTGAAGAGATTACATCTCTCGGCTGGCCTAGGAGCACCTCGGGATCCCTCCAGATGAGCTGGCAGATGTGGCCGGGGAGAGGGAAGTCTGGTCCCCATGACCCCGATCCTGGATAAGCGGCAGAAGATGGATGGATTTTCAATTTGAAGGCTTTTTATTCACCTGCAGTCCATTATTTAACTGAAATCATAGTTTTTGGAGCCAAAGAAGAAAGATTAAAAGTCAGCACTCAACTTCAGACAGCTAAGCTAGAAA
>JBBBVU010000017.1:1373248-1384782 GCA_037177055.1 Atherinosoma microstoma
AGCCTAGCTAAGGAAACCAACAGACTGGATGGAATCTAGTCTTCGATCCAATCCCCATCCTGAGCAGCTAGAGGCGATGGTGGGAAGGAAAACCTCTCTTTTTACAGGTAGGAACCTCCAGCAGAACCCGGCTCAGGGAGGGCGGCCATCTGCCTCGACCGGTCTAGGTTGCAACTATTGTTCAAACAGCCACCACAAACAAAATGTAGCATTTCCAGCAGATCTGATATGGTAGAAAAATTTTTGTAAGTTGACAACTATTGTTTGTTTTCTACTACAATGTTGCACGTGGCACAAAACAGCTTCCAGTCACTGTCATGATGAGCTCTGGGACTTTTATAAGAGCAAAGGAGCAATATGAAGAGACACTTCAGGTGGGAAGCGAACCTGCTCCGGCTGCTTTGAGGACCTGTGGGTCTCCGTATCTCCGTATGTAAAGCTGTCGCTCAACAAGTTTAACCAAACACCTCCCTGAACACTGATGGGAGATAGGACACACTTCTGCACACTGGTCAAAATTGCAGTGATTGGACAAAGGCCTTCGGTGAGGCCTCTTTCCATCACTATGGTCCTAGACTCTGGAAGAACCTGCCAGAGAACCTCAGGCTCAGAGACTGTTTTTGAGAAGAGGGTCAAGACCTACCTTTTTAGTTTGGCTTTTAGCCCCGTGTGAACGGATCCTCAAAATAGTGTTTCCTCGCTGTAATGTCAAGCCAGATTTCCTTTAATTTATGTTCAGTCTAAGAGACAGAAAGGTGGGGGGTGGGGGGTGTTGTGTGTGTGTGTAAATGAATGTGAGTGAGATTATGATCAGGTGGATATTTTTAGAAATGTTTGTTGTATGTTTTTATGTAAAGCACTTTGTGTTACGTACCTGTATGAAAAGTGCTCTATAAATCAATACATTTGAATTTGAAAATTGCAAGAGTTTGTGAGGATTGGCTGATGTAGCGTTAGTAGTTGCGATCACAACATCATGAATTCCTGGGGGGGCCATTTAATGAATAACTGGTACCCAATCATTCCTCAACATACACAACTCCTCTAGCTGTAGAATCACTGTTCAGTGGCTGTAATAATAATGTAGATTTTTGTCCATGGTGGTGATTTCATCCAGGAAACGGAGCGACGAGCCGACAGGGGCTGTAATATAAAAGCACTTTGCGTCACAGCGAGTCTGAGATTAATCTCCATGCTTCTGTCGGGGCTGGATGGGTCAAGTGAAGGGCAATGGAGCAGGCTGGGAGATTACTGGGAGGTGATTGATGAGCGGCAGGCCTGTTTGAATTAAAGGTGGATCTGCACACCTGCATCTTGCTCCAAGGCAATGTCAGACATGAGTATATTGTACCTCTGTAGTCCTTCAAAAAGCCAGCACATCAGATTTATGTCATTTTTATTCTTCTTTTTTAGTTCCCGCTAGATCCATGAAGCCTTGAGAAGATGCAGCCGTTCTACCTTTGTGTTACAGACTCATTATAAATGCCTTGTTGATGCAGTTTTACAGCTCTGCTGTAGACCTGCTGACGGCTCAGCCGCTCTTACATCTCATTTCTTGGCAAGGTACTTTTAGAAGTTCACCCTGATTTAATAACTAAATGAAATGCTCTCAAAGTGGACAAACTGTCGTCGATATTCCAGTGTGATCCTTATCCATGGGGCGGCGGCCATGCTTGGGCCTTGAGCCACACTTAGAGGACTGAATAAAAGGGTCCAGGGTCCAAGTTATCTGTTGAAGACGCGAGAGATATTCCTGTTAGCCATGAGAGACTCTGTTGTATGCTATCCACCACCAGGTGGCGGTATTGTTCCAGCCAGATGTTAAACTCCAGCTAGCCACTAGCCTGTAGCGAAGGTAATGGAGGAGGATTTAAAACAAAATGAAGACCGAGTTGTTCCAGTCTGGTTTTATGTCATGAATTGTAGCATATTTCATCGTCTTGTCTGTGCAGGTTCACATATATGATTATAAAAATGGATCATGACGTGGATTTGGTTTAGTTATTGAACACAAATTAAATAACGAGTGAAAGGAATTTAATAAAATATAGAGTGAGATTAATTAAACCATGACTGGTTCCCAATCAGGTCAGGTGTGTTAAAGTTTGGACATTTGCATGTTTTTTTACTGTATGTTGTAATGTTTGAGTCATTTGATTGGCTCTCTAACAGGAAGTGCAGGTCAGATGGAAATTCATTAAAAAATACTTTATTTATCCCCAGAAGGGAAACTATAATGTTGTGGTAGTTTTTTTTAAAATTTTAATTAGAAATGATGACTAGTCTTGTTCCAGAGGGTGATGTCTGCTGGTACGAATAATCCTCTGGATCTTTCTGTCTTGCACTGGACATAAAGAAGCATCTGACTAAACACTTTGTTGTTTCCTCTCTGTGTTTTGTATACGGAAGGGGCTCTTTGCCTTTTTTACACTGGGGCCCGAATACTTCATCTCACTCTTGGTTGAATTTGTATTTAATAACTAAACCAAGCCACTTGCAGTTTAACAGCTAAAACCAAATAAAATATGACTTGTTAAAAAGTATCTAAAACACATGACATGATACAATGAGGTCACCACAAAGACATTTATACTGTATATATCCTGTATGTGAAACTGCACATACTTGACGTCTGATAGGCTGATAATTCATGTAATAAAATCAGACAAACTTTCAGTGGAAGAGGAGGAGAAAGTAGCACAAAGCAAAGCCCTCTGTGGTCATAGAGGATGAGTGTAAAGCAAAGCGTTCCAGGTCACATGATCCCCGGAGAGACGGATCCGCTCCTGCAAAGTTACAATGTCTGGTTTCTGAAGAGGGCAGCGTCCTCGGAGACGCGTAAAACACTGAAATCATCCATTGTTATTTACATTAGGCTGATATTTGGGTCAAAAGTTGTACGGTATCCCTTTAAATCACACACCAACGTATCAAACACAGATGAAGACTGACCGAACTTCATGTTGGGGGGGAAAGGGAAACGAAGAGCAAATCATAACAGAGACAATGACTGTATTTGATGTTTGTAGTTTGCTTGTGGAGGATTTATCAGGAGTTATGGCAGCACCTGCCTGGCTCAGCCTGAACTGACAAAACACTCAGTAAACTCTCTGACTCACACAGGCTTATCATCTCATTACATCTTCTGCTTCAGTTCTTTACACAGATTTTTCATGTCTGATTGGGGATATGGGTAAGTTTGGGGTTCAGACCTCTTGGTTTGACAGATGAGGGAACTCAGGATGGAGGGCAGGGGGATGCATTTAAAGAGAAGTATTGCTGAAACACAAACATATTTTTGGACATTGGACCTAAAAGGAGAGACGTCCTGGGGTAATGATCTTCCAGGAGGTCTGTAAAGAAGAAGTAGACTGTGAGCTGACGTGGTACCTGATCTGGATGATTACAGGATCCTGCAGCAGAATCAAAAATGTCATCAAAGCTTCATTATGAGTTTTTTCCCCACACGTTGGTTAAAATGTCTCAAGAAATGTTTTGAGGTAAAGAGTCAGTTCCCATGTGAATACAGTCGTATTTTTCTATTAGTCAGTTTAATCTCTGATAATCAAACACCAGAAGTCTGTTCTGGTGGTAAAATCTAGACACTTTACCTGATTCTTACCCAAACTGTTGTGTTTTGCAGCACTGACTTTCAGAAGAACAATCCTGTTCACAAACTAACAGAGGAGGAACTGCTGGCCTTCACATCTGTAAGTCTTTCTTCTTCTAAATTCTCAGTTTTCCAACAGATCTGACTTTAACACACCTGCGTCCTTGCCTTGCTTGGACTGGTAGAACTAATGGAAGACATACAAGCCAAACATTTTCTATTTATTAACAGACCAGAATGAATAGGTCAGGGTTCTTGCACCATTTAAAAAAAAAATTTAATGTTTTTTAAGACCTTTTAAGACCTCAACTAATATAATTTTATACAGAAAAAATGTTATTAATTTCTTTAGAATATGCAATTTATTGCCTCCTGCATTCATGTTCTTCCCCAGCTCTTCTCTGCACACAAAACAAAATCATGTTTTTGTATTAACAACAAAAGCAACCATCTCGCTTCATTTAAACCCAAATATAAGGGAAATTTCCTGAAATTACAACAGAAATAATAAAACATTTTCCATTCAGGACACATGACTTTTTTATTGCAACGTTTTTGAGAGTGAAAGAAGACTTAAGTCAATATTTACTGCCCCACAGCTTTGAGAAGCACTTCCTTAGCTTTGGAGACATGAGTAGAGCCTCCCACTAAAATCACCTGCTCTATTTCCTCCTGTTTACACAACAACAACTAGTCAGAACCATAATAGAAACAACAATCGGTTCATATCAAGCATCTTGACAGATGCCGTACGACTCCTGTATGAGTCACGGTTTTCTGTTGGTGCATCTTTGTGTCGTTTTGACCAAAACATGTCAGATAGTTAAGACGTCAGGAAACTGCGTCAGCTTGTAAATAACGTGGCATGATGTTTCTGTAAGAATACCAACCAGTTTAATTTCTGCAGCTGTGAGAGCATCCTGGACTGGATGAGGGACTCTCTCAAAGAGATCTGCACACAGCTCTTCAAACTCAGCCCTGGTCACCTTAGATTTGAAATCAATGCCATCCATCAGACCTTCCACCTGTGGGGCAGTGAAATGGGTCAGTTTGATGTCAATGTTGCTAACTTATAGTTATTTACAAGCCTAGAGGAGTCAACTTTAGAAAATATGCCAATATATGTGGTAGAATTTACTGGTAAGCAGCAGGGACGCTGATACCACTCAATGGCTGAAGGGGTGCGGTGGCTGAATCCTGGCCACCCCAAGCATTGCATTGCAGCCACTGCTACTATCTATTTGTCTTGAGGGGCCATTCCTGTGCTGCAATGGACACAGGAAGGCTCCCATTGCAGCATGGTCCAGAAACTTTATTTTGTGTACATGTCCTGTACTCAGATAATAGGAAGAGTAAGAGATTCACCTTGGTGGCAGCCATCAAGACACGACTAATAATCGAGGCACCGCTGGCCAACATTCATGCCAGGCAATTATGTCGGCCTACAATGCCGACCAACTTTGAATCCCCACAGAGCACAGATACTCAATTCGGTCTTACGAGGGTCGCAATCCATGTTTCTCTGCTCTAACACACCTGACTCAAATTAACAAGTCATTCCGCAGAACATGAATGGCTGTTAGATCCATTTAATTTGATGCATGTGTGTTGTACCAGGAATACATAGAAAACCTGCTGGATTGCAGTCGTTGTTGGACCAAATTGAGTATAAGTGCCATAAAGCAATGACAATGTGGAACATTTGCAATGACAGTGATCAACCGGACCAGAACTCTCTAAAAGTCTGCACCTCTACCTTTCCTCCCTCTGCAAGTCTTATGTAAACAAACAGGACAGAGCGGGTTTATCAAAATGAAGAAAGCACTTCTGCCTCCACCCTCTCCTGTTGGTCCTTGAATAATGACAACTGTCTGTGATCAGCTAATCGGCTTTTCTGTTGCAACTACCGTATCTCTTGTTGTTAAACGTTCAGCTTATCCTGAGCAGGATGTTGACGCTAAACCCCCTCCCTGAGACGCCTCCTTACCAGGGTTGAGGGGTTTGCGTGTTACGAGGATCGTAGCGGCCATGTTGTCGGGGGCATTATGCCTGTGGTAGAGTCAGACATGGCATTGGTTATGTACAATCCACGAAGAGCATGGAAGTCCAACAACAGAACACCACTCTGATTCAGATCAGGGGGGCTGTTCCTCCCAATCACGCCACTCCAGGTCTCACTGTTGCCCACGTGGGCATTTAAGTCCCTCAGCAGGACAAGGGAGTCCCCGGGAGGAGTGCTCTCCAACACTCCCTCGAAGTACTCCATAAAGGGTGGGCACGCTGAACTGATGTTCGGTGCATAGGCACAAACAACAGTCAGGACCTGTCTCCTCACCTGAAGGCAGGGGGAGGCTACCCTCTGGTGTACCGGGGTAAACCCCAACGAAAACAGGCACCAAGCAGGGGGGCAACAAGTATGCCCACACCGGCTCGGCACCTTCCACCAGGAGCAACTCCAGAGTAGAAAAAGGTCCAGGCCCTCTCGAGGACGCGGGTTCCAGAGCCCAAGCCGTGCGTCGAGGTGAGTCCAACTATATTTAGTCTGAACTGCACCAACTCAGGCTCCTTCCCCGCCACAGAGATGATGTTCCACGTCCCTAGAGCTAGCTTCTGCAGCTGAGGATTGGACCGCCAGGGTCCCTGCCTACGGCTGCCGCGCAACTGTCATCACACCCAACCCCTACGGCCCATCCCGCAGGTGGTCGGTCCACAAGAGGTATATTACGAATACAAACGGCCGAAAGGAGTTTCCTTCAAAGAGTGGTCCAGCTCTCCCTTATGGGCTCGACACACTGGTGGCGGCAGACGACAGCGACAGGCAAAAGACATCGCCACCCAGATGAAAACGGACACACGGGACATGATAAACTGAAGCGACCGGGGCAGCATCACACATCGCCCTCTCAGAATGCTCCAAGAAATGTGATTGGTTAGGAAACAGGGAGGAATTTTCAAAGCAGTCCATGATATACAGGGCATCAGGGATGAAAAGTCAGAAGGTTTTGTCTAAAATCTTGCTGTTGACTCTATTCTACAAAAGAAAAAGACAACCTTGGGTTCATCCTATATTACAAACAAGGAAACAGTATGGTGACTATCACCACAGACCTCACCTCATAATATAATATTGCTTAGATAGGTTACAGCTTACCATGGCCCTGAATTGGACAAAGCAGTATAGAAAATGAATGATGAACATAATCATTGAAGAATCAAAGTATGGGAAAGTTGGACACAGGTAAAATAATCTGATCCTCCACCGTGAAAGTGTTTGCAAACTGCAGTGTGTCGCCTGCTCTCAGCTCTTTGCTCAGTCACTGAAACCCTCTCTGATTGGTTGTAGTGCCAGCAACAAGTTCAAAAAATGTTCAACTTTCATGTGTCGCGTCGCAAGCCCCTGTGTGCACGTCTATGTGAACGAGCTTGAAATTTTACATGCATGGATGTCGCCTGTCACTTGGCTGAGCAGGGCAGGCGATGTTCGCCTCATCGCGCAGGCTCCATAGAAAATGAATGAAGGAGCGATGTCGCCTCCCGTGTGTTGAGCACATTAGAGATAGGGTGAGAATTTTGGTCATCTGGCTCAGAGTAGAACTGCTGCTCCTCAGCATCAAAAGGAGCCAGATGAGGTGGCTCGGGCATTTGGTTATGATGCCTCCTGGACACTTCCCTGAGGATGTATTTCAGGCAAGTCCCACTGGGAGGAAACCTCGGGGTCAGCTGAGAACATGCTGGAGGGATTACATCTCTCGTCCGGCCTGGAAGCCCCCCGGATGAGCTGGCTGATGTGGCTGGGGAGAGGGAAGTCTGGGCTTCCCTTCTCAGACTGTTGCCCATGCGACCCGGCCCCGGATGGATGGATGGATGGATGGATGGATGGATGGATGGATGGATGGATGGATGGATGGATGGATGGATGATTGATGGATCGATGGATTGATACGCTAAACAACAGTAGCCCTCTTCAATTAGCGAGACTATTGTTTGCAAATATTTTATGATATTACTTTTCAGTGTTAGCTGAGGGTCACCTTTAGCTTTAATTACAGCAGAATTCTCTGTGGTATTGTTTCTAGAAGTTTCTGCAAAGTTGCATTAGTTTTTCACCATGATCCTTGTATTGATAACGGGAAAGTCTGACCACTGCACAAAGCCTTCTCCAGCACATCTCAAAGATTCTCAATGGGGTTCCGGTCTGGACTCTGTGGGGCCAATCCATGTGAAAATGATCCCTGAACCACTCTTTAACAATCCGAAACCCATGAATCCTGGTATTGTCATCTTGGAAAATGGCCATGCCATCAGGGAAGATGGAATAACCTGCTCATCCACGATATTCAGGTAGTCAGCTGACCTCATTGTTTGGAACAGAAAACCCAGAGTTGCAACTTTCCAACCTTAAAACTCAGCGTTTCTGACTGGTTTGATGGCACAGTGGCATCATTTCCGGAGCCGTCACTGTCCAGCAGCGTCCCGAGGCTGAAAAACCACTTCACTACTTTATCTTCTGGGACGCTGCGTGATGTTGCAGCAAAGTTTCTCACCATCAGTGTGTTCCAATTTAGGATCACAGCGGTGCGCCAAGTACTGTCCCAATTCAAAGCCTCTGAATCCACCCTCTAAACCCGCACTTCGTTTAGCTTGAAACGAAAGCTACTGGCGGTGGATCCTTCGTTGCCTCTTTTTTTTTTTCATAATTCATTGCGAACAAGATTACAGTCAGAGCCACGGCTCTGATGACAGGCAGCAGCAAAGAATCAAAGTTATGTGAAGGAATTAGCGGCAAAAATGAGAACGCTTTGGGGACTGGAGCTCTATGGGAAATTTTTGCACACTAGGTACGCTGTTTCATTTCATTAAACGGCTTTGAAGTGCACAGCCTACGGAGGCTACTTTGTAGTCTGGTGACCCTGAAATTAGACGGACCTGTCACACACTAGCAACACTCTAGCAAGCAGAGATAAACACACCGGCCATTTTGAACATGCACCGTTATTATTTAATTTTAATTTTAAATGAAAAACATTTTAGTTTTCTAAGTTTTTCTTCTGAGCTGAACATGTGAAAAGAAACCCGTGTGTGTGTTACTGAAGATGAAGCGATTCTGCTTCAGGTGAGCGTGAGAGGACGTCCTGATCCACACCGTTTATTATGTCAGGTAGGACATGTGAGAGCAGAACAGGCTGCATTTTCTCAGGTATTTATCTGAAACACGAGCCACAAGTGACTTTATGGGACAAGTCAGACTCATTTTCTTCCAAAGCGACGACCTGGTTTGGAGACGTTCATCACCGGATAGCTCTCTGAGATGATCCAGTGACAATTTTCTGTCCACCTGGCTAATGAGTTTGCTTGATGGAAGAAATCTGATAGCACAGGAAATTAAAATAAAGGGAAAAAGAAGTGATCCTCTTGAGATTAAGCTGAAGGCAGAAATCCCTCTTGGCTGGAGAAAGAGCTGAAAACATGTTGACTGCAGGCAGGCTGAGGTTTCTCTTTAGATTTACAAGCTTCTCCTCTAAGATGATTATTTTCATGAAGATGATTGTTTTGTAGTTGCTGTCATCCTTGTGAAATAAATCCTCTCTGATATCTGAGTGAAACATAAGAAACCTGCTGAAACAGACAGGTCGGCTGATGGTGGTGAATAAATACATAAAAAATGTTGAAATGCAGAAGCTCAATGTCGTCATAGTTGTCATCAAATCTCACATTAGGTTTGTTAGGTTGGCGAATTATTACAGACTACTGTATACAGTACACAGCAACCACCTTATAAGCTCCACCTGTCCATAGATATACTAGCCAATCACATGAAGTTTAAACTGAGCATCAGAACGAGGAAGGAAGGGGATTTAAGTGACTTCCTGAATGATGGTGATCACCTAAACGTTTGGCTGGGCTACGTTTAGTAGTGAAAGAAAGAACATTTCCACGTGGAAATCAGGAATGGTTCAGGCAGCATGATACATCATTTTCACACATGGATTGGCCCCCATCCTGCACCTCATGGAGAATCTTTGGGATGTGCTGGAGGTCAGAAATAATTAACGCAACACTGGAAGGAAATAAATCTGCTGACATTGCAGAACCTTCTAGAAACAATGCTGCTGGAATCACAGATAACGGAGATATTGAAGTGTGTGACTTTTTTTTGGCTAGGTAGTGTATATACAATCTTAAACAAAACAAATCATAGCACAGAAGATTCTACAAGTTCCAACCCTGGAAAACGTTCCTTCTTCAGCCTGGTCGTCTCTGCTCTTAAACTCTCTGGAAGGGTTTGTGTATTCTCCATGGATGATGCAGTCCAGATCAGGGGTTCCCAAACACGACGCCCAAGATCATATATACGTCTGTGATAAACCGTGTATATGAAGCTTCCTGTGTTCGGAGTTGGCTAACATAGAATAAGAATAACCATGAGAGGGCCATGAGTGGAAAACGGGTTGAGTTAAAGATGTTTTCGTTGACTTCATCAAATCCAGCTCTGCTGGTTCTCTGTGTTCACCTGGTGGAAGTTACTATCAGCTGAAATGCTCTCTGACATCTTTATTTCTGTTCACTGAGGTAATATTTTGGCTGTTAATCACCAAGCTTGTCGTGCTCTCAGCCAAACACAGCTCAGGTAATTAAAGAGGTGGAAAGTCAAACGTATTGTGTGCCAACTAGTTATAAATAAACTCAGCAGAAACAGTCAGTAAATAAGTGTTTGGTAGATTATTTCTTTATTGTAACAATGCCTCTTGGAAATAAATCTGTTGCTGTTAGAAAGTCAACAATGAAGTAAATATGTATGATGTGAATTGTAAATAGCGCTGGGTGTAAACAGGAGGTGGTTGACCTGTGGAGAAGAAGTGGGACTAGATGAGCTCAAGCTTCTTCCCTTTGAGCATGTTATCCAACATGACCGTTGTATAGTAATATAGATTTATTCAACATGTTTAGATAAATATTGTCTTCTAACCAAACTTGTGATTCCTGTCTGCACACAACACTTCCCCACTACATGTCAAAAGAAACTTTATGTACTGTATGTATGTCAATGATCAGATCTCATGATTATGTTTGTAACGGAAAATGATCAAAGAACAAAAACCCTGCACAGATTGACATGATTAGACATTTTGTCATAAACTTCATTATTTTAAAACTTAAAATCCAGAACTTTACCTGAAAATCTTTCTTTGTTTCCTAATTATTTGCTACATATATTTAATCTAAGGGTATGCTCCGTTTCTTAAAAAAAAGAAGATTGTGTTGAGTTTTGCAGTATTTATGGAGTCTTTTGTCCGGGATGCGGCAGCTGTGAGCTGAAAGCTGCAGCAGATGCTGTGTGATGGGAGCAGGAAGCTGTCAGCTCTGTGAGCAGGCATCTTCCCAGCCTACATGTAGATCCAGGAATCTGCAGGCTGGTTAGATGGTTGTCATATGTCTGGCCATGTCCGTCGCCTTCCTGAAAGACCATCTGTAGTTAGTCTGGTCTGTCAGTTATTACCTGAGCTTTTCTTCAAGGTTTTATTTTATTTTTATAGCTACATTACCACTCAAAGGTTTGGTATCACATGGAATTTCCATGGAAATACACAAGTAATTCGTCTGAATAGGAAAGACATGCACAAAGTTAGAAATAATGATTTTTATAGATATGACGAATGTGTTCTTCAAACTTTCTCTTCATAAAACAAAAGAAAAAAAACACCATTTACAGCGATCACAGCCTGGCAGACATTCAGTGCTCTACCTGTTATCATTTCACCCCTCGCTTCCTGAACATCTCCCACAGGATGGATCGGCTAGATGGAGTCTTCCTTAGGACCGCAAGTTCATGCTGCTTTCCCAACATCTGGAGACTGAGCCGGCCACTCCGTCACCTCAGAGGTCTGGAGACTGAGCCAGCCACTCCGTCACCTCAGAGGTCTGG
>JBBBVU010000017.1:1384882-1397757 GCA_037177055.1 Atherinosoma microstoma
AGACTGAGCCGGCCACTCCGTCACCTCAGAGGTCTGGAGACTGAGCCGGCCACTCCGTCACCTCAGAGGTCTGGAGACTGAGCCGGCCACTCCGTCACCTCAGAGGTCTGGAGAATGAAACTTTGAGTAATAGTTTACATTAAGCAGCT
Source organism: Atherinosoma microstoma (assembly GCA_037177055.1). Taxonomy (NCBI): domain Eukaryota; kingdom Metazoa; phylum Chordata; class Actinopteri; order Atheriniformes; family Atherinidae; genus Atherinosoma; species Atherinosoma microstoma. The sequence continues at coordinate 1,385,032 of JBBBVU010000017.1, forward strand.
GATTGTCACCAAATGATCCCCCAGAATGGTTCTGAAAATAATTTCTGTGTAGAAAACTTCACTGGCAGAAACGATGTGAATCCTCCTTTCATCTCCACATAGAGTAGAAAGTAGTTTAGCAGAAGCGGGGACGGAGGTTTTGGTGAATGACATCGACCTGCCAGATGCAGGGAACCTTAACAAAGAGGATTTAGGGATGTAACCGGCGTCCAGGTCTGACTGGAGGATTATTATGTCCATATCCCCGCCGGCTCAGGTCTGTCTGATGCTGTCTGATCCTTCTCTGCTGCAGAAGATGCATCTCTGTCCTAAAACACCACCACAGCTTTTAAAGAATCCAGCCTGGCAGACACAAAGCCACCAAGATTCATCCATCACCCTGCAGTTGTGTGTTTATTCTCTGAATCTCTGCTCGCTCCGGGTCACTGCCGCTTTCTTTACCTACAATACATTATTAATGTGTCTGAACCGGCTGTCCGGGATGAAATGAAACCCTCAATACATATGAATAAAAAGATTAAATGACGTCACAAAGAAGAAGCAAAGATAGGGAATTTGCCATTCCTGTTATGATACACGCTGTAGGGGCTGTTTTTAAAAAGAAAACCTTCCCAGATCTAAACGGGTACAAGCTTCAATCTTAGTCAGGAACGGATGGAAGAAAATGTCTCAAAAGATGGAGGAATGGGTGTTTAGGCCTGACGTTTTGAGCTGCTGAGGTTGATGAAAGCTTGACCCGAATAAAAAAATAACTATTTAGAAGAGAGTTGACATCGTTCTCATGTGATACCACTTCCCACATCTCCTCTGTCCACATTACTAGATTCCTCTGGACAGCAGCTCAGTGTTGATGGAGACATTAAAACGAATATCTCCAGCTGTTTGAGCTACCTCACATCAGCCGACTGCCTGAGTAAAAGAGGCATCGTGGACCTTCGTGTTCAGACTGCAGCTCACCTCTAATGTGACATTTATTAACCCGAACAACTGAAAAACAAACTAATCTGGGACGGGAGAAAAATATATGTTTTTGCGATTGGACTAGACAGGTCACTGATCCATCGCAGGTCCAACACAGACAAACGACCACTCACCCTTAACAATTAACCTAAATGATGTCTTGGGAAGGTGGGAGGAAGCCAAAGTACCCAAAGAGAACCCACGTCTACACGGGGAGAACATGCAAACTCCACATAGAAAGGACCCTGTTCATTGATTGTGAGACTTCTGTAGTAATCTCACATGTCTCAGCTTTCTGTAGAGACCAAGATTTTACAAACAGCCCTTGTAGTTGTGAAGGTATACTTCAGTTCTGTTGGGGATGTCATTTCAGACAGGAGGCAGAAAAATAGGTCACTTCAATAAGAGCTGTTCCTGCTTTATTATTATTGCCCAGTCACCCTGGAAGTGACAATTATTTTGACCAATCGATGTATTGCAGTGCGTCAAGCTCCACCCTTTTGGGTCAGATCAGTAAAATTGGGAACCAAACAGAAGGGTCCCAAAAAACTAGTAGGGGTTGGATTGGATGTTATGGTACCTTTCCCAGTTTTTATCTGTGGAAACACAAATATTGACCCAAACCGAGCCGTCCCATGTTGACCTTCCCCATCCTGACTCGTGCTGTATTTACCCGAGGTTGTTCGTGGAAACTAGGTTTTTGAGTGAATGTCAGAGCATCTTAAGGAGGGATTGTTGTAAAAGTTGGTACCACACATTTTCATCCTCCCCTCGAGGAGATCTCAGACATCTTTGTCTGTCATCAAATTCCTGATTTTTAAATATTTTTCTGAGTTAAGGAATGAAAAGCTCTCCACTCCTCATCTCGACTTATTTTATCGACGCAACCTCCCAGTTTCAAGTTTATCTTTGTAACTATCATCAGACAATGTTTGCTTTTTGAAATGAGATAAAAGCTGCAATCTGAACATCGCCTCATACATCTGTTCTGCTTTTAGAGAATTGGAGATATTTTTAGATTTTAATGTGCAAGAATGGTCCCTACTACAAAATCATGTTATTTATAGTTTTTAGTCTTTATTCCTGCTCACACTTGAACACTAGGCACTGTCAATGTACAATCAAATCCCTTCCATTTCTTTTTCCCGGAGGCACCGTTTGTTCCTTTGTGTTAACGCTGGTGACAAACGCTCGGCTTGACTTATCCCTGATTTTTAATTGCTCTGTGATTGATGTTGGTGGAGGAATAACTGTATAATTAGGACAATTTACTGTTGCACTAATGACTCCAGCAAGGCTTGCTTAGCATCTACCAGCATCATTAGTGTTTGTTTATCTCACCTACAGCCATGCATCACTTTCATGGTGTGTCTTCAGTGCCATCAATACACTGTGTGCAGAAAGTCATTGTTGTATAACATGTTCTGATTTCAGAGCAGCCTGAACACTGATCCAGATAAAGAGCTCCAGTCATTTTCCCTGTGAGTGAATCTGCTGGATGCTCCAAACCCCTGCTCCCTTTAATCAGCTCATCTAAAGCTGTGCCAGCTATTATACATCAGATTATCACCACAGCACACAGATAAAGACTTTCAAGCTGTAATAGGTTTCAATAATTAGGTGTTCTCAGTGAAGCTTGCTGCTTGATTTCTCACTACAGTGAACAGCGAGAGAGGCAGAGCTTTCTCATTGAAAGCTCATTTCTTCATTGAGTTTTCTCTTATATTTCTGCATGGAATTAATTTTAGAGGAACTCCCGTAGGAGCTCAGGTTGTAACTTTTCATATTTGTCCTCATGTAAAAAAACCAACTGGAAGCTTTTTGATGCTTCTGTTTCTTCATCAGTGCAGTGACGGCATCATCTTATCTTCAGCATTTTTATCGGCTTTTTCTAGGAAATAAACAGGCAGTACAAGAAGCACAAGTACACTGGTAGACATGGTAAAAAATAAAAATAACAAGCATTTTGCAGTTGCATAAAATGAAAAAGGGAAAAATTAGCATGTAAGCACATTGTGATGGGCTATGAGGCAAATGAATACTGGGTATACAGTTGTGGAGGACCATTACATCTGAGCTGCCTTTAAGAAAAGCAGGGAATTAAAGCCTAAGCTTAATATTGTCCACGAAAGGCTTCCAAATTTCCCCCAAGTTACCTGAGGAACCACATTTTGTGAAGCTCAACTTTTCAAGTTTAAGGAGTTGTATAATTTTATTCAGTCACTGAGTCCGGCTCAGTGGTTGAGGAATTTTCCAATTGAGAAGAATCTGTTTTTGTGCAAACAGAGTGACACATTTAGTCATTTTCAGGTTTGTTCCAGAAAGATTTATATTGTTCTTTCCCACTACGCCAAAATAGCTATCATGAGATCTGACTGAACCTTCATTTTGAAAACTTAAGATGGTATGTTGAAAAATCGAGCCCCAGTACATGTGCAAATTAGGACAAAGCCAGAATAAATGTGGCAGAGAACCTGGTGAGAGTCCACGTCTGTCTCACGAATGATGGTATCATCTTCATGTGACAGTGTGGTCCGGTCACTATGCCTCCGATTGATCATATGCCCTGGCTACTTGGCCACAGGGATACCCCTTTGGCTGACTGTTCAGAGTGCATGACTCTCCCCTGGGAGGTTGTGGGTTCAATACCCTGCCCAGGCCCTCTTTGTCCCTGCCACATTCATATAAAATGTTGCAAATTATTCTACACATGCTGTTCGATGTGAATGACAGTGAATGCCATTTTTAATCATCAAAAATTATATAAAGTCATACAATACCCAGATTATTCTGCAGAACAGTTTGCAGACATTAAACAGGTTGTAAAGAATTATAAATGCTCACCTGTCTTGTGTTTCATTATGTAGGTCATTTTTCTAAAAACAGATTTTTAAAAAAACAAAACAGTTTTTTCATATCCAGTTCCATGTTAAACCTTAAAACTCCAAGCTACTTTTGCTTCTTTTGAAAATGAAAATACATGTATTTGCTCTCTGAACCCTTTTAATCCCAGTCACCATGGAGACATTATGTTTTCAGGACAGGCTTAGTTGTCAGATTATAAGGCAAAAATAATGTAAAATGAATGCATGGATATAGCACCATAAAGGCCAACCAAAACAAGAAAACAGAATTCATTACTAACAGTACTTTGTAGAAATAACACACAGATCAACAGTGACTAAGCCTTTTCTCATCCCAACATCAATCTCTCCAGTCTTGGCTTTCAGGATAGAAAATATTGGCTATTACACTGATGCATCACAACATCAGGAATATGTTCATATTAAAAGAAATGAAAGTGGGCCGAGTACAGATCCCTGTGGGACACCTCTAAGTGCATTTAATTTTAAACCAATTGGCACTGAGACACACAACAGAAACTATTTACATATTTACACTTTTTCCTCATTTCCAGTTATTTCTGTTACTATTTACCTCCTATCCTCACAAAACCAACTCCAACTCTTGGCTTTATTCCATAGAGGGCCATTATTTTTCTTTCTTTTCAGACACACATAGAACTTTCTGCTCACTTGTTGATCTTTGGCTGCTCCTGATTCGACATGACCCTCAATTTAAGCTCTCTGATTGGTGGAAAGTTTGACAGAAAGTGGCTTCATCATGATTTCCAGGTTAAAATAGAGGTCTCTTACCCACATATCTGTCTGAGATTGTTATCAGTTATCTAGATAGATGGAGAAACAACATGAGATTAATTTAACACAAAAAACTAAAAACTAGACATTTCATTAAGTGAAATCTTACATGCAGAATAATCTGGAATATGATGTAATGCTACAGCTTCCAGCCTGAACTCCACCCGCATGACACAGTCAACAGAAAAACATTGAATTACTGGCATTAACTGCTGAGGTGTTAAATGTTTACCTGCTGTTCACAGAGCATTAACACATGGCAACTGGTTACTTAAGCCACATACTGTAACCTAAATCCCAGAGTCTAATTGGTTCCTCAAAACCAAGAGTCAACATTCTCTGACTATTTTTGCTTTTTCTGTCCTTTCCTCAGAGTGTTTTGTCTCAGCCTAAGTTCTGGGCTGTGGAGGTCACTGCTCTCTGCCTCAGGACCAAACTGGAAAAAGGAAGATCTCGGTTTATTGAAAGAGCCATGATGCAAACCCAGGTAAGCACATAGTTACCACAGCTTTGTCAGTACCGAGGGAAACCAGAGATATTGCTTGGACCTGCCTGGTTTTTCTGTCTTTACAAATCCAGCTCACTCAGTTTCCTTGTGTCTTATTGGAGGTTCAACCCGTCTGCCTTTAACATTCCCCACTGTTAAACCAGAGCTGTACAACCAGCCATAAACACTCATGTATCCATATGTGTCAAAAGACACATCTCAAATATAATAGAGAGAAGAAGAAAACAAAGAAGAGCCGGTTTCCCGGTTATGACATCATCCTGAGCAGAGTTTAGGGCAGAAAAAGCCTTCGACAGGCTGATGCCAATGACTCTATTTCTGGGATGAAGCTGTCAGACTCATCCCCTCTGGCTGTGGTACATTGTCTGCTTTCTCTCTAGATAAGGTTTCCCATTTATTTTCACCACTTCTGCCTACTATCACCACTGAACTGTAGATAGAAGGAAGAGACGATCACACCTGGAGGTGAGAAGGCTCCATCAGACACCATGGATATGTTGGAGCAACAGCCATGTTCACACCAGGACAGTCTGTTAGATTAGGCCAGGAATGCTAAGAATCTCCAAACTTCCTTTGGTTTGGTTTGCTTTCACTCAGAACTTTAGTGAAGCGGTCCAAATCACCTGGAAAACGTCTGCAGTTACAACAGCTGCTCACTAGGGGGAGGTATTCCCTGAAACAACCACTGACCAGGAAGAAAGAAGAAGAAGAAAATCCGACTCATTGATTGGCCAGGACTGAAAACAACTCATTCACCACCAGTAAACAATGGAGAAAGTTTCTGTAGTCTGGTTTCTGGTTTTACTTTGGTTTTCAAACCTGATGCAGTTTTCACCAGAATGCGTCCAGTATGAGTAGCAGGACAGGCAGCCAGATATCCACCATATTGATCTCTACTTCACTGGATGCTCCATTTGCTTTCACACTGGAAGAGAACTGAGTCAGAATCCATCTCTACAGTTGTTTTCCTCATTGTGCTCGTCTTCTTCTTCTTGTTACTCTTCTTCTTCTCTGGTTTGATCCTTTTGTTGGTCACATGCCAGCTTTACTGCTCAGGAAATGGTTTCACAGGGATGATGTCAAGTTGTCCTATGAATGGGTCAGACCTCGACTCACCTGTGCACCTCATCAGAATCTTTAACTGAGACGACTGGAGGCCATTGGTCCAGGATAAGTACATTTGCATGGTGGCAAAAACAGGGAAGATAATAGTAAGTAAGTAAAATGTATTTATATAGCACTTTTCACAGATGAAAACCACAAAGTGCTTTGCAACAAATAATCTAAACTAGAGGGCTAGAACCAGGAGCAGAAAACAGACATTAAACTGTCATTTAATCTAAAAATCAAGTTTAAACGAATTTGAAACAAAAGCAAATCTTTGAATACATTTGGTTGTTGCTCCATTTCCTTCAGAAGTTCCTGAAACAACACCGATGGGCTGCATATCTTTACATATAAATCTTGCTGGTAATGGCATTTTTATTAGTGTCTGGCCACCATGCTGTGGCTGACTGCCCAAGGTTGATGTACTTGGATGTGGTGCCTCTGTTGGCTCACTTGGATGGGTGGCAAGCCAGCAGGCCAGTTTCCAGATCTTTCTTGTAGGAGTCAGGCAATCGCTGTGTACATTATTGACTAACGGCCTTTGCTTGTTTCTATACAATTTTATATTTATGATGTTACATCCAAAATACGATCAAAAACTTGCTCCTCAGATTATTTGGAGTAATGATTTCCCCCTAGGATAGCCTTCCTTGCTAGTTTTTTCTAATTTTAACTTCCTCATGAAGTTGGAAAAAACAGAGACTGATCCAAGGGTTTGATGCAAATACTTGGTGAAGTGTCTTGTGAACCATTGGTTGGAATTAAACATCTGATTCATATCATATCAGAGTCTGCAGTGATCACTTGGTTAAAGGGTTGGAAATCACTCTTCTTAAGATGGTTAGAGTCCTTCTCTGTTAACTGATGATATGTTAGTGATGAATTGTCCTTCCAGGAGCATAAACAATGCAGGATTTGTCCTGAAGGGTCATAATCCCAACTGCTTTCACCACCCATAGATCAGTGATCCACATTAATCCAGTTTATAATAAACCAGTTCATGACCTAGCTCAGGAAACCAACGCATTGGATCAAATATTCACTTTGATTAAATCCTCCATCCTGAGCTGCACGAGGAGACGGTTAAGAGGAAAACCTCCGTCAGGACCAGAACCAGGAAAGAAAACCTCCATCAGGACCAGAACCAAGAAGGAAAACCTCCATCAGGACCAGAACCAGGAAAGAAAACCTCCATCAGGACCAGAACCAAGAAGGAAAACCTCTGTCAGGACCAGAACCAGGAAGGGAAAACCTGCATCAGGAACCAGAACCAGGAAAGAAAACCTCAATCAGGACCAGAACCAGGAAGGGAAAACCTCCATCAGGACCAGAACCGGGAAAGAAAACCTCAATCAGGACCAGCACCGGGGAGGATAACTTCCATTAGAACCATATTCAATTTTGCTGTTGCTGTAGAATAATAATTGTAATACTGCTGCTGTATTTCACTTGTTGGACATTTCCAAGAATAACCTTCCCAGTTCCAGAAAATCAGCTTTGGTTTTCCTTTTCCAGGCGATCGTAGACCACTTCGAAGACAAGAGCTGTCCTGTCACCGAGCGCCTCAAAGTTTTCTACTGCTGCCAGGTCCCGCCCAGATGGACCGTACAGGTACAACACACTTTATCTTAAAAAGCACATTTCAATTTTTAATGTCATGACTCTGTAATTAGCACTGAGACGGAGAAACTCCATCAAAAATATCTTAATGGACTAGTGTAGATACAAATACAAAACACACACACAAAATAATACACCACCAACCAAAAATCTCCCAAAAGTGTCGTTTGTCTTACATGTCATATTTCAGAGGTCTTTAAGGCTTCCAAAGTAAGACTTCAGTCTTTTAACTGTACATATAAACCCCCATTTACCTATATTACCTAAAACTCTGGAGATGTGGGGAAAATATCCATCCAAAGGCTTTGCATTTAATTAATCTTGATCAATAGTTGCCTCAAAACGCAACATATTTTAGTTTTAATGGATTTTTAGTGTACGACTCAAGCTCTAGTAATGTCTGGAAAATCATTTTAATTGCATTTCAGTTCAAAACAGTAGAAAATTAAATAGAAAAAACTCGAAACCCTGGCTAAAACTGAACAGACCTAAAGTTGAAGTACCATTTTAAGTACTTTAACTAACAGGTAGTTGATGGGGGTGGAACCTACGTCAGCAGCCACTCATTGAGAAGAGTAAACGTTACGTGTTTTCACATCAGTCTCTAGAAGTCTCCAACACCAGAAAAAGTCTAGATTTGTCACCAGTCACTGGGTCTGAAAACTCGCTAAAGTTGCTAAGTTAGCAATACAGCATTTGCCGAGCTCTGATGTGTGCGTCTGTGACATCGGTGTAATCATGTTTGGAATTCAAACTACGATTAAACGTGTTCATTTTTTTAATGCATTAAATGTTTTGTAATTAATTAATCTTGATTAAAGTCCCACCCCTAACATATAATAATAATGAACTGAACTGCACCGAGGGGGTGCACTGCTGTGACAAGGAAAATAAAGGGCCCAAAAAAATTAATTGAAATAAATAAAACGGCTTAAACATCTGTTAAAGTCAGTTTTTCTATAACGTAAATTCCATGATGGCTAGCAACCGCCTCCAGATGGCTAGCAGTGGTCCCCGGATAGCTAGCAGCGGTTCTGGGGTGGCTAGCAACCGCCCGAAGATGGCTAGCAGCGGTTCTAGGGTGGCTAGAAACCGCCCCCGGATAGCTAGCAGCAGTTCTGGGGTGGCTAGCAACCGCCCCTGGATAGCTAGCAGTGGTCCCCGGATGGCTGGCAACGGCCCCAAGATGGCTAGCAATGGCGACTGAATGGCTGGTAGCAACCCCCGGATGGCTGGTAGCAGCCACGGTCTTACTGTGGTTCATTTTCTGTTTACAATATAATCCACAAACAGCCAGACAAGCCTGAGACAAGCAAAAAACCTGGGATATAAAATTTAACGGCCTCAGAGGGACTGTAGGAAACTACACTCAGGACATTGTGTGACATATTTGCTGAAGCACAAAGTATCAGAAGATCTATGAAGATGAATCTTATACCAGCCTGAATGGGGAGGAGAGGAAGAGGGAAAGAGCAGTAAGTAGAATAAGCAGTCATATAAAGATTTAGACATGTCCAGGAGATTAAAGGAGGAAGAGTGTAGGAGAGAGAGAGAGATGAGTCGGGGAAGAGGCATCACCCAGGCACCATGTAATAACTGATAACAGCAATAAAGCTGGAATTGAAGAGTGAGTATCGCTGCCTGGGGACTGGAAAGTGTGTTGAGGAGGAGGATTGCAGCCATGCTTCTTCTCTTCACAGGAGAATGAGGGCGAATGTGTAACAAAACACTGAAGGTCTTTTTATGGCTGGGGGGGGGCAGGCTTTTTCTTGTCATTGGTGTGAGTTCTATTTTGTTTTTATAAGGAAATATTTCATCTTTATACCTTTAAGGCGAGGTCGTTTTTATGCTTTACATAGTGTTTGTTTTGCACATTTCAGGCCAATAACAACATATCATATGCAGTCTATCTGAAATAACCCCCAACCGTTTTCTAAAGCAGGCCATACATTTTACAGCTGATTTCCTTCATTCAGCTGCTTGATGAATGAAGGTGGTGGACGTGAGGTCTTGTAACCATGTTGACAGCTGTGTTCTCATCCTCTGCAGAAACAGCTGGCCAGTCTCCTGATAGACCTCGGCTGCTTTAGTTCAGCCCTGCTTCTTTATGAAAAGCTGCAGCTCTGGGAGGACGTGGTCATCTGTTACGAGAGGCTCGGCCAACATGGAAAGGTACGTGAACGCAGAAATACAACATTAACATGTAAGTCTTAATTCACTAAACGCACTTGTTCCTGCAATCTCATCACATACATGAGCTGCATCATTGGGAACAAATCCTATGTTTCCATCCTAGATTAGTGGGACCAAATTTTACAGATCTCGAAAGCTGCATTCCCACAAGGATAGTCCACTAGACTCTGTATGATTGGGGACTTGGTTCAGTTGGGGGGCCAGGATAGTCCACTAGACTCTATACGATTGGTTACTTGGTTCAGTTTGGGGGGGCCAGGATAGTCCACTAGACTTTGTACTATTGGGGACTTGGTTCAGTGGGGGGGCCAGGATAGTCCGCCACACTCTGTACGATTGGGGACTTGGTTCAGTTGGGGGGCCAGGATAGTCTAGTAGAATTAAGTCAGCAATTTTCTTCCAGCGTTCTTTCCCGGCTGTTGCTGTGGCAACAGTGTTGCTTTTGGTTTGGATTATTGTCTGCTCCTCCATGGTAAACTCGCTGCTCTGCTGAGTTTCCACCTGTTAATTGGTCAGACGCTGCAGACTCTGCCCCCTTTATGCAAGTTCGCACTGATCTAAAAAAAAAAAACCCTGGGTTGAATTTACGAGTTGATAATCAGCTTCGTAGGACAGCTTATCCCGATCCCAAACAGAGATAGCCGGGGTATGTTAATCACGCTTCGCGATACAGGCCTCTGATCAGAAATGATCTCGGTAATCAGCTGATCGTCTGAATTTGTAATGTTATTTGTTAACGTTAGATCATTAATGCTTAGTTCTCACCCTTTTGTAGCAGGTTTCTTTTGTAGGTTTAGAAAAAAATAAGCCCCACGTCTATTTATTTTTTTCTGAAAGATTACTAAATGGTTAATTATTATTTCGACAAAATAAAGAATGATTGAAAAATAATGAAATCGCTGCAACACCTGCAGCTTCCCTGCTCTACCACTAGATTTTGTGCATACGCATGGAAAGAATTGTTTAAATTTACACATTTTTCTACACACAAGCACAAGTTGATAAATGACATACTTTGCGTGAAAATGCTTGTACGCACACATTAAACACACATCTGTGCATAGTCGCGGTTGATAAATGAGGCCTCAGGAAACCTTTCAGAATGCAAATAGAAACTGTGAATTAAACCACAGAACATGATCTGTGTTGTTGAAGGTAGATCCAGGTTTTACACTGTTCCACTGTTTTACACTGTTAAACTGTTGCTTCGTGCTACATGACCAGCCACACCAACATGGTGGCGAGATAACGGCAGCATTTCTGCCTGAACTAATGCAGGATTTTACACAATCAGCCAACACACTCCTGGATCTCTGCCCTCTGGGAGCTTTTGTTGCTTCCTCTGTGTTCAAGCTGAGGGACCATTTAATACCCAGCACTTCTTTGTCCAGACAAGACCATTTTTCACACCAGCGACGCTACTTTAACACACACACACACACACACAGACACACACGCACACGGATGCTGGGCAAGCACCTCACAGAGGAGTTAATCTGCTGTTTACTGTGGGTTACATCACCCACTCCAACAACCCCTCTATCTGGTCCTGGTCTGTAGATGTGTAAAACCCCTCACACACACACACACACACACACAAACACACACTTCACTTTATTTTGGAAGCATTATTAGTCCATCTGGTCCAGTTGACATCCGGAGGGAGTTATCAGAATCAATACCAATGCAGTACTCTCTCACAGAAGACACTCACTCATTCTGCTCTCTCACCAGCTGATTGATAAAATCTACAAGTTTCACTGCCGTGAAAAGCCAGAACTTTCTTCTTGTTTTCCACGCCATGGGAACAAAATGGTATCATTTCTCCTGGTTTAAGAGTTTTTCAGCTTGTTTTCGATGCATCAGTTGAGCTGAACTTTCTTCCTGTGGGGCTCTGAGAAGTATTGTGTGATTGGTCGGAGGTTTGAGGTGGGCGTGGTTAACACGGAAAAGCACGAAGCGGAAAGCTGCCACTTCTGAATTTCCGCTGATGCACGTTGAACGGATAGTTTAATGAACAGTAATCATGTGTCATGCACCAAAGATGAGAGCCGATGCTTTGTAGTGAATCAGAAGAGTTGGCTCCCAGTTTTTTCCTTTCACTGCTTCGCTCTCACAGTCATAATTGAGGTTTCGTTCATTAAGGAGCCGGCTCTAAGAGCTGATTCTTTGTTGTGAACGAGAAGAGCCGATTCCTGCCTAAGAGAAATGAATCTTTAGAAGCGGCGGGACTTTATTTTGATGGACACACCATGCAGTCAATCCCAAACTAGGAAAGACTAGGATCTATACAAAGAAGGAAGGGTCTCTTTGAAGACAGGGGGTGTAGTGGTTCAGACCACGTACACAGAGAGAGCTGGAAGCCAGATTTAAATAACGAGTGTGTCAGGAAAAAAGGAGAATTAAACCAATTAAAAGCATCATAATGTTCGGACTTTGGCCTTTATTTACTTGATCTGCTTGGTGTGGTTCTGTGTTCAGTTCTTCCTTTATAGGTTTGATTAATATTAAACATTACTTTCTAATAAAAAAATACTCAAAAATAATAATAAAGATATAGATAAATAATTGCTTACCAGCAAACAGACCCCTCATAATTGCTAGATTAAAGGAGCTATATCATGAAAAATGGACTTTTATGAGCTTTTAACCATGTTAGTGTGTTATTTACTCATAAAA
>JBBBVU010000017.1:1512656-1528190 GCA_037177055.1 Atherinosoma microstoma
TGGGGACGAGGCGGTGCAATAGGCCAAGCGGCGCCAGAGGTGCGAGGGCCTCCATCGCCGCTCGCGGCTTTAATTCTACTTGTAACTGGCAAAATTTTCTTTTCCGTGTCTTTTTAAGATTTGCTCTATAGCCTATAATTTTTCCTCTAAGCACGGCTTTTCATGTATCCCATAACATTAATGATGATACTTCCCCATTACCATTTGTATCAAGAAAGTCAGTTATATCTTTCTTAATCTTTTGTTTCATTTCATCAAAAATTCCTATATCTAGCCTCCATAGAGTTTTGCTTCTTTTCAGGGAATAATTCAAGTTTCATGTAAACAGGCCCATGATCTGATAAATCTCTTGTTCCAATGTTACAATTTATCACTTTACTTAGATCAACTCGAAACATAAATAAATAGTCCAGTCTGGAATATGATGAATGTGGATGTGAAATAAATATTTAATCTCTTTTTGAAGGGTTCAATTCTCTCCACACATCAAATAAGCCCAAATCTTCCATCAGTACCTTCATATTTCTGGTTAATTTATCTTCTCTAATAATTAATAATAATTCATTTGTAAAACACAAATTAAATTAAAAAATATTCTTTCATCCCTGAAGGTGAATTAATTATTTTATTAGATTTTTTTGAATAAAAATATTTGATTTGAGAGTCTGAATAGGAGGAAAGTTTATATCCTGATTTAATTAAAGCTGCTGCATTGATGCTGTGCTGTGGTTCCTCTGTTGCAGAGGTGGATGAATGCCAGATCAACCCTTACATCTGTGGCCAAGGAATCTGCTACAACACAGCAGACAGCTACACCTGCCACTGTGATGAGGGATACCAGCTGGACGACAGCAGAACCACCTGTGTAGGTAAGAAATCCAGCGGTGAGAGATGCTGTCTATCCTCTGCAGGTCTGTCATCTGCAGGTCCACGTCTGCAGATCTATCCTCTGTAGGTCTATCCTCTGCAGGTCTATCCTCTGCAAGTCTATCCTCTGCAGGTCTATCCTCTGCAGGTCAATCCTCTGCAGGTCTATCCTCTGCAGATCTAGCCTCTGCAGGTCTAGCCTCTGCAGATCTATCCTCTGCAGGTCTAGCCTCTGCAGATCTATCCTCTGCATGTCTATCCTCTGCAGGTCTAGCCTCTGCAGAGCAGAGCAGAGTGCTGGAAGAGCAGCACCATCCGCCCTGGGCTCCCAGCTGCTCATGTTTACAGCAGGAAAGTTGTGTTTGGATACGTTAAATAAATGATCTCCAACCAAATTTCCAGTAAACATTCCCATTTCCAGATAAACTGGGATTCTGTTAAATGTAAATAAACAGAGAATCCATTAGGCTCATATAACATACACAATACCGCTGCAGATGCTCTGGTTCGTACTGAAAATCCTTCATGGACTCTAATCTTCTCCACACCATCAAATGTGTCATTCTCTAAATATAACGCTGGAAAACTACCAGAAACTTCATAAATAAGGAGGAAAACTGCTGTAATGAAGCAGCCACATGCTTAAAGTAAGCTTCACTCAACAAGATAAGGCCGCATTCAGATCTTTAATATGACGAGTAATGACTTGTTTATGTGTTACTAAAGTAACGCGCTAATTCTGCAGATTTATTGCAGACTAGTTTTCTTCACATCGGAAAATACATGTATGATGAGGAATATTTTGTCCTGGTCATGACCAGGTAATGGTCCAGTAATAGTAATGGTGGGTAACGAAGAGGCCACAGTGTGTCATATGTCTCATAATATCAGCATCTGACAGGATGAAGCCACTTGGGAACTTCTCATTATGAACACATCACTTTATACATAAACTACAATTGTGGTAAATAGAGATGTTTTACTAAAGCTGCATCCGTCTCATCAGATACTCAACCGAGCTCATATAATGTAGCGCGCAGAGTTGACATTATTGTGGATGAAAAGGGGACCCTGCAGAACAAGTTTGAGAACCCCTGGTGTACACTAGATATTCGTTAGCAAGTCGTTTCCCCTGATCATGCCTTTCCTTACAGATAAACAGCCTTCTGATGGTAAAGCTGGTATTTAGTTCATTGGTTTCCCTCCAGCCACAGCTATGGTTCAGCTGACTTTGTTCATCAGTGTGATCAGACAGGAAGTAGCTGAAAACCTTGCATCACTTCCACACATGTAGTTCTCGGAGATGATGATGGGACATGAAGAAGCACTGCGTTGACAAGGATTTAGTCCCTTTTTGGTCTTTATGAGGTTTCTTTGACAACCAGAGAAAACCTGACAAAAATGGCTGGTAGATATGATGGAATAGCTGCATTGGCATCCATTTAATTTATAAATGGTCTGGAAGATGATTATTTTTCCTCTAGTGTCCAACATTCAGCACCCAGCATGAAGACACTCGGGCTCATACTCTCTCAGCCAAACAAAAGTTCTTTACATTAACAAACACAACTTGGGATGAGACCAGCGACCACATTGTTAGCACAGCCTGCACCACCCTCTTCCTCCTCTTCATCACTCTCACTGGGATGTGAATATGAGGCAGTCTGTCATTTGGTGGTTTCCTGTCATTCCTACACGGCTCTCCCCACAAAGCAGAATAGTTGTGAATGATGATTATTTCCTCCAGCTGCAGTAAAGTCTCCTCTGCTCTGCTGTGAAAGACGAAGAATCACATTAGATGCTTTAAAAGGTTTAAATTAGTGTTTATATGCAACCTAAGTATCCGTTAGCCAGAATGATACAGAATCGTGCACAGTTTTTAGACCAAAAAGAACCACTGTGGTATGATGTAGTTCACTCAACATTTATGGAGCCATTTTCTATTTCACGGATTCAGAGCTAGGTTAGTTAGCTTAGTCAGAGCTTCATGTTAGCCAGGTGGAGACATTAGCCAGGTCCTTCTCTGAGATCTCCCCTAGCGACAGCTAATCCAGCATCATCTTCGTCCCGTCTCTTCTCCAAAATCTCCCCTAACGACGGCTAATCCAGCATCATCTTCGTCCCGTCTCTTCTCCGAGATCTCCCCTAACGACGACTAATCCAGCATCGTCTTCGTCCAGTCTCTTCTCTGAGATCTCCCCTAACGACGGCTAATCCAGCATCGTCTTCACCCCGTCTCTTCTCTGAAATCTCCCCTAACGACAGCTAATCCAGCATCATCTTCGTCCCGTCTCTTCTCCAAAATCTCTCCTAACGACGGCTAATCCAGCATCGTCTTCGTCCAGTCTCTTCTCTGAGATCTCCCCTAACGACGGCTAATCCAGCATCGTCTTCGTCCCGTCTCTTCTCCGAGATCTCCCGTAATAACGACTAATCCAGCATCGTCTTCGTCCCGTCTCTTCTCCGAGATCTCCTCTAATGACGACTAAGCTGCATTGTCTTCGTCCCGTCTCTTCTCCGCGATCTCCCCTAACGACGGCTAATCCAGCATCGTCTTCGTTGCGTCTTTTCTCTGATATCTCCCCTAACGACGGCTAATCCAGCATCGTCTTCGTTGCGTCTTTTCTCTGATATCTCCCCTAACGACAGCTCTGGTGTTCCTTTTATCAGTCAACAGTTGGCTTGAGAAACAAGTTTTGTGTGTTGACATTATTGTCAATGAAAAGGCTGACCAGTAGCTGCTCAGTCTGGAGGAACAGATCTTAAAACTGGTTTTATAAATCTCTGCTGGAGTGTCTGATTATTCTGATCAACACAGCAACACAACTAGATCAGACCTGGATAATCAGACATGTTGCTGGTAGTTTAGTCGTCCTCCTTTGTACTGCGTCAAAGTCCTGCTGACATTAAACAGAGATGTTTCTTATCTCTTTTTGTTGTGCAGTTCTTAGAGTAGTCAGATTACATCCTAACCTCAGAGTTCACAATGTCAAGCTACAACACACACCCAGAACCCACCAACCCAGCAGTAAAACAACAAACTCTTTCCTGGAAGTCCTGGGATTCTCCCAGAAAGAAAAGATGATCTCTCCTCTCCCAGCTGCTTCCACGTGACGTGGGGTTAGCTGGGAGGTTTTGGCCATTCACACTGGATAAAGACGGGCCAAGCCTCAGAGGGTTGGCAGAGAGAGGAAATAATGCTGCTTTTAGAAGTTAATAAGCCAGCTAACAGATGTTTGATCAACATGGCCAAACTCAGGAAAACGCCACTTCTCCCAGACTGTGTTGTAAACCTGTTGCCTGCTCACCCAGAGGCAAGAAACCAGTGTCAGCAGCTGAAAACACACCATGGCCTGGAGTAAAAATGGGTTTATGGTCAATCTGAACATGGAATTAGAGGTGGAGGAGGTTGGGCTGAAGGCTGGTGAAGTGCTTCCATGTGAAGCTACTAGTCATGATTATTGTTAGCAAACGCAGCACCTTGGATTCAGGATCAGCTACATTGAGATCAGGAAGCAGAAATCCACCATCACCCAAGAAAATTATTCCCCTTCATCAGTCTGCTGGTTGTTAGGAATGTCCTGAAAAGTCTTTATGATGAAGGAGAGGAGCCAGGGAATGCAGGACGTCCAGCAGAGAGACCTGGAGGCCAGCTGAAGGCCATTTAGTGGATGTTCATGAAAAATATGGCACAGCTAAAACCAAATTATAAGCAAACAGGAATAAATCCACCCTTTTTACAAGTAGACCCCGGTGGGAAAATCCTGGAAGTTCAAAGCTTAAAAACAGACAGTTTGGTCATGTTGATGTCCAGATCAGACCCACGATGCAAGGCCTATTCAAAACTAAATGCTTCTGTTAACCTGTGATTGACCGATGACCTGTCCAGGTGTACCTGCCTCTAACCTGCTAGTTGCTGGGATAGACTATAGCTTCCCCGTGACCCTGAACTGGATTAAGTGGTATAGGAAATGGTTGGATGGTTGAGTTAAATGAAGATGAGGCTTTCTTTGAGCTGTATGATAGGACTGGTCTCGTGAGCAACATATGCAACATTCCCAATAGAATAAACTGGTTTCCCTTCAGTCATGACTTGATTCATCCAGATCCAGGAACCTGCAGGAAGTTTGTTATTAATGACAGGCCGACTATAAACTGGGGGTTTAGCTGCTGGTCACAAACCAGGAAAGAAAATTGTAATTACTAAATGTGAAGCCTTATCCAGAGATGAAGCTGTCTGATGATGATTGTTCATGGACCGAATCTTCAACAAGGTGTTGGAAATATTCTTCGGGATTTTGCTCCATGTTGACATGATAGCATCAAAGAGTAACAGGCAACCCTGACGACCCGGAAATTCAGCCACAACGCAGGAAGAAGCGTTTAAAGGAATGGATTTATTGGGCTGCACTAGGGATGGGCACAATTAATCAACGATCGATTAATCGATCGTTAAGAATTTCATAGATGACATAATTTTTTTAATCGATAAAACTAATGCATCTTTAGACTGGTGCTGGAGTCGTATGTGAGTGTTTATTTTCCAGTGTAACCATTGAATGAATCCCATTTAACTGCCACAAGAGTCATTAATCTTGTAATAAAGATCTCAATGAGGAAACATGCTGGGTTTTTTCTACTTTCACTGCATTCTGATATAGCCTATAAATACTAAATCTTAATACAAAAAATATCAATGATTATCGAAAATCGATTGTTAATTTTTTCTGATGATGGATTAAGACAATTTAAAGCGAATGCCCATCCCTAGGCTGGACGGTGGTGTGGTAGGTAGCACTGCAGCCGCACAGCAAGAAGGTTGCTGGTGCAAGCCTCAGCCAGGGAGGCGTCTGAACAGTGGTCTTTCTGTGTGGAGTTTGCATGTTCTCCCTGTGTATGCATGGGTTCTTTCCGGGTACTCCGGCTTCCTCCCACAGTCCAAAGACATGCACGATAGGTTAATTGGTCACTCTAAATTTTACCTGGGAGTGAGTGTGTGCGTGAGTGGTTGTCTGTCTCTCTGTGTTGGCCCTGCGATGAACTGGCGACCTGCCCAGGGTGTACCCTGCCTCTTGTCTGATAATTGCTGGGATAGGCTCCAGCCCCCGCGAGCCTGAATTAGATTAAGCGGTACAGAACATATTGAACAAGACTTTTAGAATGGTGGGTGGCAGCCTGATCACGGGGGAAGGAGATAAAGCCACTGAAAGAAGCTCCACAGTTTAAGCTCCAGTCCAAGATCCAGAAACGTGGTCAAACACAGGAAAGCAGATCTCACATACTTAGGATTAGGTGAGACTCAGTGGTCAAAAGTCAGAGAATGGGACGATATCCAGATATCCAGAAAGCAGGAGAGGTGGGCAAGGCAAGGTGAGAATAATCCAGGGACGTGAACGATTGGCATCTAGGAAACAAATGAGCACATGGGAAGACCGCTGGGCATCTACTGGCACAAGGCTGTGGATAATCTGGCAGAGACTGGAGAGAGCTCAAGTAGTGCTGCACACAGGTGAGACAGGGAAACAATTAAGGTGATCACTTAAGACACGGACATGACATGGCAGAAATGACAGCCATGACACACACAGCTGCTGCACATCCATGATGAGAATCGACCGTTCCGTCACATCTCAAAGGTGAAATCCTGGATTGAGATGTGGTGACTGTAAAGGCCATTGGAGTACAGTGTCATGTTGGAGATGATCTGAGCTTTCTGACATGGTGTTAAGTGGTTATGTGAATTAATTTCCATGTGTAGAAACAGTGCAGCAACACAAGCATGTTGTTCATTATTCTCTCCTGTCTCCTCCATCCTGTACTGTCATGTCTAATAAAATATGAACATATGAACAATGAGCAGTCTGTCCCTTTCATGATGGAGTTCCTCCTGGTTTTTGCTTCTCAGATACAGATGAGTGCCAGGATGACCGGGTCTGTGTCAGAGGTCACTGCCTGAACACACAGGGCTCTTTCATCTGTCAGTGTGGTCCTGGATTCAGAGTGTCCCCCGGTGAAGACGAGTGTGACGGTAGGATCACTGTTTACATTCCACTGTAGTCAGATTATAATCCGACTAGAACAACCCATCACATGATCCACATCCACCCATCCATCCATCCATCCATCCATCCATCCATCCATCCATCCATCCATCCATCCATCCATCACCCATCCATCATCACCCATCCATCCATCCATCCATCCATCCATCCATCCATCCATCCATCCATCCATCCATCCATCCATTTCCTTAGCTAGGTTCAGGAAAACCTACCTAAGAAAAACCTCCATCTGTACCAGAGCCAGGAAGTAAAACCTCCATAAGAACCAGAAACAGGAAGAACATCCTCCATCAGGGCCAGAAACCAGGAAGGAAAACCAAAATCAGGGTCAGACCCAGAGAGCAAAACCTCCATCAGGGTCAGACCCAGAGAGCAAAACTTCCATCAGGACCAGGAAGGACACCCATCTTCCTGGACCGGTTGGGGCATAGAGGACTCTGCGATCTGGTCTCTGCTGTCTTATCGCTGCGATCTGGTCTCTGCTGTCTTATATCTGCGGTCTGGTCTCTGTGATCTGGTCTCTGCGATCTGGTCTCTGCGGTCTGGTCTCTGCGGTCTGGTCTCTGTTGTTTGGACTCTGCAGTCTGGACTCTGGGGTCTGGGGTCTGGACTCTGGACCAGATCAGACCAGGAGGAGTGTAGATGGAGGAAAAGCTGATGATGCAGCGGAGGAGCTGCTGGCTGAGGGCTGGTTCTGGTGCAGATGGGGGGCAGGAAGATCTTTTAGCTGATCCCTGCAGGTCTTCAGCAGTGTAAACCTCAACCGGTGAACACCTGAGATCCCTGCAGTTCATCTGGTTTTTGGTGTAGATTCTCAGACCTGTGTCTTCATCCACATGCTGCTGTGTGTCTGTTCCTAGATGTGGATGAGTGTCTGGAGGAGCTCAGACCGTGTGAGGCTGTAGGAGAGTGTGTGAACAACATGGGCTCCTACACCTGTTCCTGTCCTGATGGCTACCGACAGATAGACGGGATCAGCTGCAGAGGTGAGCTCACGTCTCCCATCTGGACACATTCAGGCTTCACAACACATCCGTCCTTTAATTGTCTCTATTCCATATAAACCCCGACCCTTAAAGCTCGACGTCTGGTGCTTTGTGAGGACCAGTATCAGTCGCGGTCCTCACAAAGCTGTCAGACACCATGAGTACGGAGGAAAAACTGCTCTCAGCTGCTTGTGTGTTGTCTCAGATGTGGACGAGTGTGTAGAAGAAGCCGACCTGTGCTCGCCTCACGGCAGCTGTCTGAACACTGAAGGGTCCTACCGGTGTTTGTGTGACAGTGGATTCACTGCCAGCCTCGACACGCCCCCCTGTGACGGTGAGATGCAACTACAACACACACACACACACACCAGTCTCTACAAACATGAATGAACAGATGTGTCTTGCAAACTTACATTCGGCCAGAAAGTTG
Organism: Atherinosoma microstoma; assembly: GCA_037177055.1. Lineage (NCBI taxonomy): Eukaryota > Metazoa > Chordata > Actinopteri > Atheriniformes > Atherinidae > Atherinosoma > Atherinosoma microstoma. The sequence goes on from JBBBVU010000017.1 coordinate 1,521,002, forward strand.
TTATGATCTTGTTTATAGAGAGATAAACTCAGCAGGAGAAGAATGTGTGAAGTTATTAATCTTGTCTGAAATCTGGTTATTTGAAGTGAAATCATCTCCCTGAGACTCTGTTTGAGATCATACTGTATGTTTCACACCCAGTTGTAACTATAAAACTTGTTTCCAGACCTCCCAGAATCAACTCACACAAAGGTTTCCTGAAATAACAAAAATATCTAGATGTTAGAAAATGGGAAATATCTTTTAAACATGTTGTGAAACATTCATTTCATCCATCCATCATTATATTTACTGAGGCAATTTCTTTTTGCCCTCTTTAAGCTTTTCCCAGCATCAGCGATGTGCAAATAGCACACACAATAGACACTCTTCTAGTTGCCTAACTGGGTTTTCCATCTTCGTTCTTAAAGATTCTGAAGAATCTCTAAACTTCTGACATGTCTTCAGTGGTACGGTGAATATGTCCCCTTCCTGTTGTCTCGCTTCACTCCATGTTTGCTGTAAATCGACTCCGGCTGCACCACCCGGCTCTCACATGTTTTAATAACAAAGTGCCAAAAATAGTGATGATGCGTTCAAGATGCCTCGAAAACACGGGTGCTGATGAGATAAACTATGTCATAATCAATGTAACCACAAGTTTTACTGATGCAGACTGGCTAAGACAGATACATTGTGCATTTAGCCGGCAGCTACATGCGATGCACACTGAAGCTACTGGTTAAGTCACATCACAAACGTCTGTTTCGGACCACCAATTCAAATCGGTGAATCTCTCCATCCCTACTATAGACAGTTCTCAGACTGTTCTCCTGGCACCAGGGCTCTAAATGACCACCCGTAAATGAATTCATCTCTCTGTTTCCTTCTCCATCACTTCATCTCACCGAAAGAAAGGAAATTTTTGGGGAAAGTGGAGTGTTTCCTGCTGTGGGAGGAGTCTGAAGCGAAGCTGTTTTTAATGTCCTGCATGGCCTCAGAGAAGAAAAGGAAAACAGCCGACTGTCTAGACCGAGAGAGATATTTGTTGCCCTCTGCCTCATGCCATATGCAGACTCAGACCTCAGACCGGGTCTGGATGTATATTTCATCAAACCAAATAAAATGTTCATTCTTTGTTGCAGCAGCTGTCTCAGTTTCATCCCCTGGACCGAATCATCATGTCTCATTCCTCCAGTCTGTCAGCTAAATGAGATGTTATGAGACGTTTGTGATCTAAACGTTTTATAAAATGTAATAAATCATTTAGATGATAAAAGTCTGTTGACTGACACTGACCTGTCCCTGGCCAGAGTTCAGGGACTCTGGTCTGAAACTAAAGTCCTCTACTGGAGGATCTCAGTCTACATAGCAGCTCAGATAAACAGTAAAGACTGTAAAGGCTTTAAAAGTCACCAGTAAGATCTTAACCCTTTGGGATCCTGCTCCACCATTGGGTAGAGCCAATTTTTAGCGACTATTTTGAATTTTATTTTTTAAAATGTGTAAATAAATCTGTCTGAACCATCTCTACCAGTTGGTCTGAATATGTAATACCAAAAGAAATCATTTGTTATCCTGTTGCTGTTTCAAATTTGAACCATGTCACAATCATGACTTTTATTATTAACTTTTATCTCAACCATGTGCTAAAAAACATTTATTCTGAAACAGCAGTAATGTCCTCTCAGGTCTCGTGGTTTTGGTTAAAAGTCCAGAAGCATGAAAACCATAAAACTAAACCAAGTTGATAATCGTTCTGTTACTTCTTTGACATTTACATAAATTATAGGAAATGCATTTATTCCATGCAAACCAGCCCCACTTGCATGAAATGTTTAGGGAGTCATGTTAGCTTTGTCCTGTAGCCGATTATCTTCCACTAGCAATTTTTAGCTTCTACTAAACAGCGAAGTAAAGAAACTGCAACTTTCTGCAGTTCATCAGGCACTTACTGCCATTGTTTTATATAAACTCTGGCTGGAAGATGTGAAAAGTTCATCAGGAAAAGTAGCACAAAGCAGACCTCTGTAAAGGCGTAGCGTAGGAACAGGGCGTACGAACCTGGCGAATGAGCGTAGCATAAGAACGTGGCGTACGAACAGGGCGTACGAACAGGGCGTACGAACAGGGCGTACGAGTGTGGCGTACGTGCCTGGCGTATGAACGTGGCATACGAACAGGGCGTACAAACAGGGCGTACGTGCCTGGCATACGTGCCTGGCGTACGAGCCTGGCGTATGAACGTGGCATACGAACAGGGCGTACGAGCCTGGCGTACGAGCGTGGTGTAAGAACGTGTCGTACGAACAGGGCAAACGAGCTTGGCAAACGAGCGTGGCGTACGAGCGTGGCGTACGAGCCTGATGTACTGGATTTGTATTTGAAAGTAAGAGAAAACATCAGCAGACACATTCAGAGTAAAAACAAGTAAACCAGTTTAATGACTTTTGTTTGGAACAGATGAACCAACATGTACAAAACATGTCATCTTCCTGTTGAAAATAGCTGCAGGCTGTAGCCAACCTTGTCCTGTACAAAAATTGTACATTCACCGTACGACGGAGGCAGCAGGGGGGATGGAATTAAAACTGTATAAAACTGAGTTTTTATCTAAAATTTTCAATGATATATTTGGGTTTTTCTTGGTTATGTTTTTTAAATGAAGATATTTCAATATTTCAAGCAACACAGTGGGCGTGGATGTAGTTTGCTCATGCTTTGGGTCGACTTGGTTCTGAGACATGCAGTCTTTAGCATGTAGAAAGCAATCATGCAGTGAAGTCAGCAGACCAGGATCAGAGAGTCAAACAGGTAAATACACCTGGATGTCATCAGCATAGAAGTGATCAGAAACACAATGTCTCTGGATGATACGTGTAAGGAGAAGCATATAAAACACACGACTGGTTGACCGTGCAGGATATTCTCCACCACCTCTGGTACAGACTAGTGGAGCTAGTTTGTGTAGAAATGCACATGAAAATATTTCACAGAATAAAAGAAACCCTGAGAATGGAGACTGTGTCCTGGTCCTTTCCTGTTCCTGCTTCCTTTTACTGGAGGAACATTGGGAAAAAGTTGCTGAAATGTGAAGGATGTACCACTTGTGTGAAATATTGTACCTTCTGATATCACCAGAGATGATCAGTTCTCACCTGTCAGGTGCAACCACTGAAGTCTTAAGTCTGGGTTTTTTCCTAAAAGAACATGAATGAATTATACTTTATTGATCCCCGAGGGGAAATTGCATAACATGAGCTCAGAGTAATTTTTAATTTTACCTGTGGAAAAACTAAAAACGAAGACCATGTTCCTGGTACTTCATGATCTGGGTTCTGTTTTGGGGGTTTTGTTGTTTTATTTTGTAGTTCATCCCCTTTTGTTTTACTTCCTGTTCTTTACACACCTGCTTTCAGCTGCTAATTTGCTTCACCTGCTCCTATTTCACTTCGTTCCCCTCAGTGTATATACACCCCGGTTTCTTTTATTCCCGAGTGTCATCATTGTGTTTGTATGAGTCTGCTTCTTAGTTTTGGTTTCCCAGTCTTTAGTTATTTTCATTAAACCTTTCATATCCATCATTCGACTGCCTTCTTGCCTCTCTGTTCTGCATTTGGGTGCCTATCCTACACATATATGTTGTTTCTATGATCTGCCCAATCTGTCCTGTTCTGTGTGAAATGGTGAAAGAGTGTTTGATCCAGAGTTCTGCTGCTGTGGTTTTCAGACATCGATGAGTGTGGGCTTAACGAGACTCGATGTGGACCTAATGGTTTCTGTGAGAACCGTCTGGGTTCGTTCCGCTGTCTCTGTGATCAGGGCTACCAGGAGTCCCTGGACGGTCATGGCTGTGAGGGTGAGTGAATATTTTATATTTCCTAAACATGGTGGCTCATGGAGAGATCTGTTGATGACTGGAAGCTCACCCCTTGAAGAACTCTAATGAGTTCTTCCCATTTCTTTAGTTTCATGTGTGAAAACCAGCAAATCCGCTCCTCTCTCCAGCTGAGTGTCAAAGACATGCGGCTGAAAATCCGACGATAATACTACATAGTTGATCATCACACTACGGCTTAGAGTGTCCTGGTGCCAAGTGCATATGTGGACACTCTTATGCTTGAACATGGTGTTCGTTATGGACAATCCATGATGAGCACAGAAGTCCAATAATGAAACAACACTCAGATTATGACAGGGTGGGGGCGTTCCTCCCAATTAAGCCCCTCCAGGTCTCTCTTTTGTTGCCCACATGAGCATTGAAGTCCCCCAGCAGGACGAGGGGGGTCCCCAGAAGGAGTGCTCTCCAACACTCCCTCTAAAGATTCCAAAAAGGTTGTAAGTGCATAGGCACAAACGACAGTCAGAACCCGTCCCCCCACCCGAAGGCGGAGGGAGGCTACCTTCTCGTCCACTGGGGCAAACCTCAATGCACAGGCACCAAGGCACCGGAGTATGCCCACACCTGCTGAGCGCCTTTCACCGGGAGCAACTCCAGAATGGAATAGGGTCCAGCCCCTCTTGAGGACCCTGGTTCAGGAGCCCAAGCCGTGCGTCAAGGTGAGTCCAACTCTATCTAGCTGGAACTGCTCAACCTTGCACACCTACTCAGGGACGTTCCACGTCCCTAAAGCTAGCTTCTGCAGCCGAGGATCAAACCGCCAGGGTCCCCGCCTTCGGCTACCACTCTACTCACACAGTACCGCATCCCTACAAACCCCACCCGCAGGTGGTGTGCCCACGGGAGGGGAGGCCCATGTTGCTTTTTTGGGCTGTGCCTGGTGTGCACCAGGCGCTCGCCTCCAGGCCTGGCTCCAGAGGTTGACCGGTGACCCACATCTGGGCGAGGGAAACTTAGCCATCATAGGGGTTTTTGAACTGCGCTTGGTCTGGTCCATCCCCTAAAGACCTATTTGCCATGAGTGACCCTACCAGGGGCATAAAGCCCCCCACATCATAACTTTTAGGATCCTCAGAACACACAAATCCCTCCACCACGGTAAGGTGGCTGCTCAGGGAGGGTAGAACTGGACCCAGTTTGGACAAATGGTGCAGGTCTGAAATAAAGTCCTGGTTCTGTTGAAGAATCGTCATCCTCCTTTGACCTTTGACCTCAGCTGTACACACACCATCCCAGCGACAGATACATGGAGTCGTGTTGGAAATCACCGGTTTCCCTCAAGTTTGGTTTGGACCATGGAGGACCTGACTGGTGCTGCTGGTTTTGCTCATGCTAAATGGGCCCCTGCAGTTTCCATCCCGTCCAATTTCCTCCAGGAGGAAAGATGGTCAGTACTGACTTCCCCCATGTGAACCCTCCCCTCCCCAACGCCAGCAGAACTCAATGTAATATTAGCCAGGTTCAGCCCGGTCCCAGCCAGGTTCAGCCCGGTCCACTGGCAAGCCTTCACTGTACTGTGGCTTCCACACATGGACTCACTTACACACTAACACTCAGTCAGCAGTGGTGGTGAACCACTAACCATCCACAATGAGTCCTCTTCCTCTCCATCCTTTACTCCAATCTAATCAGCCCTCCTTTTGCTTTCTTCTCTCCTCTCACTTCTCCTCCTCTCCTCTGTTCATCCCTCTCTATCTCTTTGTACCTAGTGTGATGATTAAACTCCTTTACATCAGTGTCTTTCTGAAGAGGCTGTAAATCACCAGTTTGATCAATAATATAAATCACTTAAGAGGATAATAACCTGGCTTGATTGGATCAAATCCAGGATCCAGAAATCCATACGAGAAGATATCAGTTCATTTAACACAATATCGTCCTATAAATCCCATTTCTCCCTGATCAGTCAGACATGAGGTGGTTCAGGGGACGTATTCGTGTCATCAGACTGAAACCTGTCCCTCCAGTCAGTCACAGACTTTACTGGAACATTTCCTCAGAACCAACAATGGGAGCTGGTTCAGAGGGATTCTCTCCTGATCCGGATCTTCAGCTGCATTCGATGAAAAATGGGATCTCTGAACTTTCTGTCTCCTCAGGAAAAGTTGAAGAACATTAGAAGGAGTTGGATACTTGTGTTTAACTTGGGTTGAATCTAAAAAGACTTGTTCTTTCTCCAATCAGCTGATTCTGATATTCCCTCCACTCCCTCAGTACTTGGAATTCAGCCTTCGTGTCCGGACACTGTGGTGGAGTTTGTTCCTTGCAGGACTGTTTCAGCTATTCCCAGATTCCCACTTTTGGGATAATCAGCCAAACTGATAACTTATGTGTTCTCTGGATTTAGTTTGTGCAGATTTTCTTTGCAGATATGACAGTTTGATTGAAAACAAAACAAATGGAAACTAGAAGAAATCAGGTTGGATGTGATGTAGTAAATGTGGAAAATGAATAAAATCTTCATCTTCATCAGAGAATCCAGGGAAAGGATTAGATTATTTTTTCTTCCCTCTCTACAGATGTGAACGAGTGCGAGATGCTGAGTGGCGTGTGTGGAGAGGCAGAGTGTGTCAATGCGGATGGTTCCTTCCTCTGCTCCTGTCCCAGTGGCCAGGACTACAACAACATGATCGCCAAGTGTGAGCCCATTCCCACAGGTAACCCCTTACACCTTAACACCTTTCACACCTTCACATTGTGTAACTTCAGCTGCTGAGGAACAAAGAGACATCAGATCTGAAGCTTCAGCCATGATGAAATAATCATTATTATTATATTATTATTTTTATATAAACCAGCCTGTAGAAGCTGAACCCTTTTAATCCCAGTCACCATGGAGACATGATGTTTTCAGGACAGCCTTAGTTGTCAAATTATGAGGCTAAAATGATGCAAAATGAATATATCAATAGATATATCAAATCAGATCAAACTATTTTTATATAGCGCCTTTCATGCATGACGCAAAGTGCTTCACATCATAAAATCAACTATTTAAAAAATAATGAGTATAAAACATCAAAATCAATAGCACACACCTGATCATACTCTCTTTTCACTTTTCACACATTCATCATCACACACACACACAACGCAAACACATGATGCTCCCCCTCTTTGCAAAAATATAATTTGTGCTAAAAATGTTAGGAATAGGGAAAGTCAGGCCGGACCCAGGAAGGAGCAGACAGGAAGTTTAAGGCAAAAGATTTATTTCTTTGTACAAAAAAAGGCTGTGGCTGAGGTGGCGGTGAAGAGGCTGGCAGAATAGTTCCCAAGGGGTTGTTTGCAGTCCCGAACGGCAGTCCT